>QPKB01000006.1:41559125-42189309 GCA_003546025.1 Camphora micrantha | reverse complement strand
GATAAAGTATGAAGAGTCAATTTTGGGAGAAGATGGACGATTTTCATCACGTTCCGAACTCCAAGTTGACTTCCCGTGTTGTGGTTTTAAATTTGGTCACAGCAGTTCAATTTCTTCTCTAGCACATCACATGGTAAACAAATTCTTACTAATTAATCTAATTCATTAAACTATTAAAGTTTCAATGCACAATTAATTAAAACTAAGATCTTTTTTACATGGCTAGCTAAATTGAAACTATTAACTGAATAGAAGTCCTAACCAGTCCTCACAATCGCTCGAAACTAAACTTTTTTTTTTTCTAGCAATTCTAAATCACTCCAAAACTCTTTCTCAAATCCCAAAACGAATGTGCAAGTCAAAGTTAAATGCACAACTTAATTAAAATTCTCAAACTTATTACATGGCTAGCTATATTGTAAACAAATAACTGAATAAAAGTCTAACAATCCTCAGATCCTCAAACTAAATCTCTAGCAATCTAAACCATCCAAAAACTCTTTTGGCAAAGTCCAAAAACCATTGTGCAGCATCTCTATGTGCCATCTGAAAACTGAGGGAGGAATGGGGTTGGGGTTTGGGGTGGGGGTGGAGGTTTGGAGCTCATTCATGTAAATCAAAGCACAATTAAAACACAGAGTTAAGCATCGATGGCATGCCATATATGTAACATCCTTCTATATCCAATCATATCATATCACAGCACACAATGAAAGCAATTTAACTATTTCAATTCAACTAACTGATTATAAACTGAATTTGAAAGCTAATATAAAATACGATGTACATCATCCTCATCTTCAAAGCATTGACCCAATTATGTTAGGGTTGGCTATACGAATTATGTTTCTCTATTTCGATTTATCTGGAGCCAAGCCCAGATAAATTGCACTTCTTCGTTTCTATTCTTATTACCGTCCATCCACATTCTCTTTGGCCTACTTCTTCCCCTTGGTGAGCCATTAGCCTTCATAGGTAAACTTTTCCTTACCGGCGTCGTTGTTGGCTTGCGTTGGGTATGCCCCTAACCATCTCTCAAACGGTTTCTCTAATTTTATCCGCTATTGATTGCTACACCTAAATCCTCTCGAAAGTGCTCAATTCTAATTTTATTCTTCCAAGTTTTACCACACATGAATCTCAATATTCTCATCTCTGCTACATCCCATCCAGTGACAGAGGCAGGGATTTCTCGGGGGGGGCGGGTGGGGGTTGCAAAACTTTCTCTTAGAGAGAAAGTTTGAGAAAGAATAAAAAAATCTAATACCTCTTGAATGTTATTACAATATAATGGGTACAACTAGTTACTACATTATACCCCAAAAATACTTTAAAAAAAGATGAATTTAAATTGCTCTTTATATCTAACAATGATTAAAATGGGCACGAAAGACTAGAAAAGAGGTGTAAATTGCATAATCTTAGCATTTTACTCATGAAGCACATGATCTTGATTAAAAATAAAATAAAATAATTTTGAAGATTATATTATAGGGTTTACATTTATAAAAAGTCTTGATCTTTGTTCCATTATTTAGAGCCCAAATCCTTTTTTTAAAACTTTAATAAAGCCACCAACCTTGATGAAGCATTTGACCTATAATAAGTTATATTAAAAAAAAATAAAAATAAAAAAACTTTTAAGAACTTTATTTATAGTAACTGTGAAATTTCTTACTTGGGAATTTAATTAGATTTATTTAATTTAGATTCTGAAGTAAAAATGCTAATAAATCAAAATCGATAATAAATTAAACGAGCTGGGGCTGATTATGAATTTCAAACTTTTAGAGGATTAGGATTCTACTTCTTGGCTCAATAATAGGCAAGGAAAGAAAAGAATATAAGGAGAAAAATCACAAATGCTGTATACATTATTGGTGATTGATGAGTTGTCTTTTTTATGAGTAAAGACCAAAAATCCCCTTATATGTTTTATAAGTTTCATTCTTTATTAAGAGAAAAAAAGTTTATTGAGGTTCAAACAAAAGATAAAAGGAAAAGTTGAGGAGGGGCAAAAGGATAGGATCAAAATATATCCATCCATATCTTTCTCCTAATTAATTGGAAGGAATAAGTTGAGAGGGGTCAATTGAGCCCTTTCAACTCTATGCAGATCCGTCCCTACATCCATCTTTGTGTATATGTTGCTTCTTAATTGGCCAACATTCTACTCCATATGTTATGACTAGTCTAATCGTTGTTTTGTACAATTTCTCCGTCAATCTTGTTGGCATTCGCCGGTCATAAAGTACTCCAAAAGAAAGTCTTCACTTCAACCATCCCGCTTTTATCATATGTTTGACATCTTCATCAATCTCCCCATCACTACTAATTATAGTGCCAATGTAATGGAAAGAATCTCTTTGTGGTATCTCATGGACTTCAATTCTCACAATAGCTTTTTCTATACGCCCACTAAAGTTACAATCCATATATTCTATCTTTGTACGACTTATTTTAAAGCCTTTGGATTTTAAAGCCTCCCACCACCTCTTGTGTTTTGCATTCGCACCATCTCTTGACTCATCTACCAACACTACATCATTTACAAATAACATACACCAATATACCTCTTCTTAAATATGAGCAGTCAACTCATCCATAATCAGTGCAAAGAGATAATGGCTTAGGATTGACTCCTGATGTAAACATACGGTCACCGGGAACTCACTGTCTCTCCACAAGTAGTTCTCACACTCGTACCGCTCCTTGATACATGTCTTTAATAATCTATATATAATTTTTTAGAACATTCTTTTTATTTAAAATATACCAAAATAAATCTCTAAGTACCCTGTCGTAGGCTTTTTCTATATCGATGAAGACCATATAGAAATTTTTCCTCTTCGTTTAATATTTTTACATTAATTGCCTAAGTGAGAAGATAACTTTTATAGTTGACCACCCTGGGCTAAAACCAAATTGGTTTTTAGATATCTTGGTCTTCTACCTAAGTCTTTGCTCTATTACTCTCCCATAACTTCATAGTATGACTCATAAGTTTAATCCCACGATAGTTGATACAGTATTGTATATCTCTCTTGTTTATATATATTTATATATGTAATACAACACTTAATCTCCATTCAGTCGGCACTTTGCATAAAGTACAATGTTCATGATAAGTCATATTCTTTCTCTTTAAAGCTGAATTTTGGTTGGGGAAAAAACTCAATTTTAGCCTTAGGAGAAGCCACGTTAGCTTCTTGGGGCCCATTTGTGGATGTGTTTCTTCAATGTGTCTTTCTAAAAACACATATGTGCCTTTCCAATAAAACTAGCATAAAACCCCTTGCAATGTAGGGTTAAATATCATCCAAATGGAATAGTTAATAAATATTAATATTTAAACTAACTATCAACTCAGAAAAAAGGGATAAAATCATTAATAATATTGAAAAAGCCATGTGTGATGCACACTTAAGTCTTGCATAAATTGATTTATAAGTTAAAACTAATATCTAAAATAAATAATAATTAATAATAAGGTTAAGGGACACCAAAAATTGGTTTAGCCCACGTCAAATACTAATTTTAATCAATTACCCAAACGGGACATACAAAGTTAAAGAGAGAATTCAGAAATATGGAATTGCCCTTCAAACCAAAGTGAAAATAAATGAGCAGAAAAAAGCTGATATAAAAACTTGAAAACCACCTTAATTTATAAAAAATGATGCATCTCTGCTCATTTTGAATACTATATAAAAAGTTTGAAAATCACCTTTATTTATAGAGTTGGAAGGCATCCTTTAGAATTGGATCACATCCACACAAATGGGCTCAAGAGACATTTTATTGAAAAGGCACATATGTATTTTTAGAAAGACATGTGTCTTTCTAAAAATACATATGTGTCTTTCTAAAAATACATATGTGCCTTTTCAATAAAATGTCTCTTGAGCCCATTTGTGTGGATGTGATCCAATTCTAAAGGATGCCTTCCAACTCTATAAATAAAGGTGCAGATTTTCGAACTTTTTATATAGCTTTCAAAATGAGCAGAGATGCTTCAATGTTTATAAATTAAGGTGATTTTCAAGTTTTTATATGAGCATTTTTCTTCTCATTTATTTTTACTTTGGTTTGAAGGGCAATTCCATACTTCTGAATTCTCTTTAAATTTATGTGTGTCGTTTGGGTTATGGATTAAAATTAGTATTTGACATGGGCTAAACTAATTTTTGGTATGCCTTAACCTTATTATTAATTGTTATTTATTTTAGATATTAGTTTTAACCTATAAATTAATTTATGCAGAACGTAACTGTGCATCACACATGGCTTTCTCAATATTATTAATGATTTTATCCCCTTTTTTTAGTTGATAATTAATTTAAATATTAACATTTATTAACTATTTCATTTGGATGATATTTAACCCAGCATTGCCGGGGCTTTCATGCTAGTATTTATGATGCAGAGAGAGCCGATATCATACCTCTCGAGGCGCGACGTACACCCTCGTGGGAATTCAAGCTGAAACTCGATGACCAACTGAATCCCACGAATAGGTTTTCCCACAATACTCACGTGTGACGTCTCGGATGTCACATTTGGGAATACCATATTAGAATTTTCCAATGATCCTGTACAAAATTAACCTGTAAAATTCATCCATACACATTTTCATAAGATATAAGAGCATCAACTAGTCCATGAGCATAAATTAAAGGATCAAGTTTCGAAGTTAAAGAAAGAGGAAAAGTAGCAGAAGCAAAGTATTAGTTAAGGTTTACATTTCAAAATGTAGCATCATAAAACAACTTCTAATCATGTAACAATCCAAGCCATGGTCATGGGTGATGTGACATCCAAGAGCTCGGCGTACTGATGTCTAGAAGACATTGTCAGGAGTCCTTGTTGGGGAGTCTCCTCCTCAACCTCCTCGATCTCCGGGGCTATGGCATTGAGGTCCTCACATGTAATGCTAAATGTAGCACCATTAGACATAAGTCTAGCAAGATAAACAAATATAATTCATAGCATGCAACAATTGAGTAATAAAGACGAGTAAAGATAGTTTGAGTTCAAACAAGTATAACCTAGGTATGATCAGTGCATGAGTAAGCATGAACTAAGGAATCATGAATGACAAGTACCTACATATGATGTGTAATCAATAAAATACCTCAAGTGCACGGCGTCTATAAATAGATAGTGACAAACCCACAGAAAAATCTAAGATGTCACAAGTAATTAATAATGCATAAAACTAAACAACTAGAATATAAGATGTTGATGATAATAAAGAGATAAACAATACTAATAATCAGATCAGAACATCGAGAATCCATTAGGTATTCTAAAACATCATCTTTTTTTCATGCAAACACATGTTGATAAGTTTTTTTATCTTCAGAGCTAGACCCGGTCAAGGCATCCAAATCCCGGATAATTCATCTTTGAAATCAATTTTTGTCAAAAGAGACGGTTTTTTCTATAAATATTTATCAAAACACCCAAGACCTCCTTCCCTTTATAAAAGTGTTATAATTACCTAATAATCACCTATCAAACCTAAAGCATAGACTATCAAAAAGAACATATTCCCAAGCATAATCTATCAAAAGTAAGCATAGATGATAAAATACTTATTTTAACATTGAGAATTACAAAAAGAAAGGTACCTGCTAGTATGAAGACAAGCCTATTCTATCATTCAAGCACAACTAGATCAACAAGCATTTGCATGAATAAAAAGAAGTTAGGGAATACTTAACTTCATCTAGCAGCCCCGATCGCTAAGTTACTCGCTCATTGCACCTAAGAAAAAAATGATCTTCATTAAAAACATTCTTAAGTATAACTTCAGCTCCTCCTAAACCTAAGTTTTGCTTGGACAAGGCCCAAAGCTACCTTAAAAAAATTGAAAAGGTGGAGAACTAGAACTAGAAGGGGGGAAGAGAGGAAGATGGAAGAGGAGAGAGGTGGGTGGACGTCCTAGGCTAAGGGAACATGCCTTGGACGTTCCCCCCCTAGGAGTCGATTTATATTTTTCCTTCATTCTTTTGGCTTGGAATTCTTCCCAAAATAAAACTCTATCTTGGCTTGACTTGTAAGCAAAACAATTGTAGTTTGAATTGATTTGATTTTCTTTCTTTATCTTGAACACAACTCTGAGCAGTGGGTCCTATAGAAAATCTCTTGCTGCACAATAGATAGGAAACCAATGGTGTAGATTGAGCAGAGGAGGAGAAAGATGGAGTTATGATGTGGACGTCCAACGGCAGTGGGCCCCAGTGTTGGGCGTCCGCATCCCTTGGGATGATTTTTCTCAAAAATATTTTATCTCTTTTCTTTCTTGAAATTATTCTTCTCATCCTTTTTGGTTTCTATCTTCTCTTGCTGACTCATCAAAATCTTCTTTGATAAAACTTCTAGATTCAAACTCTATCAGGATTCTTCTAGAATATTCTTGATTAGAAACTCTAATCTTGGATACTTGGAAACTTGGAGAGAGAAAGAGAGAGAAAGAGAGAGAGATGAGAATGGTGGCACTTGTGGGACCCACCTTGGTTGTGCATAGGAAGGGTGTGCTTTTTTATTTCTTCTTTCTCTTATTTCTTTCTTCAAATTATCTCTTTCATGTGGGCCCCCATTGCTTGTGACAATCCCTACAAAAATAAGATAAACAAATCACTAGCAATGAATTAATTAAAGATGCAATGCAAGGGATGCAAGGAATGCATGGGCCTTACCTAATGCAATATGAATTAATGCAATTAATGCAATGGATGCAATGGGGTCACAGTGCTTTAGATCCAAATGGTGGGACCCAGGGGTGATGAAAAATACTAATCTCATAATTTCATGCAAAATTAAGGGTTCTTAGCTAATTTTGACTATAAGTCCATATTTATGCTCAAATGCATGAAATCATGGGATTACGATGCAATTGGTCCTAAATAAGTCTACAAATGCACATGAAATGATGGCTTTTTTACTCAATTTTGTAGACTTATCAACACATATCATGGCGAGGTGGCACAACCACATGAGCTAGGCTCTCTCAATTAAGCATGTAAGCATGAGTTAAATAGAGCATAAACATGACATAACATGACATGAGGTACCACTAGGAGGCATAGGGCCCGCAAACTCAATCATGAACCTGAGGTACCGGTTAACCTCCCATAAAATTCCCATATGCAAAGGGTCCATGAAAGTTACTATATCCACGTACGCCCAGTCGAGTCTGACTAAGATAGGATCGAAGCTAAGTGGTGTCGACTAAAGGAATAGAGTATATGGGTAAATTAGCTTGGTATAAGTCCATAACATGCATAGACATCAGCATAAGTGCAAACACGGTACACACGACGTAACTAGCATGTGTAAGCATAAGAGGGGCATAAAACACAATACATAACAAGGTGCATAAACTAAACATAACAAATATATAAGCATGAAGCACTTCATGCAAGAGTACTGGAAAACGGAATGCAAATGCATGTATAAGGATCATATGATGAGTCGAGGATGAATAACAAGCCAATCCTAAGATTTCAGGAATGCCCGTAGGCGTTATCGTCCAACAATGTGTACTTCCAAGACATTCGACGTCAAAGGGCTACACAACCCTTGGCGTTACTTAATTTTGAGACGCCTAACACCTTAGGAAAACAACTTTGGTTTGGGATCGAGAAGTCTAACGAAACGAGCTTCCGTGTAGGTGTATGGTAGTTCACACCACGCCCACCAAGTTAAACAATCCATCAGGCATAAATTGGGGTTCCAGGGATCCAATGCTAAGGTCCAAAAATAGGTCGAAAAGCGCCTAAGAAACCTGGCAAGTTCGATCACTACTCGGTTAGCTGTCGGTTAATTGAAGGACATGTCGGTTAACCAACACGTGACTGTGTCAATCTAGCAGGAAAGCTGGCATCCAGTTATAGTAACCGACAAAATTCAATGAGCTGTCGGTCAAGGGTCAGTGAACTTAACTCAATTCCACTTAACCGATTTTCATCATTCAGTCATTCTAATTGAACTTCTTGTTGGTTAGCCGACACATGAACAATAGGATGTGGGCCAGGCCTGGGAACGTCCCAATCAGAAGATTTCTCATTCCCAAACATTTCCCAACCTTTCCAAAGCTCAAACTTGCACTGTATGAGCATCCTATGCTCCCTAGACATCCGTACAACACTTCCAAACACAAATTAAACCAATTACACATGTTAACATACCCATTTTCAGAAATTGAAAATCTTGCTAATTACATGTGAGCCAAAATTACGTCTTCTAGCATGAAGAGTATATCAAGAATCAACAATTGAGCATGCATGCAACAAATTATAGATATTTCACTTGCCTTTTTCGTGCTTGCAACTCGAATCCTGCACAATCCAACCTCCAAAAGCTTAAACCAAGCTCACAAGCCAAAGCCCCCAAATGCAATGCAAGAAAGAAAGATCCTACGAAATTGGCTTCCAAATCTCTGATTTCGACAAGAAGAAATTGTTTTTGAGCAAAAACTTACCAAGAGAAGAGTAGAGATGATGGCGCTCGAATGGGTGCTTGAGGAAGATGAGATAGAGGAAGGAGATAAAGATGATTCAGAAAATCTCACATGCAACTTTCAGATTTGAAGATGAAATCAAGAGATTCAGAAGAAGAAAGAGATGAAGGAGAGAAGTGTCAGCTGAAATGAAAGAGGAGAGGAGAGGACCGGCTGTTATGGGCTGTGTTCTGTTTAAAATGAGAAGTTTTGGGTCATTTACATGAAAACCCAGATTTAAAAGCAAAATGTCATAAAAGGTCTTTTTGCTGGAAAATGGGCCAAATGGATCCGAAATTGGGTCGGTTGGGCTCAAACCACATTGGTCAAAATACAAAAATTGAATGGCATGACATGCTCTACCCAACACCCAAAATGCACGAAAATCTAAAAATATACACACTAAACCCAAAGTACCCAAATTACCCAAAAAGTCATAAAGCAATCTAGTCAATGGTAAACTGCCTTCTAATCTACCTAATCAAAGCCAAACACATTCAAAACAGCCATTAAGCATCTAATCACGATTAATTAGACACTAATCATGATTAGGATCGGGTGGGGGTGTTATAGTTACAAGGTACACTTTTAACTTGAGAAAAGACCGGTAAGAAACTAATTATGCCCTATTTTATGCCTGTGCCGGTACTCTGTTTGTCTCTTATTTTGTAACCATTGTTCCTCATCATAAATCATACTGTAGCACATAAAACTAATTTATGAGTGTAAATAATTGATTCAGTGGTTCTTATATTCCATTTTCACTAGAACAATATCACTTCATATTTGGACCTATACACTTTCCGTAAGACCCAATATCTAACAACATTTTTACTTCCCTCAGTGAAAAAACACATCTAATCCATTGCATGTGAACTTTTATCTTTTGTTTGCTATGCAGTCAAAACTGAAAGTGGAATTCATTTTTTGTGTAAAAAAACTATTCTGTATTCCTGCAAATCATCATCGTTCTTCTTGTAGATTTGTACTATCTGGGTTACTAAGCGGCATTGGAGTTTTAATGGGTTAGTAATGTAATGCTATTATTAATATGAACCCTAAGATCTTGAACATCATGATAATCACATGTAGGATTTAATCTTAAATAAATAGAAGAGTACCTACAGCCATCCTGATGCAGAGAGGTTTCCGATCCTGCTGTCTGGTCCTGATTGATATTGAGATCCGTCGAAGAAGAGGCTGGGTGGATGATTCCAGTATCTCTCTCCTTGCCTATAAACCCTAATGTGTTGAGTTTTGTGTGTAGCCTTTGTGATGGACAAAAGGCTTTATTTATAGGTGGAGAGATGACCGAATTTCCAATTAGGATTTCCTTAGACTTAATCTCAATCGTCCATCAAGGTAAAGAATATTATGGAATATATCTCATTGAGAAACCGTTTTGAATAGCATATATCCTATGAAAATGGAATTCCTATAATGACCACAATTCGGGAAAGGTAAGGACTTGTGGTCCAAGTAATGGACCTAAAAGTAATTTCCTTACAAGTAAAATCTTTGATATCCCATTACAATCTTGAGAAAATCAGGAGTTATATGAAAAAAAAAAAAAACTCCAAAGAGTTTCTTTTTTTGCAATATCTAATTCTAGATCTGGAAGCTGTCTTAGGGAGAACACTTGAGTATCTTGTGCTATCCACAGCTAACGAGATTGCACACGTATGGAGATGACAGTTGGGAATTGACATTCATCATAATATGGTGTCATGTGGGAGCAATCTTATCAGATGGTTCTTACAGATGGTTAAAGTGTCTACATCACCTACAGCGAAAATGTCATTTCTCCATTCCCATAACATTTAAATTGATATGAACAATCAATACAACTTAAGTTGGTTACATAAATTACACTTGGAGCATATCTTATTACCATGTACATGCATTCAGCAATGCCTCTAAACATTCATTCAACTTACACCAAGCTTGTTTGAATGCAGCAGTGGAAGTTTGAAGCAGCACATATGGCAAAGACGATTGAGCATCTAGAACTCTCTATACGGTTGGAAGATGACTGAAACTTTATGCGAAACCTAGGAAATGATATTTCAACCTATTAATGTTCTGGACATTTCTATGTTACATATAATCTTGAACTGTGATGTTGCAAGCTTTTGAACCCACCATTTTTTCAGGAAGCTTTCGGGAGAAAGTCTAGAATCATGTTCAACTGAGGAACTGGGACGCGTAGAATATCAGTTGGAGCAAAGCCTAATTAACGTTAGAAAAAGCAAGGTAGATCACCACTTACATATAACGTTCAGTAGATTCACTAATATGATACCAATGTGTCGAGTTCTGACATTGGACATTTGTCTATCATTCAGTCAAAATTATTGATAGAGGAGATTGAGCAATTAAAAGAAAAGGTACAAACTTGCAATGAAATTCAGAAATATCATACCCATATTGCTAGAAAAACACTCATGTAACTAGAAAACCAAGTAACAGCATGATTTGTTCGGTTCACGTCTCCTATTTTACTAACGCCAAATGCTAATCCATTTTGTTCAAATGCAGGAGAGAATCCTGTCAGAGGAAAACACAATATTACACAAGAAGGTGGATTATTTACTCGAGTGCCTATTAATTTCATGTCCCTCCATTAACCTAATCCAGATCTTTACTTATGTTTCTTCAGTGCACAGAGACACCACAACAACCAACCAATATGAAAGAAGCGGCCTCCTTTCATAATATTAGTGAGAATATGGAAGTGGAGACCGAATTGCTCATTGGAAGGCCAGAAAGAGGGCCAACACACAACCTGTTGCAAGGATGATAATTGGGGCAAAGGGCCACACAAAGTTCAAAGACTTCCACTATAAGGAAGCTAATTTCAGCTTTTGTATCAAATAATAACAAAAGTGTTTCTGTGCAAAAACTGACTCGTATGGTGATTGTAATTACTCTTGTTTCAAACACTTCAATGGCAGATGAAAGATTACATACACTTTCTCTTTTTCATTAGTTAGGAGAAACCAGACTCTACTTGTTCCATATTTTATCCTAGAAAAAAGGATTGATGAGACTCAGGACTCAATACTTTAAACCCACAGCATCAGAACACAAATCAAGTTTTAATTTTTGTATCGGCTACTGTTCATGTAAAGCTATCCGAATAAATATAATTCAAGATTTACTAATGATCATTATCATTCAAAAGTGAAGCATTAACACGTTCACTCTCTGGAAGAAGAGGGAAGGATGGAACAGTCTGGGAAGTGGTGTTAGAGTATTCCAAAGAAAACCGTAACGTTAATGGAGCCTGATCATAAACATGTACTTCACTCTTATAATGTAACCCGTAGAATCATGATTTCAATGTTAGATGGCCAGCAAAAGAACATCATCAACAAATATAGACTTTCTTATTATATATTGTTAAAAAGATCTTAGGATTTAGAGGATTTCACCAGAAAAATCCCATCAGACTTGTCAAAAGCAAAAAAGGCCATCAGTGTCTTATATAAACCAGTTTAGTCCTCCCGCTAGTTTTTTCTTTTGCTTTTTCTTTTTTTTGTTGCTTTTGGTGCTGAGCGGGTATATCGTAGTTCATTCTAAGTGAATGAGTGGGGACTGGGGATATCCACGTTTCGAATTCTCTTTTCTCATTTGCCTTTTTTGGGATCCGAACGGATCTCTCTGCAATCACGTTCACAGCACTAATTTGGGCTGAGATATCCCCGGCTCAACTGATACAATTCTGAGAGACATCACCCATAATACTCTAATGGGCGTGGATATCTCCGCTCACAGCACTAACACAAGCAGAGATATCCCTGTTCAGAGTACTAATTTGGGCAAGACTGACAACGGCGAAGGGGCCATCACATATGGATGAAGAGGGTGGCAGCATTGCCGTAGGTGGGGAAGATGTGCTTGTTGGGGTCGAATGGGATGGGATGAGGGAGCTGGTAGAGGGCGATGACGAGGGTGAGGACAACAAGAGTGGTGATGAAGGGCTTCATCTCGAAGCAGCCCTAGGATAGGGAGGCGGCAGCGGCTCCTCCTCCGTCTTTCCTCATCGGTGCAGCTGCTTTGCCTGTAGATTTTTGGATTTCAGTTTTGAAATGAAAGATTTGAGGATCAGTTGGGGATTTATGAAGGTGGATTGTTTTTAACATAACATTTGCGATTTCAAAGGACAGAATGCCGACGGTCGCATTCTCCTTCTGATCGGATCTTTTGGTGTTCTTTTTCTTTGAAGGATCTAAGCTTTAATGTTGTGGAAGAGAGAAGAAGATGGGAGAAGAACGAAAAGGATAAAAAAGGTTTTGGGGACTTTTTAAAGTAAAAGGAGAAGGGATATCCCCACTCAAAGAAGAGTCATGTCTGTGTCTATGTCGCAGTTCGCTATGTTATGAGTCCTGTCTGTGTCGCAGTTCGCTGTCTTCTCCAGTATTTCATATAATGTAACCATTATTGGAGCTCATGATCAACTATTAGTATAAAATATAAGAAAATAAAGATAACATAATAATTATCTATAGATTATTAATAAGCTATTAGTATTTACTATTTAGTTACATAAATACTCCAACAAAAATTTTTTTTAAAGTAGAAGATTTAAAAAAAAAAAAAAAAACCATTTTTCTACACCCAAAATCATGTTTATAAGTAGATCTAGCATGAAAGTGTGTAGATCTAAGTGAATAACACAATACAAATCCAAAAATGACATGCCAATGATCGTTTCATTCATTTTTATGCTTTATCTAAAAATAAAAAATAAAAAACACATAATAGTAAAAATAAGGGAGTTAATTTGGTTTTCTCTTACTAAATAGAATGATTTCTTCAAGAAATAGTGTTTGAAGTTTGAAATATATAAGAGAATGAGCTATGGAGACATGGTTGCTCTAAGGAGATGAGGGAAGAGAAGAAGAAAATAGAAAAATAGGGAAAAAGTTACAAAAAATCAAGGTTTTTGAACATTATTTCATCTCAGCCGATATTTTTGAGATATTGGTTAAACCAATATTTTGACCATATCGGCCGATATTGGCCGATATTTTGCCAGACTCGGTATCGAGGCAAAATATCGTCGCGGTATGGGCCGATACCAGTTCATATCGGTTGATATGAACTGGATATGAACCGGTATCGGCCGAGATTTTAAACCATGCACACACCCCCTAAACTTCACATGTGCCCTTCGTTTTTAGCCATTCGAACGGATTAGACCATTGGATCGACTACACACCCATCCAAAAGGACTATATACCGTTAAATTTGCGGAGCCCATATGGAGATGATAGGGTTTAGGGATGGAGCTGATTCTTTTGTGGAGATGAAGGGTGCATGGAGATCTTTTGATCCCCTCAGGTTTCAGTCCAAGGTGGGCTCCCATGTTAAGGTGCTCACATTCATCCAGTGCGCGAGTCACATACTGGATGCACTCTCTATATATATGTATATGTATTGGGGTCAGCTCTCTTAAGCTCAAGTGTGTGGTGGGGCCCAGCTGGAAACCCTCATGGGGATGGGATGTGGGGGATTTCAAGGACTCCCTGAGATCCTCCTCTCTACAAAATATCAGCCTTAACCATGATTTTTATCATCTCCATATGGGCCCAAAAGTTTAATGGTCAACAGTCCATTCGAATCGATACATAGTCGATCCAACGGTCTAATAAATTCGGATCTGACCGAAAGTTGGTGGACATGTGCAATTTAGGAGGGTCATGTGTTTGGTCCATTTAGATGGACCAAAGGTAGGCCCCACAAGCATGAGCTTACGAGATTTTATCCTAAGGTCAAGCTTAGGAGAGCCTTGCTATATATATGTGTGTGTAGGTACGTACATATATGTACGTACGTGCGTACGTGCACTTATGCACGTGCGTACATATATGTACATACGTATATGTATGTACATGACAATTATGTTTCATTTTGAGGTCCTACAAATGATTTGAGGCCCATTGAATCTCTACTTAATTCAATGGCTATCCACTTTTAGAAAAATTAGTGAAACATAGTGGGAGTTTTTCATTTCTCCTCTCTTATGCTTTTTTATATATCAAGATTTTTTAAAGAAGGAACTAAGCGATACCTTCTCCGTATAACGACACCTCTAATCTAATAGGGTTTGGTTTGGAGGGGTTTATAACGAAATGTTCATGTGTTGGGATTCTAATAGGAATGTCAGTGGCTGTTTTTGGAGCTTTGAAATTCCTCGTTTCATTGATATAATTTTAAAGCCCAACCATTCATGATTTTCAGAATTCTTCAAATTCAAACATTTTAAGTGTTAAGATGTACTAGAGATTTGAAAAACTTGTCAAAGGATGACATTTGAAGAATTCAGACTTGGAAAAATCTTCTTGGATGTTCTTTTGTTTGGTTGAATTTATGACAAAATGACTTCTTGTTGGAATTTCTAACACCATTCAGTGGGTGTCACTTCACATTTAAAAATCCCAATTTGGTTTATCAATTTTAAAAAATCCTGCCTTATAAATTAGCCTTTTTTAGCTAACTGAATTGTTCATATATATTCTCAGACGTCGTTGATTTGTGGTTGTGAATTCAATCAAGATAATATTTGAAATTCTCATTTATCCTCTAAACAAACAAGCCCTTGAGGCATGAGGGGTCATTTGCATTTAACGCATTGGATAGGAAAATGGCTTATATATATATGAGAAATTCTCAAAAACTCCCCTATCTCAAAAGGGTAGTTTTTGACCTTATCTGATAGCCAATGACGAATGATTTGTTAGTATTTTAAGAGAATCTAAAAATATTCACCTTTGTAGGAGAATGTTTAGGAGTGAGAATCGGATGTGTATCATTGATGACACGTGTCACATGTTCATTGGCTAAAAGAGGGGCATTTTTTTTTATGAGAAACACCGAGGAGCTTTGTAGGGTAACTCTGTGTGTGTGTGTGTGTGTGTGTGTGTGTGTGTGTGTGAGAGAGAGAGAGAGAGAGAGAGAGAGAGAGAGAGAGACAACAAATGTTATGCATGCGAAACCGATGTGGGATTGCATTACACAAGTATGATCATTCCTATGTGGGGTGCATATGGAAGTAGGGGACTTGTAAGGAGTTACCAATGAGGTGTGGGTAGTTATCCTTGAGTCACGAAAAAAGTAATGAGTCATAGGGGGTTAGCTGGTTTACCTATGAGTATGAGTAGTTTTTATATTTATATGAGTGTGAGTGGTGGGTGCAGTTATTTGTAGGAATGGTGGATGAAGTTGTAGTAAGTTGTGTTAGTTATAGAAAGTGTGTCAAATTGGGATAGTTATAAGTGCATGTATCTTATATTTAAAGATGTCATAGATCAATGAAAGGGATATCATATCTTCTACCAACTTTTTATTGAGTTATTGGAGGACCAAGCCTCCCCTCGAAGTAAGCCTACGGATTTTTCTTTTACTTTTGGTGAAAGAAGAAGTGTGCACATAACATTTGGTATCAAAGCCAGGCATGACAAAATTACGACTTGAAAGGATAGAGATGGAGATAAGTTCTTTGGGTGCAAGTCAAGAACACGCACTTAAAAAGAAATGCGGGAGACGTAAGCTACAATGAACATGAAATTCGATAGCTTGTTGGCGAGCCAAACTTTGGAACACAAAGAAATCTCTTTCAATCAATATATAAATGGTGGAGGATGATAGAATAACTGCTCCAGGGAAGGACATTCTGGTATGTATCAACCCAAGTTGTTTAAGCTTGACTTTTCTCATTTCAATGGAGGGGAAGATCCAACGAACTGGGTTTGTAATGGGCGCCAATTCTTTGACTTCCATCAAACCCCGGATGGAGAACGAGTTCCATTAGTTTCCTTCCATCTGGAGGTGATGTTCAAATGTGGCATCCAATTTTAACGAAAAAGGGTGATGGCTTGTTTACTTTAACTCCAAAGAAGATTCTCAATCGTAGAATGGTTAAATGGAGAAAATAGAAGTTGGAAGTTCTCAGACAGTGGCAAGGAAAAGATCATTACTATTTCGAGCTTTTGAAAGGTTGGTCCGGGGGGAGAGGAATGATGTGGCCTTGCATTACACAAGCATGATCGTTTCTATTTGGGGGTCATATGACAGTAGGAGAGTTATGAAGAGTTACATATGAGGTGTGGGTAGTTGTTCTTGAGTCATGGGAAAAGTAATGAGTCATGAGAGGTCAGTTGGTTTACCTATTAGGAGTAGTTTTCATTTTTGTATGAGTATGAGTAGTGGGTGCAGTTATTTGTATGATTTGTAGTAAGTTGTGTTAGTTATAGAGAGTGGGTCAAATTGTGGTAGTTATACGTGCATGTATCTTGTATTTAAAGATGACATAGATTAATGAAAGGGATATCCTATATTCTAGCAACTTTTTATTGAGTTATTGGAGGGCTAAGGTTCCTCTCGAAATGAACCTACATATTTTTCTTTTACTTTTGGTGAAAGAAGAAGTGTGCACATAATAGAAACACATTACCATATTTGTCAAAATCACAATTTTCATATGTGTAAATAAGTACATCCAACCGTTTTAGATGTATTGAATTTTTTATTTTTTTTTGACGTTTTTTCACAAATTTCTTAAAATCCATCGAGAACTAAGATATGAAATTACCATTAATACAACAATGTTGAACAATTTAGATCATGAATTGAAAGGCCCATAAAAGTATAGGAAATTAGAATAATTTTTTCTTACCCTTTTAGAAATTATTAAAAATTTATAAAGATTTAAGCTAATCAGCTTCAAGATCTTGAAATTTATTAGTTTAATAAATAAATTGAGTGCTTTGAGTTACAAATTATGTGGTCCACGTGAATAAGAAAATAAAGATAGTTGATGTGCCCACAGGAGAAAATCATTGTTTGCTACGTCTTAGTCCCTTTCTGGTTGTTGGAAGAGATTATGGGCTTTGGGAATTATAAGAAAAACAGGTTTTCAACTCACACGTGCTGGTCCCCCACCCTCACTACAAGAAAGTGCGGAAGTGGAAAAAAAACCGCCAAAGTCGGCCCTGCCCTCAAATAAGTCCACGTGTTGCATTCTAGAAGTGTGGTATCACGCTCCATGACAGTACGCAATATCATGGACACGCATTTCCGTCCGTTCCAATATGGAGCCGCCTTTCACTGCCGACAATGTTTTTGGTACATGGTTCGGAATTCGGATCCATCATGCATGTGATCAGCAAGTGAGGAACTTTTTCACAACTCTTACCCATTTGAAATAGATTAAGTTTGAAATAGTAACATTTCATTTATACCCTTTTGCAAATAAATTATTTAATATATCTAATTTAATTAAAAAAGTAAAATTTTCATATTATAAAGTTATATATGCAAACTTATTATATAGTGAATGTAATATATGTAAAAATTATGATAAAATATAAGTAGCACAACTCAACTTATCATATTATAAAAGTTATATAGAAAAATTTTATTGTAAATTTTCAAAATAGTAATGGAAGGGCATGGGCTTGGGCTTGGAGTTTCAGGACTCATTAAAGAGCTCTATCTTTTGCCATTTATTGAGCCAAGCCTTGGGTTAATTTAGTATCTATTTGAGTTAGGTTGGGTTGGTCGTAACTGGGGTTGACCAAGTACTTGTTTGGTTTTGCTTACTTTTGAGTCAAGAAGGAATAATGGGTCGGGTAGTCAATGTGGGCTTGGAAGTTGGGTTTCAAGTTATTGTCTTTAACCACCATGATAGTTATGTCCAAATGCCCATTTTCCAATTGGTAATTATTCCAAAATAACTCTCCGAGAAGGTTACACAACGAGTTTCTTGTTTTTCTTACTGACTCAAATCCTCAACGATAATTTTAAATTCTCTAACAGTCAAATCCGTAAAGGTTGCATCCCATTGGTTTCTATATATTGCAAGAAAATTATAATTGGGAACACATTAAGACAACATGTATCAATCATATCTTGGATATCAATAGCATCGTGTTCTCAGTGGAGACCATTGCTGTTCAAGGCTGGTCATCAGGCCTGCAAAATATCTGCAAAGTACGGAAGTGGAAAAAAAACCGCCAAAGTCAGCCCGGATCTATTTAACATTTATTGAATAAATAATTGATAGTATATCACTTCTATTTAAATATAGAAATATATTGCCTACCATTTGAAAGAAGTAGAAATTCTACTTGGATGATAACCAACCCAAATAAGAGATGATATCAGCTTTTTAGGTTCAATGGGAAGAGCAAGTCATAGTTGCGATAGGTTGTGCACTAACAGAGAGATAAAATCTCTATTCTTCAAGTTGAAAAAAAAAAAGAAAAGAAAATCTTTTTCTCATCCAAAGATTGTAAATGCATATTTGTATGAAAGGAAAGATTGAGTTACTGCTCTTTTTCGTAGCTTCGATCAAGGGTGTCAGAGTATTTTTTCCATGGAAATCAGAAAACATTTTCAAAGGAACCGTTTATCTGTAGCGCGATAGAAACACGACTTTTCTTTGCTAGAGCGCATGCAAGAGTAGCGGCATTTACCTACTGATTAAACCAATTACATATCATGACCAAGGGTTTCTTGGACACAACTAAGTGATATTTTGCCGGGGCGAATATTACAAGAGTAGGGGCACTTAATTTCGATAGTTTAGATTTTAATAAGGCACCATTGACCAGCCTTTGACAAATTTCATGTGATTATCAAGGTTGAAGGATCTAATTTCAGAGGAAGAAATATGTTTCTTAATTACATGATCAATGTATTCCAAGGGGTGTTTAGTTGTACAACTATGACGCCCCGGAGTCCCACATCGACTATAGAGAGGAAAGTGAATGGGGTTGTATGTAGAGTTTACACCATTACCTTACATGAGGCCTTTTGATGGGTTGAGGCCCATCAGAAGCAAAACCATGAGGCCAGCGGGCCAAAGCGGACAATATCATGCATGGGTATGGGTGGGGCGTTACAAATGGTATCAGAGCCGACTCTTGACTAGTTCGAGTGTGGGTCCCCTGCCATGGTCTAGTGCAAGTGGGCGGGTCTCCATGTGGGCGGGCCAAGAGGGCTGGCAGGCTACAGAGACTGGCAGGCTACTACACAGGGACGTGCAGCCTTAACGGGGGTGGATTGTGACACCCCAGAGTCCCACATCGACTATAGAGAGGAAAGTGAATGGGGTTATATGTAGAGCTTACACCTTTACCTTGCATGAGGCATTTTGATGGGTTGAGGCCCATCAGAAGCAAAACCGTGAGGCCAGTGGGCCAAAGTGGACAATATCATGCATGGGTATGGGTGGGGCGTTACAACAATACTTTGAAAAGTAGAACATGTGGCAAGCTTTTAAGACCACTAGGTTCTCCAGAAAAAAAGAATCTCACTAGACTAGCTATTCTTTGCAAACTCAAGACTTATACATATAAATATTGATAATTGTCTGATCTAAAATTGTATGTTGGAATTTGAAATAGAAATTTTCCCTTTTTTGTGATTTGTGCTCCATTTCGTGGGGTCTTGTTTTTCAAATGGTAACTTCATGTGAGCTTGATGTACTTCACAGTTCTCTTTTAAGTTAAGTTCAAGCCTAGATATCGATCCTTGAGTCCTCAGGTAAAAATACTAATTAAAAATATCAATTCTAGACCAATAGCCTTATGAAACAAAAAAATTAAAAATAAATAGAGGATTTTACCCAAAAATTCCTTTAAGACTCGTAATAGGCCAATAACACCATCAATATCTTATAAAGACCACAGTAGTCCCAAAGGCCCTGTTTAGGATTTTTTTTCTCTAAGCAGGGATATCCCCAGACCCAAAAACCCTTTTCCCCTATTCCCCTATTCAACTTCTTCTCTCTCCCTTCGTCTATCTTCCTTTCTTTCCCAATCAGTCGGCAACGGCAGCAGAGATTGACTCAACTTCCTCTTCTCTCCTCCCCACGTGCCTTTCTTCCTCACCGCCGATGCCAATCCCTAACTTCTGTTCTTGTTTTTAGATTTTTTCTTTATCCATTCTAATTTTGATTTTTTAGTTGTTGGATTAGAATTTCAGATTGTTTGTTGGTTTTATTTTGTGCCATTTGATGTTCTCTCTGTGTTGGCTGTCTTTGTCTGAGACGTGTGATGTTCTCAATGAAATTGGTTGCCAATCCAAGGGTTTTTTTTTTATTTTTTATTTTTTATTTTTTTTACCTTATGGGATTTGAGATCCCTCACAGGAATTTTGGTTTTTTTTTTTTTTTTTTTTTTTGTCCTTTTCATTCAAGTGAGAGTTCATGTCATGGGATGGCGAGAATTTGAAAATCACGCACAACACTTGTGCTGGAGTGCCACAGGTGAAAAATATAGGCTAATCCAATTTTTTGTTGTAGATGTTTTCTTTTAATATAAAGGTTTTGGCAAAATCCACAATATGAAGGATTTAAGACATTTTCTACAGAAAATGTGCTCTCTTCCTTCACCATCAATCCATACAATTTGCAGATTTTATCAGTGCTTAGTCAATACAAATGTCTATGGAAAAGTATTATGGATTCTTAATGCCATGGAATGCATTTTTGGAAACATGGCCTGTGTACCCAACTTTACTTGGGCGGAATGAGGGAGAGAAGAGGGATATAGTGCACCTTTTTTTTTTTTTTTGAAAAAAGAAGCCACTAGTCTGACCTCTCCTCTAGACTTCAAGACTCTCAAAATTGTCGATAAACTTTTATATGAAAAGGTTTTGCACAAACATTGATCAACGCATCCATTAGGAACTTAAGATTTTCTTTGGAAATGTAGCTGCTCAAGTGTAGAAATGTTAGCCTACTTGAGTTACTTGATTTTAATATTTTTACAAGGGGCTAAAGTTGTGTTTCTCATGCTTGGAATAGGATTCACGAGCTTGGGTGTTTTACTTTATGGTTTTGATTTCATTATGGCTGTGGATATCTTATAATGCATAATCATCTCCAAATTTGTGTTCGAGTATGGATAATATGATGTCCACATTAGTTGTTTGTTAAAATTCTGTAGAGAATCCTATTAGTTTTTTTTTATTTCATTGCATTGTTGTTCTATTTAGTGCATGGCTGTGAATGGCTTAAGGGATTATTGGAGCAATGCTAACAAAATATACTTTTTTTGTTTTAAGAAAACTCATTTGAGTGGGTTGCTGATGAACTTTTCAGAATAAACACAAACGGAACCCCTTGCCTTTGGTCTGAATGGTACAAATGTGATGGATATGAAGGAAAGTAAAACATTAGTCTTCTAGCTGCATCACATTGATTACTTCAGTTTGCAGGTCAGTTACCCAGATGAGGCAGTGTGAGAGTTTTACAATAGCTCAACAAGTGATCAATATTCTCTAACTACTTGCAAGGAATTTGTAAGTATGCATTATACAATCTTTATACAAATTATTGTCTAATTACTTGCATTTGTAAGTATGCATTGTCTAATTACTAACCTTCTACTTTGATACTCCCCAGGTTGGTTGGCTCACCCAAAATTTTGCGGTTTATAGTTGGAATGACCCTTTCGTCTGGACCTTCAAAGAAAAGATAGACATCGCCCAGCAAGACAATGGGAATGACTGTGGGGTCTTCGCATGTGCTTTTGCCGAACACTGCATTCTTCGAAAACCACTCAAGTTCACACAAGCTGACATTCCATTTTATTGGAGAGAAAATAGTTCTGGAGATATTCAAAAGGACTTGGGTGCTAAACTCCTATAGATTGGATTTAAGTGCTTTAGACTAAGAAACTAGCCTTGATCTTTTTGTGTAATTGACCAATTTTTTTGTAAGGTCAATTTGCATGTATATTCAGTTGATATAATAGGACATGCTTTTGGAGAATTAGATGTGCATAAGGTTTCTAGTCAGAGACGATGTATTTGTGTAGACGGTTGTTAATTTGATTTACCTATACTGTTTTGTCAGAATATGCATGTAATTGGCCGGGAACTTGCTGTTAAATGTTAACTGACGTATGTGAATGTGAATGTTTGGGTCTACCTCTGATGGACGAATTTGTAATTGTCAAGGAACTTATTGCTTGATGTGAAGGTGAAGGTGCATGTCTACCTTTGATATAGGTTTTTTTTTTTTTTTTTTTTTTTTTTTTTTATGTCTTCATGGGCTGTAGAGATGCATTTTCTCTTGTGAACTAGACAGGGATGGATACGCATGCATTGTCTTGTGGGTGAGGATATCCCCACCAATGAAAGTGTTTTGGAAGTGGTATCCCAGCCCATATGGTGTTGTGAGAGGGGATATCACTGCCTGTGTTAGTGTTGTGAGCGGGGATATCCCCACCCACTAGAGTACTATGGGTGTTGTTTCTTAGAGTAGTTTCAGTTGGGACGGGGATATCCCCAAACCAAATTAGTGCTGTGAACAGGGATATCCCTGCCTGTGTTAGTGCTGTGAGCAGGGATATCCTCACCCACTAGAGTACCATGGGTGCTGTCTCTCAGAGTGGTTTCAGTTGGGATGGGTATATCCCCACCCAAATTAGTGTTGTTGACAGGGATATCCCTGCCTGTGTTAGTGCTATGAGCGGGGATATCCCCGCCCACTAGAGTACTGTGGGTGTTGTTGTCTCTCATAGTGGTATCCTCTCGAAGCATCCCTAGGACAATTAAGTATTGCCCGAAATAGGAGTTGATGTCCCAAAATAGGAGTTGATGTCCCAATTGATGAGGACGTGGCGCTCTCATTGTAATGAAATTCAGATCTTGGTGTTGACAGTGAATGAGAGCTAAAATTGTTGGCAGGATGCCCAACTAGAGGTTTTGCCGAGATCCTGGTTGTCACATTGTTTTTCCTAATTTTTACCAAACTGGATTCAGAGGATTTTGTGCAGATTCCACTGAAATCACCAAAATTTTTGGAACAAGGCATTTTACAAGGATCCATGTGGGTTTGTTCCATCAACCTGCTCTCCCATGGCTTCGCAGCCATCCATCGTTCTAACCAGCTCCATCCCCAGCGGTTCTTATCTAGTTCAAGATGCTTAAGAGAGCTCCCATTTGCATTCGTTCTCGAGCTTGAGTTTGATCTCCATTGCTGATTTAAAGAAGCAAAATACATAATGAAAAACAAATCTGATGAACTGAAATTTTGCAACAATAAGATGAGAGAAGAACGAAAAGGGGAAAAAGGGTTTTGAGACTTTTTAAAGTAAAAGGAGCAGGGATATCCCCACTCGGAGAAAAAAAGAAAACAAAAATCAAATAGAGCCCCTGAGACCACTATAGTCTTTATAAGACATTGAGGGCGTTTTTGGCTTACAACAAGTTTTATGGCATTTTTCCGTTAAAATCCTCTAATAAATAAAACAAAAGGGCTCTCTTTATTAGTGTACCTAAAAGATTCTACCACTTGTCCTACTTTAAAAAGCATATAAGGGTATTTTATTGAAGAAGAAATAAATGGTACCAATCTACCTAGAAATTAGTACTTATCAAACGCTGAACAATTCAGTGTACATATGTAATTTTTTGTCAACTTAAGATGTATCGATATTTAAGACATGAAACTTACTTTCGAAGTTTCGTGGTTCAATAAAAGTTTTGAGTGATTTGGATTAGAATTCTAAGGCACATGAGAGTTGTAAAAACGAAAAAGATGATGCCAGTTTTTAGGACCATGAGCTAGTACAACCCACATTAATGTCACTTCTACTAGCTTTCCTCCATTAAAAAGGTATATGATACTTTAACACTTCTCCTTATGTATATATTTTAATGGGAGCATGTCCCTATTTTAATATACAAATAGCTTCATTTATGCATCGTTTTTCGACCTCATTTACATATGTCCTTATGTATATATTTTAATGGGAGCATGTCCCCATTTTAATATACAAATAGCTTCATTTATGCATCATTTTTTGACCTCATTTACATATGTGATGTGATGTATGATTGAATGCAAGGTGATCGTGCACATATATAATTGTTTACATTTATAAGTGGGTGCAACCACCCCAAAGCTCATCCTTTTTTTTTTTTTTTTTTTTTTTGAGATAATTAGTGAAAGGTCCCTCATAGAGGTCTTGTAAGGCCTCCATTCCATCAATTTTTCCTCTAAGGCCTGTCCCTAAATACGTCACCTCATGGAGAGACGTCCCTCGACACGCCACCTCATGCATTTTCATGACCGATTTGCCCTTTAAATTGATTAGGCATAAAATTTTAAATTTTGAAATTTTAAATCTTCCATTCTCCCTCTTCTTCTTCTTCAATCCGGACATGGACATCGACGGATTGGATCTCATCAGTTGAGATTGATTTTTGTTTTTTTTTTTTTTTTTCGGAGGGCAAGATCGGGGTTTTTTCGGAGAAGTAGCATCGCCAAACGATGCTGCTTCCTTAGCCCATACGCCGTAGCTGGAGAGGAAGAAGAAGACCCTTTCAACATTGCTCAGGTTTTGTTGAAGACTTGCAGAACACGAAACAAAGAAGAAGACGATCTTCTGCGCCATCGCCGGATTTCCTATGCCACCGTCGTTCCTGCGTGTCGCGCGGAGAAGGGGGATCGACACCGGACGCCGGGCCATGCCATCACCGAAATCGAGGAATAAGGCAATACGCTTGTTGTTGTCCGTTTCTGGTTACAGAAACCAGAAGGAAGTAGACGACCTTCGGCCAGGCTAGGTTAGGTTTGTCTGGGATGGTTCCGACCTAACCTGCTACGGAAGCCCAGCCCACAGCCCAGATCCGTCACTACTACTGCCGCCCTAGTGTCGCGCAAGGCTGTCTTCCTCCATCGCAGCACCGCTAGAGAAGGAAGGTAGCAAGGTTGTTAAATCATTTTTGACAAATCTATATGAGTTTTTATGAACCTTATCTGAGTTTTTGTGAATTTTTTTTAAGTGTTTGTCAAGTTTATCTGAGTTTTTAAGCTCAGATCCGTTGCTACGACTACCGCCCGGTGTCGCGCCATCGTCGGAGAAAAGAGCAAGGCAGTAAGGCTGTCTTCCTCCATCGCAGCACCGCTAGAGAAGGAAGGTAGTAGGGTTGTTATATCATTTTTGACAAATCTATATGAGTTTTTATGAACTTTATCTAAGTTTTTGTGAAATTTATCTAAGTCTTTGTCAAGTTTATCTGAGTTTTTAACAAATTTATATGAGTTTCTGTCAAATTTATCTGGGTTTTTTATTTTTTGTCAAATTTATTTGAGTTTCGCGCAAATTTCTCTGAGTTCTGAAATAAATTTCTCTGAGTTCTGGACAAATCTATTTGATTTTTTGGCAAATTTATCTGAGTTTTGGACAAATCGAACGAAATTTTTTGGCAAATTTATTTGATTCTTTGGCAATTTTTTTTGAAATTTGGGAAATTGGTTTATCTTAGTTTCGACAAATGTATGTGCATTTTTTTAAATTTATTTGCTATTTTTAATTTTATTTACGTCTTTTGAAATTTATTTGCTTTTTTTAAAATTTATTTACATTTTTTGGAATTTATTTGGATCTTTTGAAATTGATTTTCATCAATTGGAATTTATTTATATTTTTAAAACTTTATTTGGATCTTTTGAAATTTATTTCCGTCTTTTTAAATTTCTCTGTGTTCTTTTGAAATTTACTGCGTTTTTTGAAATTTATTTGCTTTCTTTTGAATTTATTTGTATTTTTTGAATTTATTTTCATTTTCTAATTTTATTTACATATTTTGAAATTTATTTTCGTCTTTTGAAATTTATTTGGATCTTTTGAAATTTATTTACATTTGTTGAAATTTATTGGCCTTTGCATTTTTTTTAAAATTTATTGCGGTTTTTAAAATTTATATGCGTTATTTTGAAATTTATTTGTGTGTTTTTAGAATTTATTTGAAAATCTCATTAATGAGATTCCATTGATCGTGGCCAATTAAATGGTAGTTGACCATTATTAATGGGATATCCCACCAATCATGGGATATGATTTATAGAAAAGGCAAATTAGGCATATCAGGTTTGAGAATGTGTTAGAGGACCTTTGGCTACATCACTTTCTTGTGTGGATTGTTTTCAATAAAGTCATACTTTGAGGGAGCTCCGACCAAACGCCCCCTTTTTCTTTTAGGTGAGGCTCAGCCACTTTATGATCCGGATTTCAAATCAATTTTAAACTAGCATAAAATGGACTTGTGAACTTTTTTTTTTTTCCTTCAAAGCTTTACAAGGGATCGGAACTCATTACAAGCATGTTTCACATGTCCAACAAATGAGCTGATGGTTGGGTTTATGTCTTGTATTCTGAGTATACCGAATTGGTTCATTGGGTTAGGCATGACCCAGTTCAGGGTCATTGCCATCATTTTGGTAATTGCTATCTTGGCCGGGGGCTAAGAAAGTGGAGATTTGAACTCATAAATTCATGATTCATGCTTCTGCACACACACGTACAGCAAGTGGTATCAGCGCCGCAACATTGACCTTTGGCTACATCACTTTTTTGTGTGGATTGTTTTCAATAAAGTCATACTTTGAGGGAGCTCCGACCAAACGCCCCCTTTTTTTTTTACGTGAGGCTCAGCCACTTTATGATCCGGATTTCAAATCAATTTTAAACTAGCATAAAATGGACTTGTGAACTTTTTTTTTTCCTTCAAAGCTTTACAAGGGATCGGAACTCATTACAAGCATGTTTCACATGTCCAACAAATGAGCTGATGGTTGGGTTTATGTCTTGTATTCTGAGTATACCGAATTGGTTCATTGGGTTAGGCATGACCCAGTTCAGGGTCATTGCCATCATTTTGGTAATTACTGTCTTGGCCGGGGGCTAAGAAAGTGGAGATTTGAACTCATAAATTCATGATTCATGCTTCTGCACACACACGTACAGCAAGTGGTATCAGCGCCGCAACACTGACCTTTGGCTACATCACTTTTTTGTGTAGATTGTTTTCAATAAAGTCATACTTTGAGGGAGCTCCGACCAAACGCCCCCTTTTTTTTTTAAGGTGAGGCTCAGCCACTTTATGATCCGGATTTCAAATCAATTTTAAACTAGCATAAAATGGACTTGTGAACTTTTTTTTTTTCCTTCAAAGCTTTACAAGGGATCGGAACTCATTACAAGCATGTTTCACATGTCCAACAAATGAGCTGATGGTTGGGTTTATGTCTTGTATTCTGAGTATACCGAATTGGTTCATTGGGTTAGGCATGACCCAGTTCAGGGTCATTGCCATCATTTTGGTAATTACTGTCTTGGCCGGGGGCTAAGAAAGTGGAGATTTGAACTCATAAATTCATGATTCATGCTTCTGCACACACACACGTACAGCAAGTGGTATCAACGCCGCAACACTGACCACTAGCTCAGACCAAATTTCAATTGAACTTAACCATATAAAAACGGAACTTAAACTTGAATCAATCCAAAGTGGTCATTGGCAACTTTAATGTACAAAAAAATAGGTCTATATTTGTTTGATCCAATTGTCTTAGATGGAACAATTTTGCTATAGAATTAAATTTATTTGAGTAGCTTGGAGATTTGAAGATAGATCGATGAGGCCTTCAAAATGGCCTTACAAGTTGCGATTGTGGGAGTTGGTGGAGTGGCATAAAATGTGGATTTGCTCCGGATGTTTTATGTCAGAAATCACTCCAAATCTACTTAATGTGTGTTTGTGTGAGTTTAGCGGGTGCCACATATGAATTAATCCCGGTGGGTCATAAACCTTAGGATTCAAGAAAACCCAAGTTGTATGGGGAATTTTTTTTATATGACAGTGGGAATAACATCCTCCAAGTGTTTGCAAAGCACGTTATAATAACTCCAGACCGTCCAGTGTTCGGAAAAAAAGGATTGGGTCGAAGCGGACAGGGCACGTGGAGTGATCTCGTCCGGACCGTCTAGGCAACTATCGCCACCAACTCATTTAGGTCTCAGTGGTCACGCCTCGTACAAAATCGTATGGCCTCGCGAAGTGATCTCGCGACACCTCCTGGTTGTAGGGCCAACCTCTCAGCACTATGGCACACCCAAAATTTAATTTAAGTAACTGGAGATTTCATTTTGGGCTCTTTAGATTTTAAAATGGGATACCGCTGACAGATTTATAGGAGCGTCCCTAGATTTCGTCGATTGGATTTAGATCCAAGTCGTGAATATTGAGACCAGATGTGCCCTATCATACGGCATAGGTTGGTGGGGTTCTAATGAGGTGATTTGTTTGGTAAACTTATTTTAGAGGAGTTTATCCAAGAAATGACCTTAGATGGCCACTAACCAAAAAAGGCCCTATAGTTTTTATGAAACAGAACTAGTATTCCCACCAAAATTTTCTCTTTTTTTTTCGCCCTCTTTCAACGAGCGTTGACATCGTCACTCATCTCATGAATGTGACCAAGCATTTCTAGATTCTACGGAGCGATGACATCGTCACTCATTGTAATCTACAACAAGGCTTCATAAACTGTCGGGCGACAACATCGACGCTGATCTTCTTTTGAAAAAAATTCATTAGATTCACTATGATGTCCACACACACTACATGATCCAAAGAAATCACTATACATCATCTGCATGCTTTATTGTAAGCACAATTACAAAACATGGAATATAAGTTTTTTTTTTTTTTTGCTAATTGATAAATTGTATTGAAAAAAGGGGAAGAAAGAAAAAGGGCAAAAAAAACCCCAAAGCCAAAGAGGCTACTACAACATAAACAAAACAAGGAAAAGCAAAACAACTATACAAAGCAAATACAAGGAGTTAAGTCATACCCAGGGAGACCAAGATAGGATGAGGATAGATGGCAATCTTTGTTATAGATTGAGTAATGAATATACCTTTAATACGATCCTCAAGGATTACCTTAGCACACCTTAAGGTAGGTTTCCGGTTATGGTGCTTGGAGTCATTGCGAAGGAACCAAAGGGTAGAGATGGCATGGAAGAAGATTGCAGCTGCCCATGATCTTCCGAGGGCATCTCCACTGGCTGAAATTGCATCCCAAATAGCAGCAATTGAGATTGGAGCATGGAGGTAGAGGGCACTGAGACTGAAAAGCCAAGACCAAAAAGAAATAGCAAGCTCACAGGAAAAGAAGAGGTGAAGATCGGATTCCTCATCAAGATGGCAGATATAACATCTAGAGGCCATGTAGCAACCTTTTTTTTTTTTAGCCACAGTATCAGTAGGAGTTTTCCTGAGCAACAAGCGCCACGAAAAACAAGCCAATCTAGGATTAACTAACTTGTTCTAGATTAGGCCCGACCAGGGCAGAATTGAAGCACGGGATCTCAGGAGGTTCCAGGCTTCCTTAAGGAATAAAATTCCAGAAGAAGAATCCATCCAAGAGAGAGTGTCTGAGGAGGGGATTTCTGGAATCACAATATATCCAGTGGAAAGGAGCAGGAAATCCCTAAGGTCGCCTGGAAGGCTGGAAGGAAGATTCCAGGAGTTCTCTTGGATTATCTCAATAACCCTATCACTAGTAAAGAACTGAATCGAAGGAAATTTGGAGGAGATAGAGGCTTGGTCGATCCAGATATCATACCATAAGCTAATAGAAAGCTCGTTGCCCACTTGCTAATCTTCTCCAAATATAAGACCAACCAATGGGATTACCAGAGAACCAAATGGAAGAATCCTTGAAGTATCTAGCACAAATCTAGACTGCCCACAAAGAGTCCACCGTGGCTGTTGACCATCCCAATTTAAGTAGAGAGGCCTCATTGAACTCCTTTATCCTTCGAAGCCCAAGCCCATCCTCAGGCTTTGGTAAACAGACGGTTTCCCACTTGACAAGGTTACTCCTAGAAGTCTTCGAGGAGCCTGGCCACAGAAAATTCCTCATGAGTCTCTCTATAGAGAGACAAGTCATACTAGGAATGGGAATGGCCAGCGAGATATGAAGAGGAATGGATGAGAGAACATGTTTGACCAAAGTCTGCCTGCAAATGAGAGGCATCTAAGCTTCCAGCCTGTCAACCTAGTTTTGATGGAATCCAGAATCCTATGGAAAAACCTGTGCCTCGGACTACCAAAGAAGAAAGGAACGCCAAGGTAAACTGAGGGAGGAGTGGCCTGAGGGATAGACAGAAGACTAACTAAAACATTTGCTCTCCTAGCAGGGACCTTACCAACAAATAATTGACTCTTCTGTGGGTTGAAAAACTGCCCCCAGGAATCTCGACAAAGAGTGAGTAGACCCTGAAGACTTCTCAAACTTCTATTGGTAGCCTTTAAGAAAACCAGGATGTCATCAGCATAAAACAGGTGACAAGGAGACGAAGGAACCAGAGAAACCGACACAATTCTGGCCTTTTTGCCTAAGGATATCCATATTAAGACTAAGAATCTCTTCAGCTAGGATAAAGAGACAGAGGGTCACCTTGCCTCAAACCACAAGAGGAACCAAAAAAACCACACGGGCTTATGTTGATGAGAATGAAACCTTCCTGTGCAAACCAATTCTTTAATCAGATGTATCCACTCAGATGAGAAATTAAAGAATCGGAGAACCCTGAAGAGGAAGTTCCACTATAACTTGTCAAAAGCTTTTGTGATGTCCAATTTTAAACAAACAGAGCCACCACGAACTTTGGAGTTCAATTTTTGGAAGAGCTCATGGGCTAGAGCAACATGGTGTTGAATGGATCTACCTCTAACAAAAGCTGCTTGGTGCTTGGAAATAAGGAGGGGAAGGATGACCGCAAGCCTTTTTGCCAAAATTTTAGAGATGATTTTGCAAGAAGAGTTTAGAATGCTGATAAGACGAAAATCAACAAAAGAAGTAGGGGAAGTTTTTTTGGGGATGAGAGTAAGGAAGTAAGCATTTGTTGCTCTCAAGAGTCTACCTATAGTGAAGAAATGTAAGACCGCAGAGGAAACATCTTTGCCAACTATATCCCAACAGCTAGTAAAGAAAAACCCAGAAAAACCATCCGGACCAGGAGAGTTGTTTCTCTTCAACTGGAAGACGGCCTCGCTAATCTCAGTTCAAAAACTTCATATTCAAACAATATCCTTACCCCCACCATGCACTGATCAATCTCTAACAAGTTTCGGATTTTTTCAAAAAGTCTTGGCTGGTTTGACCAATTTTCATACTTTAATCATTAAGTCCTTTTATCAAATAGTTGGAATGTACCCAAAGGATACCTCTTCCCACACCCACGGCTGGAAGAATCAAGGTTCTTATACCATGTTTGTAATGTCTCTTTTCGAACAGCTCGTTTGTGTCTCCCAACTAATTCAAGACAACATATAATAGGACAGCCAAATCCATTTAGCAGAAAACCAACAGAACAAGCCTTTGTTGGCAGTTTGCCAGCAAATTAGATAGATCAAATGTCCAATGCAAGCTTTGCGACGACAAGTACTCAGGCAAGATAAATAAAAAATGAGATTGAAATTTGGCTTGTTTGGCTGGAAATAAGATCGCCATAAGCCCAAATTCTGCATTGTTGAAACTCATTCGAGACAAACATGTAGGCAGTTAAAAGGAAGCTAAGTAGAGTTGAAACTCGGTAAAAACAATGACAGCTAATGCAAGAAATATGAAATAAAGGTGTCCGGCTGAAAGCCGAGAGAACACAATGGTTGACCCATCGATGACAGCGCAAAACACCAGGTTTCAGGCTGGTAGAGAAGTGTAGGCATTGCACCCCAAATACCTTCAAGAAGAATACATCAACGTCAATCTAAAGGAGGTTGTAAAACGAGCTCTTGGACTACGTTGCAGGCTATTGAGGAAGGAGGCAATGAAATCGACAGACATAGGAAAATGATTAGGGGGAGTGAAAATAGGGTTTCGGGGTTTTTGTAATGTTTAATTATTCGAGTGACGACGTTGTCGCTCAAGGAAAACTTTAATTAAAAAAAAGTGGTCCTTGGGGATCACTTCCGTGTCATATGAACTACTGTGGCCTTTTTTTGGTTAGTGGATATCGAAGGTGGTTTTTCGGATAAATCTCTCTTTATTTTATTAGTAAAGTAAGGTGAAGAGTCATTTCAAAGACAATAATTAAATACAAATCATATAAAAAAGAATCATATTTCAAAAAATAACTCTATCATTTATAAAAAAATAGTCAAAAGTTACTTTCCTCACAAGTCACTAAATCACCGAAAATCATTTTTTTAGGGCACGTTTAGTAAACGACCGCGGCGAGGAATCCTTTGTCATTTTTTGTGATACCAAAGAAAACCATGTTTGGTTTACACAATGGATCAAAGAAAAGGCAAATCCAAAATCCTCTTAAGTTATATTATTCTCCGCGCCATACCCTCCCCCATCGGAACGACAAAATTAGTGAAAACTCTGAAACATGGAGCCATAGTAACCCGTATGATTATTTTGGGCCAATTGTGTTTTTCAATTTTTTTTTCATTTCTGTGGGCCATAAAATCACAATCCAAATTGGTTATCCTCTTAAAATGGGCAAACACGTCTACTTGATCAAATATCAGCCGTTGATCCCTCGTAGATTTTGATATATTTGCAAAAAAGTCCAGACCATTGGATGATGATTTTTGAAATTCTGTGGGCCCCATTTGTGAAATCCAAACCGTCCAATCTCTTCAGAATGCCTAAGATGGCTATGAGTCCAAAATTTGGCCGCCTGGTTCATCATGGATCATGAGAAATTAGGCAATTACTCTTGACCGTTGGTCTCACACAGTGCAAAAAAGGGGATAAAAAAAAGTTTATTTTTTTTTCAATTTTTTGATTTCTATGGGACCCAAAATCATGATCTAAACCGTGAATTATTTCTGAAGATAAAAAAGGCCGGTTTCTTAAACTTCTACCGTTGATCCTCACTAGGTTTCGAGATATTTGCAAAAAAAGTCTAGGTTCTAAAATATTATTTTTTGATTCCTGTGAGCTCCCTTCGTACAATCCGAACTATCCAAATACTCTCGATGGCCAAAAATGACTTTGAGTAAAAAGCTAAGGTCCTTATTTCCTCATTGATCTTGAGTTATGTAAAAAAAAAAATCTTACAATTATTAGATCATAGATTATACCAATGGCAGAAATCCTCTCTCAATACCAATTTCAGAACTCTCATTACAAATCCTATATAAGGATATCTCGATTTTTTAAGATGGAGTGAATCCTCTGAACAAAGGAATTCTCTCTGTTTACAAACATGTCCTTAAATAAAAAAATTGCGGTATAAAAAGGGATTTTTCCCATACGATCACCTACAGTTTTACGTTATACGTCAATGAATGAATCTTCGTTTACAATCTCATTCCGTTGTGTAGCTTTCATCTTTTTCTTGGGTTCTCTGCTTCTTTTCTCTACAAGTGAGTCCTGTAAGTGAATCCATTCATTTTCCATATATAGCATTGAGTCTCCTTCTTTCTATTTTTCCCACCCTCCTTAACATAACCCTTCTTCCCTGCCACCCTTCTAAAATCGAAAGCATACACATTGGTTGAAAAATCTTGGGTCCTAACAACAACAAGGAGAGTCCCAAGAAAAGAGAGAGGCTAGGAAGGATTCTTGAATTGAATGGATTAGAAGCATAGTCAGATGCATTTTCTTTTATAATTTAAACTACAAAATATGCATTCTCCGTAGATAGTCTATTTAGAATTCGCATTGATGGACTAGAATTTGAGATAGTTTAGAGTGAAATTGGTGCTAGATTAGATGAGTCACCCCAAATTTTTGCTGTTATCATCAATTGGGAACAATAGTGCCTAGGAATGCTATTGCATAATGATGGGTTGAACCAAGGTTGATATTTATTCTGATCACATGCCTACACATAACATATTTATGCACTAGGCTATCATCCACATTAAGGCTCCACCTGGTGACCATAGCCCATATTATGCAGGTATGAGACTAGGCAGAATGCATACAATTATTTTAGATTCTTAGTATTGATGTAGCTATCCGATTTAGTATTGATGATCAACACCGGTGATTCTTTTTTTATTTTTAAAATGGCATTCGACACCTTGTTAGCTCTGCTATGTAACAATTTACAATCCCAGTATGATTCCTTTTAGGGGTTTTAACGATACACATTTAGGACTTCGGATCCTATGTATCGTTGCAACAAGAAAATACAGTTTCTACAAGACTTCAAGTACCCAACGTAGCGTAGTTCTATTTAATGTATTAGACCCTAACAAACTCTACTAATTCTACAATCAGTAAACCTCGTTCAATATTCACATGGTTTCATTTCTAATTCACTGAAAGTAGAGATGCAGAACTCTGATGTTCTAGAGTTCTTTTTCTTTATTTATTTTTTCTAGAAAAGGTTTAAGAGCATTTAGGGTTTTCTAAACCCACAAAGAGAGATAAATAGAAAGAAAGAGGTAAAACGAAGAGAAGACTGGAATCTCGCTAAAAGAGAGAGGGAAAGAGGATTACCAGGTTCTACAAGGAGCGACTGCAACAACATTTAGCTCGGGAACGTCGAAATTGTGAAACAATGGAGGCCAAAATCCCTAGTTGATGAAGGCAATGGAGACCATGTTGATTCGTCGACGTTGAACGGACGTTGAGGGTCTTGTGTATTTGCAAATAGGTTGTGGAGGGAGGAGGAGGGTGAATTTGGCTGGGGAAGAGAGTTACAACAAGTGAAAATGAGAAAAAGTCGAAGCAGGGGAGAGATAAAATGATGAAAAGGGTTTTTCAAGTTGCAATATCACAATTTAAATAAATTGCAATATTGCAAAATTTGTTATGATATTGCAAAGAAAAAAATCAAATTTTGGTCTGCGCAAGGGTAAGGATGGTACAAAAAATATCTAAGTAAAATTGCCCAATTTAATAAAAGAAAAGAGGGACTTATGGATGATTTTAGACGACCCTATGAGAAAGCCCCATATAAAAATTACAACCTCATCTCCCTAAATTATAAAAAGTCATCACTTTTTTGATTTGACACCTCCTCATTTTTATCTTAACCCTCCACGTCAGGCCACTTTAGCAGAGTAAGTTAAAAGTTTTACCAACGAATCAGCCACGGTTGCTCGGAGTGCATTTATTTTATTTATAATTCGTCGCCTCTGCTTTTCCTTTTGCTTTTTACCCAAACGGGCATAAACTAGAAGGGAAAGACGAGACCAAATTATTCTTATTTTACTCCATCGAGCAAAAAGGAAAGTGTGAGGTCGTTGCGCGCGGTTTCTTTTACCTGCTGATTGTTGTTGATTGGCTGTCGAGAACAGCATAATTTCCATTTTTGTTGAGTTGAGGTCTGTACACGTCGTATTTGGGACTTGATTTTTTCTTCTTCTTAGTATGTCTTTGTTTGGTTTCAATCATTCAGTTATTTTTACCGAAAAAAAATAAATCATTCTGTTATAGGGCCTTTGCTTACTTTATGCAGAGAGCAAGAGAGAGAGAGAGAGAGAGAGAGAGAGGAGAAGGAAGAGAGGGAAAGAGAGAAAGAATGGTGAGGGGAAAGACGCAATTGAGGAGGATAGAGAATGCTGCGAGCAGGCAAGTGACCTTCTCAAAGCGTAGAAATGGGCTTCTGAAGAAGGCGTTTGAGCTGTCGGTACTGTGCGATGTGGAGGTTGCGCTCATGGTCTTCTCCCCCACTGGGAGGCTTTATGAATTTGCAAACGCAGGGTACTCTCTCTCTCTATATGTACTTGAGTTTTTCTTCTTTCTCTTTCTTTCTTTCTCTTCATCTTTTCAAATGCTTGGGCTAATCTCTATACATGCTGCATGATTTGGAATTGAGTCGGCTTTCTTGATATTATTTTTTTTCCATTTTCAAATCGTCATCGGATTCATTTGTGTCCTTCGTCTTCCTGGCTTGCGTTCTTAATTCAGATAGATGGGGTTGAAAGGAAAGGAGAGAGGAGGCATAAAGGACCTCTCTCCCTCTCTCGTACTTGCTGATCTCTTTATCTCTCTCTCTCTCTCTCTCTATATATATATATCTATATCTCTTGTACCTGGGTTAGCTATAATTGCTGTCTCTCATATGTACTTAGGCTAATCTCCATACAAGCTATATGTCCTTGCAATAGGGTCTCCTCTTTTCAAATGGGTTTCTTCTTTCAAACCCTAAACAGAGATGGGCTGAAAGAGGACCCCTCTCTCTCTCTCTCTCTATATATATATATATATATTACAACCATCGAAAAGATTACACAAATTGCATGAAAATCTCAATAAGTTCTCTTTAGTCCAGGTATGTTTTGGCACCCCCATTCATTAATTTCTTCTCCTCTTTGTTTTCCATCTAGCTATTCTTGTCTCTATTGCAACCATAAAAAAGATGACACAAATTCCTTGGAAATCTCAATATAATTGCTCTTAGGTCAAGGTATGTTTTGGCACGCCCCATTCGGTAATTTCTTCTTCTCTTTCTTTTCCATCTAGCTTTTATAGAACAGTCGGGCACAACTGACAACGCTGCTTGGTCTAGTATCTTCACAGTCTGGTATCGTTCCATGGCTGTTTCCTTTTAACCTTTTTTGTTTTCTTGGTAGATGGTTTCCCTTTTAACCTTGACATTACCCATATGTATGACGATTCTTTGGCGTGGGGAAAGAGAAATCCCGTTTTTCTTCGAACTCAAATTACCCAGAAGGGAAATGATCTATGCCCATGTCCTTATATCTATCTAAATACGAGCTATATCAATTGATGCTATGTAGACAAGATATAAATTCCCTCACCTTAAATTCCTTTATCAAATGATGCTAGTGACCCAAGTTCAATATGAGTCCCTTTTATGTCTAGCACGGAAAGAAACATCATTCTTTTTTTTTGCTAGTATGAAACATCATTCTTTATTTTTTTTTTGTTTTATGCGTTGTTTTTTTATCTCTGTTGGTCTTGCATTGAATGTTCTTTTCTGGACCTGTAAAATGCTATTGCTTTGTTGGATATTTCTTGTTTATTGCAATGCGATAGTTTATGTATTGTAGTTAGTGTAGGTTTTTCTAGATTTTAATGTTCTTGAATTCTCAACAAAGTAATAACATTGATTGATTGCCTTAGCCTGCATCTTTTGTATATTAAATCTTCCTCTTTGGGTGAAGAATATTCAAATTTTACTAAATTTAGATAGTCTAAAAAAAATTTAGAGCAAGAATTAAGGGAGACTTGGATGAGACATCAGTCATGTTTCATATATTATGTCAATTTCAGTAGCATTTTTTGCAACATTGTTAGTTACAATTTTTTATTAGTACGATATTGACATGCTAGCTTACAACAGGGTACCAGATATTTAATTCCAGGATGTGATCTCTACTTTTGCCTTTAGGATTTATGCTTCCAAGCAGTAAGTTTACTTGGTCAAGCAACAGGTTAGGAACCTCTTATGCCTCAGCTAGCCTTGATTGGGCCCGTGCAAATCTTTTGTTTCCTAGGATCCGTTCTCCTCTTCACCTTGTCAGAAAATTCTCTAATCGTAGCCCTATCTTTCTATCCCATAAACCATCTCCTTCCCCCAAAAATTCCCCTTTGAATTTGAAGAAACATGGCTCACTCATGCTTCTTTCATAGACCTGACTAGAGATGTCGAAATTTAAGACCGACTATATTTGCAATAAATTCACTGTAAACTTTATTTAAATCAATTTCCCAATTTATACAGGAGAAGAGATGAGCAGCAGGAGATGGTTTTAAATACAAACTCTTAATTCTATTTCTAAAATCTCTAACAGTCTAATCTCTCATCTCCTAGGACTCATTACTTCTGATTCAACTTCTTTTCTTTGAATCATTACTTCTTTGTTCGTTAGAAATGGGTCCTTGAGAATCATGTTCATCTCCTGCGTTCTGCAGAATCTGACCCTTGCATTTCCATTTGTGTAATTTTCTTTAATAATATACGAAGGCTCTTCTTTATATATTTTTCAGCATCATCCCTAATTAGAAGGCAAAACATGGGAATTTCATGTAATGTGAATTCCACTCAACGGTGTGAAAGCAACACACAATGTAACCAACATCCCTCAGACATGCTTCCTTTGCTTTTTTTATGAAGATGGAATCCTCCTTCCCACCCCTCCACTTGAAATTGAGAATTTCACTCAAAAGGTGGAAAAAATGAAATGTCAATAAGATTCCTTTGCTTGTCTAATTCCTTGTAGCCCTCCAAACTGCAAACATTACAAATATCATTGCTTCTTAATTTCCACAAAATACATATAAAGAATTTCAAAGAGAGATTCATTTCATAATTTCAACGTGTAAGTCATGAGAGGAAATCCTTTCAATTTATAAACATGAATAACAATAATTTTTAAATTCAAATTAAACTTTATGTAAGAATAAGAAATCCTAATCTAACCCATCTTTTATATATCAATCTCTAACATCCCCTCCCAATTGCATGATCTTTTTAGAAAGGATCTATAATTGTTAACATAAATAAAATAAAACCCTTTGATCTCTGAAAATAAATGTTACTTTTTTAATAGAAACGATCTTCATATCTTCCTAGCGATCACCATCTGTTTGTGGACCCATTACGGTAACAACCCCCTCCTTTTTGAATCGTTAGTGTTGGTGGCCGACTAGATGAGATTTGTCTCAATTTCTTCTGGAAATTTTGATTGTGTTGTTTAGTGAGAATAGCGAGATCTTTAAGTCTCGGATATTTGGTTGGACGGATGAGAGAGGATGTTTGGTTTTATTGAAAGAAAAAAGGAAAATTGACATCGGTTATTGCGGATGATACCTTGCTTTACTGCAAAATCATCGCCGGCCTCGGCTCTTATATCATAAATGATTTCAAGGAGAGATATACATCTCATAATTTCACTGTGACTTAGATGAGAGGAAATTCTCTCAATTTACACAAACCAATAATAACAATAATTCTCAAGTTCAAAGCAAATCTTATCTGTAAGCATAAGAAACCCAACTTTAACCAATCTTTAACGTATCAATCACTAGTAACACAAACTAGACCTTAGTAATCCAGCTGTTAGCATGTTGAAGTTTAAATTTACCTTTTAGAAGTCCGACTTAACTTGGTTTTAGCCTTCAAGGCATACATGATTTCCTTAACCAAGTTGAAGGCTCCATATGGCTATATATATATTACATTCCCGATTCTCCGATTTCTTGGAGGTTCCGACTTGTTAAAAATCAGGTACAGGTCCTTATTTAGGTCCCGATAAGTGAACGGGTTTGGGTCCAGATCTACCTTCATTTCGACCCATGGACCAACATATTACCTCAATTTTCGAGAATCCTTCATAAAGACTAGGTTTTTTCTATATCATTCTCTTCTTCCGAACCCGTTCCATATATGGAACCGGTTCCGGTTTCAACTTCTCATTAACGGTTCTGATTTGAGAACCAAGAAACCGGTTCCGCCCTCTCATTAACGGTTCCGGTTCTGGGTCCACCATGGTCCCGGACCGCACCGAAACCGACCCGTTTATATCCTAGTTCCATGGATTCGAATAATTTGTTTTTGTTCTTCAGAAAAGTTAAATGAACATTTCCTCATTTTTCTTAAGATTTTCAGTCCCTGGAATTTTAGACTAAATTTTTTATAGCATAGTGTAATTTTATCACGAACACAGTTAATACCATTACTTCTTGCTATCCAAACAACTAGCGTTACACGTATGTGTACCCTCCAACTACACAAACAATGGTGCCATTATGCATGTTAATAACATAGATAAACTCATATTATTAGTCTTGATCAAACATCCAAAACTGTGTAGATCTATGCTTCCACCTCTATATACTTAATGTTGGATTTGACTCAAAAGGTCCATTGGGCCTTGATGAGTGGTTTACTTAGGGCCCAAGTCTATAAGGGCTAGTTCTTTATATAGACTCTCTAGGGTTATTCTTTGTAAGCAACAGAGAGAAACAAGAGAGCACTGTAAGGGGAGAGGCTGTGAGAGCAAGATTGAGACCTTGGGGAGAGAGTAGGCTAAGTGTTAGAGGAAATTGAGCGGTACGCTCAAAGCCCCATGGACGTAGGTAATTGCCGAATCACGTAAATCCCTTATGTTTGTGTGCTTGTGATTGATTGCGCGTGATTTGGCCTAGTTAATTTCCTAACAATTGGTATCAGAGCGAGGCTAGGGTTTTCCTAGGGCTAGGGCTTCTAATATGCGATCAATTGAAGGAGATTGAGTTGATCTTCGGGTGGGCCACAGAGATCAAACTCGTTTCGGTCTCAATCCCAGAGTTGTAGAAGTTCGCTGCCAGAACAAACGAAACATAGGAGGAAATAACGCCCCAAATCTGTTGCAAATCGGAAGTCGCAGAGAATTGTGGATTGATTTGGTAGCAGGAAAAAGGTCAGAGATTGAATATCATAGAAGTTTATCTCTCGATCATAGACGAGAAGAGGATTCAGGGATTTTTGGTTCAGTCACCGTGCAGAACCAGAATTTGCAAAGGATCCAGATTCGCCCATAGTAGGAAAAAGGTCAGAGATTAGAACTCAAAGAAGTTTCTCTCTCGATCACAAACGAGAAGAGGATTCAAGGATTTTTGGTTCGGTCACCGTGCATAACCAGAATTTGCAGAGGATCCAGATTCGCCCATTGCAGAGGAAGAGGACCTGATCCTCAATGCTGCCGCTGCCGTCGGACAAGATCCGGACTGCATGTTGTTGCTCATCGCTGGTGCAGAAATTGAAAGCAAAGCAAACAGAGGCTCCGAGCTTCCATCTCACTGGAGAAGACAGTCCAGATCCAGACTGCGTACATCGCCGTCCATCATTCTTCGCTAGCCGGAGACCACCGTGCCATGCCGCACGTCGCCAAAGATCGAGAAGAATAGGCAGCAAGGCTCCCATTCCCAAACTTTTGTTATAGAACCAAATCAAAAGAAGAAGGAAGACAAGACCCAGTTAGGTCAGTTTCTAGGCCAGGGTCAAGTTCGGGTCAGTTCTGACTCGTCCGCAACAGGAGGCCCAGTTTAGCATTAACCAGTAGCCAGCCGGGGCTGACGTCATCTTGACCCCAACAGTGTAGTCAAACTGCAGTTTGACCAGAGCAACGGTCATATTTCAATCTCAGTTTTCGAGGCCATCCAGACTCCAATTTGCGCTATGTTTAATCCTACGGACTCACGTCAACGAGATCTACAAAGTTAACGGAGTAGATTGTCTGTTTGAGGAGTTGAAAAAGGAGCTGATTCCAAACACAATGGCAACCAAGGCTACAGCAGCAGGTATCAAATTTGAAATTCAGAAATTTGATTGCAAAATTAATTTTGCCTTGTGTCAAAGGAGAATGAAAAATATCTTGATTCAACAAGGAATCAAAGTAGCATTGCTTGGCAAGGAAAAGAAGCCTGAAAAGATAGATGCTGATGAGTGGGCAGATATCGATGAAAGAGTAATGAGCTCTATTGAGCAGTATCTCTCTGACGAAGTTATGTTCAACGTCACGGAAGAGAAATCTGCAAAGGACCTTTGGGAAAAGCTCGAGAAGCTGTACATGGGGAAGAATTTGACCAACAAGTTGCTTCTGAAAAAGTAGTTATATGGGTTGAAGATGGAGGAAGGATGTGATTTGATGGAGCACAATGAACACTTTCAACAGGATGGTCAGTGACTTGTTGAGGCTCGATGTGGAATTCGATGACGAAGACAGGTCCTTGCTATTGTTGAATTCTCTCTTTGACCCATATGAGCATTTTGTGACTACCCTATTATATGGAAAGGAGACCACTCAATTTTGAGGAGGTTACTCAAGATATCATCTCCAATGCTCCCAGAAGAAAGCCTAGCAAAGGTGATTCACATGCAGAGGGAGTCCTATCAACGGAAGGCTCGCATGACCGTGGCAGGTCCAAAGACAGGGGTAGGTCAAGAAGAAACAACTCTAGATCAAAGTCTAGAGGCAAGAAAGATTCAGATTGCTTTTATTGCGGGAAGAAACCGCCAGTGTTGCCTTAGCAAAGGAAGTGCAACTCCTATCAGTGTCACAAGGTAACCATCTATCTAATGTATGGATTTTAGATTCCGATTGTACATATCATATGTGTCCTAATTGTTAATGGTTTGATACTTATGAGACATGTGAAGGTGGTAGTGTTCTAATGGGTAATGATGCTGCATGTAAAACCATTGGAATAGGAATCATAAAAATTAGAATGGCAGATGGAGTTGTTAGAACCTTGGGTGGTGTGAGACATCTTAACTGCACTCAAGAAGAATTTGATATCCTTAGGCACACTAGAATCCAATGGATGTTCATTTAGTACAAAGGATGGTTTGCTAAAAGTGAGTAAAGGAGTTTTGGTATTAATGAAAGGTACTGGAGTGGGAAACAACATTTACAGATTGATGGGAAACACAGTTGTGGGTGGAGCGGAAGTCTCCATGGAAGACAAAACCAGCATTGATGAGTCACAATTAAGGCATATGTAGTTAGGGCATATGAGCGAAAAGGGCATGTTCGAACTTCATAAAAGACAGTTGTTGAAGGGTGTGAAAATATGCAAGCTGGATTTTTGCAAATTCCGTGTTTACGGAAAATAGACGAAATTGTCTTTTAAGATGATAGGAAACGATTGTAGAAGTAAAGGCATTCTAAATTATATTCACTCAGATGTGTGGGGACCATCCTCGGTTAAGTCAAAATGTGGAGCTGAATACTTTGTGACTTTTATGGACGACTTTTCAAGAAAAGTTTGGGTTTACTTTATAAAACACAAGTATGAGGTCTTCGACAAGTTCAAAGAGTGGAAGCTAGAAGTTGAAAATCAAACAGGAAGAAAGTCAAGTATCTGAGATCAGATAACGGAGGTGAATACAAAAATCGTAGGTTTTTACAATTCTGCAAGGATGAAGGCATCACAAGACACTTCATAGTTCCAAAGACTACTCAGCAAAAATGGAGTTTTGGAAAGAATGAACATGACTCTTTTGGAAATAGCAAGAAGCATGAAACTTCTTGTAGGGTTGACTAAAAGCCTTTGGCAGAAGTGGTTAATCACGCATGCTATGTGGTTGATGTAACAGTCTGTGATGAGATGAGAGGAAGAAGAAAAAGACAATAATGGCGATAAAACTCAATGATCTTGGGATCATCGATTGTCTGTATTTATAATAAATAGATTCCTCAATCAAGGTACAAATTACAATAATCAAGGCACTAATTACAAATTAGAATCAATGAAAGAATGGAAAGAATTAATCTCCTAATCAATCCTAGTCTACACAAGGAAAACACAAGAGAGAAATCAGCGTAACATGGATTTGACTAAATCCTATGTGAGATGGGCTATAATGAGCTGGGCCTCTCTAACATGGGCCTTAGTTATCTTCTACACTCCCCCTCAAATAAATGTGGTGAGATAGAGAACATCAATTTGTTAGTGAGATCATGATGACGTGGTTTGGGAAGAGCTTTTGTGAAGATATCCGCCAACTGGTTAAGAGTAGAGACATGAGGCAGAGTTATCTTCCCAGTAACAATATGCTGACGGATAAAGTGGCAATCAATCTCAATATGCTTCGTTCGTTCATGGAAGACTGGATTGTTTGCAATTCGGGTAGCACTTGTGTTGTCCCCATGAAGAGGTGTAGATTTACCAACAGAGACACTGAATTCAGAGAGAAGACGACGGAGCCAGATGATTTCAGCACTGGCGGATGACATGGCCCGATATTTTGCCTCAGCAGAAGATTTCGAAACGGTGGTTTGCTTTTTGCTCTTCCATGAAATCAATGATTCCCCAATAAACATACACCAGTCAGTGGTAGATCGCCGAGAATCCGGGCAACCAGCCCAGTCAGCATCTGCATAAGCGGATAAGTGTAGAGAAGCGCCCGAAGAGTATAAGAGACCATGGTTGAGAGTGCCTTTGACATAGCGGAGTATGCGCAAAGCAGCAACAAGGTGTGGTTTGTGAGGATTGCTCACAAACTGACTAACCGTATGAACGGCATGAGAAATATCCGGCCGAGTCATAGTTAAGTAGAGCAAACTACCAACTATCCGCCGAAAAACAGAGGGATCATCCAGGGGCTGTCCATCATCCATATTGATCTTGTTGTTCAATTCCATAGGCGTATCAAAAGTGTGAGCCTCATCAAGTCTTGCCGAAGTGATCAAATCTGTAGCATATTTTCGCTGATAACTCGAATGCCAGATTTGTTGCGCAAGAACTCCAACCCCAAGAAATAGGTGAGAGGACCAAGATCCTTCATCCTGAAGTGGCGAGTGAGATGATGTTTGAGATCTGTAATGCTGTCACTATCATTGCCACTGATAATCATATCATCAACATAGACTAACAGAAAGGTGTAGCCCTTCGATGTCCATCGGAGAAATAGTGAGCTATCCGAATGACTCTGACGAAATCCAGCTTGAAGAATAGCAGTCCAAAATTTATCAAACCAAGCCCTGGGAGCCTGCTTAAGTCCATACAAAGATTTTCGTAGCTTACAAACATGCTTAGGAGGACAGGCATATCCTGGAGGAGGCTTTAAGTAAACAGTCTCCTGCAAATCCCCATGAAGAAATGCATTTTTGACATCCATTTGCCACAGAGGCTAGTTACGGGCTGCAGCTATACAGAGGAGAGTACGAACGGTGGTCATTTTTGCCACTGGTGCAAATGTCTCCTCATAGTCGATCCCATACTCTTGTTTATATCCCTGCGCAACCAATCGGGCTTTGTAGCGATCAAGACTCCCATCGGAGTGAACTTTGATGGAGTAGATCCATTTACTGCCAATCACAGAGGCTCCTTGAGGAGCCGGTACCAAGTCCCATGTCTGATTAGCTTCGAGAGCAAGCAATTCCTCATTCATAGCATCTTGCCAGTAAGCAATCTTCGAGGCCTGTGAAAAGGAGGTGGGTATAGGAGCACTATCTAAAGATGAAAAAAGAGCAGGAAAGCCATAGCGGTTAGGGGCAATGGAAAGACGATTAGATCGTCGCAGAGGGATGATATTAGCATAAGAAGCATGGTCACCTGTAGAGGCAGTAGGCTGCACTGGGAGATGATCAGGAGAGGGAGGCACCATAGGTGGAACCTTGTTACGCCGAACATAGACCTTAAGAGTAGGTGATGGAGAAGTAGACTCCGGGAATTGTGGTAAATAGGACACAGCAAGAGGATGATGATCTAAACGTAATGAAAAGAAAGGAATTTGTTCTAGGAAGATCACATTACGAGAGATTCGCATGCGTTTTTCAAACCGGTCATAACACAAGAACCCTTTGTGTTCAGAACTGTAGCCAAGAAAGATGCATTTTGCAGCCTGTGGAGAGAGCTTAGTGCGTTCAGTAGGTGGAAGATGAACAAAACACAAGCAACCAAACACACGTAAGTGGGAGTATGAAGGAGGATGGTCAAAGAGAACTCCGTAGGGAGTAGTCTTGCCTAGAACAGCACTAGGAAGACGATTGATCAGATATACCGCAGTTTGAGCAGCATCACACCAAAATTCTGGAGGAACTAAGGAAGAAAGTAAAAGGGTGCGAACGATTTCAAGAATATGTTTGTTCTTTCTTTCCGCAATTCCATTCTGCTGAGGAGTGTGCGGACAAGATTTTTGATGAATAATGCCTTTGTCCAAAAGGAAAGCAGAGAATTCATGAGACATGTATTCTCCACTAGAATCTGATCTAAGGATCTTGATATCTTTCTTAAATTGGGTGTGGACCATGTTATAGAATTTTTGAAAAATAGAAAACACCTTAGATTTGAAACGCATGAAAATAAATCCAAGTAGAACGGGAGAATGATCATCAATAAATGTCACATAGTACTTGAATCCTACCCGACTCAAGGTCGGAGCAATGCCCCAAACATCAGTGTGAATAATGTCAAAGGATTCTAATGCACGAGAATTATGAATAGAAAATGGCAAAATGTGACTCTTACTTAAACAACAAGCTTCACATTTTGATTGAGATAAAGAAGACATCATTTTATTATCAACCGTAGAGTCCAAACAACCAAGTTTAAATAAAGAAATTAAATAGGCATTGTTCACATGACCAAGACGTTTATGCCAAACCATCCACAAGTTTTTGAAATTTTTAGAAGAAGCAAAGAAGGAATGATGTCCAATGTCCAGCAAAAATAGGCGCCCATGTTTACTCCCCGTCGCGATCACCTTCCCAGTTTGCCGCCCCTGTATGACTAAACCAAAGGAAGAAAAATGAACAAGATAGCCCTCATCAATAAGTTGTCCTACAGAAAGTAAATTTGCTGATAATTTGGGAACAAAGTAGACATTGGAAAGGGTAATGGACTGGCCAGTGCCATTAGATAAAGTAATGGTACCAACTCCAGAAATGAGTAGTTGATCACCATTAGCAGTGGTAATTTTTTCTTTTCCAAGGTAAGGGTGGGAATCTAGAAAGCTATGTTCTATAGATGTCATGTGATTTGAAGCCCCTGAATCTAAAAACCAAGTGGAAGAGGTGATAGAAGAAGAAAGAGACGCAAAAGAATGGAAGGCAGGAGATGCTATATGAGAATGAGGGTGATACCGACCACCATTAAAACCCATGGAAGCATAGGCGGAGGTCACCGTGCTCTGAATCAGTTCTTGAATCTGTGCTGGGGTCATGGATACAGTCCCGGAAAAAGTGCTTCCCGTGTCAGGAAGAGGTGCTTGAACTTGGAATGCAGCAGGATTATTTTGTCTGGGCATGGTGGAAGGATTTTGCTTCTGCTGAGGTCCATTCTTTCTCTGTAGGCTGCGACAGTCATCAATAAGATGACCAGAGCGTTTGCAATATCGGCAGACCAATTTCTTTCGACAGTTCTTGGCCAAATGACCAAAGCTTTTGCACTCATAGCATTGACTAGGCTTTTGATTGGGAGCTGCCTGAAGAGCAGACTCAGTCTGAAGAGAAGCTAGGGAGGCTTGTGGTTCTTCAAGAATGGCACGCTGAGAGTTGAGGCGAAGTTCTTCTCGAAGGACTTCTTGAAAGCAAGTGTCCAGATTTGCGGTGACTTCTCTATTCATGAGAGCTGACCGAACAGATTCGAAGTCAGGTCTGAGATTCATAAAGAACTGGCTGATGTGGGTTTCCTCTTGTAATTTAAGAGCCTCAGACAGAAACCCAGCAGACACTGACTGAATTATCATAGCATCCCTCTCAGTCCATAAGGTGAGAAATCCATTGAAGTACTCTTGCACAGATTTATCACCCTGACTGAATTTTGCAATTTCACTATCTAGTTGAAATTTGCGAGCTTTATTTGTTTGATGATAAATATTCTTGAGATGATTCCACATATCAGATGCAGTAGTATATGCTTGAAGAGCAATTGCAAGAGAAGGGTTAATGGAATTGAGAATCCAAGTGATGACCTTAGCATTTTCTTTAGACCAGATGGCTAAAGCTTTTGTGTCAGTAGTTGTAGTAGGTTTAGGTACTGAACCATCAAGATAACCAAACAACCCTTGGCCTTTTACAAAATTCTTCAGATGAAATGACCATGCCATATAATTATTCCCCTTGAATTTAACAGGAATAATATCATACTTCTCCATATTAAATAGTAACAGGCAAACAACCACAGTAAGAGAATAACAAAGATGCACACAATTAGCAGCAACAGTAGTAAGAATGAAATAATCAGCCAAGCAGCAGATGAGATGAGGAATCTGATGAGCAAACCAGAGGCAGACAGCACAAACAGGGCCAAGAATGCACCCAGGCGACCTTGAAAATGAAGGCAGGATCTGTGCGTGGGCGCCACAAACTGATCTAATCACAGATCAGGTAGGAATTTCTGAAAGAAGTACAAAAGTTCTTCCTCTAGACCAAGGGTGATGAGAATTGGATTCAGATCCACAAAACTGTACGGCTGTGATGAAATCAATCTGATGCAGAAATATGAAAATCGACTGGGGAAGAAAGGGATAGAACCTACCTCAAACGTGATGGAAAAATTCCAGAAAAATCCTTAAAAATACCTTCAAGGATGGTCGATCACAACTGTAGAGTTCTCTTGGATATATGAAGATGATCCGTGGTGGGCCACTGTTGATCAGTGACACTCACAGAGAAGATTTCCACGCCGGGATGAAGATCCACGCCGGAGAAACTTAGCGGATCAATGAGAGAAGAGAATTGGTCAGTGATAGAAGAGGATTGACCAGAACCTGGTTCTGATACCATGTAACAGTCTGTGATGAGATGAGAGGAAGAAGAAGAAGACAATAATGGCGAGAAAACTCAATGATCTTGGGATCATCGATTGTTCTGTATTTATAATAAATAGATTCCTTAATCAATGTACAAATTACAATAATCAAGGCAATAATTACAAATTAGAATCAATGAAAGAATGGAAAGAATTAATCTCCTAATCAATCCTAGTCTATACAAGGAAAACACAAGAGAGAAATCAGCGTAACATGGATTTGACTAAATCCTATGTGAGATGGGCTATAATGAGCTGGGCCTCTCTAACATGGGCCTTAGTTATCTTCTACAGTTAATTGGTCACCATTAGTAGCTTTGGACTGGAAAGTTGCAGAAGAAGTATGGACAGGTAAAGAAGTCGATTATTTCACACTCAAGTTATTCGGATGTCCAGCATACGCACACATTCCATGTGATGAGAGATCCAAGTTATATTCCAAGTCACTCAAATGCATATTCCACGGATTCGAGAAGGAAGTGAAAGGGTACGAGCTATGGGATCCAGTAAATGGGAAAAATATCATCAACAGAGATTTAGTGTTTGATGAGAAGTCTATGCTGAACATGGAACAGAATGGTGAAGTCAAAGGGCACAATGTTGAAAGGCAATTGTTGAAATAATTCCTCTTAGAGACAATAAAGGGAAGAAACCAGTGCAGAGTCAAACAGAGACCAATACATCTGGCGGAGAGGAAGAAGTTGAGGTTCGGTAGGAACCCACAAGTCTAGCACAGGGAAGAGCAAAGAGAAACATCAAGCCACCTCAAAGGTTTGGATGGGATTAGGATGAAGTCAATTTTGCTCTCATCACCAGCAGTGGTGATCCAACCACATTCCAAGAAGTTGTGAAAAGCAGGGAAAGGGAAGGTTGGATGGGTGATATGATGGATGACATGGAATCTCTCGAAAAGAACTCCGTCTAGGAGTTAGTTCCAAAACCCAAAGACAGAAGATCGGTTCCAAAACCCGAAGACAGAAAATCGGTTGGCTGCAAATGGATGTTTCGGAAAAAGGAAGCACTGCATGAAAATGAGACACCAAGGTTCAAGGCACTTCTAGTAGCAAAGGGGTACTCACAGAAAGAAGGGGTTGACTATGATTAGATCTTTTCACCAGTTGTGAAGCACACATCTCTTAGGGTGTGGTTGGCATCGGTAGCACAAATCAATATGGAGCTTGAACAGTTAGATGTAAAGACAACTTTCCTTCATGGTGACTTGGAGGAAACAATTTACATGGAACACCCTGAAGGATTTAGAGAAGCCAAAAAAGAAGACTATGTCTGCAAATTGAATAGATCATTTTACAGGCTGAAACAATCACCAAGGCAATGGTACAAGCACTTCGACTCCTACATGTTGCAGATTGGCTACTATCGATGTGAGTATGATCATTGTGTTTATTTCAAAGTGCATGATGATAATTTATTTATTATGTTGCTACTTTATGTGGATGACATGCTTATTGCATGTAAGAACATGTCAAAAATAGAAGAATTGAAATCTCAATTGAGAAAGGAGTTTGACAAGAAAGACCTTGGGCAGCCACAAAAATGTTGGGTATGGAAATAAGTAGGGACAGAAAGGCTGGAAAGCCATGGTTATCACACAAGAAATACATCTCAAAGGTACTTGAGAAGTTTAACATGCAGAATGCCAAGCTCGTATCTACTCCACTTGCAGGGCACTTTTGTTTAAGTGCCGGTCAATGTCCAAGTGCGGATGAGGAAATTGAAGAGATGCCCAAGATACCGTATGCTAATGTGGTGTGATGTTTGATGTATACTATGGTTTGCACAAGACCAGATATTACTCAAGCAATCGGTGTGGTAAGTACATGGCGAATCCAGGAAAAGAGCATTGAAATGCATTAAAGTGGATTATGAGATACTTGAAAGGCACCAAAGACTTGGGAATAATGTTTGAAAGAAAACAGGGGCCAGAAAGTGTAGTGGGGTATGTAGATTCTGATTTTGCAGGGGATATGGATAAAAGAAGATCCACCACAGGCTATGCTTACACACTAGTGAGCGGACCGATAAGCTGGAGATCGGTGCTTCAGTCTACAACAGCATTATCCACTACAGAGGCATAATACATGGCACTAACAAATGCTTCCAAGGAAGCAATCTGGTTGAGAGGTTTGGTTAATGAAATCGGGATTAAACAGGAATCAATCTTGATACACTGTGACAATCAAAGCGCCATATGTTTGACGAAGAATCAGGTATATCATGCTAGGGCAAAGCACATTGTTGTTATTTATCACAGGATCCGAGATCGGGTTGCTATAGGTGAGATCTCCATTGAGAAGGTTCACATAGATGAGAATGCAGTTGATAGGCTCACCAAGCCAGTCACTACGGAGAAGTTTTGACATTGCCTGGACTTGCTCAATCTCTCCTCTTGTTAGAGATTGAAGGTGCACCTCATCTTCGGCGAGGTGCAGATATGGTGGGAGGGCTTTCCCACATTGTACAGGTGTTATAAACATAGCACAACAATTCTTCAAAAGGTCGGACATTTTTCGCTTAGGTGAAGATTGTTGGATTTGGCTCAAAAGGTCCATTAGGCCTTGATGAGTGGTTTACTTGAGGCCCAAGTCTATTAGGGCTAGTTCTTTATATATACTCTCTAGGGTTATTCTTTGTAAGCAACAAAGAGAAAGCAAACAAGGGAAACAAGAGAGCATTGTAAGGGGAGAGGCTGTGAGAGCAAGATTTAGACATTGGGGAGAGAGTAGGCTAAGTGTTAGAGGAACTGAATCCCTGTAACTAGTTGCCTAATTTCCTGCATAGTGAAATTGAACGGAACGCTCATAGCCCTGTGGACGTAGGCAATTGCCGAACCACGTAAATCTCTTGTATTTTTGTGCTTGTGATTGATTGTACGTGATTTGCCCTAGTTAATTTCCTAACACTTAATTTCCTTCAAAAGGGTTCTTCAAGAATTGAATCTAGTGTTCAAAAAAAAAGTATTGAATGTGCTATGTTTGTGGCCCCATTGGCCACACTAGTTATGAGAGGTGTTTATGATTGGCTATCTTAAGAATTGGATGTTGTTGGTTGTCGGACCTAGTAGCTAGGAGTGGCTTTAGATCCAATAGTTAGCAGTGTCCAATGGGTTCAAATATTTGTAGATGACTAATCCAAGTAACTCTCTTTTATCTGATGGGACTAGTCGGCACCTCAAACCTGTCATGTATCACGATTGACAGGTACTCATACATTCAAGACTGTAGAAAATCTAGCTTCTTAGGGCATGATTGTGTGACCACATTATTTTCCACGATTAGTATAATTTTTGCATGGTTGGAAAACTCTCCGAGTTGACTCTTTATTCTCCCGAGTAAAAAATAATGGAGAATCGGCCGAGTCATCTCATTTTAATAATTTATTTGCATTCCGAACCATTTAATAGGCGATCTAATTTTAAATAAATTTCATTTCTAAGTAATTATGCATGATTTTTGGAGTTAGTAATTTAAAAATGATGACCAGAATGTAATTTGAAACTTGTTTCTGATCGTTTACATTCGATATTTGGACTAATATATTATGTAATATGCAATATCTTTTCTTACTTTTATTGCATATATGAATTTATTAAATTGAATTGATTATTATGAATGCATGGAAATAAATGCATTTCTGTATTTTTTAAGTAACGGATTCCTTTTTTAAATATTTTTAAAAGAATATGACTCTTCCAAGTCTCCTTGTTGACTCCATCCGAGTTAATTTCTTTGCATTAGACGAGTCGAGTCTGAGTCACGAGTTTTCCAACCTTGATTTTTTGTGGGCAATAAAAATATTTTTATTACACATCCGGTGGTGGAAATGGCAAAGGAAAAGCACTACTTTCGTCTTGCTTTTGGGTCTATATAATTAATTAGGAATGGTAGGAAATTTTCTTCTGCCAAAGTGTATAGATAGAAGAATTAGTCTCATTTTTGTAACATTTTTGGAAAGAACACTTTGAAAAATGTGTTTGCACTTGAAATAATCACATGGCTGCTTGAAATGTGTAATACTAACTTGTTGAATTTCAAGATTCTCTTTAATTGTCCTCTATGAAAAAGAGTACATAATGAATTCCACTTGATCCTTTACACAAATATGCTTTAATGTAGTAGACATGTTGAGGTTAACTTTGTTTTCAAAGACATTGAAGGTGCGTTCTTTTAATGTTATTGAATTCCTCGGAATTGTAAGATTTATTTTTAACATAGGTTAAAAATGAAGAAGTAGGGGTAGACACCAAAAAATGACCATCAAATAATCTCCTTTCAATAGAAAAAGAATCAAAAAAGAATCAGAGGGAGATGAGAAAGGACTACCTAACCTTTAACCCAAGGAAAGTCAAGATCCCATCTACATCTCTACCATATATCCTTCAGCTCTTACCTCTTTAGTAGTCCTTTGTTGGACCCCATTTACCCTAAATCCCAATATATCCATTTCCTATGCAAACAAAAGGGCCCTAAGGGCATGTTTGTTTGACTAGAATACCTAGGAACTCATTTAATAAATGGTTAAAAAAGATCCAAGGTGAACATACAAAAATAACCATCAAATAACCTCTCCTTTTGTGGAAAGTGAGTCAACGAAATATGGAAAATGAATATGCAGCCATGACCCCAGTAATTCAAATCCTAGGAAAGTCATGATCCCATCTACATTGCTACCTTGTATCATTTACTCCTCACCTCATATCTTTCGCACTTCACCTCTTTAACAATCCTTCAGTGGAACTCATTTGACCATGAATTCCTTTGAATTCTAATGCAAATAAACAGGCCCTAAGTGAAATTAGTTTCTCATATGTTTGAGTCCCTTGTTAAACAACTCTTCAAAAACCTTTGTTCAAGTGTATTTATTGTTGAATTTGTGGTGATCTTGGTATGTTTCAAATAATTAAGCATATATTAACCTATAAATATAATGCTTCCACCTTCTAACTATTTCCTTCATAGGATTCTTGTGTAGAGATAATGGGGACCATAGCTAATCAGTGGTCCCATGCGTGATACCATTCATGTATATAGAAAGCTTTACGATATTTATTGTAATAGATTAGGTTAGATTGATTCCTGTAATTAGGAGGCTAATTGATTCAATGTAGCATTGATTTGGGCCCTATGGCCTTTTTTTTTGGTTGGAGCCCTAAATGGCCTTGATGGTAGCCTAACCAGACTCTAATCAATCCTTGTATATAGATTGCTTGATCACAATATGCGGTAAGGCATTATTCCACTGAATCTCCCCTTCTCTCTTTCTTATTCGTTGTCCTTGTAAATATCTTTAGGCAGCGCAGGAAAGTCAAAAAAGTTCTCTTTCTTTTTTGGTTTGACTGGTCCATGTAACAGAATACATATCAATTGTAAGATTTGTATTTCTAAAGTGGTTAATATCCCAAACAAAGGACATCATATTATCTCCCTTTTGATGAAAAATGAATCAAGCAGAGAAGGAAAATGATTACCCAGCCATTACCCTCGTAATTCAAATTGTAGGAAAATGAGTTTTCCATCTCCATCTCCAACTTATATCCTTCACATCTCACTTCTTTAATAATTTTTGTTGGAGCTCATTTGAGTAGGAGGCTTTTTTCATGTGTTCAATTCCCATGCAAACAAACATGCCCCTTTCTTTTTCCAAAAGAATTCAATTGAAAATTGCCATTGAAATGGGTTCTTCTAAAACCATGTGGTCCATGTCATAGTATTCAAGTCCATCAATCCTTGGATCCTGGATGCACACTTGGCATATCAAATATTACTTTTAATTCAAACCTAGAATTTTGACATCTTTGGACCAAAGGAACACATTTATTGTCCAAATTTTTAGAACTAGGTTCCATGATAATAGGTAGATGTGTCAAATCTCGATAATGGTATATTGTATCCATTGTGGCAAACCCAAAACTGAGAATTCAACTTAAATAAAATTTAAATGATAATTTATTTTAAGTTAAAATCTATGAAATATTACCATAAAATATATATAATATATCGATCATCACCTTCAAAGCCTTGTACCAACTAATACAATATGCTAATCTTACTCTAAATAATAAATCAAGTATTTTTGTTAGGTTTCAAAACAACAAAACGAGTAATATTATTTTGGTGATATTATGAAAGTTTACTTTTCATGTCTATTTGAGTTAAAACATATTCAATCGATATTTGAGTGCTTTAAAACGTTTGGCAAAGTTTATGTGGATGTCCAATTCAATCAGCTTTAAGATATTTTGCCTCTTTTTTAAAAGGTTACTGTTCAAAAGTTAACCAAACGGTAACGTTTTTCAAATATACATAAATGTCTAAAGCAATCAAACACTTTTTACTTTTTTTTTTCCACAAGATTTTTCATATAACTTTTATAATATAACAACTTTGCCCATATGAATGCAGTCCCTCCATCCAAGCGGTTCTAGCTCTCTTCAAAGAAGAGGAGTTCTTTCTTTATGCAGGTGGAGTTCTACTTTCTCTAGTTCCATCCCGGAGAAGTGCAAGGCTCTAAACTTTTCAGCTCCCCAGATTAGGATTAGCAAGATTTTAATCTCTGTTTCCTTGTGTAGTCCCTTGAGTGGAGGTCATTCGTTTTGGGCCTCTATTGTTTGTACTTTTGGGGATTTTTTTTCTTTTCTACTTTTGTTGGTCCATATACATTTCTTTGCTCTTTATAATATTCTATTTGCCGTACGTAAAAAAAGTTTGCCTATACTGCTTTTACTTTATGAAAATCTTGTATGTACCGCTATAACGGCATGACAACTTTGCTCATTAACTTTTACAGTTTGACAAGATTTTTTTTTCTAATTGAATCGGACTTACCAAACAATTTACTTAGAAAAGGGTCTAACTGAATCAGCTTTAGCTTTATTTCAAGCAGATCTATTTAAATCAACTTTATTCAAATAGATAAGATGAGTTGTGTCCACCCATAAGAGGGTGCATTGCACTTATATTTGTTTGCTTGAGGTGATCTAGTTTTATTGTCAAGTTACATAAATGTCAGCATTCTCAATTTGACTTGAATCCGAAAATTGTTTGCTTGAGGTGACCCTAGTATTATTTTAAAGCTGTAAAAATGGCACCATTCTCACTTCGAATTGAACAAGTGCAGTAGAGATTTTGAAAGTTTCCTACGAGTCTAATAAAGTGATAAATAAAAACCGTATAGAGTTTTCTTTAATCAATTTCTGCTTAGGCATTGCCAACATCTTATTCTCTTCTCTATTTTAATAAGAAAAATAAATTTCTCATGGGCCTATTTGTTTACATTAGATTATATAGGAATTCAAGGTCAAATAATCTACACGAAGGACTGTTAAGTGGAGATGTAGATGAGGCCTTGAATTTCCTAAGTATTGAATTACTAGTGTGATGGCTGGGTATTTCATTTTACATCTTCCCTTGATTCAATCTCTATTAAAGGGGAGGTTATTTAATTGGTGTCTTTGAATATTCTTCTCTTGTTTTCATTTTGAACCAATTATGGCTTGAATTATCTTAATTTTTATGTATTCTAATGCAAACAAACATGCCCATAGAGAATGAACCACTTCATTTGGAGAACGACTCTGAAACGAATATATTCATAACTTAACTAAATTTGTAACTAAATTTGCGGGTTGGTCATTCACATGACAGTAAGAAAACAACAAACCATGAAAATTCATGAAAATATCATGTGGAAACTCTGAACTTAAAGATTTTTTAAAATTAATGAGATGTTTGATAAATCTATGTTTTGAGTTCTAATTAGATCAGTAGTAGAGGGAAAGACTGCACATAAAAAAATGGTTTGTCATTTATTTTCTAAGTGGACAAATATGCCTAGGGTAAAATAGTTTTATTCCCTATAAAGACCCTCGGAACCCACTAAGCCCCATTAGGAACACAACTCCCACCTCAAAAGAAATAAACGAAAGGAACACAACTCCTGCCTATGTCATCTCCATCTTTAGATCTGACAAACTCAAGGAAAAATATGGTTTAAATTTTTCCTAGAAAAGAGAATCCCTAACTCTCCCTCCGAAGCCCTTCTTTAAAAAATAGAAAAACCCACACAAGTGAGTGAGAAAAATATAAGAATACTCTGATGCTAGGCTTATGGTTTGGTGATTAGGGAACTCACATCTTTTATTCTATTTTATATTAATTTATTTTATTTGGGCATTGAATTGGCAAAAGGGTAGATTCTTTTACTAGGCCTTAATACACCAATTTGAAATTCCCCATTATTGCTGTTATGAATCTGACTGCGGAAAGGTACTATTGTAAAAGTATATTTTTGAAAATGACAAGAAATGCCTAATCTCTTATTTGTTTGTTCACCAAATTACAAAATAAAAGTTTTTCTTTGGGATTTTACTTGATGGACTAAAAGCAGACTAGAAGGTAAAAATTTGAGCCTTTTGTTCTTGACCTAAACTAACTAGCTCAAAGAGGCCCAGACCTTTCAACTTCAAATTTGATTCTTATATGGGGGCAAATTTGTAATTTTATATGGACCATGATGGTTTGGATCTCTACCTTTCACTATCCAAAATTATATATTTTGCTGGCACACTATGGTTGAATGGTGTTGGCACCTCGTCTCATAGTGATGCCTAGGGATCGATTATATATATATATTTAGAGAGAGAGAGAGAGAGAGAGAGAGAGAATAAAAAACACCATAGCTGTTTCTTTTGATTCCCTTCTCTCTTTTATGAGAGAAATAGAGTGATGGTTGGATACTTGGATATGACATATAAGATAATGATTTCAAAGATCAATAGTAATTCATCTCTTACCCTTGTAAAAATTAACACCTTGTAGAAATTAACATTTAGAAATCAATCTGGACTGATTAGCTAAACCAGAACGCAATATTTGTAACATTAAGATTTAAGAACCGGCCAAGTAATATCAGGTGAAAAACATGACAATCTAAGTCTAAAACATTACAATAATTACTATTATTTTTAAAAAACCAAAATGTAACTTTCAAAAACGATGTTTTCTTGAGCTGAACTATTTAGTTTTAAAATAAATTTCTTGTAAGCTTTCTTTACTTATAAGTAGATTAAAGGGATTTTTACCAAATATATAAAAGAATCTAGTAATTAGCAATTAATGATAGGGATTTAACATTTTACCAAATAATGATAACGGAATGTTAGGGAATTTTTTTTTTTTTTTGACAGAATTGTCTCACGACATTAAATTCTCACCTCAAGCAAACCCTCCCTTTTCCCCTTCAATATCAAGAAGCTCCAGTCCATTCCCTTTTTAACATAATCTAATAAAATATAGCTTTCCACCTAAAACTTGAGTTAGGACCCATCTATGAAAAATGCAAACCCTACCACCAAAACCTGCATTGGGACAAATTAATCTTCTATTTTTTGTAGTGGTATAAAAGCAGACTACATGATCCATCATCATGGGTATATGCATAATATACTTTAGGTTAGAATCTGTATGAATGTTTCCCATTATTTGATGAGAACTGTGGACAAACCTTGCACCAAATCCAGGTTTGTAGGCACTAAGGCCATGTTTCTGCAGGATAGTCTCCACGCATGTTTTTCCACAGTGAATTCATTTTTCACTAGAACATGGGCTCCTTTCTTAAGGCCTGAGCGTTTATAGGCTTAGAGAGAGAATTCTGCTTTAAAGTGTGATCACGCAATTCTTCCTATTAGAGAACTTGAAGCCAAGCCAAGCGCTTTGCACAATGGAAAGGCATTTCTCCACAATGGGTGGATGATTTGCATTTCTAGAAGTTAAAGCCCAGCTCATGGATTCAGTGGAAAGCTACAACACCTTTGTGGCTATAAAATGGTAAAAGAAAAGGGAGAGTAAAATGGTAGAAAGGGGAAAATGAGGGTTTGGGTGAGGTGAAAACTCAACTCAAGCCTATGGGCAATTCTGTTAAAAAAAATCCCTGAAATTCAGTTATCACTATAGAGAAAAATGTGAAATCCCTATCATTAATTACTAATTAGTGAATCTCTTTATTTTTTTTGGTAAAAGTATCAATAAACAAAACAAAACCAAACCAAACCAAGCCTTTTCCCACTAGGCGGGGTCGGCTATATGGATTTGACGACGCCAATCAAATCTGTTTAGGGCGATCCATGTAGGCAAGGTCATGTTTAATAGTTTCTTTTTAACTTCTCTTGGGTCTCCCTCTTCCTCTCCTACTCCTAGCAATCTCCATGCTTTTACACCTTTTAACAGGTGCCTCTGTTGGATGCATTCTAATATTGTTAAACTATTTCAGTCGATTTTCTCTCATTTTATCTTCAAACGGTGCTATTCCTACTTTGCTCATAATCTCCTCGTTCCTAATCCTATCTCTTCTTGTGATCCCGCACATCCATCTTAGCATTCTCATCTCTGCAACTTTTTTTGGTAAAAATATCAATAAATTAACTTTTTTCATTTTTATATAATTATGATATTATACCGACAAATGAACACATGCATATGACATAAAAATTGTCACTTGTAGACCTCCAGCCATGACCAGTCGACCTTCCTGTCTTTATTCAAAACACATTTCTTTATGAAAACAGGAGAAAAATGCCAAATGATTGTTATGATCAGGGCATTGGATCGTATGCATAAAAGATGGGTTTGCTAATAGAGTACATATGAGTGTTACGATTTATGTCGACCTTGCTGAAATGATGCAGTGCAGAAAGGTCTTGATTTCATGGAAAGGTGGGACCGACGTATGGTCAAATAAGGTAAATTGGTGGTTTTGGGGCAGCTTTTCGAAGTTTCCGTTTTTGGTGAAATTACATGGTATTTTTAGTGGAAACGGGCCAAGGAGCACAACTCAGCGGCTGTTTTCGGGCAAATTCCATTGTTTAGGCCCAAAAAAGTGCGTTTTTTCTATTTTTGGTAATATTTGTTTTGGTAATAACTTTTAGTAGGAAGGTCAAAATAAGTTACCGTTTTTGCTTTGAATTAGTTGTGATTAGTACTTTCCAGTGGTGTCATTATCTCAATTTTTTCCTTTTTTGGAAAAATTGAATATTTTAAGCATTTTCGTGTTATTTTGTTACTTTTTTGGTTTTAGGGTTATATTTATATCCTTGTAAGCCTGAAGGCTGTCATAAGAGATCTTGAATAAAATTTGCAGAGGAGTAGGCCTGTCAATGGGACGTGTTGAAATGGGTAGAAAGCTCGGCCCGGCCCGTCCCAAGCCCGAAAATACGGGGCCTTTAGAAAAAATTTGAGCCTAGTGGGCTGGGCTTGGACAATACATTTTAAAGCCCGACTAAAATGGGACTGGGACTGGGCAAAAACAACCCAGCCTGTTTAGGCCAGGCCCGGTCTGCTGCAAAGTCATTTAATAATAATTATTTATATATTACTAAAATTGCCCCTCACTAACAACAAAAAATGGCTAATTAGGTTTTAACCTATCCTACATTATTTTAACTTGACTTATATAGGATACTCATTCTCATTCATTTCTATTGATTTTCTACTTTTACCGGAAAGAAAAGAAGGTTTTAACCATTCCTACATTACTTGACCCATATAGCCTATAGGATATTCATTCATTTCTATTGATTTTCTACTGTCACTGGCCAAAAAAAAAAAAAAAAAAAAAAAAACCGCCATGTTGCTTGTTGCATTGCATTGCTGGTCCCAAGCTTGGAAAAAAAGGAGGGTTTAAAGTCCAGTTCACACCGGGTGTCCTGGTGACAGTAGGAATAATTAGAGAATGTTTTGCTGATGTCCAAGATCGGGCTAAGCCCAAGCCCGGCCCTGTCCCAGCCCGGGCCCGTACGTGACGGGTTTTTATGTTGGCCCTGTTCAATTTAGGGCCGGGAATGGACAACACCCGGAGGGCCCATCCTATTTTGCGGGACGGGATTGGACAACCTAAGCCCAAGCCCAGCCCGTCCCATTGACAGGCCTAGAGAGGAGTTTCTTCCCTATTTCTTCCAATTTTCGGTATTCTATTGAATCAACAAATTTTGATGCCTATTCCCTGGTATTCCTAAGCGAATCAACAGGTAATAGAAGGTTGCTTCCCAATCTTCCTTGTGGATCTTTCTCATAGACGTTTCCGCTACATCAGTTGGTATCAGAGATGCGCTCGTTCTCGAGGAGATGCCTTCAAGGAGACGCCACGCCAACGAGATCCCATAAGAAGAGGTCTATGAACGTGATTGCATGACGCGGTTGGAGCAACAGATGGAAATGTTAATGCAGCAGTTTCAAGCATTTATGGCCAATCAGAATCATCCAAATCATATTATCCATGACGTGGGTGATGATTTTGAGGAGAGCGATGATTCGCAGGAGGCGCCTAGGCGGCGACCCAGAGATCCTGTTCCCTCAGTTGATGATAGGAGACGGTGGGAGGCAGGGATGCGTACAGAAGTTCTTGAGTTTCATGGTACCCTTCAACTGGAGGAATTTCTTGATTGGATATGTACCACTGAGGAGGTCCTGGATTTTAAAGGAGTTCCTAACAATATAAGGGTTCCACTGGTGGCAATAAGGCTTCGAGGAAGGGCAGCGGCATGGTGGCAGCAAGTTAAACCTTTCAGGAACAGATTAGGGAAGTCAAAAATTGTTACTTGGGAGAAGATGAAGAAACATTTGTGCTCAACGTTCTTGCCATATGATTATCAACGTACTTTATATCAACGTTTGCAGAATTTGAGGCAAGGAACACGAACTGTGGAGGAGTATACGACAGAATTCTATCAACTCCTTGAGCGGAATGAGATTCAAGAGTTGGAGGATCAGTTAGTGGCGCGATATATTGGTGGGTTACGAGTGCAGATTCAGGATACTGTGAATCTGCTTGATCCAGTTTCAGTTTCAGTGGCTCACCAGAGGGCACTACAGGTGGAGAAGCAGTTGACGCGCAGATCTAATAGTGGCATAGCTAGCAATCCCGGTGGCAGCAGTTCAGGAGGAGTCAATCGTTCTTCCAGCAGCAGTAATCTTGGACAGCGGGCTCCCTCCAACCCATCACAGCCGAACAAAACCGTTAATAGTGGGATTAACTGTTTTGGGTGAGGTGAGACTGGCCACAGGCAGTCTGAAAGCAAGAAGGCAGGCAAGAAGGTGTTATTCGCAGATACTGATGATTGCGAAGAGGGTGATGCTTACGTGGGTGAAAAGCCAGTTTTTGATGATACTCCGGATGAGGAGATTTTAGAGGGTGACACAGGTCCTCTGTTAGTTGTGTGACGAATGTGTTTAACGCCCCGAACCAATGAAGATGAGTGGCTCCGAAATAATATTTTCCAGTCCACGTGCACTATCATGGGAAAAGTTTGTCGCTTCATCATAGATGCTGGTAGTTGTAAGAATACTGTGTCAGCAGAGGCAGTACAGAATTTGGGGGTGAAGACTGAGGCGCATCCCAAGCCGTATAAGCTTGCGTGGTTTCAAAAAGGTGGAGAGGTAACAATTTCACAGCGAGCTTTGATTTCATTTTCTATTGGTTCTAAGTATAAAGATCAAGTGTTGTGTGATGTGGTGGCAATGGATGCTTGCTATTTACTGTTGGGAAGGCTGTGGCAGTATGATCGTACAGTGACTCATGATGGGTTCACCAACAGTTACAGTTTTGTCTTCAACAACACCAAGATTGTGCTACTACCTAGTAAGGATCTGCACACATCCAAACCTACGGGAAACAGTGCCACTCTCTTATCGCTGGCGAGATTTGAAGAGGAGATGCGAGATATTGGTACTGTCTACATGCTGATTGGTAAGGACGATGTATAAGAGGATGCAATTCCTGAAGCAACTGTATCCCTGGTTGAAGAGTTTTGTGATGTGTTCCCAGATGACTTACCATATGGATTGCCACCTTTACGTGACATCCAGCATCAAATTGATTTGGAACTAGGAGCGGTGCTTCCAAATAGGCCTCATTACAGGATGAGTCCCAGTGAGCATGAAGAATTACGACGACAGGTGGAGGAGCTGCTTTTTAAAGGGCATATACGGGAGAGCCTAAGTCCATGCGCAGTACCTGCACTATTGACACCCAAGAAGGATGGGTCTTGGCATATGTGTGTGGATAGTCGAGCAATTAATAAGATCACAGCCCGTTTGGATGACTTGCTAGACCAACTTAGTGGTGCAACAATTTTCACAAAGCTGGACTTGAAGAGTGGTTACCACCAGATTCGGGTACAGCTGGGGGATGAATGGAAGTCGGCATTTAAAACATGAGAAGGCCTTTATGAGTGGATGGTTATGCCATTCGGCTTATCTAACACACCAAGTACATTTATGCATGTGATGAATCAGGCTTTGCGTCCTTTTATTGGTAAGTTTGTAGTAGTATACTTTGATGATATTCTGATCTACAGTGCCAATATTGAGTTGCATTTGCAGCATATTCGCGAGGTGTTAAGTATGCTTTACAGGGACAAGTTTTATGCAGCATTGAAGAAGTGTGTTTTCCTAACGTCCAAGGTATTATTTCTTGGTTACATGATTTTTGGTGATGGGTTGCAAGTGGATGAGTCCAAAATTGAGGCCATAAAACACTGGCCCCGACCGCGCAGCATTACTGAGGTTCGTAGTTTCCATGGGCTCGCAGCCTTTTATCGGCGTTTCATTTCACACTTTAGTAGTATTATGGCACCTGTAACTGATTGTATGAAGGGGGGTAGATTTCATTGGACAGAAAAAGCAAAAGAGGCGTTTCAGCTTATCAAAACGCGCCTAACTACTGCACCTATTTTGGTGTTACCTGATTTTTCCCAACCTTTTGAGTTACATTGTGATGCTTCAAAAGTTGGCATTGGAGCAGTCTTGAGTCAGTATGGTAGACCAGTGGCCTATTTTAGCGAGAAGCTTACGGGTTCTAGAGTGCGATACAACACCTATGATGTTGAATTCTATGCGGTGGTCCAGGCAGTTCGGCATTGGCGACATTATCTTTTCCATCGGGAGTTCATCCTCTATACTGACTATGATGCTTTAAAGCATCTCCATAGTCAGGATAAAGTTTCAGCCCGACATGCTTCTTGGTTTGCGTATTTGCAGCAGTTTACATTCGTTTTAAAGCACAAGGCGGGAATTTCCAATCGAGTTGCAGATGGTCTTAGTCGACGGAGCGGTTTTCTGACCACTATGAGAGTAGAGGTATCTGGGTTTGATTCCTTTCGTGATTTGTTAGACACAGACCCTTACTTCTCTGTTATTATGGCTGCTGTACGGGCAGGTGAGCGGACAAATTTTCTCTTGCATGATGGGTTTCTTTTCAAAGGAACTCAATTATGTGTTCCCGATTGCAGTTTGCGTTTGCAGATTATTAAGGAGCTTCATGGTGAAGGTCATGTGGGTCGGGATCGCACTTTGCAACTAGTACGCGAGTTTTACTTCTGGCCTACTGTTCGCAAAGAGGTGGAGCGTTTTGTGGAGTGGTGTAGAACTTGTCAAGTGTCCAAAGGAAAAGCCACTAATGCTGGGTTATATATGCCGTTGCCTATTCCTACCCAACCTTGGACTGATGTGAGTATGGATTTTGTATTGGGTTTGCCAAGAACGCAACGGGGAAATGATTCTATTTATGTGGTGGTTGATCGGTTTCAAAGATGGTGCACTTTATCCCTTGTAAGAAGACCACTGACGCAGTACACGTTGCTCAGCTGTTCTTTCGAGAAACTTATCGTCTCCATGGGTTGCCTTTTTCTATTGTTTCTGATAGAGATACGCGCTTCCTTAGCCATTTCTGGCGAAGTCTTTGGAAGATGGTTAACACCAAACTCGACTTCAGCAGTGCCTATCATCTTTAAACTGAAGGGCAAACAGAGGTAGTGAATCGTTCTCTTGGTGATTTGTTGCGATGCTTGACGGGTGAACATGTTAAATCTTGGGATCTAAAGCTTTGTCAAGTGGAGTTTGCTCATAATCATGCAGTTAACAAGAGTACCGGATTTAGTCCTTTCCAAGTAGTCTATTCCATGATACCTCGTGGTCCTCTTGATTTGATTCCATTGCCTAGCAAGATTAGAGCTCATGGTAAGGCTGCGGAGTCTGTTGATGGTTTACAGGCAATTCATAAGAAGTCCATGAAAATTTAGTTCAGGCAACCGCTACATATAAGATGCTTGCTGATAAAAAACGTCGCCATGTGGAGTTTGAGGTGGGTGACTTTGTTTGGGCAGTCCTAACTAAGGATCACTTTTCTGTGGGTGACTACAACAAACTTTCTGCAAAGAAAGTTGGGCCTGTCGAGATCATTGAGAAGATTAATCCAAATGCATATCGTTTGAAGCTGCCTAATCATATTTGAACTGTTGATGTGTTCAACGTGAAGCATTTGATTCCTTATTTTGGGGATTCTTCGGAAGATGATGCTACTGGCAATTCGAGGGCGAATTTTATCCACCCTGGGGAGAATGATGCAGTGCAGAAAGGTCTTGATTTCATGGAAAGGTGGGACCAACATAAGGTCAAATAAGGTAAATTGGCGGTTTTGGGGCAGGTTTTCGAAGTTTCCATTTTTGGTGAAATTACATGGTTTTTTTAGTGGAAATGGGCCAAGGAGCACAACTCAGCGGCATAAGCCGCTGACCCGCGGCTTTTTTCGGGCAAATTCCATTTTTTAGGCCCAAAAAAGTGCGTTTTTTCTATTTTTGGTAATATTTGTTTTGGTAATAACTTTTAGTAGGAAGGTCAGAATAAGTTGCCGTTTTTTGCTTTGAATTAGTTGTGATTAGTACCTTCAAGTGGTGTCATTATCTCAATTTTTTCCTTTTTTGGAAAAATTGAATATTTTAAGCATTTTCGTGTTATTTTGTTACTTTTTTGGTTTTGGGGTTATATTTATATCCTTGTAAGCCTGATGGCCGTCATAAGAGATCTTGAATAAAATTTGCAGAGGAGTTTCTTCCCTATTTCTTCCAATTTTCGGTATTCTATTGAATCAATGAATTTTGATGCCTATTCCCCGGTATTCCTAAGCGAATCAACAGGTAATAGAAGGTTGCTTCCCAATCTTCCGTGTGGATCTTTCTCATTGACATTTCTGCTACATCAAGAAAACTTAGAAGATGTGATCAAAGAAGATTAAACATAACCTTACAAACTTAATCAAATCTATTAATATCTTATAATAGATTCATCTCGGAGATGGACTTGTTCCTAAGCTAGGGATAGTCTAGTTTCTGAGGCCCTACTAAAATTATAAAATCATTTGGGTGGAAGGTAATTAAGAATATGCAATCAAAGATGATTAATATAGTCTTACCGGCTTAATCAAATCTATTAATATCTTATCATAGATGCATTTTTGGAAATGGACTTGTTCCTAAGCTAGGGATCGTAGGTGCTCCTAAAATTAACTAATTTTGGACAACCTCAAACCGTCATCATATGTTGGCTATATCCCACCATAAGGCCTGCATATTCTCTATGTATGTTCAAAAGACCAAGTAGGCTCTAATTTAATTGATACCCCATAACATCCCATGCTAAAAAGCTTGGGTTTTCTGGGATTCTCAAACTTGGTTGCTAGTTCACATAGTATTATGCGTTTCATTCATATGCGAAAGCCGGTCAACAATTTATTAAAGGATGCTTAAAAATTATGCTTTTTTTGATTAAAGGGAAAATTGTATTGAGAAAAAAATAGAAAGAAAGAGCTGAAGATCAGCTCCCCAAAAATACAGAAGGAACAGAAAAAAGAGCTCCGCTCTCAACATGCTTTAAGAGAAGCTAAAATGAAGAAGTGGAACTGGAGGAAAAAAATTACAGAGGAGCATCTCTCAAAAAATAAATGATAGAGGAAAGAGGATGACGATGAAAAGGCTTTTTCAGTTGCTGCAAGGCTGAATTTAGCTGGATCCAAAGATGCCTTCTAGATACTTGTTGAGAAGGAAGTTTGTTTGAGAATCTAGCTTCATTCCTGGTTTTCCAACCTAGTTTGAGAAGTTGATGCAAGCCATGCTAGTTTTAACATACAAGCTTTATTGACTTCTGCCAACCTACGCAGCCCAAGACCTCCCACCCTTTTGGGCGGGCAAACAAATTTCCAGCTGACCTTAATTCTCTTCTTGCTCTCATCACCAGCCCAAAGAAAAGCTCTCATAAGTTACTCAATGTGTGTGACCACTTCAGTAGGCATTGGAAAGACCACATGCTTCACGAGGATAAGCCTACCAGCAAAAGAAAGCAATCTATTCTTCCAACTAGCAAGTCTTTTCATGATGATGTCCATTAAGAAGGAGAAATGAGCTCTTGTAGGGGTTCCTTGGAAAATAAGAACACCTAGGTATTTACCAAAATTTGAAGATAGCTGAATGCCCAGTTTAGAACAGATGAATAGCTTTTTTCTATTATTACAGTGGCCTGCAAAAATACTGTTTTTTTCTAAATTAAAGATCTGGCCTGATGCAGCCTGATTAGAATCCTTGAGAGACTTCAGAGATCTTAAGAAATTGGCATTTGCTTTCATGAAAACCAAAATGTCATCCGCGTAGAGAAGATGGTTAATAACAGGGTCAATGTTGGAAGTAGGCATAATTTTCTTTTGAGAGACTAGGTAGGCTAAGTTGAGGCTTAAGATTTCCTTAGCTAGAATGAAAAGATATGGTGAGAGTGGGTCTCCCTGTCTAAGACCACAACCAGCAACAAAGAAATCGCAAGGTATTCTATTGATGAGCATAGAGCCTCTGGAGGTACACAATTTCAAAGATCAAATTAATCTAATGTTCAGAGAAACCAAAGAATATAAGGGCTTTGAATAGGAATTGCCAATTTAAGTTGTGAAAGGCTTTAGTAATATCCAATTTGATACCCAAGGAGCCATCCTTGGATTTGGTGTTCACTTTTGAAAAAGCTCATGGGCTAAGCCAATGTGTTGGTGTATAGATCTGCCCTTGATGAAGGTTGCTTGATTTTCTGAAATAAGGGATCGGAGCAGAGAGGATAACCCATTGGCCTGAATCTTGGATATGATCTTTCTTATAGGAAAAACTAGCAACACCCCGTGCTATGCACGGACCACAGAACCACTAAATGCACAGACTCATACGTATTATTTTTATTAAATAATTTAATTAGTAAACAGTTGAGTCATTTTTTTGTTGCTAATTTGATCTTTATATGTTTTTCCAGAATTTCAAAATATAAGTTATTGGGCCTAATATCATGCTTGGGTATCTAATATAATTAATCACAGGCTTGCAGTTAGACCTAGTACCTAATTCATTAAGTTGTTTTATTCAGTTCATATATAGAAATTAAAGATCATTAATTTTGAGCAATTTATGATATTCTAGCATTCATAACTAAACCCTATTACTACATTGGATTCATCATAATTTTTTTATAAAAGCCATAATTAAATTAGTGTACCTAATATTATGCCTAGTTCTCTAATTAATCACAGGCTTGCAGTTAGACTTCATCCGAATTCCTTAAGTTGTCTTATTTGGAAAGGCACTAAATCCAAGAATTTCAAAATATAAATTACTGGGCCTAATATCATGCCTGGGTATCTAATTAATCACTGGCTTGTAGTAAACCTAGTAACAAATCCCGTCAGTTGTTTTATTTGGAAAGGCACTAAATCCTATGTCATTTTTGGTTTATCAATAGTAAACATTTAGCAACCTAAACTTCGAATTGGGATTAGATTGAGAGCTATTTATTTGGAGTCCATAAATTTTTTTTTTTTTTATTATTAATTCGTAAACATAAGCATGGATTGAAAATTTAAAAAATACACACTAAGAAAGATACAAAAATTTAAACATAACCCTTATATCATTTTTAGTAGATGTTGTAATTTAAAAAAAAATCAACACTTCATATTGTATTCCATCTATTTTGATATTAATATATGGAGTAGTAGAAAAGATTACCTTATTCTATGAAAATGATTTATTTATTGTTCGGACGGTTTGCAAACAGGAATACAGATCCAGCCTTTTTCCAACTTCTAGTATGAGGCGTGAGGATGAGTTTTTTCTTAGAGCCTTGATGGTATGATGATAAATTTAACTATAGATATGGAAAAAAAAATCAATGCCTCGTCAAGAAGTTGTCAAAAACATTGCTGACATGGAGCCCACTCTTTTATTTTTCGAACCCATCAAGTTTAGATGGCGCCACCCAAAACGTGAATGTTTTATTTTTCCCTTCTTGACATGCCATTTCCCCGATCAAGGCGTTGGATGGCCCAGGCCTTTTAATTAAATGTGAATGTTTGATTAACGACAATAAAAAACACAATCCCCTGATCAGATCACCCATTGGGTCCCACAGTCCAAGACACCCAAATAATTTTTTATTCTACAAACATGCCCTCTCCCTGATCAGGGTGATGGATGGCCAAGGCGTCCACGCCTGACAAAGCCAGCCCCATCATCCAGAGTTACATCTAGGTGGCAGGATATTGGGTCATCCAGCCCTGTTCAGCTTCTTTGGATATAAGGACCCAAGTTGTTTGTTTAGGGGGATTTGAATTTATTTGGGTGTTTGGTTCTGATTATTCCAAGGTCTTTGGTTAGGAGGATTCGGTGAGGGCTTGATTTTCTTGCGTTGATACTGGGACCCAAGTGGGCCACCTGATGACCCATCTGATTCGTGGATCCGAAGGAGTACCCACGAGCGACCCATTAGGTGGTGGACCAGTGTGAGGTGGGTCCCGTTTGGTCCACTATCCAGCGTCTGATCAGAAAGAGGGAGAGGACGTGTTTTAGGAAGCATTTTATTATCTAATGGGAGGATTCGATGAGGGCTTGACTTTCTTGCGTTGATACCGGGACCCAAGTGGGCCACCCAATGACCCATTTGATCTGTGGATCTGAAGGAGGACCCACGGGCGACCCAGTAGGTGGTTGACCCGTGCAAGGTGGGCCTTGTTTGGCCCACCATCCAACGTCTAATCAGAGAGGGAGATGACGTGTTTTAGGAAACATTTTATTATCTAAGGATTAAGTGAGGGCTTGATTTTCTTGCGATGAGACCGGGACCTAGGTGGGCCGGTCGATGACCCATCTGATCCGTGGATTTGAAGGAGGACCCACGGGCAACCCAGTAAGTGGTGGACCCGTGCGAAGCGGGACCAATATCAAAGAGAGGGAGAGGACGTGTTTAAGGAAGCATTTTATTATCTAATGGGAGGATTCGGTAAGGACTTGATTTTCTTGCATTGATACTGGGACCTAGGTGGGCCACCCGATGACCCATCTGATCTGTGTATCCAAAGGAGGACAAACGGGCGACCCGGTAGGTGGTGGACCCATGCAAGGTGGGCCCTGTTTGGCCCACTATCCAGCGTCTAAATAGAGAGAGGGAGAGGACGTGTTTTAGGAAGCATTTTATTATCTAATGGGAGGATTCGGTGAGGACTTGACCTTCTTGCGTTGATACCGGGACCCAAGTGGACCACCTGATGACACATGTGATCAGTGCATCCGAAGGAGGACCCACAGGCGACCCAGTAGGTGGTTGATCTGTGCGAGGTGGGCCCTGTTTGGCCCACCATCCAGCGTCTGATCAGAGAGTGGGAGAGGAAGTGTTTTATGAAGCATTTTATTATCTAACTGGAGGATTTGGTGAGGGCTTGATTTTCTTGCGTTGAAACCGGAACCCAGGTGGGCCACCCCATGACCCATTTGATCCGTGGATCTGAAGGACCCACGGGCGACCCAGTAGGTGGTGGACCCGTGCGAGGTGGGCTTTTTTTGGCCCACCATCCAGCGTTTGATCAGAGAGAGGAGAGCATGTGTTTTAGGAAGGTGGTGAACCCGTGTTAGGTGGGCCCAACATCAGAAAGAGGGAGATGACGTGTTTAAGGAAGCATTTTATTATCTAATGGGAGGATTCTGTAAGACCCAGGTGGGCCACCCGATGACCCATTTGATCCGTGGATCCGAAGGAGGACCCACGGGCGACCTAGTAGGTGGTGGACCCGTGCGAGGTGGGCCCTGTTTCGCCTACCATCCGGCATCTGATCGAAGAGAGGGAGTGGACTTGTTTTAGGAAGCATTTTCTTATCAAATGGGAGGATTCGGTGAGGGCTTCATTTTCTTGCATTGATACCGGGACCCAGGTGGGCCGCCAGATGACCCATTTGATCAGTGGATCCAAAGGACCTACGGGCGACCCAGTAGGTGGTGGACCCATGCGAGGTGAGCCCTTTTTGGCCCACGATCCAGTGTCTGATCAGAGAGAGGGAGAGCATGTGCTTTACGAAGTAGGTGGTGGACCTGTATGAAGTGGGCCCTGTTTGGCCCCCCATCCAGCATCTGATCAAAGAGAGGGAGAGGACGTGTTTTAGGAAGCATTTTATAATCTAATGGGAGGATTTAGTGTGGGCTTGGTTTTCTTGTGTTGATACCGGGATCTGGGTGGGCCACCCGATGACCCATTTGATCCGTCGATCTGAAGGAGGACTCACGGGCGACCCAGTAGGTGGTGGACCCGTGCGAGGTGGGCCCAAGCGATCAAGCATTTTTATTATCTATATTTTTCCTCAATCCCTTTTTTTCCAATGTTATATGTATTTCCACTATTAGATCAGTTACATAGTGGGACATTTTTTTTTTTAAGGAAGTTATACGGAAGTTAGTTTAGAGGAGAGTGGAGAGTGGAGAGAGAGCAGAACATGACAGTTGTCTTCATGTATGCTATGAATTGCGGGATGGAAGTTTGGAGGCCCGTGGTTAAACGAAGGGAGAAAACATTCCCTTAAAGATATAGATTTAGAAGGCTAATTGGTCTAAAGTTTGAAAAAGTAGAGGGAGAGGGAATTTTGGGAATCAAGGTGATCATGTAGGTGTTACAAGCTCTAAGGATTTTACAAGAGGAGAAAAAAATGCTTGATCGCTTGGGTAGTGTCAGAAGCAATGATCTGCCAAGCTGTAGTGAAGAAAATACTAGAAAATCCATCAGGCCCAGGAGCCTTATTTGGTTTTAAAGAGAAGACTACACCCTTGATCTCATCCTCCGAAGGAATGGCTGTGAGAAAGTTATTTTGATCTGCAGTGACTCTGCCTCTTGGACCAGGAATGTTAAAGATAGAGTTATCAGTTGGGGGAATCTGAAGCTTGGAACAGAGAAGAGAAGTACCTTATTGCTGCTCGTTGGACTTGCTGATGATTGACTAAGGTTGAGCCCTTCTCAACGATGCAATCTACCGCTTTGCTCCTCATCTCAGCAAAGATATGGAGAAATGTCGTGTTTCAGTCGCCTTCACGGAGCCACTTGATTCTGGACTTTCCCTTCCAATGAATTTCCTCTGCCTTAAGAAGATTGTGAAGCTTGGCCTTAGGAGAGATTAAGAGATTGGCAGAAGAGTCTATAGGTTGGAGTCAAAACTCTTTTCGCATAGAAACAGGCCTTCTTTAGCAGCCTGAATATTAGAATTTAGCTCCCCAAAACTTCCGCATTCCACTTTGTGAGATGCTTTTTCAAAGCTTTAAGCTTCTATAAGGGTCATAATCGTTTGTCAGAGCTGAACTCGAGAGTGAAGCTCGCTATAGTGAGAATGGTGCAGTTTGCCTAGTTTGATCCGGACTCAGAGTCAAACTTTGAGATGACTCGAAATTCCCAGTGGATTATTATTAGGAGACTTATGCATGAATTTGGGGCTATATATTGGGTGTTTCTCACAACCCAAAGAGATATACCTCATTTCTCAAGTTCTGAATTAGAGATCTAATTGAGAGATTTTCTCTTGAAATTTTTTGAACAGCTGTGCTGCCACGTTATCTAGAGAGCCAGTTTCTTCTGCATCCCTTGTAGAAGATCATCTCCTTGCGTAGAAGATTTGAGGAGCGAAGCATTGGACTAAGTCTTTTGCAATCAACGGTGTGATGTCGTTGAAGCGTCAAGTGACAGAAGGTAACTTCTGTTCTTAGGTAGGGGATATCTGGAGAGGTAATCTGAGTTTCTTATAATTGTGAGAGTCATAGTGCTTGATTGTTGATCCAGTTTGGATCGATGGTTTTTCACCCGGTTAGGGTTTTCCATGCTAAATCTAGTGTCATCATCGTGTGTGCTTTTTGAGTTTATTTTCCGTTGCATGGTTTATTATTTTTGCACACTATTGGGTTGTTTTGTTGAGTCGACCAATCTAGAGATCTCATACTCGAAACTTTTAGTTCATACCAAAGAGGGTTGCACTAAGTTGTTGTGTTTAATCCTAAGAGATTTTTAAAATGGTACTCAATTGAGAAGGGGCATCAACTCCTAAGCCCCTTTACTAGATGGTTCTAGTTATGCATATTGGAAGCAAACGTTCCTTAAGTCCATTGATGATGATATTTAGGATATTGTTGAGGAGGGTTACTCTAAACCAATGGTTGTGGCTGATGGCAAATCTTTTCCTAAACCAAAAGCCCAATGGACTAAGGATGAAGCATGCCTCCAATTGTAATAACAAGACGATGAATGGAATATACAATGGAGTGTCTGTTGAAGAGTTCCGTTGGATTTCCATGTGCAAAACTGCAAAAGAAGCATGGAAAGTCTTACAGACAGTGTATGACGGTACATACACGGTGAAGCAATCTAAATTGCAAAGGCTGGCTAAAGAATTTGAAACCATCGTGATCGAAGAAGATGAGACATTTGATCAATTATATGCTAAGCTCAATGATATTGTCAATTCTGTTTTCAATTTGGATGAGGAAATTCTAGAAAGCAAGATTGTCAAGAAAATTCTGAGGTCTCTACCTTTAAGGTTCGATTCCAAAGTTATTGAAGAAAATAAGAATCTGGATACCCTAAAGGTAAATCAGCTGGTTGGAAATCTTCAGACCTTTGAAGCAAACTGTTTGGATAAAGGAAAATCTAAAGAAAAAGGTATTGCTTTGAAATCCATCTCAGTATAAAAAAAGAAGCCTGAAAAGAAAATTGAGTCTGATTCTGAATCTGAGGCTAAAGATGATATGGCTGAACTGTTTAATCGCGTCAAGAAGTGAAAGTTTAGGGTTCGCGATCTCTATATTGGTTTACTCAATAAATCAACCCAATAGTGTGCAAAAATAAATAATAATGCAGCATAAATAAAATCACATGCACACACCACAAGGACATCAGATTTAGCGTAGAAAACCCTAACTGGGTGAAAAAGCACGGATCCGAATTGGATCAATAATCAAGCACTATGAATCTCGTAATTACAAGAAACTCATATTTCCTCCCCAGATATCCCCTATATAAAGACTGAAGTTACCTTGTGTCGCTTCACGCTTTAACGACTTCACACCGCTGATTGCAACAAACTCAAACTTGTGCTCGACTCCCCAAATCTTCTACACAAGAAGATGTTCTTCTACAAAGGATGCAGAAGAAACTGGCTCTAGAGAACTTGGCAGCATAACTTCTTAATAAATCTCTAGAGAATGATTCTCTCAATTAAATCTCTAACTCAGAACTTTGAGAGGTGAAGTCTAGATTTAAAATAGTGCTTGAGTCCTTTAAATAGCCCTTAGGTAATGCTTAAGTTTTCCTAACTTGATTAGGATTAAAACAAGCAGTTTGGGCACAATTAGAAAGAGGTTTCTAATTTAACTTGGACTCTGCGGCCTTGTCTGCTCGAGTGGACCTTCCATCCACTTGAGCGGATGAGATTCTGTCTCAGCACAAATAAGGCTCTGTCAGGTGCGTCTGGCTATTTTGATTGCTTCGCTGGGGCAAAGCTTGGACTGCTGGAGCGAACTCTATTCTGGATGATCTGGAAATTCAGCATTTTTTCTTCCAGCTTTTTCTTCTAACTCTTTAAGACTTTCTTCTTAGAGTCCTTCCAATCTTCAATCTCCAGAGTCCTTTTATAAATAAAAAATACAACTCAATGGACCCCCAGAGTTTTGTCCAACCCATGAATTAGCCAATAAACAAGAGCCAAACAAGAAGTACATGAAGTCAAAACAAGCCAAGTGGAAGAGTTCTAAATCTGAGAAGAAGGATTCTGAGAAAAGAACCAAGTGTTTTGAAAAGTGGAATACAGCTTGATCCAATAAAAGTCAAAGCCATCATGGACATCCCTCCAAAGACTGAAAAAGAACTCAAAAGTCTGCAAAGAAGACTTGCCTATATTCAAAGACTTATTCCCAACTTAACAACCAATTAGGCATCTAATTAAGGTAAATTAGACACTAAACACGCTTAAAAAGGGTGAGGGTGTTACATCGGCCAAAAATGCTGGCCGTTGGGTGAGTTCCTATGAGAGAAAAAGATGGAGAAGGAGAGGGGAATGAGATGGGGGCTGCCAACATGGGACGTCACAACCCCCTTTTGCTCCCTTTTATGATTCTTGCAATCTTAGCCTCCAAGTCACGGTGGAATTAGGAAGGTTAGTAGCTTGATCTCCAAGTTTAGCAAGGTTTTTGAAGGTGTGGGAGAGAAACAAGGTATTTTGAAAAAGTTTCTTAGATGGATTCCTCAATGTGCAAGAACTTCTAATTTGGTCCCACCTCTGGCTTCATTGAAAATTCGCACCATGGGCCCCATCTCAACTTGGACTTTCTTCAAGGAGGGAAGGAATTAAATTTTTGCAACCAAAGAGGGGGATCCACCTTGGGTGTGCAAGGCTGGTGGGACGCCCTTGTCACGCCCCGAGCCTGAGACTGCACTCATCTGAAGGTGTGATGTATGCTCACATGGGGAATCGAGTCAAACTCGTTGACCCTTCATCTCCACGAACGGAAACCCACAGGATATCATGTGTGAGGTTCAGATTACCATAAACCTATATTTCCACCTATATGATTTTGTCAAATAGTTATCCAATTGTTAACCAATAATATCATATCCATCAAGATATAGAGCATAAAAGTTCATGAACATAGATTAAAGGTTCAAGTTTGAGATCTAGAGATAGAGAGAGAAAAAAAAGTTAAGTTAATGTTTACAAGCCATAGTCTAAAAAAGTTCATAAATGATAATAAAAGATGTGGCAATCCAAGCCATGGTCCATTGGTCATATTACGTCCAAGTCAGTAGGTAGATATCTAGAAGACATCATCAGAAGTCCATTTAGCTACGTGTCGAGGAGATTCCTCCTCGTTGATCTCCGGGTCGGTGGCATGGAGGTACTCACCTGTAACGCCAATTGTAACACCATTAGGCTAAGCAACATAAACGAATATAAATCATATAACATCTGACAAATGAGTAATTAAGCAGATATAAATCATACGAGGTCAAAGTGTGTACACTAAGCAAGTCTGTGCATGAATAAGCATGAGACCAACGAATCATAAATGACAGATACACATAAACAACAGAACTAGGTGGCACATCCAAATTAGCTACATTCTCCCAATTTAACCATGCAAACATGAATATAAAGTGAGAGCAGAAAACAAAACAGAACAGGGTGGTGCCACTAGGAGACAGAGGGCCCGAAACTCTCCATCGTGGACCTAGGGTGCTTGTCAACCCTCATAATATAATCCTATCTACAGAGGGCCAGAATTATAACTAAACCCACACTTAGTCAGCTCCGACTTAGATAGGGTCGAAGACAAGTGGTGCACACTCGTGGAATGAAGTGTTAAAAATAACAGAATATATTATATAAGCAGATCATATCATGTGGTACATAATCAGAACTTATCATAAGTGTAACTGAACAGAAACGAAAGTGGATATAACACAAACAGGTGCATACATAAGATATACATAAACTAAACAGAAATATGATCAACTCAAATGAGAATATTGGAAACGGAATGCAAATGCATGCATATAGATCATATACGGAATCAATATGTGAGTCAAGCCAAGCCTACGGTCTTGGGAACACTCATGATCTTCACCGTCCAACTCGGTGTAGTACTAAGGATCTCGGCGTTAGTGGCCTACGAAGGAACCCTTAGCGTTACTTAATTTGGACGCCGAATCCTTTAGTATAACACATTTGGTTCGGATCGTAAATATGAAGAACAAGAGGCCCCTTGTGGGTGTACGGTTGCTCACACCGCACCCACATGAATCACAAGTCCATTGGGCATGATATAGGCTTCAAGGGATCCAACCTTAAAATCTAACTATTAGGCTAAAACAATGTAACATACTACGGTCCATCACTTGGCTCGCGGTACCATCCGGTTGCCAAGATTTGTTTAAAATCCCATTTCCCTTTTATCCACAAACCTCCAATCAAATATACATAAGGACCATTGGATTCTACGCTCTAAGAGCTTTCCATCGTTATGGGAACCTCCAAAAATGGATATACGGTTAAAAAGATATGGTCGTTGGAAGTTGACATAACCTAGTCATGCATCAGGTGCGCTCGAGCGGACACCAACCAGAAGTCTTGCGCACTTGAGTGGGGAGTCACTCGCTCGAGCGGGCTCCAATAGAGAGTGGGTGCACTCGAGCGGGGAACCCTGATCTTGAGCAGGCAGTCTAGATTTCTATATCCGAAATCTGAACTTCCTTGCTCCCTTCCAAAGCCATCCATGGCCAACTCCTAGACTTCAAACCACATTTGATACATAAAATGATCCTCCCAACATGCTCATAACATCACCATTTAATAACAAGAAAAACAATTTCGTTCTTACACAAAAATATGAAGAAAAATCAAATTTGAGCAAAAAGGTGGGTAATCTAACATGAATAAACATATCTATGGAATCAAATGAGGATGCATGCATACAATTATATGAGTTTCACTTGCCTTGGGTGTTAAAATTCGAATCCTACACCAAACAAACTCCCCTAGCAAATCCAAGATCTCCAAACTAAAAACCCCAAATTGCTAACTTAAGAATGCAACGTACAATGACATGAACTGAGATGAGGGAGAAGAAGATGCATGCACGAATTGTAACATCATCTCACTGATTTGAAGCAAAAGCAAGGGAAAGAATGAGAAATACTTACCAATGGAGAAGATGGAGGACAATTGGTGGAAATGGAGACTTAGAGAAGTTGAGGATGAAGATGCTTTCACCAAAACCCACATGTAGCAACTAATTCAAGAAGATTGTAGAGATAGAAGGCAGGGGAAGAAGATGCAAAAGGAGTAGGAGAAGAAGAGTTTTAGCTGAAGTGAAGAAGAGGAGAGAAAATCATAGGGGATGGGTTTAAAAAAATTGGGGTTTTCTAGGTTTTGCATGCAAACCTAGATTTTGGGTCAAAATGTCACAGAAGGTGTTCCTACTGGTACTTGGGCCAAGGTGGATCCGAATTTGGGTCAGTTTGGGTCCTAATGACTCGGGTGAACACATGAAACTCAAAGACCATGTTATACTATATGCAATGCACTAAAAAACCATAAAAATATAAAGACACATAAAACCCAAAACACTTCAAAAAGTCATAATCTGCTTAGTCAATGGTCAACCCCAACTAATTCTACCTAGTCAAGCCCAATTACATACAAAACATCCATTAAGCTACTAATCTAAGTTAATTATTTCTAAAACAAACTTAAGACGGGCTGGGGTGTTACATCCCCCCCGCCCCCCCTTCCCTTAGAACATTTGGTCCTTAAAATGTTAATCGTACCTAGGTAAAGAGATGAGGATACTTCCTCAAAACTTGCTCCTCTAACTCCCACATGGCTTCCTTTGGATTGTGGTGCTCCCATAAGATCTTCACCCAACATATCGTCTGGGTACGCAACACCTTCTCCTTGACATCAGTCACATGCAAAGACTTCTCATCGTAAGTCGCGTATGCTCGAATCTCTAAGGGCTCATGCTCTATGACGTGTGTGTAATAATATGAAGAGCAAAACGAGAGAGAAGTTTGGATGAAAGTGATACCTCAATGGGAGGATCAATTGTCTATTTATAATTACATTATCCCTTAATCAAGAGCCCTAATCAATACAATCAGAATAATAAATAATCAATCTCCTAATCTATACAAGGAAGTAAATATGAGAAGAAAGGAATATAATCCAAGAAGATCCCACACGTGGGATTTATATTACAGCTATGTACAACCCCATGATGGGCTGGGCCTAGTGGAACTGGGCCACATTATGGGCCTAGTGGGACTGGGCCACATTATCTTCTACACTCCCCCTCAAATTGATGTGGTAATGCAGAAAACAACAATTTGCCAGTGAGATCATGATGGCGTGGTTTGGGAAGCGCTTTGGTGAAGATATCCGCCAACTGGTCATGAGTAGAGACATGATGCAAGGCTATCTTTGCAGTGACAACATGCTGACGGATGAAATGACAATCAATCTCAATGTGCTTCGTCCGTTCATGAAAGACTGGATTATTAGCAATTCTGGTAGCATTGGTATTGTCCCCATGAAGAGGTGTAGAACGACGCATAATGACACCGAATTCACATAGAAGACGGCGGTGCCAAATGATTTCAGCACTTGCGGACGACATTGCCCAATATTCGGCCTCAGCAGAAGACTTTGACACAGTGGTTTGCTTCTTGCACTTCCACGAAATCAGAGAGTCGCCAAGAAATATACACCAGCCAGTAGTAGATCGCCGAGAATCAGGGCAACCAGCCCAGTCGGCATCTGCATACGCTGATAATTGCAGAGAAGAATCAGAAGGATAGAAGAGACCATGAGTAAGAGTGCCTTTAACATAGCAGAGTATGCGCAAAGCAGCAGTAAGGTGGGGTTTGTGAGGATTGCTCACAAATTGGCTAACTGTATGAACTGCATGAGAAATATCAGGTCGAGTCATAGTTAAGTAGAGCAAACTACCAACTATCCGCTGAAAAATAGAGGGATCATCCAAGGGAGGACCATCCTCCGTACTAAGTTTGTTGTTTAATTCCATCGGCGTATCAAAAGTATGAGCATCATCAAGTCTTGCTGAGGTGATCAAATCAGTAGCATATTTACGCTGATGGACCCGAATTCCTGATTTGGTACGCGAAAACTCAAGCCCCAGAAAGTAAGTGAGAGGACCAAGATCCTTCATTTTGAAATGGCGAGTGAGATGGTGCTTGAGATCCGTAATGCCGGAAATATCGTTGCCACTGATAATCATATCATCAACATAGACTAAAAGGAATGTATAACCCTTCGGTGTCCATCTAAGAAATAGTGAACTGTCCGAATGACTTTGATGAAACCCAGCTTGAAGAATTGCTGCCCGGAACTTATCAAACCAAGCCCTGGGAGCCTGCTTAAGTCCATAAAGAGATTTTCGCAACTTGCAAACATGCTGAGGAGGACATGCATATCCCGGAGTAGGTTTTAAGTAGACAGTCTCTTTCAAATCGCCATGAAGACAAGCATTTTTGACATCCATTTGCCATAGAGGCCAGTTGCGAGCTGCAGCGACACAAAGAAGAGTTCGAACGGTGGTCATTTTAGCCACTAGTGCAAATGTCTCCTCATAGTCAATGCCATACTCCTACTTGTAACCCTGCGCTACCAATCTGGCTTTGTAGCGATCAAGACTCCCATCAGAGTTAACTTTTACTGAATAGATCCATTTACTGCCAATTACAGAGGCTCGTTCAGGAGTCGGTACCAAGTCCCATGCATTGTTCGCTTCAAGAGCAAGCAACTCCTCAGTCATAGCATCCTGCCAGTATGCAATCTTCGAAGCCTGTGAATAAGAGGTTGGTATAGGAGCACTATCCAAGGAAGTGAAAAGAGCAGGAAAGCCATATCTGTCAGGAGCAACAGAAGGACGACTAGAGCGTCGCAGAGATATGACACTATCAGTAAAGGAAGTATTAATACCTGAGGGTGCAGTAGGCGGCATTGGGGTAGGATCAGGAGAAGGAGGCCCCATAGGAGGAATTGTGTTACGCCGGACATAGACATTGTTAATAGGTGGTGGAGAAGTAGTCTCAGGGAATTGTGGTAGATAAGACACGGCAACAGGATGGGTATCCAAACGCAAAGAGAAGAAAGGAATGTGTTCCAAGAAGATCACATTACGAGATATTCGTATGCGTTTCTCGGAGTGGTCATAACACAGAAATCCCTTGTGTTCAGTACTGTAGCCTAGGAAGATACATTTTGCAGCTTGTGGTGACAGCTTAGTGTGCTCTGTAGGTGGAAGATGGGCGAAGCACATGCAACCAAAAACACGTAAGTGAGAATATGAAGGAGTATGACCAAAGAGAGCTTCATATGGAGTAGTCTTTCCTAGAACAGAGCTAGGATGACGATTGAGGAGATACACAGCAGTCTGTGCAGCATCACACCAAAAATTTGGAGGAACTACGGATGCAAGTAGGAGAGTACGAACAGTTTCAAGAATATGCCTGTTCTTCCTCCCCGCAACACCATTTTGCTGTGGAGTATGTGGGCAGGATTTTTGGTGAAGAATGCCTTTAGCAGAAAGAAAGGCAGAAAATTCATGGGACATGTATTCTCCACCGGAGTCAGACCTAAGAATTTTTATATCTTTCTTAAATTGTGTGTGAACCATATTGTAAAACTTTTGGAAAAGAGAAAATACTTCAGATTTGAAGCGCATAAAGTATATCCAAGTGAAACGAGAATGATCATCAATAAATGTCACATAATACTTAAACCCTGTCCGACTCAATGTGGGTGCAATACCCCAAACATCAGTGTGAATAATATCAAAAGATGATAAGGCACGAGAACGATGAATAGGAAATGGCAAAATATGACTCTTACTCAAGCAACATGTTTCACACTTTGATTGAAGGAAAGAGGACATCATTTTATTATCAGTAGTGGATTCTAAACAACCAAGTTTAAACAAAGAAAGTAAATAAGCATTGTTCACATGACCAAGACGACTATGCCACATAGTCCACATTTTATTGAAATTAGGAGAAGAAGAACAAAATAGAGAACGATGTCCAATGTCCAGCAGAAACATTCGACCATGTTTACTCCCCGTCACGATCCCAGTTTGCCGCCCCTGTATGACACAACCAGTGGAAGAGAAGTTAATATGGTACCCATCATCAATAAGTTGCCCGACAGAAAGTAAATTGGCTGATAATTTGGGAACAAAGTAGACATTGGAAAGGTGGAGGGACTGGCCAGAGACACTAGATAAAGTAATGGTACCAATTCCAGAAATGATTAATTGGTCTCCATTAGCAGTGGTGATTTTGTCTTTGCCAAGGTAAGGGTGAGAGGCTGTAAAGCTACTTTCCACAGAAGTCATGTGGTTTGATGCTCCTGAATCTAGAAACCAGGTAGATGGGGCGATGGAGGAAGACAAAGAGATTGAAGAATGAAAAGCAGGAAATGCTAGAGGAGAATGAGTTTGATACCGACCACCATTAAAGCCCATAGAGGCATATGCAGAGGTCACCGTGTTCTGAATCAGTTCTTGAATCTGGGCTGAAGTCATGGAGACAGCCCCGGAAGAAGTGCTTTCCATATTCAGGGAGAGGTGCTTGAACTTGGAACGCAGTTGGAGTAGTTTGTCTGGGCACAGTGGAAGGATTTTGCTTCTGCTGGGGCCCATTCTTTCGCTGTAAGCTGCGACAATCATCAATAAGATGACCAGAGCGTTTGCAATATTTGCAAACCATTTTCTTGTGACAGTTCTTGGCTATATGACCGAATCCTTTGCATTCATAGCATTGAGTAGGCTTCTGATTGGGGGCTGCCAGGAGAGCCGAATCAGCCGGGAGAGGAGCTAAGAAGGCCTTTGGTTCTTCAAGAATGGCACGCTGAGAGTTGTGGCGAAGTTCTTCTCGAAGGACTTCTTGGAAGCATGTATCCAGGTTTGCAGAGACTTCCCTATTCATGAGAGCAGACTGAACAGATTCGAATTCGGGTCTGAGATTCATCAGGAACTGGCTGATGTGGGTTTCCTCTTGTAATTTAAGAGCCTCAGAGAGAAACCCAGCAGACACAGTCAGAATAATCATAGCATCCCTCTCAGTCCATAAAGTGAGAAATCCATTGAAGTATGCCTGTACAGATTTATCGCCTTGACTGAATTTTGCAATTTCATTATTGAATTGAAATTTGAGAGCTTTATTTGTTTGATGATAAATATTCTTGAGATGTCCCCACATATCAGATGCAGCAGTATATGCTTGAAGAGCAATGGCAAGAGAAGGATCAATGGAGTTAAGAATCCAAGTGATGACCTTGGCATTTTCTTTAGACCAGGTGGGTAATGCTTTTGTGTCAGTTGTATTTGTAGTGGGTTTAGTTATGGATCCATCAAGATAACCAAACAAGCCTTGTCCTTCTACAAAATTCTTTAGATGAAATGACCAGGCCATATAATTAGTCCCATTGAATTTAACAGGAATAACATCATACTTGTCCATAGGAGAAAGGAAGCAACAGTACTAACAGCAACAAAGAGGAACCAAGGACAGCAAACAATAACAGCAACAGCAAATATGCACATAGCAGCAATGCCAGCAGTAAGTAGTACCAAAGAAATCAAATAACCAGCGAAGCAGAAGGCAGCTAACAAGATGAAGTCTGCTTAAAACAGCAGAGGAGGTGTCTGATAAGCAAACCAGCAACAGACAGCACAAATAGTGCAAATAAAGCACCCAGGCGACCTTGATTTTGGAGGCAGGAACTGTGCGTGGGCCCCACAAATTGATCTAATCATAGATCAGGATGGAATCTCTGGAAGGAGTCCAGAAGTACTTCCTCTAGTGCAAGGGTGATGAGGATTGGATACAGATCCACAAAACTGGACGGCTGTGATAAAATCTATTTGATACAGGAAAATCAAAATCGACAGAGGAAGAAGGGGATGAAACCTACCTCAAATGGTGAGAAAAAAATCCATAAAAATCCTTAGAATACTCCTTAATAACTGGCGATTCCAATTGTGGAGGCTGCTTGGTGATCCAAAGTTGATCAGTGGTGGGCCACAGTTGATCAGAGTCACGTCAGGGACTATTTAGCAGCAATAGTAGCAGAAAAGAAGAGAGGATGATGCAACGCCAATAAGAGGAGGAGAGATTCAATATGGGATGAGAGATTGATCACAACCTAGCGCTCTGATACCATGTAATAATATGAAGAGCAAAACGAGAGAGAAGTTTGGATGAAAGTGATACCTCAATGGGAGGATCAATTGTCTATTTATAATTACATTATCCCTTAATCAAGGGCCCTAATCAATACAATCAGAATAATAAATAATCAATCTCCTAATCTATACAAGGAAGTAAATAAGAGAAGAAAGGAATATAATCCAAGAAGATCCCATACGTGGGATTTATATTACAGCTATGTACAACCCCATGATGGGCTGGGCCTAGTGGAACTGGGACACATTATGGGCCTAGTGGGACTGAGCCACATTATATTCTACAGTGTGATGGGTCCGGAACATATCTCCTCAACATGGACACGTGGAAAAGATCATGCACTACCGCAAGATCTGGAGGTAATATCAATATGTAGGCCAAGTCTCCGACTCTGCTGCGAATCTCGAACGGTCCCATGTATCTTGGTGACAATGTGCCCTTCTGCCCAAACCAAATAGTGCCCTTCATTGGTGAGACTTTAAGGAACACCTTGTCTCCCACCTTAAACTCGAGATCTCTACGTCGGTGATTTGCATAGCTCTTATGCCTACTCGAGCTGTCTTCAACCGGTCATCACTAGTCTCACTAATAATCGTTGGTCCATGGAAGCTTCTGACGCCAACTTCTTCCCTAACAAATTGGGGTCATGCACCTCCTACCATAAAGAGCTTCAAACAGTGCCATACCGATACTCGCGTGGAAACTATTATTATATGCGAACTCACATAAAGCCAAATCTTGACCCATTCTGCCTTGTAATCCAAAATACATGCTCTAAGCATCTCCTCAAGAGTCTGGATCGTCCTCTCTGATTTTCCATCTGTCTGCGGATGGTGCGCGGTGTTGAAAATCAACTGAGTGCCCATGGCTTGCTGGAATGATGCCCAAAACCTCAAAATAAATCGACTATCTCTGTTTGACACAATCGAAGTTGCGATCCCATGCAATCTAACAATCTCCTTAATAAACATTTCAGCCATCGTATGAATCTTGGTCCTTGCCCTGAATGGCACAAAGTGTGCAGACTTAGTCAATCTGTCGACAATCACCCAAACGGAATTATTGTGTCTCGATGTCTTCTAGCAGTCATGAAACAAAATCCATAGTAATGTGCTCCCATTTCCACTTGGGTCTCTTCAATGGCTTCAAAAGTCCCGGGGCTTCCTATGTTCTGCCTTGATCTTCTGACACATCAAGACAAACCCAGCAATTTCTCTCATCATGTTATTCCACGAAAATCAACCCTGCAAATTTTGATACATCTTAGTACTATCGAGATGTATAGAGTATCGCGCATGATGTGCCTCTGTCATGATCTGATCTTTAAGGTTTTCAACATTAGATACACACAATCTATTCCGGAAATATAAAACACCATCCTCAAGTCTAAAATTTGGCTTATCTGCAGTCCTGTCTCTAACTTTGACCAACTTGGGATCCTGAAACTGGCTGTCCTTAATCTGCTGAATCAACCACGGTTCTGAAACTGACATGACTGCCAACATCACATTCTCACCGACAAACTCTATCTTGACATCCAAGTTTCTGAATGTCTCAACTATAGCCCACTCACCGCACAAACTAGCCAAAGTGACTGATTTTCGGCTCAACGCGTTTGCCACTACATTCCCTTTGCCCTGAAAGTACCGAATCAGAATGTCATAATCAGCCATCAACTCTAACCAATGGCGTTGCCTCTGATTCAAATCCTACTGTGAGAAGAGATACTGCAAGCTCCTATTATCAGAGTGAACCTCAAATTTCTCTCCATAGAGATAATGTCTCCAAAGTTTTAAGGCAAAAACTACTGTTGCTAACTCCTAGTCATGCATGGCATAATTCTTCTCATGATCTCTTAGCTTTCTAGGTCCATAAGCTACTACCTTTCCATTCTGCATCAAAACACAACCTAACCCAACCTTCGAAGCATCAGTATAGATCACAAATCCTCCGCTCTCAGTCGCTAAGGTCAACACTGGGGTTTTAGTAAGCTTCTCCTTAAGCAACTGAAAATTAGCCTCACATTCTGGAGTCCAAACAATTAGGACATTCTTCCTCATCAGCTTGGTCAACGGAGCTGAAATCTTAAAGAACCCTTCAACAAATCTCCTATAGTATCCGGCCAATCCTAAGAAACTTTTGATCTCTGCTACATTCTTCGGTCTTTGCCAATTCATTATTGCCTCTACCTTAGATGGGTAACTGCCAAACCCTCCCGTCAAATAATTCATCAATCCTAGGCAGTGGATATTTGTTCTTTATTGTCCCTTGGTTAAGCTACCTATAGTCGATACACAACCTTAAGCTGCCATCTTTCTTCTTCACAAATAAAACAGGAGCTCCCCAAGGACAAACACTAGGGCGAATAAAACCGTTATCAAGCAATTCTTGCAATTGAACTTTTAGTGCTCTAAGCTCTGTAGGTGCCATCTTGTATGGTGCTCTAGAGATTGGGGCTGTCCCCGGCATCAGCTCTATAGTGAAATCTATCTCCCTAATAAGTTGCAAACCAAGCACTTCATCCGGGAAGACATCCGGGAATTCACAGGCTATTGAGATGTCCTCTAACTGCTTAGGCTACTTGTCCTCTGAGACAAAAGCTATGAACCCCTCACAACCACTACGGATTAGCCTCTTTGCCTCAAGAGCTGAAATCAACCTTGTATCTAACCTCTTCTTAGACCCTTCAAAGATAACTCCTGCTCTAAACTCTTCTATCCTGAGGGTCACGGTCTTGTGGAAACAATCCATACATGCCCGATACTTCGCTGGCCAATCCATCCCTAAAATAACATCAAAGTCATGCATCGGTAGGACTATCAAATCTGCAGGCATCGGCAACTCACCAATCTGCACCCTACACTGCGGGTAAAACATATCACAAACCACCCTCCTACCTACCGGGGTAACAATCGCAAGTACAACCTGCAACTGCTCGGGTCTACCTCCGATCGTCATGCAAAGTGCGGTGCAATGAAAGAGTGTGTGGATCCAAGATCAAACAAAACTCTAGCCTCATGGTCACAAACAAATATCTTACCTTCTACTACGGTGTCTACCGCTTCAGCTTCTTCGTTTGTCATGGCATACACACGTCCCGTTGCTTGTGGACGCTGTTGTGGCTGTTGCCTTTCTTGTCCTTGCCTTTGTTGACCCTGCCGTTGTTGCCTAGGCCTCTATTGGCTTTGCACTTGTCTCTGCTGTTGTTGCCGAGGTGGCCTCTGGCCTCCAGGCAAAGCCTGTCTGTTTGGTTGGGCCTGAATGAGTGGACGGGCCTGTTGCCGCCGCTGCCGCTGTTGTTGTTGACCTCTAGCCCCGCCACCTACAGTGTGCGGACAATCCTTGACCGCGTGATCCATAGAGCCACATCTGTAACAAGCACCAAGTATCCTCCTGCATTGACTCAAATCGTGGTCCTTGCCACAATGAGTACAAAACATTGGCGTTGATTGAGAATTGCCTCCTTGCCTGAATTTCTTGCCCTATGATTGCTGTGGTTAGCTCTTCTTGCCAGAGGGAGTGAAGTTACGCTTAGGCTTATGCAGAAGAACATTCTGTTGTTGCTGCTCTGCATACTATGTCCTGTCAACTGCAGCATCGAAGGTAGTAGGCCTCGACACATGGTAACATCTCGTTGAATGGAGGGCCTCAATTCCTCAATAAACTCCTCCACTTTCTTCACTTCTGTATCGATGCACTTAGGGGCGAAGCGTGAGAGGCGAGTGAACTCATGGATGTACTCTGCCATGGTCATCATTTATTGCTTCAAATTCTGGAATTTTGTTTTCTTCTGTCGAGTGACATGAGCTGGGATGAATTTCTTCTGAAAATGCCTCTCAACTGTGGTCCAAGCATCAGCATATGTTTTTTTCCTGAAAGCCGGACGGACACTCTTCCACTAAGTGTTAGTGACGTCCAAGAATGCAAATAACAGCTGCTATGCTACATCGGCTGTAGTGGTGGACACAGCCACGCTACGGCAGAAATATTGGCCGTCGCAACCGTGGCGGCCCTTAGCGGTAGATACATTCTCGTAGCGGCTGCTAAATTTCTGTAGCGGCTGCCACGTTTCGGCCAGGGTTAAATCACACCCCTTCCCCTTGTTTGTTCAATTGGTGGAAGAAAAAAAGGAAAAGAAAAAAAAAGTGGGATGGGGAGAGAAAGGAGTTGCAGAGTACGTGCTGCAGCAGCAATAGCACCCACGATTACATGCAGTAGGAGAAGGCAGCATCAACGCAACGACACCATCGGCGTAGCAGCAGCATTGGCGCAAGTAGCGCTCGGCAGCATCGGTGCAGGCGCACAACACTTCTCCAGGCAGCATGTGCTCCTATTTATTCTCTTTCTCCCTCTTTATTCTTCTTCATCTTCTTCTTCTTCTTCTTTTTCTTCTTCTCCGTCTCCCACCATTCCTTTCCCGCTTATAAATCTCTCTCGATTTTCTTTTTCGGACGAAGCTAGGGAAAAAAATGCCCTTTATCGATTAAGGCATCTTCTTTAATTAAAGGTAAGTTATGTGCCCCACGGTTGGCCCACCTGATGAAAGGCTTAAATAAAAGTTAAAAAATTGCAATTATAAAACATTAAAAAACCATGAAAAATAAAATAAAAAAACAAGCCATTAACAAACTAATTAAAAACTATTTGAAACATTAGAAAACATTAAGAATAAAACTACAAAAATGATTTAAAAAAATGAAAAAAAAGCCAATCCATTGAAAATTCCCATTTAATTAAATGGGCCCATCGAAAACAAGAAAGTTGACTCTAATAGAAAATAGGCCCCAACCAATGTTCACTCTAATTAAAAATATGGCTCTAACATAATTACACTCTCATAGAAAATGGGCCCCTTTAAACTCTAACAAAAAATAGTGCCCCAGCCAAATTTCACTTTAATAGAATTTTTTTCTCCATATATATGAATAATTCAAAATACAACTCTGAAATGTTCTATTCTAAGCGTGATAGTGATAATAGTTTGGTTATAAACATTTAGCTAGTTTTTAACTTAAAATAGCCAACCAACATAAATAATATGAACAAATTGATCAATATTATTATTTTATAATCATACAGCGATACAGGACTCCATACAATGAAGGAACCGATACCCTCCTTTATAGGTTACTTTTGAAAACATACATTAGATTCTATCATTTTCTAATATTCTGAATTTTTTGAATTTTTTTAAGGATTTTTTGACAATTTTTTCACAACGCACTGCTATACCGCTACGTAGCGCAGCTATGCTACGTAGCACCCACTTCTAAACATATAAGCTGCCAGAGCCACTAACTACTTGCCTGTACACTACATAGTCTCAAATACATTCTCAATGTGAACTATCCATTCATCTGCAATCAAAGGATCTTCCAACCCGGTGAACTCAATTGCTCCCCGCTTTCTGAACTTCTTGTAAAGTGAATTAGGATCACTCTCCCTAGGCTGAACCTATCGCTCCATCATGTTCATGATCTATTCGTTCTGTCTCACTAATTGTGTGGACATAGCTTGCAGAATATCTCTCAACCCTCCATCACCACCTGAAGGCGGTGGAGGTGGGGGTGGCAGTTCTTCCTCCCTAATGTCCTCACGCCCTGTACCTTGAAGATCAACAAAGAGTGTGCCGTCTAGATTCTGATTGCTACTTGAGTCATTTCGCGGATTAAGAACTCGTCGTGGAGGCATTTTCTATAAAACAATTGGTTTAGCACAAGCAATAAAACAGGCTCTAGGAAAACCCAAAAGAATTAGTACACCCAACATTTTATCGTGTCCTCACATCGTGTCCTAAAGTTCTTAGTCTTTTAAAACTCTTAGAACAACAAATGCTATGATACCGACTTACGTATGTCACGCCCCGAGCTCGAGACTGCACTCATCTCGAGGCGTGATGTACGCCTGCATTGGGATTCAAGTCAAACTCGTTGACCCTTCAACCCCACGAACGGAATTCACCCACAGGATATCACGTGTGAGGTTCAGATTTCCATAAACCTGTGTTTCCACCTGTATAATTTTGTCAAATAGATATCCAATTGTAAACCAATAATATCATATCCATCAAGATATAGAGCATAAAAGCTCATGAGCATAGATTAAAGGTTCAAGTTTAAGATATAGAGATAGAGAGAGAATAAATAAGTTAAGGTTACAAGCCATAGTCTAAAAAAGTTCGTAAATGATAACAAAAGATGTGGCAATGGAAGCCACGGTCCATGGGTCATATTATGTCCAAGTCAGCAGGTAGATGTCTAGAAGACATCATCAGAAGTCCATTTAGCTACGTGTCGAGGAGATTCCTCCTCATTGATCTCCGAGGCGGTGGCATCGAGGTACTCACCAGTAATGCCAAGTGTAGCGCCATTAGACTAGGCTAAGCAGGATAAATGAATATAAATCATATAAAATGTGACAAATGAGTAACTAGGCAGATATAAATCATATGAGGTCAAAATGTGCACACTAGGCAAGTCTGTGCATGAATAAGCACGAGACCAACGAATCATAAATGACAGATACACATAAACAACGGAACTAGATGGCATATCCATGTTAGCTACATTCTCCCAAATTAACCATGTCAGCATGAATATAAAGTGAGAGCATAAAACAGAACAGAATTGGGTGGTGCCACTAGGTGACAAGGGGCCCGAAACTCTCCATCATGGACCTAAGGTGCCGGTCAACCCTCAGAATACAATACCATCTGCGGAGGGCCAAAAATATAACTAAACACACTTAGCTGGGTCTAACTTAGATAGGGTCGAAGCCTGGTGCACACTCATGGAATGAAGTGTTCAAAATAATAGAACGTATTACAAAAACAAATCATATCATGTGGTACATAATCAGAACTTATCATAAGGGTAATTGAACAGAAACGGAAGCAAATATAACATAAACAGGTGCATATATAGATCATATACGGAATCAAGATGTGAGTCAAGCCAAGCCTACGGTCTTGGGAACACTCGTGATCTTCACCGTCCAACTTGGTGTAGTACTATGGATCTCGGTGTTAGTGGCCTACGAAGGAACCCTTGGCGTTACTTAATTTAGACGCCGAATCCCATAGTATAACACATTTGGTTCGGATCATAAATATGAAGAACCAGAGGCCCCTTGTGGGTGTATGGTTGCTCACACCGCGCACACATGAATCACAACTCCATTGGGCATGATATAGGGTTCAAGGGATCCAACCTTAAAGTCTAACTATCATGCCAAAACAATATAACATACTACGGTCCATCACCTGGCTCGCAGTACCATCTGGTTGCCAAGATTTGTTTAAAATCCCATTTCCTTTTTATCCCCAAACCTCCAATCAAATATACATAAGGACCATTGGATTCTACGCTCCAAGAGCTTTCCATCGGTATGTGAACCTCCAAAATCGGACGTACGGCTAAAAAGATATGGCCGTTGGAAGTTGACCTAACCTAGTCATGCATTAGGTGCGCTCGAGTGAACAAACATGTGCTCGAGCGGACACCAACCAGAAGTCTTGCGTGCTCGAGCAGGGAGTCACTCGCTCGAGCGGGCACCAGCAGAGAGTGGGTGCACTTGAGCGGGGAACCTTGCTCTTGAGCGGGCAGTCCAGATTTTTGTATCCGAAATTTGAACTTCCTTGCTCCCTTCCAAAGCCAACCATGGCCAACTTCCAGACTTCAAACAGGTGGGTAATCTAACATGAATAAATATATTTATGGAATCAAATGAGGATGCATGCATACTATTATATGAGTTTCACTTGCCTTGGGTGTTAAAATTCGAATCCTACACCAAACAAGCTCCACTAGCAAATCCAAGATCTCCAAACTAAAAACCTCAAATTGCAAACTTAAGAATGCAACATACAATGACATGAACTGAAATGAGGGAGAATAAGATGCATTCACTAATTGTAACATCATCTCACTGATTTGAAGCAAAAGTAAGGGAAAGAATGAGAAATACTTTCCAATGGAGAAGATGGAGCACACTTGGTGGAAATGGAGACTTGGAGATGAGGAAGAAGATGCTGTCACCAAAACCCACATGCAGCAACTAATTCAAGAAGATGATAGAAATAGAGGGCAGGGGAAGAAGAAGAAAAAGGAGTAGGAGAAGAAGAGTTTCAGCTGAATTGAAGAAGAAAAGGGGAGAAAATCGTTGGGGATGTGTTTAAACTGGGTTTTGCATGCAAACCCAAATTTTGGGTCAAAATGTTACAGAAGGGGTTCCTACCTATACTTGGGCCAAGGTGGATCTGAATTTGGGTAAGTTTGGGTCCGAATGACTTGGGTCAAAACATGAAACTCAAAGACCATGTGATGCTATATGCAATGCAAAGAAAAAAACCCATAAAAATATGAAGACACACATAAAACCCAAAACACTCCAAAAAGTCATAATCTACTTAGTCAATGGTCAAACCCAACTAATTCTACCTAGTCAAGCCCAATTACATACAAAACATCCATTAAGCTACTAATCTAAGTTAATTAATTCTAAAACAAACATAAGGAGGGCCGGGGTGTTACAACTCCCCGATGTCCAAGGCATGTTGGAACCCCTTCTTGGGTTCTCTTTCTTTCTTTCCTTTTCTTCTCTCCTTCCTTGGTTGGCTTGCTTTGCTTCCAAGTTTTCTTGATTTCTTTCATTTCTTGGACTCTTGCTTCAATTTACAATATGAATTTTGAATTTTACTAAAATAAAGAAAAGAGTTTGAAGTTCGCTTGGACTGCATCCGCAGTGAGTGGGACCCACATGGTCGATCCTACCTTGGGATGATTCACACCTAAGGGGTGTGCGTCCCATGGGGTCTCTCACCTTCCAATTATTCTCTAATTTCTTCGCTTTCAAATTTCCTCTTCTCACGGGCCTGGAGTCTCTCGATTTTCTGCAAAAAAAAAAAAAAAAAAGGACAATAACTAACAAGATTAATCTTCATGTAGAAAATTATTGTGAAATGCATGGGCCCCGATCAACAAGTATGAAATCAAGTGAATATATCACGTTGCTTAGAAATTTATGAAGAATCCAGTAGTGGAAAGAAATTACGTGAGTTTATGTGTGAATCGAAAGTTATTTGCATCAAAAGTTATTCGCGAGGATAATCCAAAAAGAATAATTTCAATAAAACTATGCATTTTTATGAAATTAGAATAATTTTCACATGAATTCAATTTTCGACACTATGATACATGATTTTAAGAAATTCAATGAACTTATCCTAAGTCCATAATTCTAAATGAAATACTGGAAATATAGTGCAATTTTATGGACTTTTCAGTTGGTAACAAAGTAAAATATACAATGAAAGCAAAGTCTGTAAATATGAGATTAAATATGAGATTAGGCCATATTCGAAATATTTACAATCGAAACTTTATAAACAACAGTCATAATCACAAGCATCATCAGTGCCATAAGAAGAAATCCCTGGCCAAAACTGAGAGCCTTATTAAAATGTCATAATAAATGAGAAACTAATCAAAACTAGGTCGTAATGAATTCTCTTGCTTAAAGCACGATATCTCTGGATTACATCATCTGCACTCCACTCTTAATACCCTTGCGGTTCCTTATCGATCAGATTTTGTTCGTGGGTTTGTCACCAAATTAGGCTTATGAAGCCCTAGCAAGTCAGTTTTCTATAAATACTTAATTCATACATATCTAAAAACAAAGTTTAAACAAAGGAATCATTCATAAGAGTTTGACCATAAAGATAGCAATGCAAGATTGTGCAAGATAAGTGACTTATCATTAGAAAGCATTAAGACATGTTCTAACAACATTGTAAGCAACGTTTGGTAGTCCACTTAAGCTGCATAATCACAAACATTATGAAACCCCCCTCCCCCCAAATGTGACGGGGAACAAGATGAAATAAGAGCACTGGCTCCTCAAGATTCCTTATAAGAATTCAATTTATGGCAGGCCATCAAGAGAGGCATTAGGCATGGTATGGAAGTGAAGTTTTGGTCACTTTTCTCAATACAAAACTATAGTTAGTTTTATAATCATCAATAATATAGACACAATAGCATCCAGGCTGTGTTATATTTTAAAATAGTTTAGTGTTGTTGACTTGCGATTTCAAGAGAAAGGTTTTATCTAGACATCATCTTAGACTAGCAAGATCATTAAGGGAAACTTCTCTTTATATCAAGCTAGGTCCATCAAGTTTCATCTTCTAGTTTGAGTAGCCCTTTTCAAGTCCAAGTCCCATATATGTACATCATCATTCTTCTAGACTTAGACAAGAAAAGAGGGGTACCTAAATTTGTCTATTGTGACTCCAAACATAATTAGAATCAGCTAGGGATATTAGGTTTTAATCTTAGTTTAGATCTTGTCAAATCCGTCCATTTATAATTCAAGTCAAGTGATCAGTGGGTAAATCATAACTTCAATTCAAGTCATAACGGCCCATTTTCAATGGTGATTGCGTGATGCCTATAACTTTTGCGTCTGATGTTTGAATTCGATGATCTATATATGGATCTCATACTACTAGACAAGACGAAGCCATATATGTTCAAAGATCTCCAAAGTCTTGACATCGTTTTACCCTCAAAAATTGGGTTGCACCATTGTTGCTCTTTTGAAATTACAACTTTAGCCCTTAATGGCATCCATCCATCTCATCTAATCTTTAATTACCCAAGGAATGGCAATCCTACCAAAAATTAGGGAATCTAAATTCGAACAAGGTTTTTAGTTCTAGTTTCACAAACTAGTAAAACTCATAAGTACTTCTAGAGATGAAAGATACATGCACAGAAGACATGTAGACAACATAACACTAGATTGTACGTCTACATCAAGATTAATTACGATCTAAGAAATAATTACACGCATCCAACCTAGGTCTTTGGATCACCTTCCACATGCATGTCCTTATGCCAAGTTACCTTATGAGATAGTAGAATCATAAACACTCCTAGACTATCCCAAACCAAATTTGAAGGAATACATGGCCTTCAAATTCAATCTAGGATATCTATTGCTAGCATTTCCGATGGTGAATTTGGTGCCTGTAAATTCTATATGCCATATCCTTATTTTGCATAATTCTGACACATGCTTCCTAAGGGATCTATAAGTGAAGGTCAAGCCCAAACCTTACGCACTGTTGGTCCCTCATTCATTAATCATTAAGCAAATATTAACACATGTGAAAGAACTGGCCTTGGCACAGGCTAAGGTCCCTTCAGACAGTTTCAATATTAGACTTCAAGACTAGTGATTAAACCTAAATCAAAGCAATCAACCACAAAGAGGAGACACAAAGTTTTTACGTGGAAAATCCTACTTAGTAAAAGATTACATGCCTTACCGTTTAGGCCAACATACAAACCAAGCACTATAAATCGAAAGTTACAAGTACTCACAACTTTTTCCCACTTGCAACTCAACCTAAGGACTGCTTTGATCTTGTCGACTACTCCCCGTCATGGTTCAACATTGCGGTTTCGGTGGTAGTATCGGCCGGGCTGAAAAACGGATATGATATCTGTATCAGTCGCGGTTATCAGTCTGTCGCGGTCGTTGTGGTGTGAATTTTTCTTTAATCCAAGAAATTTGCACAAATATCCAAAAAATCCAGAATATTAGAAAATGCTAGAAAACAATATTTTTTCCATTAGTAACAACAATAAATCAAAATATCAGTCACCTTGAGTTATGAGTCTTGTTTGTGTCGTAGTTCATTATCTTCTCCAGTAATTCATATAATGCAACCATTATTTTGGCTCATGATCAAACTATTAGTGTAAAATATAAGAAAATAAAGATAACATATCAATTATAATTTAATACTAACTCAATTATCAAATAAGTTGTGAAATTCAAGACCATGAAGTTAACATATTAAAATCTGAAACATGATATTGATATAGATAAATCATAAAGCACTTGGACATCAAAATGTTCATGGTTTACCTGAAATGTGGGGGGACTAGAGAGTAGAGAGAGAGAGAGAGATTGATGAGTATGACAATCTAATTCCAAGTGGAGGCTCGATATCATCATCATCATTTCTTCGATATTGATTAAAAAGATGTGCTCCATACTGTTGCGCAAGACTATCATACCCATGACCATATTTAGGTTGCTCTTGGTAAGATGATGAACTATCTTGATCCCCTGTAGATTGAGATGGCTGGTTGTACTCAAATGGCATGAAATAGGTGTGAAGAGCATGAAAAGGTCGTTCGGGATATGGTGGTGGGACAAGCCTCCCTTGCTCAATTAATATCTGTTCGATAGAAAGTAGCGGTGTCGGTGAAGGGGGTACCCAATTAGAGTCACATGAATAACCTCCATACTCTCCATACGTGGCACCTTGTTGGCCAACATAACCCCCATGATGACCATGAGTATATTCCCCCACTCCTTGCCCAATGACGCTACTACTTCTCCCTGCCTCGGTTTGTCCAACATGTCTGACATAGCTACGGCGAGGATCTAAATCGGTAGCACCAGGAAAATGCTCAACTGTCTCATAAGTGACAAGCTCGTTATCTCCATAATGACCACCATCCCCGAGAGAGTCAGGTGAAATTCCTGCTGATGATGAAGAAGTATAAATACTCGACTCACTCTCCTCGTCCGCCTCCTTTCCCCTTGGCTCACTTGTATTAGGTGCGCGCCCCTATTGCATTGTCAAGTTTATTTCTTCTATCCTTTTTGAGGTCCTCATTGGCTCAGGCCTATCCCATGTCAATTCCTTTATCAACTGCTCAAACTCTGGGTCTTGGTCCAACACTGGTTCTTCTTGCTCCTCCAGTCATTCACCTAGCACAATATCTTCTTCTGAAAAGATATAGTCCAGATTAATTGGACAAAAATAATCCTGTTGATCCTCAAACTGCCTTCTCCTTCTATTTCGACTCTGGAGCTTGAGGTTTTAGTGGATGTAGACCATTTTATTTAGCTTTTGCATTGTTAATCCGTTTCTTGGTCTTGCGTGGATAAATGAAAAGGTGTTGCAGTTTCTTTCACGATTCGAAGATGAAGTACTTTGACTAAGGACTTTAATAGCAATCGTCCTTAGTGCAGGAACACTCTCTCGATAATTCAACTACCATTCAGCTAAAAATAAAAACATAAATGATATTAGAGTCAATAAAATAATAAAAAGTCTTTGAATAATATAGAGATGACATTACAATCAATACCAGGATTGGTCTGTGTGATAGCTCTCCGCACAGTCGTTCTAAAGCTTTCTGCACGTACATTGTATATGTCAATCTGAACGCATTAACGTAGAAAAATAAATTGGAGAAATTACAATGTTATATACTTGTCCCCTCAATTTTCCTACCTGATTAGCAGCCCAAATTGCTTAATCTGTACTCCTTGCCAGTCTTTAAATTACATTTTTTAGTCCCAAATGGATTTCATCAGATAAGCGTCCATTTGTAAATTGTGAATTAAAGAAGTATCCTGTAAAACCAATGAATTTTAGTAAATGAGAAATTAATATAGTGAGGAGAATTCAATACAACAATTAAAGTATTAAAGGAAATAGACTTCACTTACCAGCAATGTGTAAATCATGTTTCAATTGTCGCCCCCATCGATAGTCGATGATCTTCCAAAACTTTTTGTAATATCTACAATATGCTTTAATAACCAACTTTGATCTCTCGATGGCCTCATGTAAGAAGCCCATTGTTGGCTTATCATCACCATCAATCAATCGAAGAACCTTTATTACGGGACCAAAAACATTCAAAACACCATTCACATGAGGCCAAAATTTGTTGGACTCAATTACTTTACATACTTATTTTGTGATGGGACTTGGCCTCGTTCCCCATTTTGAATTCATGAACTCCTGTGATTTTATCAACTGGAGAAGTCTTTCTCTATACTTGTAAACACTTTCGATGGTAATGAAGTGGGTGGCAAATCTAGTGATGTCAGGCCATAGTAGTTCATGGTTGTTTGTATACGTTTTCATCATGGAAATGAGTCTATACGACTGATAAAAAAATTTGGTGATCTTTTTTATCTTACCAATCACTTGCAGCATGACTTTCCCTTTTGCAATATCTTCAAACATTAAATCCAGGCAATGTGCTGCACATGGAGACTAGAAAATCCTTGGCCTTTGTTTCATAAGCATCATTCCTACAGCCTTCATGTTTGCAGCATTGTCAGTAACAACCTGAACTACACAATCTGCCCTAATTTCTTCAATCACCTCATTCAATAACTTATCAATATATTTTGTATCTTGGGTATAATTAGTTGCATCAACTGATTTGATAAACACCGTGCCCATAGACGAGTAGACTAGAAAATTCAAGAGATGACAATGTGTAATGGTCATCCACCCATCGCACATTAGTGTGCAACCTCTTTCCCTCCATGCCCATTTGAAAGTTTGCACTCAAGCCTGCAACTCCTCATACTCTTTCTTAACACGCACATGCCAAATCTTATAAGGGGTGGGTGCTCTTGTACCCGGACCATGTTATGTAGCTGCATCTAACATGGTGGTGAAATAAGAAGATGCCTTGTAGGGCGGAATGCCTCCATCCAGAAAAATCTTCCCAGTAGCTGTCACTAGATGTTCTCTTGCTTTACCAAACTTGCCCTTTAGTGCTTTCACGGTGCTGGGCTGCTTTGTTGCTGGCTTTCTACAAGAAAATGGTTAGTTGGCCCCACCACATCAGGCCTACGAGGTGCATGTGTAGGAGGTCTTTCAACCTCCTCAATGTCTAGATCTTGATAAGTATTTTTTTTTTTTTGACTAAATGCCCGACGCAAACAAGCTCCCCCCGGCGCGGATGACCCACCCTGTTCATATTGGCTAACTCTAGCGGCTGCTTCATATTGCATTATTCTCCTCTCTTCCTCCTCCTGAAGTGAACTCACACTTTCTCTCCTAGACCTCCTCATTTTTGGGTCCTCACCATCATCATCGGAGGAAACTAATTCCTCCACCTTAGGACTGAATACTTCTTCTCGGCATGCATCAAGTTCCTTAGTTCTTCTTCTTTCTTGTACAACTTTTTTTTTTTTTGAAGATGCATTAAGGAGATCTTGCATTTCAACTCACATTTGGTGGCACTTTATGACACTTTGACACCTGTCCTGTTATATGTGCCAAATGTTGTTTCAATCGGATAATCCCCCCATTGAGCACTCGTTCACAATAATTACATTTTACCTTACTCTTGCTTCCGACTTCTTCACCGTGGCTCCATTCCGGATCTATCTTACACACCATTGTTCCTATAAAATAAGAAATTCATGTAATTCTCTAACAACAATTATTTTTAGAAAAAGTAAAAGATTAAAAAAAATCAATTTGAAAACCCTAAATATCTAGATATAGTATAAAAGTATGTAGATCAATCATTTACACATCAGACAATCATCATGAATCATTAACAAAAAATATTATGATGAAATCCCCAAAAAAAGATATATTATAATTCAAATATTAAAAAATCCGAAAATAAAAGAATAAAAAAAAAAACCCAAAATCAGTATGACTATGACTAGATCTATCATCTACACACTATTAATAAGCCTTTGGTATTTAGATTATTATAAATAAGCTAACAAGTAGCAACAATTATTTTTTCAAAAAATAAAGATTTAATAAAATCATTTTCAAAATCCTAAATATATAGATCTAGCATAAAAGTATGTAAATCAATCATTTACACACCACACAATGATCATGAATCATTAAAAGAACATATTAACGATGAAATCCCCAAAAAATGATATATTATAATTCAACTATTAGAAAATTCAAAAATAAAATTATTAAAAAAACCCAAAATCATATGTATGACTATGAGTAGATGTAGATATATCATCTACACACTATTAATAAGCCTTTGGTATCATAAATACATTAACAAGTAACAACAATTATTTTTACAAAAAATAAAGATTTAATAAAATCATTTCAAAATCTTAAATATATAGATCTAGCATAAAAGTATGTAGATCAATCATTTACACACAACACAATGATCATGAATCATAAAAAGAGCATATTTATGATGAAATCCCCAAAAAATGATATATTATAATTCAAATATTAAAAAATTCCGAAAATAAAAGAATTAAAAAAAAAAAAAACCCAAAATCATAAGCATTAGTAGATCTATCATCTATACACTATTAATAAGCCATTAGTATTTACTATTTAGTATCATAAATATTCCAAGAATTATTTTTTTTAAAAGTTGAAGATTTAAAAAAAAAAAAACCATTTTTCTACACCCAAAATCTTATATATAAGTAGATCTAGCATGAAAGTGTGTAGATCTAAGTGAAGGACACAACACAAGTGATATACTCATTGATCTTTTCATTCATTTCTATGCTTTCTCTAAAAATAAAAATAAAAAACACATAATAGTAAAAATAAGGGAGTTAAGTTGATTTTCTCTTACCAAATAAAATGATTTCTTCAAGAAATAGTATTAGAATTTGGAAATATGCAAGAGAATGAGCTATGGTGACGTGGCTACTCTAAGGAGATGAGGGGAGAGGATGACATGGGGAAATAGGGAAATAGTTACAAAGAACTAGGGTTTTTGACCATTACTCCATCTCGGTCGATATTTTCAACATTTTGAAAATATCGGCCGAGATATCGGTCATATCGATATTTTGACCATATCGGCCGAGATGGGCCACTATTTTGGCGATATTTTGCCCTGCGATACCAAGTTTGTTATTGCAGCAAAATATCGGCCCGGTATGGGCCAATATGAACCGGTATCGGCCAATTTTAAAATCCATGCTCGCCATATACCTTCACTGTGCTTGAGCCAACCACCTTGAATGTCTCTTCAAGATGAATCTACTACGAAAGAGTAGAACACATAACTCCGAAGACTTTAAACTTCAGCACAATAACTTGATGAAGGTTTGGAGAAGAAAAAGATCTCTCAATATGATCTCTATGTTTTGGATGGGAGTGAAGTACCTTAGAATTGAGAGAGAAAGGCATTATATAAGCTTGGATTCGTGCCTCAAGACTTGTAGAGCAAGTCGGACTCAAAAACTTAATCTGATAGAAATTGGGAAGTGTTTCTGAATCATAATTCTAAATTCGCACATGGTCGCTCGAGCGGTGGATGAGTTCACTCGAGCGGATGAGGTTCTGTATCCAGAAAACTTGCTCCTTGCGTATTAGGGTTGAACGCATGATGGATGAGCTTGAGCGCTTGACATTTTGTGCAGGTCCGCACAAGCGCCCATAATAACTTTTGTTTTCTTGATTTTTCTTCTTTAATCTTCAATCTGGGCAGTCCATCTATAAAATACATTATAAATTGAATTCCCGCTTTTGTCCATTACCCAATGAATTAGCCAATACTCAAATAAACCTTACAATCACCCTCTTTGGCAATTCATGGACAAAACACCTAAATATAAGAAAAATCCTACCCTGACAATATAACCCGATCAGCAAAATTCAAGAAAACGTTTCTCAGTTCAAAATTATCTTGCAACCCTGCAAATCCTATTCACGAAGATTTGACAAAAGTTCAATTGTGAAATCCTGAAAATTGAAATGAATTATGAAACTTAATTGGCAACATAATCATCTTAAACAACAATACTAATCAGCACGTGAAATCTCATGAGCTACTCAGCTTTTCCCCCTTTTTTTAAAAAAATTGACATACAGTTTAGTCCCCATAAATCAGTTAATCAATATCCTTGATAAAAAAGATGCAATAAAGAAGAACTAAATCAGGCCAAAAAACAAAAAATCCTCGATGTTGAAACACGACAATTTGCAATGCAAGAGGCAACACAGTTTTGGGGAATTTATCATGTGTATAAATTGTGTGTGAGACAAACTCAAACGAAAAACACGAAGACACCGCAGATCGGCGAGAAATCAACATTCTTCAGGTGCAAAGCGAATATTCACACCTTTAAAAAACATTCTATTTGATCAGCAATAAGATATGAAGCTCCCCTTTAATTAATGTCACACTATTTTCACAATATTTTATGTTTTCTGAAAGCATATTGACCCAATATGAACTTCTACACATAAAGACGTGCTCAAGTTCAAGTGCTATGAGAAATAGTTAAAACCATGGGAGCAAACCCAAATATTAACATTTTTTTCTTACTCAATTTCTTAAATATGTAGAAATTTCTAAACCCTATAGGTTAGACAAATAAGATCTAGGGAGCAAACCCAGTCATTATTCATTTCCATTATGTCGGTCTACAGAAATCCCTACGCACTTTGGGCCACGTACATATATATATAATCATTAAGAAGATAGCATAGAGTAATGGGAAAGTCAAGATCGATGCTCCAAACAAGTGCAAAACCACTAAGATCATGAATCCTGTAAATCCTAATGTCACATTGATCCTAAGCTAGTGTCCAAGTGAGTCATCATGTACTTGTGGACATGATCAAAATCCTTAAATCCTGAATAAAGAAATTCAGTTCTAATGCCAAGCAAATCGAAGTGTATTACATGCTAGACAATCTCAATATCAGTTCGGAAAAGTATGCATTTGCAAGCCAAAACTCAATTGGAGGATTAGCTTTGTAGGCCAATGCCTGGGCGCTTATGGAGAGGGGGTTCAACCCTAGCATTCTCAATTGATTTTGTCAGTGCAGTGTGGACCACATTACAACACAGGTCTAACTAACGAACCCAAGCAAACTTTGTCCTGACCTGTTGAGGAAAGTCATACTTCTTCCTCTGTTGATTTCTCATAATGTGCCCTTTGATCCCACAAAAGTGACAAGTGGGTGTAGATTTAGGCTTTTGCACATTCTTATAATTAGCATTCACATATTTCCTAGGTGGACCATTATTAGTAATGGGTTTCATGGAGTACACAGTAGGTCCTCAAACAAATAGAGATTTACCTTTATCTTTTGAGGACGAAGCTCCATGAGTGTAGCCAATTCCAGATTTCGACTTGTTCTCTTCAAGTTTGCCAAATTCAATGTTTTTCAGTGATTAGCCCTAAGCAGGTGATGTATCTGTTACCAAAAATAACATATCAAAAGACTAAATCAAAGAAAATAATCAATCACTCACACTTGAAAAGTTGTTTGCATGAAGAATCAATCAAAAACTGGTTTCATTCCTTGAATCTTGAATTACATGAAATTAAAAGCACTCCCCCTTCATCATTCTCCTAAACAAGTCTCTCCTAAACAAGTCCCTCAACTAGTGCCTAGATGAACTAGAAGGGGGTAGTGGAATGGGATGGAGTGGACGTCCTCTATTGTGTAATGATGCTTGGGCAACCCCTTGGATGCTCTCCTTTATTTATGGTGCTTTGGCACCTCATTTGCAAGGATTTGTTTCCTCTTTGGACTTTGTTTCCTCCCTTGTATGGCTGCTTATCTTTGCTTCCAAGCAGATCTCTTTAGTTAGCAACAATTTGAATTTTAGATGATTCCTTGCTGAAGTTAATGTCTTGAACTCCAAGTCTTTCCATGGGGGCTCTGCACCAGGGGGCTTCAATATTGGAAACTTTGGAATTGAAATTCCCGCCTAAAATTATACCAGTCAACTTTCCGAGCTCATATCCCCCTCAATAAAGCTCTGATCGACGCAATATTCGGCTTTCTGGATATCTATTTGAAAAGATCTTTAAAACAGTGGGTAGATTATGCCAATCCGGCACTCAGTTTGAATGTTATGGGTGTTGCAAGTTGCTTGCAACTTTGATTTGCTTATTAATTGATCCTCTTTCCAATTTGTATGAGATTCTTGCTTGCCACTTTGACTTTTAAAACTTCTTTGGCTGACTTTTCTTTCTTGACCTTGTTGCTTGTCTTTGAATTTCAAACTTGGAAACAAAGAGAGCTTTCTAAATCTGAATTTCCCCTTTTGTGCATTAGATTCCAAACTTTCCAACTCTTCCAAAATTTCTTGAACTTACTAGAAAGGAGGAGAGCATGTAGGACCTAGTGGGACGTCCCACCTTGGGATTCATGCCCAAGTTGGAACTCACACATGTGTATGATTTCATGAATTATTTCTCTTCCTCTTTTCTTCTTCTTTAACTCCCCTTTGATCTGTCCGATTTCATCAATTCAGGCCCCAGTTTTTCAATTGTTCCTACATAATTTGTAAGAAATAAATTCAACCATAATGATATGTAGGAAATTCACATGTACCATGCATGGGACCCAAACATGCATAAAAAAGTACCGATTTGACCAAATTTTCATGAACCACCACCACACAATGGTACCAAAATAGCAAGCATGTTTTAATAGAAATAAAAAATCTAATCATTGTGATCAAAATATGGTGCAAAACATTGATTTCATAAAAATCATGTAATAGGATGAATTTTGAATGATTTTGACCTAAATTCCAAATTGAATGCCTGACTGCATGAAATTATGAAATTATATGTTATTCAATGCAATTAATCGTAATGAAGCCACAAATGTACATAAAATGATGAGTTAATGATCTAATTTTGTGGACTTATTAGCAACTGACCCGCAATAAGACCTCAGATCTCTGTCTCTTCCAGCACTGATTTGCAGGTACCTATCTCAAATCAATGCCCTTAGCCTTCCTCTCTGGTAGTGGCGAACAAAAACTAGGTCCTCTGTACTGTCTTCTTCTTCGATCACAACTGTGTTATGCATTAGGCAGAGCCTCCGGCTTAGCGACTCCATTTTCTTCCTACACTTAGCCACCAAACCAAAGTTAACGATACCTGTAACTCGAGTCTAGATCCTCTTCCTGCGTTTTGCCTCCGGTTTCTATGTGTAACGAGAGAATCATTCTTCCTCATTGTCTTCTTTCTTCTACACAAAAAAAAAAAAAAAAAAGAGAAAAAAAAAAGAAGAAAGGATAGGATCCTCTGCTTCTCAAGGAACCAAACACCTTCATGATTTTCTTTTAGTCCACTGAAGCTCTTTCTATTAAGAGCTTATCCTCACTTGTCAACCAAGTCAAGAAAGAGAAATAGTACATTGCTTATTTCTCTTCAAGGCATGTTTCAAAATACGTAGCAATCACATTATCAAATTAGTTAAAAAAGATATGCTTTTCTGAAAAAAGCACCACTCACATGTGTAATAGTTGTTGTTTTGCCTTAAGAGCCATTATGTAGTGGATTTTTAATTTTTTTTTTCTCCATTTGCTCTTTTCTTTCAGCTAGCACTTGAAAATCATCATCATCATCATCAAAGCCTTGTCCCAACTATGTTGGGGTCGGCTACACGAATTTTATTTCACCTCGATCCACATCCTCTTTGGCCTATCCCTTCCCCCCTTGGTGGGTCATCAACCTTCATAGCCAAACTTTTCCTTACCAACGTTGTTGCAGGCCTACGTTGGACATGCCCAAACCATCTCAAATGGTTTTATCTAATTTTATCCCTTATTATTGTTACCGCTAAATGCTCTCAAAAGCCTTCATTTCTAATTTTATCCTTTCTGGTTTATCACACACACCTTAACATCCTCATCTTTGTCACATCAATTTTGTGTATGTGTTGCTTCTTGATTGGCCAACATTCTACTCCATAGGTGGTCATCGCTGGTCTAATCGCTGCCCTGTAAAATCTTCCTTCAATTTTGTTGGCATTCATCGTTCACAAAGTACGCTAGAAGCAAGTCTCCACTTCAACCATCCTGCTTTCATCCTATGTTCAACATCTTCATCAATCTCCCCATATTAATTATAGACTCAAGGTAGCGTAAAGAATCACTTTGTGGTATATCATAGTCTTCAATTTTTACAATACTTTCAGCTCTTTCTATATGCCCACTGAAGTTACAGTCCATATATACCGTCTTTGTCCAGCTTACTTTAAAGCCTTTGGTTTTTGAAGCGTCCCGCCATTTCTCAAGTTTTGCATTCACACCATCTCTTGATTTATCTACCAACACTATATCATCTGCAAATAATAAACACCAAGGTACCTCTTCTTGAATATAAACAGTGAACTCGTCCATAATCAGTGTAAACAGATAAGTGCTTAGGGCTGACGCTTTGATGTAAACCTTTGTTCGTTGGGAACTCCCGTGCCTCTCAACAAGTAGTTCACACACTCATTACTGCTCCTTCATACATATCTTTAATAACTTCAATATAACCACTTGGAACATTCCTTTTATTTTAAACTCATCAAATTAAATGCCTAGGTACCCTTGTCTTAGGCATGTTCTAGATCAATGAAGACCATATGCAGATTTTTCCTCTTCGCTCGATTTTTTCTTTCATCGCCTAAGTGAGAAAATAGCTTCCATCATTGAACTCTCTGGGATATGATGAAATTGATTTTCAGACATCTTGGTCTTCTATCTAAGTCTTTAGTCCAATACTCTCTCCCATAACTTCATTGTATGAATCATAAGTCTAATCCCCTGATAGTTGGTATAATTTTGTATATCTCCCTTGTTCTTAAATATAGGTACTAGAACATTTCTTCTTCTCCATTCATCCGACGGTTTCCTTGTCATTAATATGTCTAGTTCACTAGATCCCCCCAACTTCTCCTAAGCATTTTCAAGCCTCAATTGAGATGTCATATGGACTTGTAACCCTCCTTATCTTCATTTGTTTTAATGCTTTCCTCACTTTCACCAACCTAATTGTACAAAGAAAAGTATTATTTTCTAATGAAGTATCCCCTTTTGTTCTTATGTCTCCTATATAGTTTTCATTTAAAAGTATGCTAAATATTCCCTCCACCTTTCTTTGAAATTGTTGTCCTTCACTACAATCTTTTTTTAAAGAGATTCATTGGCTTCCTAAAGATCGTCGTCATTTTCCTCATTACCTGAATCTTTATGTTTTGTTTCACTTCTAGAGGTCTCAACATCAGATTTGATTATTCGTTCCATTTCCTCTAAGGAGTTGAAGGTTTTAGAAGCCATCAAAACAGGGTAGCTCACACCCTCTTCATAGTCTGACTTAGATTCAGATGTATCATCCCATGTAGCATTTGCAACCAAACCCTTCCTTTTGATAATTAGATTTTTTAGGGCAGCCTGATGCAATATGACCATATCCTTGACACTTGTAACATTGAATATCCTTTGACTTTCTCTTACGAGTAAGTTGTTTTTGGTTTACTATCTTTATTATCAAAGGATTTTTCTTATTTATATTTTCTCTTTTATTACTCCTAAAATGTAGGATTTTTTAGCAAGAGAAGCCATATCTTTTTCATCTTCACTTTAAAAATTTGATTCTTCTTGAATTTTACTTTGAAGTTTGTCTTTCTATGATTTTTTTTTAGAAGTCAAAGATTTTAAAGCAATGGACTTCTTTTTATGAGCTGTGAATTGGAGATCATAGGTCAGAAGGGATCATATCAATTCATCTACCTTCGTGGTATCTAAGTCCATAACTTCTTAAATATCGGTCACTTTAGGCATGAACCGCTCTAGAAGGGATCTCAATATCTTAGTAGAAATACTTCCCTCTAAAAGTCTGTCTCCTAACCCTCATCTGGAGTTCGCAATATCTTTCAACTTGGTATAAATCTCCGTAAAGATTTTTGAAATTCCTGGAGGGTCGATAATCACAAACCCTAAAGGATAATAATAGTCCCAAAACAAATATAGATATGGAAGTAAATAAATCAATAACCTAAGTTATTCAATCAATCAACCAAGAAGATGGACCCACGATATTTTTTGTGGAAAACCCTGAATATGGAAAAAACCACGGGACCTCACACCGGTCCAAAAAGATCAAGCAATAATAACCAAAGGTTATAAGAGAAACTCACTACCCTTTACAGCTGAACTCAACCTAAGGACCGCAGTGATTCTTGCCGACAACCACGCCGTTCACCTTTTCTAGCACTTCGATCTTCACGCCTTGAACAAGAGGAATCAACTTAGAACGTGGATGATGAGTCTCCAGATGCAGAAAGCTTCAGCACATTATTCTCACAAAAAAGCTCTCTGGAGGGAACTAATCTCTTTGGAAATATTCTAGTGTTTAGAATTATGGGGGATGCAATCTTTAATGAGGCGAAACCCTTATATAGGCCTTTAGAAACGTGTGGGAGAGATTGGGTTTGAATAGGATAGGAATAGGAGAAGGAAGAGGAAAGTTCCTAAAAAATAGTTGAATTTCGCCGCTGTCCGATCGATCGAACTGTCTTTTAACTGGGAGCATTCCAAGTCCGATCGATCAGCCAGGGCTCCGATTGATCGGACTGACTTTTAACTAAGAGCTCATTAGGGCCGATCGATCGCCCTGATTGTCTGATTGATCGGTCAGTCGACATCCGATTACGATGTGTCTTCTTTTTCTTCGTGTTTGGATTTCTTCCATGCTGATGCAGTCCAACTAAAAATTATAAAATTACATTAATTCCCATGTTTTGTCCATCCACATGAAGTAGCCAACACTCAAAAACTTACAATCTCCCCCTTTGGCAACTCATAGACAAAACATCTAATACATGAAATCTAGCCATAAACTATCCCACACAAATAAAATCTCTAAGAATAAGAGCCTGCATTAACTAGCCTTGACCATACGTGTAAATCCTGTCACAAGCAATCTTGACAGAAGATCATGATCAAAATAATATGTAAAGAAAAACAAACACACATGAACCATAAACCACTCTCCCCCTTTTTGGACATAAATTGGCAAGGATAACAAACTTAAATTAGCCGAATGATGCATATATAAATACAAAATTTGACGCATCAATAGTAGTCCGCAAAATAGTCAGACAAAGTAGAAGGAAAGTAAGAAACAACTGTCAGATAAGTCAGAGGATTAGAATAACAAGTAGACAGCAATAAGATAACAAGGCAAGGTCAGTCGGTCAGATGCCATGGACTACTGAGGAGGAGGGAAACGACAAATGAGAGTATCAAGCTTCGCCTTAATTCTTGACTGCCAGTGTTTAATTGCTCCATCTGAGCAAACACCTCTTGAAATTGAGAATTTATGCGATTTTCAAGCAATTCAATTTGAGTTGATTGATCAAATAGACGATTCTCAAAGTCTCTGAAATAAGCTGGCATATTGGCTCATACTGAGGATTAAATTGAGGAGGAGCTTCTGCTGTAGCTTCACCTTGATCTGGATCGTCTTCACCGCTGTCATCGACATGGTATGTAGACAGACTAATGGTGCGATAGGTAATTGGACCTCTCCCTTTCACAATGCTATCGTTCGGTCCGATGGCAACCCCATGAGAAAGAAGAATCCTTGTGATAAGGACACACGAATGGAAGAGAAGTAGTTGCAGCACCGTGAAGAGCATCCAGCATATGCTTATAGACGGCAAGAGGAAGATCAATGGGCTGCCCTGTTCCAATCACTTATAGAAGATATCCAGTCTCCATAATCACTTCAGAGGTCCTCCCCTTCGGTTCAAGATTGAAGCAAACAAAGAGGTTTAGCATTCGGTAGGAGGGTGTAAGGTATTTCTGTTTGAGAGCCCTCCCATGCCACTCACGATGATGACCACTAGTCAGTGTCGTGACAACAGCACTCCAACCGGTGTCATCCACCGGATCCTCCATATCATCTGAGTTTGGCTCATGAGAGGGATATACTGCATATAGACTCCGATCAATTTAAAGAAATTGACTGAGGAAATTGGGATCAATCTCAATGAGAAATCCACAAACAAATGATTTGAATGATTCTTGTCCAATATCGATATTGTTGTAAAATTCTCTTACCAAAGAGCCAAATGCAGTATTGTCAAACTCATATAGGGAGTTCCATTCCCTTTCAAGAAGCCAAGTACGGAAGTCAATATTCATTTGGGCAAATCTAACTTGACATTCAACAAGTACTTGCTTTTAAGAAAAAACATTCTCAAAAGAGGTTTATTTAGTGAGACTTTGAAAGCTTTGAGATTCAAATGGTGTAGACGAAGAAGAGCTACCACAATGAAGAGGCCGCTTGCGAGGTTGGGAAGCTATTGGAGCCATGTATTCTTAGTCGCAAAAGCGCAAACACCTGGTGTGCACTACAAAAATAGAAGAACCCAACCTCCAATTTAGTAATGTACTTTCCAAAATGGATTCATACACTTGGAAACCACAATACAATCTTCTCAAACTCATCAATAAGACTAGAAAAACATAGTCTTCACTATCTAACTTCCAACAACCACAAGAAAATCTACATTCCAAACACCCAGCACAACAACCACGACCAAATAATAGCAAATGGAAAGAAATGGAATGATTGAAAGAAATAAGGTGAAGAGATACCTTGGAGAAAGCTTGAAATCTCAATGGAAAATCCTTGGAAGAGAAAGAGGGAAAGGAGAGCTAGGGCAAGAGTTACAATAGAATGAAAGAAGATGAAAAACGAGTTATAAATAGGGGGCGGATTGATACATGTCCGATCGATCGTACCTGGGCCAAAAAAAACGAAAACGCGCCTAATAAGGAAAAAAATGCAAATAAAAGAAAAAAATGGAAATTGCACAAACTCAAATCAAAGTCAAAAAGAAATCCCTTAATGATCATCCACCAAAAATTTCACCAAGCATAAGATTATAAGTGAGAGTGAAATTTTTTGAAAGTTGGTCTGTGCTAGGATGAATGATAGAATCACAAAAAATAGAAGCATCTACCTTGGCAAGATAAACAAGCAACCCTTAAATTGTAGGAGTGTTTTTTTTTTTTTTTTTTTTTTTTTTGTATTATGTGATCCTTGAGCTGCTCAAAAAAGAACCATCATAGGTGACTATCACACTAATGAATATGGTAGCCTTTTATAATGAAACTTTTCACTCATATAGCAGCTATCACACATTCTCGTAGGTAGTCCTGATCCTCCGATCATATAGACTTTTTTGTTATTTTATGATAGGAGAGAAGATCTGAAATTATGCAATCAAACCATAACCATCAAACTGTGAGTTTTTTAGTGCAGTGAAATATGAATCTCGAACTTGGCAAAAAATTCAATGAATCACAAGCTAGGAAATCAATAATGAAAAATGAATGATAGCGCCAATAAAAATTAGGGGTATGAGCAACTACCTAGGGACTTACTGAGGGAGTCAAACCTAGTAAAGTCTAAGGGTTTTGTGAGTATATCAGCCAGTTGATTTTCCATAGAGATATGCTCCAAGCATATAATTTTCTCTTCGACCAAATCTCTGATGAAATGATGCCATATGTCTATGTGTTTGGTTATGGAATGTTGTACTGGGTTTTTAGAGATGTCAATAGCACTTTTGTTATCACAATAAACTACCATTGTGGTTTGATCAATGCCGTAGTCAGATAGCATTTGTTTCATCCATAGTAATTGTGTGCAGCAACTTCCGGCTGCAATGTATTCTGCCTCAGCTGCAGATAAAGAGGTAGAAGTTTGTTTCTTGCTGTGCCATGCAACCAAATTGTTGCCAATAAAAAAACAGCCACCATCTGTGCTTTTTCTATCATTAACACAACCTGCCCAGTCGGCATCGGAGAAACCCACAACATTCATTTTAGTATCTTTGGAAAGCCATATTCCAAACCCAATGGTGCCATTAACATATTTCAGAATCCTCTTGACAGCTTGGACGTGAGACTCATTAGTCTTGCCTGATATCTAGCACACACAAACACTGAAGGAGATTTCTGGTTGGCTAGCAGTTAGGTACAACAGACTGCCTATCATGCTACGATACAGTCTTTCATCGAAGTCTTTCCCGGAAGAGTCTAAGCTCAGCTTGACAGTGGTGCTCATAGATGTACTGGAGGGCTTAGATGAGTTCATTCCAAATTTCTTCAAAATGTTATGAACATATTTAGTTTGAGAAAGAAATATCCCATTCTCGCATTGTTTGATTTGAAGATCGAGAAAGATGGATAATTCTCCGTCCATGCTCATTTCAAATTCTTTTGACATACATGTGGAAAAAGTTTTAGACAAATTTTCAGAAGTAGATCTGAAAACAATATCATCCACATAAATTTGAGCAATGAGGATATTGTCTCTCTCTCTCTCTCTCTCTCTCTCTCTCTCTCTTTGTGGATGAATAAGGTTTTATCCATGCCGGCTCATTGAAAGGAGTTTTCTCGCAAGAAGGTAGTCAATCTTTCATACCATGCTCGTGGAGCCTGCTTCAAACCATACAAGGCTTTGTTCAATTTAGAAACATGGTTAGGAAAATGAGGATCCTGGAAACCTTTAGGTTGTTCAACAAACACCTCCTCATTCAAGTAACCATTCAAGAAAGCACTCTTAACATCCATCTAATATAACTTGATTTTCAAGGAACAAGCCACAGCTAAGAGAATACGGATGGATTCAAGATGAGCAACAGGTGCAAATGTTTCATCAAAATCAATTCCCTCCACCTGTGTGTAACCTTGGGCAACTAGTCTAGCCTTGTTTCGAATGACTTGTCCAAGTTCATTGGGTTTTTTTTTTTTTTGAAAATCCATTTTGTCCCGATGACATTGGTGTTATAAGGCCGTGGGACAAGTTCCCAAACACTGTTATGCTCAAATCGACCTAACTCCTCATGCATTGCATTAATCCAAGAGTCATCAATTAGTGCTTGATTAACATTTTTTGGTTCAAGAGAGGAAACATAGCACATAAAAATTATCTCATTTTGTACCTGCTTTTGAGTTTGTAATGGAGCATGGATATCACCAATGACTTTGTCAAGAGGGTGATCTTTGATTACCTGACCTTTTTGGGATCGAGGATGTACTTGCTTGCTTTGTGAAGTTTAATGACTTTGTGTATCCGAAGCAGAACTTCTCAATTTTGATCACGACCCTTCAATTTCAGATTCTGAGTCAGTATCAGGAACAACCACTTCTTAGCTGGTTTTGCTGGATCTTCTGGTTCCTTTGTTCTCCTTTTTGCTAGACCTGCTGAGAAGAAATAGGAGTTAGTGGGCATTCAATTTCATCATCAAAAAAATAAGAAGGTCCAGCATCATCTACGATGACATTGACAGATTCCATGACCATATAATTATGCAAATGAAATACCCGGTAAGCTTTATTGTTTAAAGAATACCCAAGAAAAATCCCTTCATCGCTTCGGGAGTGAAATTTTTCGAGATTCTCTCGGTCTTTCAAAATATAACACTTACTCCTGAAGGTTTTGAAATATTTAATAGTAGGTTTTCGACCATTCCATAACTCATAGGGTGTATTCTTTGTTCCGGCCCTAATGTAGATTCGGTTGATCACATAGACAGCAGTGTTTACTGCCTCAACCCAAAACCTTTGTGGCACTTTCTTACTATGGATCATGACACGAGCCATTTCCTGTACAATCCGATTTTTCTTTTCAACAACTCCATTTTGTTGAGGAGTTTTAGGAGCAGAGAACTCATTTTTTATGCCATTCTCAGTGCAAAAGGAATTAAAAGTAAAGTTTTGAAACTCAATTCCATGATCAGATCTGATTCTTGCAATTCCACCAAATTGATCGCCCTTATCTACAATAAGTTGAAGCCATAAGTAATAAAAGACATCAAAAGTTTCAGATTTATCTCTAAGATAGCGAACCTACGTGAATCTAGGAAATCATCAACAGTGAGAAAAATATACTTTTTACCACCAATGCTTTCAAATTGAGAAGGACCCATAAGATCCATATGAACTTGAATGGTCTTTTGGTAGTCAGCATAGCCAATTTCTTATGTGGTGCTCTAATTTGTTTCCCTAGTTGGCAATGACCACAAAAATGGTTATGGGATTTCTGAAGTTTGGGGAGTCCTCAAACCAATTCTTGCTTAGAAAGTTTTTCCAAATCAGTATGGTTAATGTGACCTAGCCTTTGATGCCTAGATCAACATCATTAATGGAAGTAGAATTGCATTTCAAGTTACTTTCATTGACAACCACATAGCAATTATTGGATTTCTTTTTACCAGAAAGAACATGTTTTCCTGAATCATCTACAATAGTGCAAGCATTTAGTGAGAAGTGAAACTCATTTCCAGACTCACAAAATTGACTTATACTTAGCAAGTTTGCCTGCAGGCCATCAACCAGAAAAACATTTTTAATAGTTGACATACCTGGTATGTTGACAGATCCTTTACCAATAACTTTTGATTTGCTTCCATCTCCAAATTGAACATTACCACCATGATGATTTTCAAGGGATGTGAAAAGAGACTTATCCCCTGACATGTGTCTAGAGCACCTGCTGTCTAAATACCATACCTGTGAACTTTGTGCTCTAAGTATAGTTAGAACCACATTACAGCAGAGGTCAATCTTGCGAACCCATATGGATTTTGGTTTGACCTTTTGAGGAGTAGAATTTTTCTTCATGCGTTCATTGCGAAGTTTGTTACACAATTTGTTGCAATGTGGCCTGATATGACCAATGATTCCATAGTAGTGACAAGTCGGGACCTATTTGTGATGAGGCATATGCTTTTTGGGTGTGGAGTTCACATGTGTAGGATGATAAATAGCAAACAAGGAATTTCCCTGAACAAATTTACCTGGGTTTTTTGAAGTGGATGCACCATAGTCAAATCCAAGGCCGTGCTTGTTGCTTGACATGATTTGCGCACCCAGGATTTCATCAAGTTTCTTTGACCATTTGTTCATTCGATTAAGATCAGCTTTGGTAGAGACTAATTCAGAGATAGCCATCTTTAGTTTTTTGGAGATGTCAGCTTTTTCTGCTTTGCAGGAATCCACATCCTTTTTTAGGACTTGTCAGCTTTGATAGATTTCTCATGTAGTATATCGAATTCTTTCCTTGCATCAATCAGCTTGTTAGATAGAATTGTACGCTGTGATTCAGGTTGCGATACTTTACCTTTGGCTTCATGGAGTTCATTTTTCAGAATAAGATTTTCTTTTTCAGTTGTCTTCCATTTTCCTCTCATAATATCATTCAATTGAGTCATCCTCCTTGAGTGTTTGAGAAGACTTTCATAAACTTTGACTAAATCCTGCTCATTATCCGACAAAGAATTAAGATCCTCTCATAATATCATTCAATTGAGTCATCCTCCTTGAGTGTTTGAGAAGACTTTCATAAACTTTGACTAAATCCTGGTCATTATCTGACAAAGAATTAAGATCCTCTGAAATAATGTCATCAGATTCTTCCACAACTTCTTGCAAAAAAGAATTGTTAGACTTTGCCATAAAAGCCATGAACTCTCTATGATCAGGTGATGAGGATTTAGGTTCAGTATCATTGCCATCTTGATCTGAATCATCATCCCCGGTGACATTCAAGACTTTTCCTTGAGTTCTGAAGGTTCTATTGACACATTGAGATGCATATTGACCAAAACCTTTGCATTTATAACAGTGATTACTCTTACGAGGGATTTTGGATACATTTTTCTTATAATTTTGACCAGTATTGGTTTGAAAAGAAGAAGTATGCTTATTCTGTCCTCTGATGTTTTGAAAAGATTTTTTAATACCCTTTTTAAAATCCTTTTTATCATCTTTCAAAAACTGTTTAAACTTTTTAACACAAAGAGCATCAAGTTCTGGATCTTTAGATTCTTGATCCGAGTCATTATCATGTTCCAAGTGGGACTTCAAAGCCATTCCTTTTGCTTTCTTTGTTGTTCTGAGATTGGCTTCAAAGGTTTGCATGTTTCCAACAAACTAATCAGCCTTGATCGACTCCAAATTGCTGGACTTCTCAGTACCTACTACTTTTGGGTCAAACCTCCAGGTAGAGATCTTAAAATTTTTTTAACAATTTTGTGTTCAGGAATGATTTCACCCAAGTAGAAGCTAGAATTCACAATAGCAGATTATTTATCATTAAAATAATCAAAGGCTTCATTTTCATCCATTTTCAGACTTTCAAAAGCAGTAGTCAAATTTTGAAGTTTAGCCTGTTTAACTTTAACACTGCCTTCATGAACAGTTTCTAAAATATCCCATGCTTCCTTAGCATGTTTGCAAATAGAGATCCGGCGGAATTCAAAAGGAGTAACACTATTAAAAATAGAATTAAAGCTTTACTATTAAAATTAAAGGCTTGTTTATCCTCCTTGGTCCATTGAGGCATGGGTTTTTCAATGGTAATGTTGCCATCAGTTATGATAGTAGGCATAGTGTAACCAAATTCCACACAGTTCCAAACATCCGCATCTATGGATTGAAGGAAAGTAGTCATTCTAACTTTCCAATAAGGGTAGTTAGAGCCATCCAAAAGAGGGGTTTAGAAACAGAAGTTCCATCTCTATTAATCCATATCAGAAAATCCGTGGAGATCTCACACAAGTTAGTGTGAACAAGCTCTAATACCAATTGAAATTCATGGAGGGTCGATCGATAATCACAAACCCTAAAGGATAATAACAGTCCCAAAACAGTTATGAATTTGGAAGTGAATAAATCAATAACCTAAGTTATTCAATCAATCAACCAAGAAGATGGACACATGATGTTTTACTTGGAAAACCCTGACTAGTGAAAAAACGACGGGACCTCACACCGGTCCAAAAAGATCGAGCACTAATAACCAAAGGTTACAAAAGAAACTCACTACCTTTTACAGTTGAACTCAACCTAAGGACCGCAGTGATCCTTGCCGATGACCACACCATTCACCTTTTCTAGCACTTTAATCTCCACGCCTTGAACAAGACAAATCAACTTAGAACGTAGATGATGAGTCTCCAGATGTAGAAAGCTTCAGCACATTAATTTAACAGAAAGGCTCTTTGGAGGGAAGTAATCTCTCTGGAAATATTCTAGGGTTTAGAATTATGAGTGATGCAATCTTTAATGAGGCTAAACCCTTATATAGGCCTTTAGAAACGTGTGGGGGAGATTCAGTTTGAATAGGATAGGAAAAGGAGAAGGAAGAGGAAAGTTCCTAAAAAATGGCTGAATTCCACCGCTGTTCGATTGATTGGACTGTCTTTTAACTGGAAGCATTCCAGGTTCGATTGATCGGCCAAGGGTCCGATCGATCGGACTGACTTTTAACTGACAGCTCGTCAGGGCCGATCGATCGGATTGTTGGTCCAATCGATCGGTCAGTCGACATCCGATTGCGATGTGTCTTCTTTTTCTTCATCTTCGGATTTCTTCCATTCTGATGTGGTCCAACTAAAAATTATAAAATGACATTAATTCCCATGTTTTGTCTATCCACTTGAAGTAGCCAACAATAAAAACTTACAATTATATTCTCCTCCATTTTGATATTCTCATATTGGGTCGTGAGGAGTTTGGACCTTTTGACCATGGAGGTTCCTTCATGTGTCATTTCTAAAATGTCCCAAGCTTGTCTCATTGTCTCACATATTATAATTCTCTTGGAACTCATCTTCTGAGATAGCACACGTGATAATATTTAGTGCCCTAGCATTAAAGGTACTTCGGTTGTTATGAGCCTCAGTCTATTTTTCATAGTCTATATCTCTTATTATCATGGTTCCATTTTTGTTAACCACCTCTTCTGTGGGAGGAGTCTAGCCTTAAGGGCAGCCAACCAAACGGACACATCTATGGACGTAAAGAGAATTCTCTTTATAGCCTTCTAAGAAGGATAGTTCATTTCATTAAAGAAGGGATGACGAGTCACGGATTGTCCTTTAGATTTAGCTTTAGATTTACACAGACTGGCGCAACCAAGCAAGAATTAACTCTAGGATGTTAGTCCCTTTACAGAGTAATCTTGTTTTGATACCAATTTAAAAGGCGCTCACCGTGTATGTCCAAGTCTGAGAGGGGGGAGGACGGACCCCAGGGGGGTGGTTTTGAATAGGACTAAAGCCAAATTATGCCAATTTAATTATTAAGATCCTGAAAACATGACAATCACTTAAACAAGATGAAATACTTTAAGGAAACAATTAAGTGAAAATGAGAAAATTCAATATTTAAAACCAACAACAGTGAATATAAATTTAATTCTATGTATTTAATGACACAAGTATATGAAGCCTGACAAACCCATTACTTGGGTAATGTGGGATGTGGGACTTTCCCAATAATTTGACCTTGGAAAAGGAAACTAAACGCTTGCTACATTTTTCTAGAAATTTCACTTTTATTCTTCATAGACATCCAACTGTCCCAATTAACCACAAATCATATATGTAATTACAATCCTACCAAGAATTAGGATTTCCTAGACCATTTGTATGGTTTACACAAGTCACCACCCAATAACATAAACTCAAATTTAACATACAAGACATGGTTAACTACATGTAAAACAATACATATGCAATGAGAGATCTAGTCAAATAAGCTAAGACTATCAAGTCAATTGCGAGCGATACAATCAGTTACAAATTATTCCAAATCATAGGCTTAGGATTACCTTTCACATTATGGAAATATGCCACCTCAACCCTATGATACCATAGAACCCTATTAAACCCTGTTGGACAATCACAAGGATCCCCAAAATAGGTTTAGTTCAATTCCTCTATGGACTTTTGATGTTAATGTGGTGTCTGCAAGTCATATGATGTTATAACCTTAGGTTAACATTTGTCCTACACATGCTACATGAAAATCTGTAGGTGAACGTCAAGCCAAATGAACACCTACTGCTGGTCCATTCATATTCAGAATTAATCAAGTTCCAAAAACATAAATTCAAGTCCAAATCCCCAAATCATCAAGTTCAAACCCTACCAAGTCCATATGTTAGAATCACCCAAATTTACAATAACCATGATGCCCTACGGTTTCCAAAGCCCCTAATTCATGTGTCCATATGGGTCAGCCAGCTTGGGTCCATTAATGGTGATCCACGACCGAACCCTAATTCCTTAAATCTTGCATATTGTTCATAGTTAGGGCTTATTACATCATGGTTTGTGGATTTCTAAGCACATCCCACATGTAGCATGCATACATAAACAATGATGAGTTCTGGCCTCTCAAAAAATTACCTACTGCTAGGACCAATATGAAGCCCTAATTAACATCCAAGGAAAGCTCAAAAATGATCTCAAATCATCAAACTCCAAGTGCACATCAAACAAGGAACATCGAAATGAAAAGACCCTAAGAGATCTTGGTCCAACGACCAAGATACATGGTGATACCATGTTTGGCGAGGGTGTGGAACCCATTTATGGCTCACGGCCGAAGGAAAAGCCCCCTTTTTTGCATGTTTGGTATGATCTTGGATCAAAATCTGTTAGAGCACATTTGGCAATGGGGGAGAATTCGTCTCTTCTGAGGAATCTTTGGTGCCATGGAATTAGATCGGCTTTTCCCAATGGGGATTTACAGGGGAGAGGATTCATCTCATTCCATGTTTGGCTAGCACATGGAATCAGCGATAATTCTTCAAGCCCATGCCTGGTAAGCATATCAAATCCACAAAAAAGATATGCCAAATGTTATTTAACTAGATATTAAAAAAGCTAAAGACAAACAAATACTGGGGTGAAACTAGGAATTTTGTTTGGGGGGGTTTGGGGGCAAAGAAAAAAAATTGAACCAAATTATAAAATTTAATAATAAAATACGTAATAACCAAATTATTGAAGTTGTACTCAATGTTCTTTCATTGAGTTGAAATCACCAATTATTGTTTCAGTATTGATTTTTTCTGCAATCTCAAGTTGGGTACCGGTCCTTATGCATGTAACTTGTAAATTACAATTTATAAACTTTATTATTTAAAACTCAAAAAAAGAAAATAAAATTAGAGAGCATCCCATATCTAAAATCTGAACCATTAAAATAGTTTTTATCTCCTTAAAATGAGTTTCTTCAATTGGATTTTTCTGACATGAATAATACTAATCAAAATAAAAAAATAAAATTATATCTCTTTATCCACAATGGATGAAACTCCGATTGAGCTAAAAAATTATGTAATAATACAACGCAAATAGACATTGATTTTAAGTGAATTAGTTCAATATGAGCAACAAAGATTGAAAATACATAATGACATGTATTGAAATCGGTATATCTATGAAATTTAAAAAAGATTAATAAAAGAGAAAGTGGGTCCGTCATTCTTCTTCTTTATTCATACCACAAAATCGTAGCAAGTCTGCGAGATCTCCAACAAAAGATGTACTTTCTCCTCTTCCTCTCTTGGATCATAAGAATTAGGGCAAGTATAGATAGATTAGAGTGATAATTGAAAAATCTCTTCTCCAATCTCCATCAAGTATTCTTCATTTGTTCTCCTTTCATTTCATTTCTTTTTTTTATTTTAAAATTTCCCCAAAATCAAAACATTTTTTTTTTCATTTTTCTATAGTTTTCTATAGTCAAAACTATGTTTAAAAAATCTCTAACTGAAGGAGGGGCCATCCATTAATGGACGGTCACACATAGGATGGCCAAAGAACTTGCTTTAGGGGGTTTTCAAATGTAAGGGGGGGCCACGGCCCTTGCCAGCCCCCCCTAGGTTCGCTCCTGAACAAATACTTATTTCAATCATTAATAATTTGGGTTTCAATCTTCTTACCTACAAATATATAAAAAGGCCAAATAATAATGGTGTTTGTTAGTAAGGAAGCTTATGATTAACAGAGAAGAATAAAGAGCAAATATATTCTGAAGACATGTCTTTCAAAAGAACGCAAGAAAAAAATTATGTCTAATAAATCAAATAGAAAATATGTCTAGCAAATCCAACAGAAAATAACTTGGTAAAGCCATCAGTTTTAGTGCATGCAACAATATATTCAACATCTTCTATAATTTACAATACAAAAAATCTTTCATTGAAGATGCTTAGAGGGAGGGCGTACCTCAAGAATTGTGAAAATTTTGGAAGGGATTCACAGTGGTTGAAATTACAAAAAACATGAGAAAGAATGGGTTTTGCATAAAGAATTCTATTTTCATTCACCTCTCAAGTTTATTTTTACATGGGATCGGATGTTTTGGCCTTGTGGTCGCAAGTTGTTAACATTTTATTTTTACGACTCCCCTATTTATGATAGATGACCTCAGAATGACAAAATATGGAAAAAATGTAGTGAATCGATCATCAGCGGTTTGAAGGCTACTACGTCTCCTTCTCCTTTATCCTTTGAAGTTGTTTAGAGACTCTGGTGAAACTCTCCAAGTATAGTTGCCAAAACCAAGGTATGAGTCTATATAGATTTTGATGACAAGTAGGCAATCTTTGAAGCCTATCACTTGTTTTCTTAGGAGGTGTAAAGTGCTAATTCCCAAGGGAATTGGTAGTTTTTATGCCAATGGAGTGTCCACGGTTGTGCTGTTCTGGGGCCAATGCATGGCAAACTAGAATGATGCACACAACAAACTCAAGGACATCCAAGACTCCTTAAGTGAAGCAAATAAAGAAAGTCCTAAAAACTAGGAATTCTCGTAATTTAATGGGTTTGACATGGTTTAAAGTACTAAATCAAGCCCTTTGATTGTAGTTTCAGAGGTTAAGTACCTAGTTGTTGGTGTTCGAAGAGGTTGGGAGAGATTTCAGGTAAAGTTTCCTTCTTGAAACTGAAGGATTTCAAGGATTCTACAAATGAAGTCTGGGTGTGCCTCTTGGTGATTGTTGATTTCTGAAATGCAGCTCAAGGACTCTATTTATAGCCTCCCGGAGTAGTTGCAATAGTTAGAGGGGGTGTGGGCTTCAAAATGGGTGCCAAAGTAATTTTCCTGTTGAACGGCCCATTGAGGCTTTTGGATGGTCGGCGGTTGACCTGATAGATCTTGCTGAAACTGCCTATTGATGGTTTTAATTGGTCAATCAACAGTTCAGCCTCCTGGAGGTCGGCAGTTTGGGTACCAGATTGCGTTTTGTTCAATTGGCGGTCCAAGGGTAGCAGTTGGCTTTTTACTTTTCTGAGTTTATTTTGACCACATTTTGTCTTGAAACTTTGAGGAGACTTTCTTTATCATGTTTTGACTAGAATGTGAACTTTGACCTTTGCTTTGGCCTTCAAAGTTGACGTGGCTTTGACCTACCTTGGACTAATCAGCTATTCACCTGTCTCGTTGATCTTTGATTTGGAATTCTATGTATGCCAAAATGGGTAATTCATTCAAGATAGAGTCCATTAGTTTAATTGATCTCTGTTGTGCGCATGCGTGTGGAAGCACGAAATCTGCAATCGAACAATCATGTTAGAAAACAGAGAGCCAAGATGTGAGTCATTTCTCTCTTGCCGTGGACATAGGCAGTTTTGTCGAACAATGTAAATCCTCGTCTCTCTTTTTTATGTCATGATTGATCGATCGCAGGTCTTGTGCTTCCACACGCGCGCGCATATCAATCTCAGTCACCAAACCATTAGCCCAGTTTCTCACATGTGAAACCCTAGAGTATATTTGGCAAGTCTCCCTCTTTGGCTTAGAGGCTGCAAGATATGAGAAAAAAAGGGACCCCCTGTTATCTCCCTCTCTAGCCCTGACCAGCAAGTCTCCCTCCCCTAAAGGCCATGATTAATAAATAAAAAGAGAGAGGGAGGGAGAGAGACAGAGAGAAAGAAATAGACAGAGGGATCAAGAGTGACTTATCGCACATTCAACCGACCATCAGTGACAGGGAGAAACTTGAGAGATCGATGCTAAAGAGGATTCTCGTGCAGAGGTTGAAAGAGGCGAGGTTTTTTTTTTTTTTTTCCTTTTGGGTTCCTTTTCACTTGCGAAGAAATGACCTTTTAAACTATCCCTTTAAAACTATGGATTTATGGGATCCGAGAGGAGAGGTTGGGCTGTAAGAATACTCACTACAGAGGGTTTAGCCATTTAGGAATCATTCTTACCTTGCTAAAGAAACTTACCCAAACACGGGTTTTCCTTGACATCGAGGAAAATCGGTGATGACCATTGCTATATGTGCCCTTAGGATCTAGGGTTTTTGAGTCCATTTGCATGTGCACCTTTGCTTAATTCAGAATTAGGCTTAAATTTAGGGTTTCTAGAATCCAAAGAGGGAAGTCATGTTTTTGGAGAAAATTGTGAATTTTGGGCATGTGATTCACAACATCCAAAACGCAGGAAATATGGGAAATGGAGAGATTTTGCTTCTCATTCAATTCTAATATTTGTATTACATGGGAACAAATGCTCGACCTTGTGGGTGTAAGTTGTTTATATCTTAATTTTTACAACTCCCCAATCTAGCCTTAGATGACCTTGATTGACTAAATATAGAAGTAATGCAAAAAAAATAAAAATAAAAAAAAAAAAAGCACTGTTATTGCAATCAACTAGTGATAGTTCGGATTTTGCAGAGTTTCTGCATTGTCTCCCAGACATGGAAGGTCGAAAAAATGCTGTATGATAACAACCAACTATAAGATTCAAAGCTAAAGCAAATTTTTAAGAATTGAGAAAAATAACAATCTAACTCTAGTGAAAGAAAATCACAGGATTTTAATTTCGATAGGTTTTTCAAATGAAAGAAATTAAACAGCCCACCCCTCATATTTTCCCATCTTTTGCTATTGAGTTTCTAGATTTCATTGATAGATTCATTAGAGGAAATAGCATTGGAATGCCAAAACTATATCATTATTTAATTAAAATGATTGCACATTACAATAAAAACATTTAGTGTGAGAGATATAGAGTAAGAGTTTAACCTTTTAGCCATAGTTTTCAGAATCCTACGATTCGTATCCCGAATCCCGATTCGTATCCCGAATCCCGATTCGTATTCTGAATCTTAAGAAAAATGATTCGTATATATACAATGGATCCCATTTACAAATTAATCTTAGAATTCAGGTGTGAATCCTACGATTTAGTACCTGTTTCATCGAATCTTACCATTCAAGCAATTCGGCTAAGCGAGAATAGCTACAACAAATAAGTTAATAATAATCGTTTACCTTTTTTCTTTCTTTATTTTTTTCCTTTCTTTTAGCGCTTTTATTTTTAAAAGGTTATGTAGTAGTTAACGAAGCCTCACAAGAATTTTTTGCCCCTTTGATAAGGTTTTAAAGATGAATAAAGAACACACATTTAACTAAAGAATTCGACTGTACTATGGTGCTTGTCTAAATCTTCTTCTTCTTTTAATCTATTTTGTTTTTTTGAACACTATCTTTACTTCAAGAGATTTCTTACTGCGTAAAATTGATGGTTTGTATTTTATTTTTATTTTTATTTTTTTATTAAATATAATAATATATATATTGATACTTTAAACTTATTTAACTATTTACACATCATTTATTTGATACATACATACATACGTATATATATATATAAATATATATAATATGTCATGATGTTCTTGATATGATTGTGTGACAGACTTGTTTTTATATTCATATTACTATAAACTGGAACATGGATGGTTTTAAATAATTAATTTTTTATTTTTATTATAGTTTTTAATAATTTTTCATTTTTATTAGAAAAATAAAAAATCCTACGATTCACAATACGATTTGCGATTCAATTCGATTCATGGGTATGAACGATTTGCGATACAATTTTGATTTTGGAAACTATGCTTTTAACTAGACTAAAAGGGAATGTTCTGGAAGGCTTAAATAGGAGATAAGATAGCTAAACATGAGTTCACAAAAACAAAATTACTACTTGAAAGTAATAAAAAAATTTGAAAAACAAAAACACGAGGATCAAAACAATATAATGCCCCAAGATCTTAAGATGTTTAACCATTCAAAAAAGAAAATATATATATATATATATGAGAGATGCTCTTATGAGAATTACTCTTATGGTTCTATCAGAGTAAGGGTGGGGGCCCTCACATCTCCCTATATATATATATATATATTTCTTGAACATAAAAATATGTGCACTTCAATTTCAAAATACATTGTCCTAGCTTATATTCGAGACATGATCAATACGTGCGACTTCAGTTGTGGCGTCTTCTTTTTAAGGGTGGAAATCAGCTTACCTCAGAGATTGAGATTGACTTGAGCTTTATAATCTTTTCACAGATTTGTAGTAGTTATGTGAATAAATTTACCCAGTACTCTTTTGACTTTTGTATCCATGATTATAGCAATTGATATTGCTAGTCCTAACAATTGTTTTCACACCAATTATTGTTAGATTCCAAATCCAAGCAATGAAATATACCCATTTGATAATGAATTCTATGTATTCCAATTTCATGCAAACAAAGTAGCCTATTTGAATCAAGTACTTCTTGTATTCCAACAAACTCATATGAAACAATTACTTCCTAGCCTCTCATAATTGGTCCTTGAAAAGCCTGTCAGGACATTTTACCAACTCTAATTCGAGCTTACCTAGAGACGTTCGAAGGCGGTCTGATGACCCTCTTCTCCAGTTTTTGGGTGACATTTCACCATTATACGCCAAGTTTTTCCTTTACTTGCTGATTTTTTTTGCTCCTTGGTCACGCCCGAGCCGCGACAGGCGTTCGCATGGGGATTTGAGTCAGGAGTCATTGAACATTTATCCCCATGAACGGATTTCCCAAAGGATTTCACGTGTGAGGTTATAAACCATCACAAATGGGGTAAATTTGAACTTGTATCACATAACTTGCACACTTATCAACTTAATATCCATCATTCATTCATGAACCATAGAACATTTTCCTAAAAGATAAGAACATAATCAGTCCATAGAGTGAGTATTATGGTTCTTTAAGTTAAGGAGAAATAGAGGAAGAATAAGTAGTGTTAGTTAAATTTTACAATCCAAAAATAAAACCAATCAAAGACAACAACAAAAGATATGGCAATCCAGGCTATGGCAGGGGTCATGGTAACGTCCAAGCATTCTAAAATAGATGTCCAAAAGATATCGTTTGGGGTCCTCTCTGTTAGCTGTTGAGGAGTCTCTCCTTCTTGACCTCCGGGGCAATGGCGTTGAGGTCCTCACCTCTAACACCAACTGTAGTACCATTAGACAAAGCTTAGCAAGGTAAGCAAATATAAAGCACAGAATGTGAACAAGTAAAAATTAAAGACATTAAAGATCATATGAGATCAAGAAGTGTAGTCGAGGCATAATCAGTGCATGAGTACTGACATGTATACATGATAACTTAGCAAGGCTGGCAAGACCACATAAGTTATATTCTACCAATTGAACATGTAAACATGAAATTAAATGAGAGCATGAACATAACATAGCATGACATGAGGTACCCCATAACATAACCCAAACTGCAGCTGGTCCATAGAAAATTCTAAACCCACACTCAGCCGGGTCTGACTGAGATTGGATCGAAGTTAAGTGGTATCACTCGAGGAGTAGAGTGTAAATAGTAGAAGTGTGTGTTGCATATGCATAACATGAATGTATACAAGCGTAAGCATGATTGTGAAGTGTACATGACATGACGGACTAATACAAGCATATAAGGCATAAGTAACCATGAGTCATAATACATAACAAGGTACATGAAGCTAAACAAGGTAAGCATGAGAGCATGAGCCATATCATGCAAGGGTACTAGAAACGTAATGCAGATGCAAGTATCGGAATCGTATAAGGGATCAAGAACATATGGCAAGCCAGTCCTGGAGTTAAGGAATGCCCGTTGGCCTCACCGTCCAACTCAGTGTAATCTTAAGGAGTCCAACATCGTCGGGCTACAAAACCCCTAGCGCTACCTTAATTTAGGATGTCAAATACCTTAGGAGAACACATTTGGTTCGGGGACACAAATGCTAAGCTACAAGTTCCCATATGGGTGCATGGTCACTCACACCACACCCACAAGGCTTACAAGTCCATTAGGCATGAATTGAGGTAGAAGGGATCCATTGCTAGTGTCCATGTTTAGGTCCAAGACCACCTAAGAAACTTAGGATTTTCGGTAACCACGCGGCTAGCCCTTGGTTAGCCACAGGAGGTCCTCGCGGTTTGCCTCCAGTTGAAGCGAAATAGGCCTAGAAAATGTCAGATTCTGGCTCCGGAACTGTCGAGGTTAGGTCAGGTCGTGGTTAATTGAAATGCAAGTTCCCTGCAGAATTCTACATCCAAAAACAACAACTGTAGGATTTCGGTGGGATGGTGGTTAGCTTACGTTTAGCCGTAAGCCAGTTATGGCTAGCCATAAGGCTATTCTTTTGTCATAGTTGGTTTCCAGAAATAGGAACCGCGGAAATGGCGGTTAGCCCGTGATTAACCGCCAAGCTACAAAAAAATGCACAAATTGAGATACAAAATTCTATGTCAGGGGAGATCAAGTCTCAGCCCTCTCTCAAGCCATACAAGAGCATTCCAATTGAGGGTAAAGAGTTTCGAAATTCATTTAAACAATACACATTCTAAGGCATGAAGAAAAGACTTTTTTTTTTTTTTTTTTTGCTTAATGGTAAATTTGTATAAAGAGAAAAGGGCAAAGCCCCTAAAACAGAGGACAAAACAAACAAATCTCTAAACAGAGGAAGCCAAAAGAAAGGAAGAAGCCGAAAAACTTATCACGGAAAAGGGAAACTAGAAACTCTACATAAGAAAAAATACAATGCTAAGAACTGTTATGAAAAAATGCCCAAAGCAACCAAGATGGGGTGAGGATGCAACTCTTTGACAGAAGAAGCAATTCCTTTTAAACTGTCCATGAAGAACGCTTTAGCTCTCTCAAAGGACGGGATCTTGGAGTTGTGCTTTGAGTCATTGCGGAGAAACCATAAGATGGAGATAGCGTGGACGAAGATGGCTGCGGCGCATTTTCTTCCTTGGATATCTCCCGCAGAATTCATGGCCGACCAAATAGAAGAAGCAGAGAGTGAAGAGGAAGGATAGGCCCCACAAAGACATGTACATATCTTAATTAGTTCAAAATTCACATATTTGAGCTATAAATTTGGGTAATCCATTCATGAATCATGTTGAGAGTCAAAGAAACAATGCATGCACACTTTATAATTGTCTTACTTGCCTCTTATGGTGCTTGAAGCCAAACCTACAAAAATTCCCAGTCTTCACACCCTCAAAGCTCCAAAATGAGCAAAACCCCCAAAATGCAAAGCTATATAATACAACCCTACAATGGTGATGGAATGAAATGGGAAAGGAGATCATGCACGCAAGTGAAATAGACTTCCTACATCTGATTAGAAGCAAGAGAAAGGAAAAGATGAGAAGTTTTTAGCAATGGAGCAAGGAGAAAGAAGATGATGATGAGATATAGCAAGGAAGGGGTTGAAGATGGTGATATGGGAGGAAGGAGATGAAGGTGAAGCTATTAATCACACATGCAAGGTCTCTAAATGGCTGATCTTGGGGAAATTAGAGAAGAAATGGAGGGATGAAGGAGAGAAGAGGAAGCTCAGCTGCATGCAAATGGATAGGAGGAAAGGAGAGATGGGTCATAGTTTTTGAAAAACCGGTCTTAACACAAGCTGAGGTCCCAATAACAATAGACCTAACAGATTTCCAAACCACGTGATTAACCTAGATTTTAATCCTAATTCAGATTAAAAGCAATCACCAAGAAGAGACAATGACACACGATGTATACGTGGAAAACCCTACTTTGGAAAAAACCACGGGCCTATCTTCTAGGCCAACAGACAACCAAACACTAAATATTGAAAGTTACAAGAAAGAACTCACAACCCTTTCCCAATTGTAACTCAACCTAAGGACTACGCTATCTTGCCGACTTCTCGCCGTACACCTTCACCGTGCTTGAAACAAGCACCTTGAACTTGCCTTCAAAGTGTCTCTACTTCAGAAGAGTAGACGGAATGAGAAACCAAAGCTTGATCTTCAGAACAACAACTAGAAGCCTTGGGGGATGATGGATCTCTCACAAATCTTCTCTACGGTTTTGTAATGAAGAGAAGTACTTTGGAATAGAGAGAGAATGGCTACTTATAAGCTTCGGTTCGTGCCTCAAGAGTTGTGATATGATTAGGGTTCAAATAGCCATCTTGAGAGAAAATAGGAACAAGTTTCCGGATGGGGGTTAAGGATTCGTCCCAGGTTCGCTCGAGCGGTTAGAGGGGTTCGCTCGAGCAAAGTTGATTCTGTCTCAGGATTTTATATCAGAACATTGATGGCTTGAGCGAAGAAGCTTCTGCGAGGGGTTCGCTCGAGCGAGTTGGGTTCTGTCTTCCACAAAAGGAGATGGCTCGAGCGATGCACAATGAGAGCTTGAGCGGTCTTGGTTAAGCTAACTTATCTATTAGAGAAGTTAATGCTCACCCTTGCAAAATTCTAAGAGTTAATGTCTATACAAATATATTGGAGAAAATTGTGAGGTTTGTGGTGTGTGATTCACAACATTCAAAAGACAGAAAACATGAAAAAAAGAATTTTTTTTTCTTGTTCAATCCTCAAATTTGTATTATATGGGAACAAATGCCATAGGCCTTGTTGGTGCAAGTTGTTTACATTTTCATTTTTACTACTCTCCCATCTAGCCTTAGATGACCTTACATGAGTGAATATAGAAAGAATGCAAAAAAACTAGAAAATAATTACAAATACAGTGCACTAGCCAATCACTGCTATTGTAGTCAGCTAGTGATAATGTAGGCAAAGTTTGTCTTTCTTTCTTCCGTCTGAAGAGGCTGCCAATGTTTGGATGTCTCTACCGAAAATTTTGTGTGGTTTTACCAAAGGGTTTGTAGATAGGACTTGGTTTTTAGCTAATTAGGCTTCTTTGAAGTCCATCACTTCTATTTTATGGGTAGCAAAATTGAAGACCCAAGGGAGTAGTTCAGAATAGTCCTAACATAGTGTCCAAGGTGGTGCCATTTTAGGGCCAAAGAGTGGTGAGTTAGAATGATGTACACAACTGTATCAAGGACATCCAAACTTCGTAAGGAGGATGAAGAAAATCCTAAAGGACTTGTGGATCTTCCAATGTAAGGGGTTTGGAAATTTCAATAGGACTTGGTTTTCCCTTCTTAAGGGACTGTCAAGAGGTTTAAGTATCTTGAATAAAAGGTTTGAGATACTTTGAAGAAGGTTTTGCAGAGTTTTCCTCTAAGGATTGGTAGTTTTGGGAAGTTAGGAGAGGTTTTCTTGATGTTCTCTAAATTGTAGATATTAGATATTCTCCTTGATAACCCTTTGAAATGCATCCCCAACATGCCTATTATAGCCTTATAAAGGTGTCGGAATGGTTGGAGAAATTTTGAATTAAAAAAGAACAATTTCTGGAACTGTTCGGCTGCTAAAGGAAAAACTGTTGAAACTGCTCAGTTGATGCACCAGCTGACTGTAAGGTGTACCAACCGACTGCTCAATTGATGCACCAGCTGACTGTAGAAAAGGCTATTCAGCTAGTATACCAGCTGAATGTAAGGTGTACCAACCGACTGTCCAAAAGTCAGCACATCTGCTTGTTTCTTCTTTGTTTGATCTTTGATTCTTTTTCAGGCTCAATCCGCATTTTGAGGTGCTTCTGATTGTTGATGGTGCGAGACATTTCTTTGAGGCAAGGCATGTTGCTTTGGGTTTTGTTGGCTTCAATTGTCTTCAAATGACTCACTAGGTTATTGAATCTTTGTCTCCTACTCCCAAGAGGCAATACTTGATGTGAAGAAGGCTTCTCATGGAACTTTGGCTAGATTTTGCCCAATTTTTACGTCAAGAGTAACCTTGGTAAAAGATGGGATTAAAACATCATTTTATGGTGCAAATTTTGCGCTTTTGCATTTTTTGCATGCCTAAGTCAGGTTTGTTTACTTGCATGTGTAAGTTGAATTTGTCAAATTTTCTGTGTCCTTCATGTTTATCCCCAAACCCAATTAGCTATCCAGGGTTTCTACATTGCAAACCCAGAGAGAGAGAGAGAGGTTGGGCATGTGATGAGAGAGGCTGTAGAGAAAGAAAGAGGATTGGAGTGGGAGTAGTTTGAGGGTATGGCCGAGAAGTAGACTGAGATGTGCTTCAGATGTGAGGAAAGGGAATGAGAGAACATGCCTATTTATTATTTTGAGGTCTCCCACTTCTTGTCTGATTTGGCTTCCCTATTTGAGCTGTTTTCTCTGTCTTGAATATGACCATTGGCTATGATCTGAGTTGCATTCTAACCATTGGTTACAGCTTGTGGCACGTCATTACTAGATCTCGCACAAATGGCATGCTGTCAACATAAGATGACTACCTTTCAACTAATGACCTAAGTCATTGATAGAGTTTGTCGTCCTACTGAAATTATTTAATTAATTCTCAATAATTTTCTTCTTTTCTTAATCAATTAATTCCCTTAATCATGCCTTAATCACGCCCATCACCTAGATCAGCTCAATCCCCGTTACTCATCATCTAGGTGATGACAGTCTTGATTGTGGCTCAATTTGGTTTCGAGTCAAGACGCACTTTTGGTTTCGAGTCAAGACGCACGTTCAAAATTCAAAGATACCTTGTCGGGATCTGAGTTACAAATGGACCAAGTTCCATCTCACACAGGATCATAATCCAATCTCTCAAAAGAAGCCACCCAAAATCATTTAAAGGCTTTAAATAGATCTTCCTATTTCTTTTAGTGCATTCCCCTTTTCAATTATCTGTACCATTGGTGTTGTGGGCTTTTCTAAGATTGCTTACAACTAGAAAAGATTTGAAAAAATCCCCACATGCAAAATCTGCAGCCATTTGGGAGAAAGTAGAAATAGAGGCAGCAGACATCCATATCCAACTACTGAAAGAGGGAAAAGATCATGGGATATTTAGACTTAAAAAGGCCATCTTTAGAAAGAGTAGTGCACTGAGCCAACCAAAACCCTAGAAAATGACCTGTTCACCATAGAATCAAGTGATCCATGAATTACAAGCCCAAAGAACGAAGGTAAACCAATCAAACAGTAAGAAAAGCTATGAATTAAGCAGTTCATAATAGCGAACAATCTCAGCCTATATATATACGCTGTCAACCATGATCATCTTGGATCTTGCAAACAACAGTCTGCAAACTGGAATTGCGCTCCAATGATTATGGTAACCAAACACTGAATATAATTCCAATGAGAATCTTACTACATTTGACGAACTTGAGATCATGTTAACTACATCTTTATTAGCTATGAAGATACATTCTATTGTAAATATTCCCATCTTGTGCATACGCTGTTGCTGATGCACAGAGTCGAGTTCCTAGAATCATTTAATTTCACGAACTGACTTTGCTTAATGTGTTTTGCATCGTTCCTGGAAAATATCTGATGACAATCTTTTTGTAAATCTGTCAATTATCGGATGAAGAAAAAATCAATTCCATTAATTTTTCCAATATCCCACCAGCTGGATGATTCCTTCTTTTCTTTCCCCCTTAAAATCGTTCTGTAAGGCATGATTCTGCTTTTATCAAGTGCAAGTTGCTTATTATCATGCTCTCGCAATGAAATGTTACTTAAGGACCTTGTCTATGAATGATTTTTCTATTAGTTCGCTACAATTTATCCAAGCAGATAATTAGATACTGAGAGTTTAGCACTTAAGCATATGACACAATAATGCAAATAAGCTTTAATAGCTTTAGTGTTAGTGCTGATTCAGATGTTAGACATGCATGCATCATTTGATTAAGACACGAACCATGGAGTTTATCATTTGCTCCACTGACCCTCACCCTATGTTGGCCTTTAAATTTACAAGTAAACCATTGATGACTTTGTACCTCATTGATGAATTTTGGTTGTTGGCTTTTCTGTGTTTTTTTTTTTTTTTTTTTTTTTTTTTTTTTTTTTTTGAGAGAGAGTAGTTAATCATCTGGTGCAAAAATTTGCAGTATGCTTGGTAATCAACATGAGTTAATCTAGTGTTGACTTCTTATATTTTGGGTTGTTTCAGAATGGAAAACACAATTGATCACTATCAGGAGCACTCAAAAATCATTGATGTTGTCAAAGCAGCAGCAGAAAACGAAGAGGTACCCTTTCTCTATCTTCTGAAGCTCCCTATTCTCAGTAGGTAGGATTAAGTGGCATGTTCATAACTGTGTATTAGCCTATTAGGTATGAGAAGTTTGATCCTCATTACGAACTGTTTTACTTCATTTGCTTGTAGTATCCTTTAGAAAATAAAAAAAAAATATATATAGATTTAGATAATATCATCACTTTCGCCAACCAAAGTCTTCACTGTTGGGACTTTAGGGCTTCAAAATCTTTATCTATAATTCTCTGATTATACTGATTTCGGATTTTACCTAATCCATGCACAAGCCTTCAGATTTCCCTACCCCACAACAACCCCAATGTTTGACATGGTTCTAGGTGGCCTCACAAGCGTACCAATATGGAGCTATTATATTCGTACATATACGCATTTATGCATTCATATGTACATGTATGCATGCATGCCTATTTGTCACATTCAGTAACCTGATAGAATGGGAAACAAGTTAAAAACAGGATGAAGCAGTTGGAAGATGATGAAAAATTAAATTAGCTTAGTCTCGAATGTTTCAATGCATTGTAAGCAGTAAAGGTGTGATGAGGTTTAACTCCATCTCTTTAGGTTGGAGGGTAAATGGAAAATGATGTCTGAAATCTTTATCAGTACTTGAACTAAGGTTATAGACTCAACTGCAGAGAGAAATGAAATCATCGAAAATATCTGCTGTGGCTATACATTTTTCCTAGTCTAGATGGTGGAATTAAAGGAAAGAGACTCTCCCAATATCAGTTAATACATTGAATTAATTCTCTATGTAGACCCCCTTTTAAATTATACTAAGGGCCCATTTACTTACCTTCGATGAATACCTGGGTGTTAATTAATGATAAAGTGGATCCTAAGGAAGGGATATTGAAAGGGAAATAGTGAAAGATATAAAATGGAGATGTGGTAGTGTATAAGCCACCTCACTTTCTTAGAATTTGACTAAGTACAGCGATGGTTGGCTGATCATTAATTAATGGTCCTTTGTGTTCACCTTTCAATTTTAGTTCACTTATTACTTAGAATCCCTAGACATGGCCCCCATATGTGAATCCACTGTCTGCATGTCTCATCTAAACAGGATTAGTACTTCTTTCCAAGACTATAATAAGTATCTTATTTTCATTTCCTTGGTAGAAGACTACGATAAGTTATAAATAACATGAGAAACAATTGTATCATAACCAAGAAGCTAAAATAGCTCAAAAACAACTACTCTATTATTGTGCTCATCATATTATATTTAGGAAGCTATCAATATAAAAGTCCGCTTATGGACAAGGGGAAGCCAAAACAGTCTGCCCCACCGAATTATTCTATCCCTAAATTTAACAAACTTAAAGTTCAATGACATCTTAAGATCTTTTTTTAGATTCAATTCAACGGTGAGTGCAGTTTCAATCAGTGTAAAATTGGTCCTGATTCTAGATCATACACTACACACACACACAAAAAAAAAAAAAAAAAAAAAAAAAAAAAAAAAAACCCACCGACCTTTGCTGCAGATACTGTTGTGGCTTTAGCAGCCTCTTTTTTTTTTTTTTTCTTTCCACTAAAGGTCAAAGTTTTGCTACTGAATACGTCCCCCACCCCAACCCCCAAGTTAAGGGTTTACCTTAGAAGGCCTATCAAGAGTCCGAAAAGGTAGCATTAGCAGTGGAAAAATTTTTTTGTTGCAAAAAGTTATTTTTAGCAATGGGAAAAAAACCGCCGCTAAATGCAGTGTCACTTTTTTTGTAGTGAAAGCAAGGGGAGCATCAAATGGGCTACATTGATCGGTGATCAAAGGTAGGCCTAGGTGGACCACATAGAGTTGGACTGCAAGTGTAGTACGCTCGTAGGAGAACAGTCTCCTTTATTATAATTCCTTCCATTAAACAATTCTCTGATATAAGCTCTAGAATTAGGGTCTAGGTTTCCTATCGAGGATGAGAAACCACTAGGATTATCTTTCCTTCGCTTGGATTATATCTTAAACCTGAACTCACAAATCTAGAAGTAAGAAGACTCAAAAATAAAAATAATAACCCTAAGGTTTGATGAAACAATACTTTTATTTTTAATGAACCAAAGCCTTTTTTATGATAACTTTCCTTCAGCTGAAATCAGCTGAAGCATTGGGAAGATAGGAAAGTTATTTAAGACAGAGAGAACCTCTGTCAAACCTCTGTCAAATACCACTATCGAACCGATGTAGACTCGGACAAAACTCAGCCGAACCTGAAAAAGGGTCCAGCTGAACAAAAAACTTACCACAACGGACTTTTACGTTTGATCGATTAGAAAAATCTTCCAATAAATTTGCCTGCAGTGAATCAACACTGCTTTTGGGGTCCTCATGATCACCAAGAAAGCACAGAAAATGTGAAAATCCTTTTCAAACTCTTGAAAAGGAACAAAGTAACCAGGAAGTCAACACAAAGGCACTGGGTTGGCTGGGGCATAATACCCTAAAAACATGTTCTTCTCTAAATCAATCTCCATCAATAACTTTGTTTAGAGGTGAGCATTTTGCTTTGAGGCTGGCACTAATACCATGACATTGTGATTTCTAGGTTTTTCTCCTCAAACGTGAGGAAGAAACTAAGCTACTGAATTGTTTCAAGCCAATCATGAGGAAGTGTTGCTTAGGCTGGGTGACACTTCCATTATATAGATTTCTATCTTTTTTAGTATTTTCGAGAAACTCCAAATGGTTTTCTGTATTTGTAAAGTAGCGCACGCTGTCTCAATAGTTACAAATAGGTCCTTATTGTGATTTTTTTTTTTTGGCTGAAAGGAGGGATTTATATTAAGAGAAGGAACTGTAGTACAAAAGGTGTCCCGTATTCAGAATTCGGACAGTGTGTATGAGTTACAGATGGGATCATAACAAAAGGCATGTGTTGAGTTATCTGACAAAATAGCTTTTGCTTGCTTCATAGGACTGTCTGCTCCAAAATATTGTGTCCCAGCTGATTAGCTTCTGTGGTCTGGCTCTGCGGTTCCTGCAAAGATTTCTCTTGCAAGTACAGATGCCATATATGTAAAGGCAGAGAAGAGTGATATAAGATTTTCCTGGGGTGGTCTCAGTTTTGCAAGTTGGTCTGCCACAACATTGGCCGAGCAGTGACAGAGCACCACCTTCCATTTAGGAATTCTGTCGAGTGTATGGATTAGTTTCCTCCAAGTTGGCTGAGGGAGGAATGCCTTATTGTGACTCTTAACAGAAATACATGGGCTAGAGAATCTTAGGAGGGCAGATTAGCTGTAATGAACAATGAAAAAGAAAAGAAAAGGGAAGTCCTATAACATGCATGAATCTAAATCTCATCTGAGGCTAACAAAGAACATGTGCTAACATTTATAGTCATGGATGAGATATGGAGTGACCAAATAATCACCATTGCACTAATATTCATTATAATTATAAAAAAATATAAAAAGAACGTTGAGTTTTAGAGCAATGTCTAGGTGAATGAAACCAAGTTGAACAACATCTTTTATCCACTACATTGGTGACTTGAACTCATACACACTCACCCATATCCTTAACCAGCTGAGTTGCAGGTTGGGGACAGTTGAAGGACATCTTTTATATAGAAAAAAAATAAAAATAAAAAAACCCAAAAAGAAGGAGGTCTGATTTATAAGGGCGATTGATGGTAAATCTTAAAAAAGATTGCAATTAAAAGAAAGAATGATAATCTACACAAATGCCAATCGATTTATGATCTTATATGCAAGCAATCATGGAAGTTATTTAGTCATCACATTGTTTAAAATCATTAAATCGGATTTCTTAAAATTAAGAGTTGAGATCATCTGACTGAATTGATATTTTGCCGACTCCTTACAAGACTTAGTGACTTACGCATCACCCTTTATACCCATGAGTCTGATGCATTCAAGTTTTGAAAAAACGATATTAGAGATATGGATCTGTTGTTCGTTTTCAAGTAATCCAACATTCTTGCCCCTACAAGTATTATATGATCTTGAACCCCATCGAGGATATTATATGGCTTGTTGGTGAGTTTATGTATTTTGGGCCACTGATCAAATGATCCTAACCATTGAACTTATGGGTCTCACTTTGTGGATATTTCAAACCCAAGCTTCAGTACCATAAATTCGTAGCCATCAAATATTTCACATTTTTTTCAAATGTTTGATGTGGTCATTTGTTCATATCTTTCTTAACCATCTATTTGCAGCCTGTCAATCGAAGAGCTGAGAATTTTCATTGTGGAGAATCTTGGCATGATCTATCAACTAGAGGGGCCCATAAGATCAACCGCATATCATCGTGAGATGTGCTCCAATGTACATAATCAAGGATCCAGGATGCCATGTATATTTTCTCAGGATCACAATAGAAAATAAAAAAAGAATGTGTTTTGATTCCAATTGAAGAAAAGTGGTTTCTACTTTTTTTTTTTAAGTTTTGATATTAAAATGGATTTATTTTTCATATAATGCCTTAGGATTTCTTTTTTAAACGGGCCACTGTAACTCCAACCCGCACCCGAAGTGAGTCAACCAAACCCACCGCATCCAATGAGGATCATATTTAACTCGACCGAACTTATATAAGTTTGAGCCAAGCCCAATCCATTACAAACAATGAGGTCATATTTGAGTTTGATTGCAGGCAAAAAAACACATCTCATTCCAAGCTCAGCCCATTCCATATCAAATATATGTTGAGTACCAAAACATTAAATTAATCACCTTAACCATTTAAATGGTTTTGAATATGCAAGTCGACCTAACCGAACTCATTTATGTGGGTTATAATGGTCAACCTTAACCCAACCCATTTAAATGCAGGTCAGGTTTTCCTTACCCATGATTGGGTCATATCTATTGCGGGTTAGATTATGCAGGTCAAATTTGTGTAGGCCACCCTTACATGCATGGTGGGCATATTCATGGAGGGCCATGCTTCTGAGGCCCATCCAGGGAGATGTCCGTATGCTGGGCCCAGCCTATAAATATGTTCGTTTCGATATACCTTATGAGGTGTGGAAGGTGGCAAGCCTGCGAGGTGACACCCAACAATGGGGACGGGTACCACAGTGAAACTCATAGTGCTCCATAAATTCAGATGTCTATGGTGAGATCTATAATAGAACTCATTTGTAGAAGGTTTACTATGAAATATGTTCCCCAGGGTAAGGGTGTTCATGGGCCAGGCCGGGCCAGTATGAGGCTTATCTAGGCCTGACCCGATTTAAGAAAGATAGGCCCGAGCCCAAGCCCGGACCAAGCCCAGCACGGGCCGTAAAAGTCAGGCCCAACCTGCACATTTAGACAATTGGTCTGGGCAGGATTGAAGTGGGCTTTCTACCAATTATTTGGAAAATAATATTAAATTACAAGTGCTCATTAGGCGGGTCAGACATTGGGCTTTCCACTTAATCCAAGAGCAGCCCAAATACTAATCTAGCCTACTTTATATGTTCAGGCCTGGCCCAAATATATCTGGGCCTAGATCGGCCCCATGCTGGCCCGGCCCATGGCCCTTTTGTCAAAGGGTTATCAAAGACGTAGGTTATAATGTAGAGATGTAGATGGATATCGACTTTCCAAGGATTTTAACTACTAGGATGATAGCTTGATATTCATCTTCCATTTTCACTTGATTCTTTTTCTTACTTTTTGATGAGGTTTTTAAATTTAGATTTTTATTTTCTCTTATTTTTTTATGACAAAAGGAAAACAAGGCCCCTAACACATGTTCACTGTTAAAGTCCCATCCACATTGTTAGGTAGGTTGTGTGGGTTTTAATATTTTGCTCAAATCTAGTTAAAACAATGTTTTTAAATTAGGCAGGCCATCATCCCAACGAAGGTTATACTTAGTTCAACCATAAATTGATTTTAGTTGAATGATGATTACATTGTTGCGTCATAATTTTGAGCCTAGCCTATGTGGTTTACCAGAAAGCATGACAACCACAAGAGAATTTGAAAATTGTTCCCATGAGTGCTAACCATGAGAAGTAGTTTTAACAGAGGTGGTGTTTCAAGAGGTTAAAAGGTTGTCTACATCCTAGCCATTCGATAGAATGGAATGCTTACCAAAATTTGCATGACCAACTGGAGGGCCAAGAGTAGCCTGTCAACGAGTCAGATTCTGGTCTGACCCTCCTGTGTGCAGGCCCAAGTCTATTTACAATTTAAGAGTAAGTCTTAGTCAGGTTTCACATGGACAATAGTGCTTGATTTGGCAAATGGGAATGGACGAGTGTGCCCATTAGTGCATTCAGACCTGGATTCGAACTTTAAGAAAATTGTGGATTTATAAAAAATATGATAAAATCATAAGAATTCTTTCTCATACAAAGTATTTATGTTGTATGTTAAATCTCTCTTTTGGGTGTAAATATGGCATGTAAATGAAATATATATAAAGTTTCTTAAGAGAAATTAGTTGGGTATAGTTAACTAGGCTCTTTAATAAGATATTAAGAACAAAGAAAATGTCGGATCAACGGAGAGTTAGCGTTTTAGTACCTACATAGAAGAACAAAGGAGAGAGACAAAGTTGCACCAAGTGGGATTAAACTTATGAGTCATATTATGAAATTATGTGAGAGAGTAATGGAGCGAAGACTCAGACAAGTGACCAATATATTTGAAAAGAAAATTAGTTAAATGATAAGGAGGTTATCTATAGAAGCTATCTTTTCACTTAAGCAATTAATGTTAAAACTCTAAGAGAAGAAGAAAATGCTACATATAATCTTCATTGCTCTAGAGAAAGCCTATGTTGGGAAACTACAAATTTGATTTGGTAAGTTTAGATGAAAAGAGCGTACAAAGAGGTTACATTGACATTTTAAATACATGCGGGAGCGATAACAACTGTGAGAATTTTGTTTGGAGAGACGACACAGTGACGACAGGTTTGCATTAGGATCAGCTTTAAGCCCTTATTACTTTGTATTGATTATGGATGAGTTTACTACTGATATTCTAGATGAGGTTCTTTAGTGTATGCTATTCCCAGATGATATAGTGTTGGTGGATGAATCGAGAGACGGCTTGAATACAAAATTCGAGAGATGGTGGGAGACTTTATAATCCAAGGGCTTCTGAAGTAAATCGTAGAGAGACATACTATATGAATTGCAACTTCAATAGGAATATGCATAGAGTTGAAACACTGGTGAGAATTGAAGCTTAAGAGACACTACAAAAAGATTTATTTTAATACCTTAACTCGATAATTAGTAAAGATAGAGAGATTAAGGAAGAAGTAAAACATGGGATAAGAGTGGGATGGTTAAAGTGGAAACTTACTCATAAAATACTTTGTGATCAACATGTACTGACAAGATTGACGAAGAATTTATAAGAGAGCAATAGACCATCTATGACTTATTGAGTAGAATATTAGCCAGTCAAGAGCAACACATCTACAAGATGAGTGCAAAAGAGATGAGAATGCCGAAATATAAACATACCGATGTGATCTCAAACAATTATAAAATAACGTAACTACATGGGTAACTACATGGGTGTCTACGAATAGATAGTGGCAATTCGGGTTGAGTCCACAGAGGGCGAATCAAGAAGCAAGCTTTCAAGTTAAGAAAGATGATGTCGCAAGTGTATAAAATCAACTAAAACAACTATATAGTGAGATAACAAAAATCAATGATAATGAAATCGATCAAGGGATAGGAATCCATCAAGCAATCCAAAATCACTTTCTTACTGAAAACAATTTTTTGATTGTTTTTTCTACTTCAGGTCTGGATCCAATCAAGGCACCCAAATCTGGGTGATAAAGCATTAAAAACTAATTTCTCAAAAGCGATTTATCTTTTTCTACAAAATGAATTAAATACCGAAGACCTCCTTCCCTTCATTAAATTACTAAAGTTACCTAAGCATTACCCATCAAATCTAAGCATAGACCATCAAAGAGAATAAAACTCTAAGAATTATCTATAAAAAATAAGCATGGATAATCAAAGACCTACACTAGCATTAAGAAATAAATATGGAAGGTACCAACTGGTACGAAGAAATGTCTATTAAACCATATAATTAGCACATCAGTAACTCAATCAAACAACCATAATAAAAAATAAAGGATTAGGAATACTTAACTTCTTCCTTTGCCTTAATCGCGAATCTAGCCGTCTATTACACAAAAGAAAAGTGGTAATTTCATTTATATTATGTCTTTAGTACAAAGCTTTTGCTCCTTCCAAGATCTGTCTTGCATGGACAAGGCCCAAAGCTACATTTATACAAAAAAAGGTGGAGAACTTAGAACTAGAAAGAGAAAGAGAGAGAGAGAGGGGTGGGACGTTCAACCCTAGGAGAGATAGAGCATGGGACGTTCCCCCTGATAGGTCTCCTTTTATAATTTTTCTTCTTCTCTTTGGCTTGGATTTTTTTTCCATCTTGGACTCTATCTTGGCTTGACTTGCACTCCAAGTAACCTCCTCATCTAGAGATGATTTGGATATCTGATTGATCTCTTTCTAATCTCGGTCTCTCATGTTGTGCAAATCTTCTAACAGTGGGTTCCATCCGAGATATCTTGTGCAGTGTAGAGAAGGATCAATGGTGTGGATTGAACAGGGGAAGAGAGAGATGGAGAGTGAGTGTGGGACGTCTAAGGGGAAGGTGGTCCCCCCAAGTGGACGTCCACATCCCTTGGAATCTTCTCCCTTTGAAATTTTTATCTCCTTTCCCTTTCGCAGTTGATCTCCCTATCTTTCTGGAATTCTATTTATCTTGCTGTCTCATCTTAAATCTTCTTGGGAGAACTTTCTTCCTACTCAGCCTCTATCCTTGATAGCTTCTAAAATTTTCCTTCTCTCGTTTTGAATTCCATATCTTGATGAGAGAGGAAGGAGTCCTCTGGATCTTGGAAACTGGAGAGGGAAAGATATTTATCCAACTTTGTGCAACAACTGCGGGACCCACCCCATATTGGGTGTGCATAGGAAATCATGCCCAGTGATGCGTGGTTTCCCTCTTTTCTTTCTTTCTTTTTTCTTCTCTTTTATTCTTCTTCAAATTTCTCTCCACGTGGGCCCCCCATTGCTATGACAATTCCTACAAAAGTGGAACAACTTAATCACTTGTAATGAATTAAATAAAATGCTATGCATGGGGTCTACCTAATGCAATTTATGCCTAATGAATTAACGCAATGAGGCCACATGCTTAGAGTCTAATTGGTTTGACCCAGGGTGATGCAAACTACCAACTCCACAAATTCATGCTAGATTAATGGTTTTTGAATGATTTTTATTGAAATTCCCAATTTATGCTCATATGCATGAAATCATGAAATCATGACACAGTTGGTCCTAATTAAGTTCCACAAATGCACATGAAATGATGGCCTTTTTACCCAACTTTGTGGAATTATCACACCCCAAACCTTATTTTTTCTAGTCCTTAAGCAAAACAAAGCTTAAAGGAACAATTTTTAACCTACTCTAAGAAAACAAACGATAAATGCAAAAAAAAAAAAAAAATGTCACTTTCGCTGGCTCTCCCGACTGTATTTAACGTATGCAGCAAGCCCTTAAACCCATATTTTTTCCCTAATGGACGAGTTGTGCCTTGTGAGGGTTGGCATTGAATTTACCCACAAAATTCATTTACACTAAAAACACCTATAGAAATAAAAATAAAGAGATTTTTTAGAAGGAAATCAAGTTATCTCGGATACTCCTTGTGTAACCCAGATTAATCAGAATCTCAGACTTCTCAAAATTCGGTTCACCCTTCTAATTTCAAAGATTATTTTTCTTCTTTTTTTTAAAATACCAAACTTTTGTGTGCTTTGTATAAGTGTGTATATCAAATCAATCTTTCAAATGTTCCGCTATGATGTCATAAAAACAGAATTCTCCGATCTTCCCTAGATTTAGGGGCTCATAAGTTTCACTTCGAGGCTACTGTGACGGCTTTCGCACTCCAATTTTTTTCAAAGGCCTCAAGATGCATCTCTATTTTTTTTTTTTTTTCTATTCTTTCTCTCTGTTTTTTTTTTTTTTTTTTTTTTTTTTTTAACATAGGGTTTCATTGGGTGAATTTAGCTTTGTCATATAGGAGAGGGGGAGTGAACCAATCTCTTATGTGTTTCACATTTTTCTATTTTGTATATCCCTATATTTTCTTTTTCTCTTTATCATTTTTTCTACGGTCCCCAACAATAGCCAACCCTTTTTAGTTCGCCTGAATTAATCCAATGGTGTTGGTTCGCCTAACCATCCGGATGAATCAGGTAGACTTACAAGGCTAAACTTCAGAAAGTCATCTTATTTTTCTTGAAAAATCATGTGTTCGACACTAAAGCTTCCTATCCAGAATCTTGACAGATGTATGCATGCTTCAATGAAAAATAGAGATTGGTATGCACGAACGTTAAGGGAAAAATATATGGCAGGGGATAAAGGGAAGAAGTCATCTAATGATTTTCTATGGTAATCCATGTCCAATAAAGAATAAAAAATGATGATAATATACATGAATGTGGGCCATTGTTAGTTCTAGGGCCCGTTAATGTTGGTACACAGGATCTTCCAGAAGATCTCGTCAACATTTTTATTTCTCAATTCCAGGAAAGGTTTCAGCCTTTGACCATTAACTTTGACAGTTTCCCCAGATTTTGGATTCGCAATATCCATGGCCTCGAATACACAGCTCTCACTATGAATGGTCTAGTCCAACGGGATCTAAGTTTTCATGAAAATAGGTGGTATGCACCATCCACTAATCAGCCTCAGGTGGATTCATAATCCCAGCAATCTCCATCGCCCCCATCTACGAAACTTCTCATAAAGAGCATTCGAATCCGCATCAAGGAGCTATCACCACCTAAGGAGATGGGGCTTGTTGAGATGTCTCTTAAGTATCTCCGCAATTTGGGCGTGTAACTGTGCCTGAAATTGAGCATGAGCCTTATTCTACTTCGGTATCTAGTCGTTATGACGAGCATGTTGCTCACTCGAGGCGTATTGTTGTGCTATTGTAATCTGCAGAAGCCCATGGATTCTATCATCCAAGCTAGGGCAATGAGGACCCGCAGTAGCTTGTTCTGGTGGTCCTATACTCATATCCTGTAACAACAACAAAAAAAAAAAGCAGATTAAGACATATACAACAATATATTAAGAAACAACCCATCCCCCCAGTACATGTAGCACCCAATCCTACAATTGGCGTAGACGTGAAGCTTAAGCAGTGTAGAAAGCGATGGCGGTGGTCAATCTTTAATTTGGTAAGAATTCCCTTGAGTTTTTCAGGAAGAAAGAAAGAAGAAAAAGGGAGGAAGAGCTCAGCTGGTTGCAGACATTGAGGAATGGGTGAAATGAGGAAGAAGGCAGTTTATTTGTCTTTTTTTAATATAAAGTGCAATGTGGGGAGCACCAGTAATGAATATTCATGGGCTTAAAACTCTGATTTTCGGGCCTCAGATGAGTACGAAGAAGAAGAGGAAAATGTTTTAGATTATATCGAGTTTCAAATAGGCACAAATTCACCATGGTTTGAGGACCTCGAAATTTGAGCTCAGATTTCAATGTGAAAAATTGTTTTGCCCCTAGGGCTGGAAATTTTATTTTTCGGGGCTTCGAATGGGTGGGGATTGACAACGAAAGTTGTTAGGAATGTTATTCTCTATCAAATGGGATCAAGAAATGTACCCCCCCACAAACCCCCCCCCCCCCCACAACACACACTCACTTTTCCGAAAATACACGAAGGTTCCTAAAGGTATCAAACTAGGTTCAATGGCCCTTAGAACTTCCCAAAACTATAGAAAAGCTATTCTAAGTCTCAAACTTAAACAGAAAATATCCAAACCCACTTAGTGAACTGATGACACACTTAATTGGCACTAATCCTAGGAATAAGGGGTCGGGGCCTTACTGCCCACTGCTTCCTTTTTGGCTCACTTTGTTGGATCTTCGCATTCTCCTCAGACGAATGGGGTTTGCTAACAGCCTCATCAAAGGCGGCAAGTCTCATCAATGTAGTCACATTGTGTATCATTGGTAAGAGCCCCTTAAAAAAGCTATTCACCTTCTTGGCCTTTATATCATTCTACTCCCAGGCAATACTAGAGAACTAGATGAACTGAAGTATGTACTCGCCCATAGTCATGCTCTCCTCGTGTCAACCACTCGAACTTGATGCGTTTCGTAGCATCCACATGCTCCAGTATGAGCCTTCTCCTAAATTGAGTCTTGAAGGCATACCGCCCAACATCATCATCCATGGTCTGGAAGGGTACCCTCACACTCTCTCACCGCATCAATACAATTCCTCTAAACATATAAGCTACCAAGGAGAGCTTTTGACGTCCCAAGCTTACCATCACCTCTAAAACATTATTGGTATTCACCATCTACTCATCGGCTTCAGGTGGATTCATAATCCCAGCAATCCCCATGGCCCCTATCCTTCGAAACTTCTCATAAAGAGCGTTCGGATCCGCACCAAGGAGCTATCACCACCTGAGGAGATGAGGCTTGTTGAGATGTCTCTTAAGTATCTCCGCAATCTGGGCTTGTAACTGTGCCTGGAGTTGAGCATGAGCCTTATTATGCGTCGCTATCTAGTCATTCTACGGGGCGACTTACTCACTGGAGGCCTACTGCCATGCTATCATAATTTGCAGAAGCCCATGGATTCTATCATCCAAGATAGGGCAACCAGGACCCGCAGTAGCCAGTTCTGGCAGTCCTCTACTCATCCTGTAAAGAAAAAAAAACCAATTAAGACTTATACAACAATATATTAAGAAACAACCATCCCCTAGTACATTAGCACCCAATCTTAGAATCAAGGAACTTACACTAAGATAGCCCTATAGCAATGATTTTTTCTGTTTGGAGTATTGCTGGCGGGGGAATAATACGAAATTGGCGTAGATGTGAAGCTTGAGCTGTGTTGAAAGCGATGGCGGTGTTCAATTTCTAATTTTGTAAGAATACCCTTGAGTTTTTCAGGAAGAAAGAAAGAAGAAAAAGGAGGAAGAGCTCTGCTGGTTATAGACATTTAGGAATGGGCGAAATGGGGAAGAAACAGCTGATTTGTCTTCTTTGATTATAAAGTGGAATGTGGGGCGCACCAATAATGAATATTCATGGGCTTAAAATTCTGATTTTTTTGCCTTGGATGAATACGACGAAGAAGAGGAAAATGTTCCAGATTAAATCTAGTTTCAGAAAGGTAGGAATTTGCCATGGTTGGAGGACCTTGAAATTTGAGTTTAGATTTCAATGTGAAAAGATTTTTTTGCCCCTAATGCTGGAAAATTTATTCTTCAAATGGGTGGTGAGTGAAAACAAAAGTTATTGGGAATGTTATTCTCTATTAAATGGGATCAGGAAATGAATTTTTCAGAATTTAGAAATGCCCCCTCACAATTTTTTCAAAATACTCGAAGGTTCCTAAAGGTATCAAACTAGGTTCAATGGCCTTTAGAACTTCCCAAAGCTATAGAAAAGCTATTCTAAATCTCAAACTTAATCGAAGAACATCCAAACCCACTTAGTGAACTGATGAAACACTTAATTAGCACTAATCCTAGGAATTAGGCGACGAGTTCTTACTGCCCACTCCTTCCTCTTTGGCTCACTTTGTTGGATCTTTGCATTCTCAGACAAATAGGGTTTGCCAACAGCTTCATCATAGGTGGCAAGTCTCATCAAGGCAATCACATTGTGTATCATTTGACAAACTCAAGATAAAACATGAAGAATATTAATTGAGATTGTATTAATTTGAGATCAATCCTCAATATATAACCATTTACATGCCTTAATCAAGGCTCTAAACTTGGAAAGAGTATCAATTATAATTCTAAGTTTTAGAAACAAAGACTACAATTGAGGATACACAACTATGTACAGTGTGTCATTGACCCAAGGCAATCCATGTGAATATAAGATATGACGGCCAGAAACGGCATGGATACGACAAGGACACGCCATAGACACGACAGGGACAAGGATTTTACACATAAAAAGTGAAGTATCAGATACGATATGACAAGATACGTTGCTCATTTTGAAGTATCTGTTCATCATAGAATATAAGAACTGGGCTGGATCCCTTTGGTGGGTCTTGGGCCTGATTAACACTGCCCCTTACATTGATGCAGGAGAATCAGCGAGCATCAATTTTCTAGCCAAGAACTGATGGCGTGGTTGTGGAAGACCATTAGTGAGAATATCCGCAATTTGAAGCTCAATGGAGACATGCGGAAGGTTAATGACATCACATGTGAACACATCACGTATGGAGTGACAATCAACCTCGATGCGTTTAGTGCGTTCATGAAAAATCGGATTTTCAGTAATCTGAATTGCACTTGTATTATATGCATAGAGGGGGGTAGCTCCTTCTATTGGAAATCCAATGTCAGATAACACACCTCGGAGCCAAAGAGTTTCGGAGCATGTAGTAGACACGGCTCGGTACTCTGCCTCGATAGAAGATTTGAAAACTTTTTCATGTTTTTTGTATTTCCAGGAATTCATACTATCACCCAAAAACATGCACCATCTTGTTGTCTATCTGTGAGTATCCGGACAACCAATCCAATCAGTATATGAATAAGCTTTGAGAGATAGAGGATTGTCGGATGAAAAGAAGAACCAGTGAGTCGGTGTGCGAATAAAATACCGAATGATGCAGCGAACAGCAGCCATATGAAGGTGACGAGGAGCAGTCATGAACTAACTCATTAGGTTGACCGCAGAGGAGATATTAGGACGAGTTATCGTGAGGTAGATCAAACTACCAACTAACGGCGATATGTGGTAGGATCTGGAAGAAGGTCACCCTCCTCTTTACTGAGTTTGACATTCAGTTCGACCGGCGTATCTACTAGAGCTGAAGCAGTAAGGCCAGCCATGTCAATGAGATCAACCGTGTATTTGTGCTGATTGAGAACTATACCTTTAGTCGATCGATGAACTTTAAGACTGAGGAAATAGTTTAAAGGGCCGAGATCCTTCATGTGAAATGTCTGATGAAGAGAAGCTTGGAGAGTTCCTAAATCATTTGTGCTTTTGGACCAGTAATGATGATGTCATCAACGTAGACAAGTAGCATAGTAATCCCGGACAGAGCATGATGTAAAAACATAGAAGGATCATACTTTCATCCAAGCGAATAGGAGCATCTTGAAATTTCTCAAACCATGCACGAGGAGCTTACTTCAGACCATAGAGAGAGCGACGAAGTTTGACAACCATACCCTTCTTGGATGAGTACCTCTCAGGCAGACGCATATAAACGTCTTCTTTGAGATCGCCATGAAGAAATGCAATTTTGACATCTATTTGATATAGAGGCCAAGATTGAGATGTAGCAACAACAAGAATGATGCATACGGTGGTCATTTTGGCGACGGGAGCAAAAGTTTCATCACAATCGATGCCATATTCTTATCGAGTTTCAAGAGCGTCAAGGCGTGCCTTATATCGATCTAATGTGCCATCAGATTTTAATTTGAGAGAAAACATCAACTTACAGCCAATAGGTTCGACACCCACAGGAGACTGGACAATATCCCACATATGATTTTGCTCTAAAGCCTCTAGTTCATCTTGCATAGACTGGTTCCAACATTGGTACTACACAGCCTGAGAGTAGGATTGTGTGATGGAAGAGGAAGACAAAGTGGCCATCAGGGAAGTATGTGAGATCCCATAGTGGTCTGGTGGTATCGAAATGCGAGTGGAGCAACGCAATGAAGGGTGGTCAGATAGACCAAGTGCCGAAGGTGGACCAGATGCTAGAGGAAGATTAGGAGGGGGAGTCACAGTAGGCACTTACTTATTCCGTCTGTGATACACAAAAATTAGGATTAAATCGAACAACTGGCGTGTTGTCAGAAAAACCATGTAAAGACACCAAGGAGTAGAAGTCAAAAGGATAAGGTGTTTGTGAAAAAAATATTGTTGTTAAAAAAGAAAAAAGACATTCTTAGAGGTACAAATGCGACGAATGTAAGGATCATAGCAAAGGAACCCTTTCTGGAAGGGTGTATATTCTAAAAAAACACACTGAGCTAATTGAGCGGTTAGTTTGGTTCTTTTAGAAGGAGGCAAATGCACAAAGCATATCGAGCCAAAAACATGAAGATCATCATAGGATGGAGATGTCTTGTACAACCAGTAATATGGGCTCTGATTTTCAATAGAGGTTAATGGCATACAATTGATAAGATGAGCTGCAGTAGCCAGTGCCTCAACCCAAAAACGAGTAGGAACTGATGATTCAAGAAGAAGGGAATGAGTGACATCAAGGATGTAGAAGATAATGTGGCCCAGTCCCACGAGGCCCAGCCCATCATGGGGTTGTACATAGCTGTAATATAAATCCCACGTGTGGGATCTTCTTGGATTATATTCCTTTCTTCTCTTATTTACTTCCTTGTATAGATTAGGAGATTGATTCTTTATTATTTTGATTGTATTGATTAGGGCCCTTGATTAAGGTATAATGTAATTATAAATAGACAATCGATCCTCCCATTGGGGCATCACTTTTCATCCAAACTTCTCTCTCGTTTTGCTCTTTATATTATTTCAAAGGAAATGCCTATTTTTTCTTTTGGCTACTCTATTCTGCTGTGGAGTATAAGGATAAGTTCTTTGAGAAATAATGCCTTTGTTTTGCAAAACTGTTGAAAACTAAAGGACACGTACTCCCCGCCCGAATCAGATTGCAAGATTTTATAGCAAGTGGAAAATCGATTTCAACATAAGCTAAATTTATTTTTAACAGCATTAAAAACATCAGATTTGGAATGCAGAAAGTAGACCTATGTGAACCGACTGAAATCATAAATAAAAGTCACAAAGTATTTATAGTGAGCGTGAGAAAGAGCTAGAGCAGTTCCCCATACATTGCTATGAACTAAATCAAAACACTGAGTGCTGTGTGAAGTGGAATTAGGAAACGGAAGAGTTTTTCTCTTTCCCATTTCACAAGTAGCACATCTAAAAGGCACACAAGAAGAAAGGCCAAAAGATTTATTTAATAAACCAGAGTTTAACATAAGGGACAAAACTTTGGAATTAGAATGTCAATGTCTATTATGCCACAATTGGCAGTTATCTCTAATAGAAAACAAAACACATTATTGTCAAATATATTCCTAGAAATTTAGAAAAATTCAGCGGAAACAAGCGTCCACACTTAAGCCCCATCGCAATCTCCTTCCCGATCATTTGGTCCTGCACAACATAACCAAAAGAAGAAAAAAAGATATTACAATTATTTTCAACAAGTTGCCCAACTAACAATAGGTTTGAAGTTAAATCGGGACAAAGGTAAACATTTTTCAATGAGATGGAACCAGGGATATCTCTAAGAGAAGTAATGGGAAAATTGCCTCCATCAGCAGTTTGTATGTGAAGATTGCAATTGTATTTTGGTACATTGGAGAGGGGTACGGGAATACGTCATATAATTAGACACCTCGGAATCAAGGAACCAAGTAGAAGATGAAGGTGAGTTACCTGAGAGACCAAAGCCAAAGAGGGCATTGACAATCATTTGTTGGACCAATTTAGGAGTTAGAGATGCTGAGGGCCCAGGCTTTGAGGGTGTAGATGTAGGAATAGACATAACTGAAGAAGCAACATAAGCATGTGGAGTCTGAGACTGTGGAGCCTGATGCTGCGAAGTCTGATATTGTGGACTCTGATACTGCGGTGATGGACATTGTGGGTGGCGGCGACATTCAGAGATGATATGTCCCGACTTTTTACAATGGTTGTAGACTTTTTGTTTGCATTGAGATGCAAGATGCCAAATTTTTTGACAACTGTAGCATTGTGTTTTGCTTAAGTCACGAGGGAGAGGCTGGCAAGTCTTATTTGCCGAGAATGCGACGGAATAGATCTCAGTCTTTTGTTGAGCAATATGAGACGAGGTCGTAATACGTTGTTCTTCGCGTAAGAGTTCATTCAAGCAGACATCCAATGAAGGTAAGGGCATTTGATTCATCAAGGCAGATCGGAGACTTTCATATTCATTCCACAGTTTCATCAAAAACTAATCTTTTTAACTAGATGCTTGAAGATCTTCGATCACTGTCAAAACATTGTCATCCACATCCGCATACTTAATACTATCGTATTTCGACCACAGTGTACGGAATTCTGAATAGTAGTCTTGTACCGATAAGGTCCCTTGTGCATATTTAGCAATCGCACATTCAAGATGGAATTGAGGTGCAGAGTTGTCTTGATGGTATTACTCTCTTCAAATACCCCCACATGGCTTTAGAGGTTGAGTAAGGCTTGAGATTCATTATCAAATGTGGCTCGATGGATCCCAGAATCCATGATTTGATTTTGGCATCTTTAGTATGCCAAGAGGATATCTTCTTTTCATCCTCAATGGGTTTAGGGTCAGCACCAGAAACAAAACCCCACAATTCCTTAGCTTCTAGGTAGATTTGGAATTGGAAAGACCAAGCATGGTAATTTTTTACAGTGAATTTGATCAAAGTGACCTCTGATTTTTCCATCTCAATGTTAGATTGGAAAAAATTGGATTGATACAATGAAAAAAGTAACCAAATCAAGCAACATCCATCTAGGCAGATAAGGAAAAAACAAAGTCAGACCAATAATAATGAACAAAACCCCTCTGACGACCTTGACTAAAGCTTCAGATCCCACACGCACCTACTGGAACAGGTTTAAACCTATTCCGTTGAATATCCAAGATTTTGGACGGTCTTGGTTGAAACTTGTGTAATATTTTTAACTAACTTGAGAATGGACAGAAGGACTACCTAGAGGTGCTGAAAAACCCTGGAAAAATCGCCAATAATCCTAGAAATATCAGGCGACCATGTCTGTGTAGTTTTTGGAGATTGATTTGATGATCAGGGGTGGGCCACCTTAAAGATGGAACTGTCGTAGATGGTAGATGCGGCTAAAATTTCTTAAACAGATGCCTGGATCTGTTTTCTGCACAAGAGAGAGATTTATTCCCCTCTATCCTATTGCCTTCATGCTTTGGAAGAAAAGAAACTAGAGAGGAGAGCCTTGCTGCTCTGATACCATGGCAAACTCATGATAGAACATGAAGAATATTAACTTAGATTGTATTAATTTGAGTGTTCATTCCTTTGGAGATCACTCCTCAATAAATAACCATTTATGCCTTAATCAAGTTTTAAACTAGAAAAGAGTATCAATTACAATTTTAAGTTTATAGAAACAAAGACTAAAATAGAAGATACACAACTATGTACAGTGTGTCATTGACCCAAAGCAATTCACGTGAATATAAGAACTGGGCCGAATCCCTTTGGTGGGTCGTGGGACTGATTAAGGCCTGATTAACATCTTTGGTCTAAGCCCTTAAGAAGGCCATTCACCTTCTTGGCCTCTATATCAATCAGCTCCTAGGAAAAACTAGACAACCAGATGAACTTGATGTATGTACTCACCCACAGTCATACTCCCGTAGCGTCAACTACTCGAACTTGATGTGCTTCCTAGTGTCCACATGCTCCGGTATGAACCTTCTCCTAAACTGAGTCTTGAAGGCATACCACCCAACATCATCATCCATGGTCTGGAAGGGTCTCGTCACACTTTGCCACCATGTCCCTACAATGCCTTGGAACATATAAGCCACCAAGGAGAGATTTTGACCTCCCAAGAAAACCATCACCTCTAAAACATTATTGGTATGGACCATTCACTCATCGGCCTCAAGTGGATTGATAATCCCAGCAATCTCCATGACCCCCATCTTCCAAAACTTCTCATAAAGAGCATTCGGATCCACACCGAGGAGCTATCACCACTTGAGGAGATGAGGCTTATTGAGATATCTCTTAAGTATCTCCGCAATCCGGGCTTGTAACTGTGCCTAAAACTTCAGCATGAGCCTCATTCTGCCTCACTATCTAGTCGTTCTGACAAGCATGTTGCTCAGTCGAGGCATATTGCTGTGCTATCATAATCTGCAGAAGCCCATGGTTTCTATCATCCAAGGTATGGCAACTCAAACCCGTAGTAGCTTGTTCCAGCGGTCCTCTTCTCATATCCTATAACAAAAAATGCAGATTAAGACACATACAACAATATATTAAGAAACAACCCATCCCCCGAGTACATGTAGCACCCAATCCTAGAATCATGGAACTTACACTAAGATAGCCCTTCTGCAATGATATTTATTGTTCCGACGGTTGTTGGTGGCGGAATGACGCAAGATTGGCGTAGATGTGAAGCTTGCGCCGAGTAGAAAGCGATGGCCGTGGTCAATCTCTAATTTTGTAAGAATTCCCTTGAGTTTTTTAGGAAGAAAGAAAGAAGAAAAAGGGAGGAAGAGCTTAACTGGCTGCAGATGTTGAGGAAGATGTGAAGGTAGCTTATTTGTCTTCTTTTAATATAAATTGGAATGTGGGGACACTAGTAATGAATATTCATGGGCGTAAATCTCTGATTTCCGGGCCTCGAATGAATACAACGAAGAAGAGAAAAATGTTTCAGATTAAATCCAGTTTCAGAGAGGCACAAATTTGCCTTGGTTTGAGGACCTCGAAATTTGAGCTCAAATTTCATTGTGAAAAGATTGTTTTGCCCCTGAGGTTGTAAATTTATTTTTCGAGGCTTCGAATGGGAGGGGAGTGAAAACGAAAGTTGTTGTGAATGTTATTCTCTATCAAATGGGATCAAGAAACAAATTTTTCAAAATTTAGAAACGCACCCCCACCCCCCCCCCCCGCACTTTTTCGAAAATACAAGATGGTTCCTCAAGGTATCAAACTAGGTTCAATGGCGCTCAGAACTTCCCAAAGCTATAAAAAGGCTATTCTAATTCTCCAACTTAATCAGAAAACATCCAAACCCACTTAGTGAACTGATGACACACTTAATTAGCACTAATCCTAGGAATTAGGGGTCAGGGTTTTACTGCCCTCTACTTCCTCTTTGGCTCAATTTGTTCAATCTTTGTATTCTCTTCAGACGAATAAGGTTTGCCGATACCATCATCTAGTCATTCTAACGAGCGTGTTGCTAATTCGAGACGTATTGTTGTGCTATCATAATCTACAGAAGCCCATGGATTCTATCATCCAAGCTTAGGGCAACAAGGACCTGCAGTACCTAGTTTGAGCCGTGTAGAAAGCGATGGTGGTGGTCAATCCCTAATTTGGTAAGAATTCCTTTGAGTTTTTTAAGAAGAAAGAAAGAAGAAAGAGGGAGGAAGAGCTCAGCTGGTTGCAGAGGTTGAGGAATGAGCGAAATGAGGAAGAAGGCAGTTTATTTGTCTTCTTTTAATTTAAATAAAGTGGAATGTGGGGCGCACCAATAATGAATATTCATGGGCTTAAAATTACTGATTTCTAGGCCACGTTTGAATACGAAGATGAAAAGGAAAGTTTTCTAGAGTAAACCTAGTTTGAGGCTCAAATTTGCCATGGTTTGTGGACCTCGAAATTTGAACTTAGATTTTAATGTGAAAATATTGTGTTGCCCTGAACGTTGGAAAAATTATATTTTGGGGCGTCGAATGGGTGGGGATTGGAAACGAAAGTTGTTGGTAATGTTATTCTCTATCAAATGGGATCAAGGAACGAGTTTTTCAGAATTTAGAAATGGCTCGCGACACTTTTCCGAAAATACACGAAGGTTCCTAAAGGTATCAAACATGGTTGATTGGCCCTCCGAAACTTCCCAAAGCTATAGAAAAGCTATTTTAAGTCTCAATCTTAATTTAGAAAACAACCAAACCCACTTAGTGAACTGATGTTACACTTAATTAGCACTAATCCTAGGAATTACGGGTCGAGGTCTTACTGCCCACTCCTTCCTCTTTGGCGCACTTTGTTGAAACTTCGCATTCTCCTAAGACGAATAGGGTTTGCTGACAGCCTCAACATAGGTGGCAAGTCTCATCAATGCGGTCACATTGTGTTTCATTGGACTGAGCCCCTTGAGAAAGCTAGTCACCTTCTTGGCCTCTATATCAATCAGCTCCTAAGCAAAACTAGACAACCAAATGAACTGATGTATGTACTCTCCTACAGTCATACTTGTAGAAGATAACTCATGAAATAAAATGGCCCATGTACACTAATCTTGGCCCATCTAGGCCCATGTAGAATATCCCGCGTATGGGATTGGGTTAAACATTATACAGCTTGTCTATGGATATACTTCTATGTATAGCTATTAGGATTCTTTTATTCTTTGATTCTGATTGTAATTAGATTGTAATTACTGTTGATTGATAGCATGTGATTAGGGTAAATTTCATTATAAAATGGTTGGTCGATCCTCTATTGAGGGATGACTTTTCCTCCAAACGTCTGTCACTCTCTCTCTCTCTTTTGCTTTTTACATTATAACATGGTATCAGAGCCATAGGTTATGAGAAGATTTCCTGCATTAGTCTGAGAGATTCATCAATATATCATCGAGTGCTTCTCCCTGGTGTATCGTCGCCTCTTCCTTCTCTCTGCTGACTCTGCCTGGAGTTCTCTAATCAAGGTGGCCCACCTCTGATCAATCACTTGTTGCTAGCAACATACATGGTTATGATCGACTAGTCTTCAGGAGTTTTTTAAAGATTTTTCTGGATTTTTTATTCATTGGTTAAGGTACTATTCAATCCCTTTTTCATCTGACGGTTTTGGGTTCTTTTTCTCAAAAGGATTTCATCACCATCGTCCAGATTTGTGGATTTTTATCCAAATCTCCTCAAACTTGGACTAGATGACATACTTTTGATCCCTTCCAGGATTATATACTCTGATCTGAGATTGGACAACATTGTGGGACCCACGCACCACTTCTGCCCTGAAAATCCAGTTCGTCTGGCTCCTTTTTTGGTATTTTCTATGGTGTTTTCTGTTGAACTCATATATCAACAACTTTGATAGCATCTGTCATACTTGGTTAGTGAAAATTATAGCAGCTTACATCATTGTGATTGCTCCTCTACTGCTGCTGTTCATCTCTGTTACTGTTTTTCACTGTTGGTATTCTTCTCTGCTACTGCTTTCTTTGTGGTTTCTACTGCTGGTTCTTCCCTGCTTCTATCTGGCTCACTGATTTGTGTGTTCTCTCTGTTGCATCTAGTAACAATGGAAAAATACGATGTTATTCCAGTTAAATTTAATGGGAATAATTATATGGCCTCGTCTTTTCATCTCAAGAATTTTGTGGAAGGCCAAGGACTGTTTGGTTATCTTGATGGATCGATAACTAAACCTACTACTACAAGCGCTACTGACACTAAAGCATTATCCACCTGGTCCAAAGAAAATGCTAAAGTAATCACTTGGATTCTTAACTCCATTGATCCTTCTCTTGCCATTGCTCTTCAAACATATACTGTAGCCGCTGATATGTGGGCACATCTCAAGAAAATTTATCATCAAACGAATAAAGCACGCAAATTTCACTTGGATAGTGAAATTGCTAAATTCAATCAAGGAGATAAATCTGTGCAAGAATACTTTCATGGGTTTCTCATCTTATGGACTGAGAGGGATGCTATGATCATTCAAACTGTTTCTTCTGGATTTTTGTCTGAGGCTCTTTAATTACAAGAGGAAACTCACATCAGCCAGTTCCTTATGAACCTCAGACCGGAATTCATATCGGTTCGGTCTGCTCTCATGAATAGAGAAGTATCCGTGAACCTGGATACCAACTTCCAAGAGGTCCTTCGAGAAGAACTTCGCCTGACCTCACAGCGTGCCATAGTTAAAGACCCAAAGGCTTTCCATGCTCCTCTTCTGGCTGATTCTGCTCTCCTGGCAAGCCCCAATCAGAAGCCTACTCACTGCTATGAATGCAAAGGCTTCGGTCATATTGCCAAGAACTGTCGTAAGAAACTGGTGTGCAGATATTGCAAACGCTCTGGTCATCTTATTGATGACTATCGGAGCTTACAGCGAAAGAATGGGCTCCAGCAGAAGCATAATCCTTCCAACTTGCCTAGACAAAATGCTCCAGCTGCGTTCCAAGTTCAAGCACCTTTCCCTGATACGGAAAGCACCTCTTCCGGGTCTGTCTCCATGACTCCTGCCCAGATTCAAGATCTGATTCAGAACACGGTTACCTCGGCATACGCATCTATGGGCTTTAATGGTGGTCGGTATCAAACTCATTCTCCTATGGCATTTCCTATTTTTCATTCTTCGGTCTCTCAGTCTTCATCTATCACCACATCCACATGGTTTTTAGATTCAGGAGCATCAAACCACATGACTTCTGTGGAAAGTAGCTTTAAAACCTCTCACCCTTACCTTGGAAAAGACAAAATCACCATTACTAATGGAGACCAATTATCCATTTCTGGTATTGGTACCATTACTTTATCCAGTATTTCTGGTCAGTCTATCAACCTTCCCAATGTCTACTTTGTTCCCAAATTATCAGCCAATTTACTTTCTGTAGGACAACTTATTGATGATGGGTACAATGTTAACTTTTCTTCCACTGGTTGTGTCATACAGGAGAGGCAAACTGGGAAGGTGATCGTGACGGGGAGTAAACATGGTCGACTGTTTCTACTAGACATTGGCCTTCATTCTCTCTTTTCTTCTTCTTCTCCTAATTTCAATAAATTTTGGATTGTGTGGCATAGTCGTCTTGGTCATGTGAACAATGCCTCTTTACTTTCTTTGTTTAAAATTGGTTGTTTAGAACATACCATTGATAATAAAATGCTTACCTCTTTCCTTCAATCAAAGTGTGAAACGTGTTGCTTGAGTAAGAGTCATATTTTGCCTTTTCCTATTCATCATTCTCGTGCATTATCATCTTTTGACATTATTCACACGGATGTTTGGGGAATCGCACCCACATTGAGTCGGACTGGGTTTAAGTATTATGTGACATTTATAGATGATCATTCTCGTTTCACTTGGATTTATTTCATGCGCTTCAAATCTGAAGTTTTTTCTCTCTTCCAAAAGTTTTACAAAATGGTTCAAACACAATTTAAGAAAGAAATAAAAATTCTTAGGTCTGACTTCGGTGGAGAATACATGTCACATAATTTTTCTGCCTTCCTCTCTGATAAAAGGAATTCTTCACCAAAAATCATGCCTGCATACTCCACAGCAAAATGGTATTGCGGATAGGAAGAATAGACATATTCTTGAAACTATTCATTCTCTCCTCCTTGCATCCTTAGTTCCTCCCACCTTTTGGTGTGATGCTGCACAGACTACTGTATATCTCCTCAATCGTCATCCTAGCTCTGTTCTAGGAAAGACTACTCCTTATGAAACTCTCTTTGGTCATGCCCCTTCATATTCTCACTTACGAGTTTTTGGCTGCCTGTGCTTTGTTCATCTTCCACCTACTGAGCGCACGAAGTTGTCTCCTCAGGCTGCCAAATGTATCTTTCTAGGTTATAGTACTGAACACAAGGGATTTCTGTGTTATGATCAATCCTAAAAACGGATGCGCATATCTCTTAATGTGATCTTTTTGTAACACATTCCTTTCTTTTCTTTGCGTTTGGATACTCACCCTGTTGCTGTGTCTTATATGCTGCATTTCCCTACGACTTCTCCACCTATTACCAATTTCTATGTCCGACGTAACACAGTTCCTCCTGTGGGGACTCCTTCTCCTGATCCTCTCCCAGTGCCACCTACTGCACCCTCAGGTATTAATGCTTCTTCTGATAATGTCATACCCCTGCGACGCTCTAGTCGTCCTTCAATTGCCCTTGACCGTTATGGCTTTCTTGCTCTTTTCACTTCTTTGGATAGTGCTCCTGTCCCTACCTCATATTCACAGGCCTCGAAGATACCTTACTGGCAGGATGCTATAACTGAGGAGTTGCTTGCTCTTGAAGCAAACAAAACATGGGAATTGGTACCGGCCCCTGTTGGCACCTCTGTAATCGGCAGTAAATGGATCTATTCCATAAAAGTTCATTCTGATGGGAGTCTTGACTGCTACAAAGCTAGATTCGTTGCTCAGGGTTACAAGCAGGAATATGGGATTGACTATGAGGCGACCATTGCACTAGTGGCAAAAATGACCACTGTTCGCACCCTTCTTTGTGTAGCTGCAGCCCGCAATTGGCCCCTATGGCAAATGGATGTCAAAAATGCCTTTCTTCATGGCGACTTGCGTGAGACTGTTTATTTAAAACCACCTCCGGGTTATGCTTGTCCTCCACAACATGTTTGTAAATTGCGGAAAGTTCTTTATGGACTTAAGCAGGCTCCCAGAGCTTGGTTTGATAAATTTCGGACCGCTATCCTTCAAGCTGGGTTTCGCCAGAGTCACTCTGGTAGTTCCCTCTTCTTCCGATGGACACCAAAAGGCTACACATTTCTCTTAGTCTATGTTGATGATATGATTATTAGTGGCAATGATATTACTGGCATTACGGATCTCAAACTTCATCTTACTCGCCACTTTCGAATGAAGGATCTTGGTCCTCTCAACTACTTTTTGGGGCTTCAGTTTGTGCGTAACAAATCTGGCATTGGGGTGCATCAGCGCAAATATGCTACAAATTTGATTACCTCGGCTAGATTTGATGATGCTCACATTGTTGATACGCCTATGGAATTAAACAGCAAACTCAGTTCGGATGATGGCCCTCCCCTGGATGATCCTTCTATTTTCCAGTGGATGGTTGGTAGTTTGCTCTATTTAACTATGACTCAGCCAGATATTTCCCATGCCGTTCATACAGTTAGCCAGTTTGTTAGCAATCCCCACAAACCTCACCTTGCTGCTGCGTTACGCATACTCCACTATGTTAAAGGCACTCTTCACCATGGTCTCTTCTACCCTTCTGGTAATTCTTTGTGCTTATCTGCTTATGCTGATGCCTACTGGGCTGGTTGTCCAGATTCTCGGCGCTTTACCACTGGCTGGTGTATGTTTCTTGGGGATTCTCTGATTTCATGGAAGCGCAAGAAGCAAACCACCGTTTCGAAGTCTTCTGCTGAGGCAGAATATCGGGCAATGTCATCCGCTAGTGCTGAAATCATCTGGCTACGCCGTCTTCTCTGTGAATTCGGTGTTCATCTTGGTCGTTCTACCCCTCTTCACGGTGACAACACTAGTGCTACCAGAATTGCTAATAATCCGGTTTTTCATGAAAGGACGAAGCACATTAAGATTGATTGTCACTTCGTCCGTCAGTATGTTGTTACTGAGATGATATCTCTTCCTCATGTCTCTACTCTTAACTAGTTGGTGGATATATTCACCAAGGCTCTACCCAAAACGCATCATCATGATCTTACTTGCAAATTACTGTTTTCTGTCTTACCACATCAATTTGAGGGGGAGTGTAGAAGATAACTAATGAAATAAAATGGCCCATGTACACTAATCTTGGCCCATCTAGGCCCATGTAGAATATCCCACGTATGGGATTGGGTTAAACATTATACAGCTTGTCTATGGATATACTTCTATGTATAGAGATTAGGATTCTTTTATTCTTTGATTCTGATTGTAATTAGATTGTAATTACTGCTGATTGATAGCATGTGATTAGGGTAAATTTCATTATAAAATGGTTGGTCGATCCTCTATTGAGGGATGACTTTTCCTCCAAACGTCTGTCACTCTCTCTCTCTCTTTGCTTTTCACATTATAACAATACTCCCCTCATGTCAACTATTCGAACTTGATGCGCTTGCTAGCATCCACATGATCCGGTATGAACCTTCTCTTAAACTGAGTCTTGAAGGCATACTGCCCAACATCATCATCCATGGTCTGGAAGGGTCCCCTCACACTCTTCCACCATGTGATCTCTACAATGCCTCTGAACATATAAGTTAGCAAGGAGAGCTTTTGACGTTACACTTAATTAGCTATAATCCTAGGAATTAGGGGTCGGGGTCTTACTGCCCACTCCTTCCTCTTTGGCGCACTTTGTTGAAACTTCGCATTCTCCTAAGACGAATAGGGTTTGCTGACAGCCTCAACATAGGTGGCAAGTCTCATCAATGCAGTCACATTGTGTTTCATTGGTCCGGGCCCCTTAAGAAAGCTAGTCACCTTCTTGGCCTTTATATGAATCAGCTCCTAAGCAAAACTAGACAACCAAATGAACTGATGTATGTACTCTCCCACAGTCATACTCCCCTCATGTCAACTATCGAACTTGATGCGCTTCCTAAAATCCACATGATCCGGTATGAACCTTCTCCTAAACTGAGTCTTGAAGGCATACTGCCCAACATCATCATCCATGGTCTGGAAGGGTCCCCTCACACTCTTCCACCATGTGATGTCTATAATGCCTCTGAACATATAAGTTAGCAAGGAGAGCTTTTGACGTCTCATGCATGCTATCACCACTAAAACTTCATTGGTATGCACTATCCACTCATCTGCCTCTGCTGGATTCATAATCTCAGCAATCTCCGTGGCCCCCGTCTTTTGAAACTTCTCATAAAGTGCATTCAGATCTGCATCGAGGAGCAGTCACCACCTGAAGAGATGGGGCTTGTTTAGATGTCTCTTAAGTATCTCCGCAATCTGGGCTTGTTACTGTGCCTGAAATTGAGCATGAGCCTCATTCTGCCTTGATATCTAGTCGTTTTGATGGCGACTTGCTCATTGGAGGCCTACTGTTGTAATTATAAATAGACAATTGATCCTCCCATTGAGGAATCACTCTCATCCAAACTTCTCTCTCGTTTTGCTCTTCATATTATTACATGGTACCAGAGAGCTAGGTTGTGATCAATCTCTCATCCCATATTGAATCTCTCCTCCTCTTATTGAAGTGCATCATCCTCTCTTCTTTTCTGCTACTATTCCTGCTAAATAGTCCCTGACGTGACTCTGATCAACTGTGGCCCACCACTGATCAACTTTAGATCACCAAGCAGCCTCCATAGTTGGAATCACCAGTTATTAAGGAGTATTCTCAGGATTTTTATGAATTTTTTTCTCACCATTTGAGTTCCTGCCTCCAAAATTAAGGTCGCCTGGGTGCTTTATTTGCACTATTTGTGTTGCCTGCTGCTGGTTTGCTTATCAGACACCTCCTCTGTTGTTTTAAGCAGACTCCCTCTTGTTAGCTGCCTTCTGCTTCGCTGGTTATTTGATTTCTTTGGTACTAGCTGCTGTGTGCATATTTGTTGTTGCTGTTATTGTTTGCTGTCCTTGGTTCCTCTTTGTTGCTGTTAGTACTGTTGCTTCCTTTCTCCTATGGACAAGTATGATGTTATTCCTGTTAAATTCAATGGGACTAATTATACGGCCTGGTCATTTCATCTAAAGAATTTTGTAGAAGGACAAGGCTTGTTTGGTTATCTTGATGGATCCATAACTAAACCCACTACAAATACAACTGATACAAAAGCATTACCCACTTGGTCTAAAGAAAATGCTAAGGTCATCACTTGGATTCTTAACTCCATTGATCCTTCTCTTGCCATTGCTCTTCAAGCATATACTGCTGCATCTGATATGTGGGGACATCTCAAGAATATTTATCATCAAACAAATAAAGCTCGCAAATTTCAATTAGATAATGAAATTGCAAAATTCAGTCAAGGCGATAAATCTGTACAGGCATACTTCAATGGATTTCTCACTTTATGGATTGAGAGGGATGCTATGATTATTCAGACCGTGTCTGCTGGGTTTCTCTCTGAGGCTCTTAAATTACAAGAGGAAACCCACATCAGCCAGTTCCTGATGAATCTCCGACCCGAATTCGAATCTGTTCGGTCTGCTCTCATGAATAGGGAAGTCTCTGCAAACCTGGATACATGCTTCCAAGAAGTCCTTCGAGAAGAACTTCGCCTCAACTCTCAGCGTGCCATTCTTGAAGAACCAAAGGCCTTCTTAGCTCCTCTCCCGGCTGATTCGGCTCTCCTGGCAGCCCCCAATCAGAAGCCTACTCAATGCTATGAATGCAAAGAATTCGGTCATATAGCCAAGAACTGTCGCAAGAAAATGGTTTGCAGATATTGCAAACACTCTGGTCATCTTATTGATGATTGTCACAGCTTATAGCGAAAGAATGGGCTCCAGCAGAAGCAAAATCCTTCCACTGTTCCCAGACAAAATGCTCCAGCTGTGTTCCAAGTTCAAGCACCTCTCCCTGATATGGAAAGCACTTCTTCTAGGGCTGTCTCCATGACTCCAGCCCAGATTCAAGAACTGATTCAGAACACGGTGACCTCTGCATATGCATCTATGGGCTTTAATGGTGGTCGGTATCAAACTCATTCTCCTCTAGCATTTCCTGCTTTTCATTCTTCAATCTCTTTGTCTTCCTCAATCACCCCATCTACCTGGTTTCTAGATTCAGGAGCATCAAACCACATGACTTCTGTGGAAAGTAGCTTTATAGCCTCTCACCCTTACCTTGGCAAAGACAAAATCACCACTGCTAATGGAGACCAATTAATCATTTCTGGAATTGGTACCATTACTTTATCTAGTGTCTCTGGCCAGTCCCTCCACCTTTCCAATGTCTACTTTGTTCCCAAATTATCAGCCAATTTACTTTCTGTCGGGCAACTTATTGATGATGGGTACCATATTAACTTCTCTTCCACTGGTTGTGTCATACAGGGGCGGCAAACTGGGAAGGTGATCGTGACGGGGAGTAAACATAGTCGATTGTTTCTGCTGGACATTGGACATCGTTCTCTATTTTGTTCTTCTTCTCCTAATTTCAATAAAATGTGGACTATGTGGCATAGTCGTCTTGGTCATGTGAACAATGCTTATTTACTTTCTTTGTTTAACCTTGGTTGTTTAGAATCCACTATTGATAATAAAATGATGTCCTCTTTCCTTCAATCCAAGTGTGAAAACATGTTGCTTGAGTAAGAGTCATATTTTGCCATTTCCTATTCATCGTTCTCGTGCATTATCATCTTTTGATATTATTCACACTGATGTTTGGGGTATTGCACCTACATTGAGTCGGACAGGGTTTAAGTATTATGTGACATTTATTGATGATCATTCTCGTTTCACTTGGATTTACTTTATGCGCTTCAAATCTGAAGTATTTTCTCTTTTCCAAAAGTTTTACAATATGGTTCACACACAATTTAAGAAAGATATAAAAATTCTTAGGTCTGACTCCGGTGGAGAATACATGTCCCATGAATTTTCTCCCTTTCTTTCTGATAAAGGTATTCTTCACCAAAAATCCTGCCCACATACTCCACAGTAAAATGGTGTTGCGGAGAGGAAGAACATGCATATTCTTGAAACTGTTCGTACTCTCCTACTTGCATCCTTAGTTCTTCCAAATTTTTGGTGTGATGTTGCACAGACTGCTGTGTATCTCCTCAATCGTCATCCTAGCTCTGTTCTGGGAAAGACTACTCCATATGAAGCTCTCTTTGGTCATACTCCTTCATATTCTCACTTACGTGTTTTTGGTTGCTTGTGCTTTGTCCATCTTCCACCGACAGAGTGCACTAAGCTATCACCACAAGCTGCAAAATGTATCTTCCTAGGCTACAGTACTGAACACAAGGGATTTCTGTGTTATGTCCACTCCGAGAAACGCATGCGAATATCTCGTAATGTGATCTTCTTGGAACACATTCCTTTCTTCTCTTTGCGTTTGGATACTCATCCTGTTGCCGTGTCCTATCTGCCACAATTCCCTGAGACTACTTCTCCATCACCTATTAACAATGTCTATGTCCGGCGTAACACAATTCCTCCTGTGGGGCCTCCTTCTCCTGATCCTACCCCAATGCTGCCTACTGCACCCTCAGGTATTAATACTTCCTCTACTGATAGTGTCATATCTCTGCGATGCTCTAGTCGTCCTTCTGTTGCTCCTGACCGATATGGCTTTCTGCTCTTTTCACTTCCTTGGATAGTGCTCCTATACCAACCTCTTATTCACAGGCGTCGAAGATTGCCTACTGGCAGGATGCTATGACTGAGGAGTTGCTTGCTCTTGAAGCGAACAACACATGGGACTTGGTACCGACTCCTGAACAAGCCTCTGTAATTGGCAGTAAATGGATCTATTTGGTAAAAGTTAACTCTGATGGGAGTCTTGATCGCTACAAAGCCAGATTGGTAGCGCAGGGTTACAAGCAGGAGTATGGCATTGACTATGAGGAGACATTTGCACCAGTGGCTAAAATGACCACCGTTCGAACTCTTCTTTGTGTCGTTGCAGCTCGCAACTGGCCTCTATGGCAAATGGATGTCAAAAATGCTTTTCTTCATGGCGATTTGAAAGAGACTATCTACTTAAAACCTCCTCCGGGATATGCGTGTCCTCCTCATCATATTTGCAAGTTGCGAAAATCTCTTTATGGACTTAAGCAGGCTCCTAGGGCTTGGTTTGATAAGTTCCGGGCAGCAATTCTTCAAGCTGGGTTTCATCAGAGTCATTCGGACGGTTCACTATTTCTTAGATGGACACCGAAGGGTTATACATTCCTTTTAGTCTATGTTGATGATATGATTATCAGTGGCAATGATATTTCCGGCATTACGGATCTCAAGCACCATCTCACTCGCCATTTCAGAATGAAGGATCTTAGTCCTCTCACTTACTTTCTGGGGCTTGAGTTTTCGCGTACCAAATCAGGAATTCGGGTCCATCAGCGTAAATATGCTACTGATTTGATCACCTCAGCAAGACTTGATGATGCTCATACTTTTGATACGCCGATGGAATTAAACAGCAAACTTAGTACGGAGGATGGTCCTCCCTTGGATGATCCCTCTATTTTTCGGCGGATAGTTGGTAGTTTGCTCTACTTAACTATGACTCGACCTGATATTTCTCATGCAGTTCATACAATTAGCCAATTTGTGAGCAATCCTCACAAACCCCACCTTACTGCTGCTTTGCGCATACTCCGTTATGTTAAAGGCACTCTTACTCATGGTCTCTTCTATCCTTCTGATTCTTCTCTGCAATTATTAGCGTATGCAGATGCCGACTGGGCTGGTTGCCCTGATTCTCGGCGATCTACTACTGATTGGTGTATGTTTCTTGGCGACTCTTTGATTTCGTGGAAGTGCAAGAAGCAAACCACTGTGTCAAAGTCTTCTGCTGAGGCCGAATATCGGGCAATGTCGTCCGCAAGTGCTGAAATCATTTGGCTCCGCCGTCTTCTATGTGAGTTCGGTGTCATTATGTGTCATTCTATACCTCTGCATGGGGACAATACCAGTGCTACCAGAATTGCTAATAATCCAGTCTTTCATTAACGGACGAAGCACATTGAGATTGATTGTCATTTCATCTGTCAGCATGTTATCACTGAAAAGATAACCTTGCATCATGTCTCTACTCATGACCAGTTGGCGGATATCTTCACCAAAGCACTTCCCAAACCACACCATCATGATCTCACTGGCAAATTGCTGTTTTCTGCATTACCACATCAATTTGAGGGGGAGTGTAGAAGATAATGTGGCCCAGTCCCACTAGGCCCATAATGTGGCCCAGTTCCACTAGGCCCAGCCCATCATGGGGTTGTACATAGCTGTAATATAAATCCCACGTGTGGGATCTTCTTGGATTATATTCCTTTCTTCTCTTATTTACTTCCTTGTATAGATTAGGCGATTGATTATTTATTATTCTGATTGTATTGATTAGGGCCCTTGATTAAGGGATAATGTAATTATAAATAGACAATTGATCCTCCCATTGAGGAATCACTTTCATCCAAACTTCTCTCTCGTTTTGCTCTTCATATTATTACAACTGTTGTGCTATCATAATCTGCAGAAGCCCATGAATTCTATCATCCAATCTAGGGCAACCAGGACCCGTAGTAGCCAATTTTGGCGGTCCTCTACTCATATCCTGTCAAAAAAAAAAAAAGTCGATTAAGAAATATACAAGAATATATTAAGAAACAATCTAGTACCTGTAGCTCCCAATCTTAGAATCAAGGAACTTACACTGAGATAGCCCTATAGCATTGATATTGTCTGTTTGGAGGTTTAATGGCGGGGGAATAACGCAAAATGGGCGTAGATGTGAACCTTGAGCTGTGTATAAAGCGATGGCAGTGGTCAATCTCTAATTTGGTAGGAATACCCTTGAGTTTTTCGAGAAAAAAGAAAGGAGAAGAAGGGAAGAAGGGCTCAGCTGGTTGTAGAAGTTGAGGAATGGGTGAAATGAGGAAGAAGGTAGCTTTTGTTTCTTTTTTATTAGGGAAAACAGCAGAATACCCACTTGGACTTTGGGCATTTTACAGAGTACCCCCTCTACTTTGGTATTTTGTATTAAACCTTCCCGAAGTTCTAATTAACATTCAAAATGAACAGATTCTGTTAGTATTAACTGCATAGTTCGTATAAATGGTGTCTGGTGCGTACCGGCAACAAATTACTCACCCAAAAAGACTTATTTGCCCCTGGGGAGAAAAAAATCCCAGGGCCCGCTTTTTCTTTTTTTCTCATTTCCCACTTTCTCATTTTCTGAGCCGGATCGATCTGCAACTCTCCCTCTCTCGTCTGCACTCTCTCGTCCGCACTTCCATCTCCGGCCATCTCCTTTCCCCCTAAATGTTAAATGGGTCCAAACCTGAGGCATCGACTCATCCTACCTATTCACTTGTTGTACTTGTTACTCCTCAGCCTTCTCTGTTTCCACCATGCCATCTAGTACACAATCATACTTGGCCGATGCCATCGAATCCTAAACACCTGACTCTCAGCCCCCATTGCGTGTGGCCAACAATATGGTCATAGGGATGATGCTCAATACTAAAAAAGAAAAAGTGTCATTTTCAGCTTGGAGAAAAAGAAATTGCTCTCATTTTAACATAACAAGGGCAACTTGGCACTGGCACCTCCTCCGTTTGATCAATTGACTGTTAGTTCCCTTTAGGTATATAAGAACCAAAGAGAAATTCATATGGTTCAAAAGATTGTCATAAAGCTCAGCTTTTTGCACAAGGATAACTCAGACTTATGCATCGATTATCAAAATATATTTAGCCCATTTACAAACCCTAAAACTACTCGAGCAGTTGTGGGCATCAGTCTAGAAAATCTCCGACTGTGGTTAGAACAAAACCTAACTTATTCTTCTGAGCATTTGGGTAACATGGAAATCAATCATTCAAAAAGAAATAAAAAAATAAAAGAAAAAAAAATGAAAGTGGAAATCGAAAAAGCCTCTGTTTGGTTGAAGCTATACCGAAATCTTCCATACCAAAGTATCAATTACTTAGTTCCGACTAATAGTCAGGGGAGGAAAAAGGCAGAAAAACAATATCCGACCCCTTTTCTTGACTTGATACTAGATCTGATTGCTTGCTCTTATAACTAGAAAAAAAAAAAAAAAAACTCTCTCTCGAAACTAGTTTTTCAGAACGTCTTGTAGTTATAATTAGATAAAAAAACAAGCCCACCATTAATGGTCTGTACTATGATCGGCAATTGCTTGCACTTATAACCAGAAAAAAACTCTCTCTCTCAACTGGTTTCTCAGAACGGTTTGCAGTTACAATCAGATAAAAAAATAGGTCCACCATTAATGGTTTGTACTATGATCAGCAGACCTTCTTGACGGATATGAAGTTCGCCGGGAAGGAGGGGCGGTTTCTCCCAAAGTCGCCAACAAAGAAGAACCCTAGCCGCAAGTAAAAGAGGGGGCAATGAACAAAAAACTCCAAGAGACACCTTATATATGGAAGGATAAATTCGTCATTCCCTATTTTTCATCACGGCCATCTCTATTTGCATCGTGATTTAAAATACAAGTAGGTTTAGCACGAAATACCAAAGTATAGGGGCGTACACTGCAAAATGACCAAAGTACAAATAGGTATTCTGCTATTTCCCCTTTTAATATAAAGTGGAATGTGAGGCCCACCACTAATGAATATTCATGGGGAAAAAATCTGATTTCCAGGCCACGGATGAATTCGACGAAGAAGAAAAAAAGTTCCAGATTAAATCTAGTTTCAAAAAGGCACAATTTGCCATGGTTGAGGACCTCCAAATTTGAGCTCAGATTTCAATGTGAAAAGATTGCTTTGCCCCTATGGCCCAAAAATTTATTTTTCAGTGCTTCGAATGGGTGGGGAGTGAAAACGAAAGTTGTTGGGAATGTTATTCTCTATCGAATGGGATCAAGAAAAGAATTTTTCAAAATTTAGAAATGCCCCCTCCACAATTTTCCGAAAATATGCGAAGGTTCCTAAAGGTTGCAAACTATGTTCAACGGGCCTCAAAACTTCCTAAAGCTATAGAAAAGCTATTCTAACTCTCAAACTTAATCAAAAAACATCCAAACCCAGTTAGTGAACAGGTGACACACTTAATTAACACAAATCCTAGGAATTAGGGGTCGGGGTCTTACTGCCCACTCCTCCCTCTTTGGCTCACTTTATTGGATCTTCGCATTCTCCTAAGACGAATAGGGTTTGTTGACAGCCTCATCATAGGTGGCAAGTCTCATCAATGTAGTCAGATTGTGTATCATTGTTCTGAGCCCCTTAAGAAAGCTAGTCACCTTCTTGGCCTCTATACCAATCAGCTCTTACGCAAAACTAGAGAACCAGATGAATTGATGTATGTACTCTCCCACAATCATACTCACCTCGTGTCAACTACTCGAACTTGATGCGCTATGTAGCATCCACATGCTCCGGTATGAACCTTTTCCTAAACTGAGTCTTGAAGACATACCGCCCAACCTCATCATCCATAGTCTGGAAGGGTCCCAGCACTCTTCCGTCATGTCTCTACAATGCCTCTGAACATATTGGCTACGGAGGAGAGCTTTTGACGTCCATGCAAAACAACTCCTTTAAAACATTATTGGTATGCACCATCCACTCACTAGCCTCAGGTGGATTCAAAATCCCAGCAATCTCCATGGCCCCCATCTTCCGAAACTTGTCATAAAGAGCATTTGGATTCGCACCGAGGAGCTATCACCACATGTGGAGATGAGGCCTGTTGAGATGTCTGATAAGGATCTCCGCAATCTGGGCTTGTAACTGTGCTTGAAATTGAGTATGAACCTCATTCTGCCTAGCTATCTTGTCGTTCTGACGGGCAACTTTCTCACTAGAGGCCTACTATGGTCCTATCATAACCTGCAGAAGCCCAAGGATTCTATCATCCAAGCTAGGGCAACCAGGTCCCGCAGAATCTCGTTCTAGCGGTCCTCCACTCATATCCAATAAAAAAAATGCCGATTAAGACATTTACAACAATATATTAAGAAATAACCGTCCCCTATTTACATGTTGCTCCCATTCTTAAAATCAAGGAACTTACACTAAGATAGCCCTACAGCAATGATATTGTCTTTATGAAGGATTGCTAGTAGGGGAATAACGCGAAATTGTAGTAGATGTGAAGGTTGAGCTGTGTCGAAAGCGATGGCGGTGATCAATCTCTAATTTGGTAAGAATACCCTTGAGTTTTTCAGGAAAGAAAGAAAGAAGAAAATGGGAGGAAGAGCTCAACGGGTTGCAGACCTTGAGGAATGGGAGAAATGAGGAACAAGGCAGCTTATTTGTCTTTTAATATAAAGTGGACTGTGAGGCCCGACACTAATGAATATTCATGGGCATAAAACTCTGATTTCCAAGCCTTGGATGAATTCAATGAATAAAGAAAATTTTTCCAAACTAAATCTAGTTTCAAAAAGGCAAAAATTTTCCATGGTTTGAGGACCTCGAAATTTGAGCTCAGATTTCAATGTGAAAAGATTGTTTTATCTCTATGGCCAGAAAATATTTTTTTCGGGGCTTCGAATGGGTGGGGATTGAAAACGAAAGTTGTTGGGAATATTACTCTCTCTCAAATGGGACCAAGAAACAGATTTTTTAGAATTGAGAAATGCCCCCAACAATTTTTTGAAAATACACGAAGGTTCCTAAAGGTTTCAAACTACGTTCAATGGCCCTCAGAACTTCCCAAAGCTATAGAAAAGCTATTCTAACTTTCAAACTAAATCGGAAAACATCCAAACCCACTTAGTGAACCGGTGACGCACTTAATTAGCACTAATCCTTGGAATTAAGGGTCGGGGTCTTACTACCCACTCCTTCCTCTTTGGCTCACTTTGTTGGATCTTCACATTCTCCTCAGACAAATAGGGTTGGTTGACAACCTCATCACAAGTGGCAAGTCTCATCAATGCAGTCAGATTGTGTATCATTGGTCTGAGCCCCATAAGAAAGCCATTCATCTTCTTGGCCTCTATATCAATCAGTTCTTTGGGAAAACTAGACAACCAGATGAACCGATGTATGTACTCTCCCAGAGTCATACTCCCCTCAAGTCAACTACTTGAACTTGATGCGCGTCCTTGCATACACATGCTCTGGTATGATCCTAGTCCTAAATTGGGTCCTAAAGGCATACCGCCAAACCTCTTCATCCATGCTCTGGAAGGGTCCCCATAATCTTCCACCATGTATCTACAATATCTCTAAACATATTGGCTACCAAGGAGAGGTTTCGACCTCCCATGCCTTCCAACTTCTCTAAAACATTATTGATATGCTCCATCATCTCATAAGCCTCAGGTGGATTCATAATCCCAGCAATCTCCATGGCTTTCATCTTCTGAAACTTCTCAGAAAGTGCATTCGGATCACCACCTTAGGAGATGGGGCTCGTTGAGATGTCTCTTAAGTATCTCCGCAATCTGGGCTTGTAACTGTGCATGAAATTAGGCATGAGCCTCATTCTGCCTCGCTATCTAGACGTTCTAGCGAGCGACTTGCTCACCGTAGGCCTACTACGGTGCTATCATAATCAACAGAAGCCCATGGATTATATCATCCAAGCTATGGCAACCAGGACCTGCAGTAGCCAATTCTGGCAGTCCTCTACTCATATCTTGTCAAAAAAAAAAGAAGATTAAGAAAGATATAAGAATATATTAAAAAACAACCATCCCCCTAGTACATGTAGCTCCCAATCTTTGAATCAAGGAACTTACACTAAGATAACCCTATAGCAATGATATTGTCTGTTTGGAGGATTGCTGGCGGGGGATTCACGCAAAGTGGGCGTTGATGTGAAGCTTGAGCCGTGTAGAGAGCGATGGCAGTGGTCAATCTCTAATTTGGTAAGAATACCCTTGTGTTTTTCAGGAAGAAAGAAATAAAAACAAAGGGAGGAAAAGCTCAACTGGTTGCAGACGTTGTGGAATGGGCGAAATGAGGAAGAAGACAGTTTTTTTCTCTTTTAATAGAAAGTGGAATGTGAAGCCCTCCACTAATGAATATTAATGGGGAAAAAATTCTGATTTCCTGGCCACGGATGAATTCGACGAAGAAGAGAAAATGTTCCAGATTAAATCTAGTTTCAGAAAGGCACAAATTTGCCATGGTTTGTGGACCTCGAAATTTTGTGCTCATATTTCAATGTGAAAAGATTGTTTTGCCCTTGTGGCCCTAAAATTTATTGTTCAAGGCTTCGAATGTGTGGGGAGTGAAAACGAAAGTTGTTGGGAATGTTAGTCTCTATCGAATGGGATTAAGAAAAGAATTTTTCAAAATTTAGAAATGTCCCCCCACAATTTTTCGAAAATACACGAAGGTTCCTAAAGGTAGCATACTTGGTTCAATGGCCTTCAGAACTTCCCAAAGCTATAGAAAATCTATTCTAACTCTCAAACTTAATCATAAAACATCCAAACCTACTTAGTGAACCGGTGACACACACTTAATTAACACTAATCCTAGGAATTAGGGGTCGGGGTCTTACTGCCCACTCCTTCCTCTTTGGCTCACTTTGTTGGATCTTCAGATTCTCCTCAGACGAAAAGGGTTTGTTGACAGCCTCATCACAGGTGGCAAGTCTCATCAATGCAGTCAGATTGTATAACATTGGTTTGAGCCCCTTACGAAAGTTATTCATCTTCTTGGCCTCTATATCAATCAGCTCTTAGGCAAAACTAGACAACCAGATGAACTGATGTATGTACTCTCCCACAGTAATACTCCCCTCGTGTCAACTACTCAAACTTGATCTGCTCCCTAGCATCCACATGCTACGGTATGAACCTTCTCCTAAACTTAGCCTTGAAGCCATACTGCCTAACATCATCATCCATGGTCTAGAAGGGTCCCCACACTCTTCCACTATGTCTCTACAGTGCCTCTGAACACATTAGCTACCAAGGAGAGCTTTTGACAACCCAATCAGCCTCAAGTGGACTCATAATCCCAGCAATCTCCATGGCTCGCATCTTTCGAAACTTGTCATAAAGAGCATTTGGATCCGCATTGAGGAGCTATCACCACGTGAGGAGAAGGACCTCGTTGAGATGTTTCATAAGGATCTCCACAATCCGGGCCTGTAACTGTGCTTGAAGTTGATTGTGACCCTCATTCTGCCTCACTATCTAGTCGTTCTGACGGGCGACTTGCTCACTGGAGTCTTACTGTGGTGCTATCACAATCTGCAGAAGCCCAAGAATTCTATCATCCAAGCTAGGACAACCAGGACCTGCAGAATCCAGTTCTAGCGGTCCTCTGCTCATATCCTGTAAAAATAAAAAAGCCGATTAAGACATATACAACAATATATTATGAAACAACCGTCCCCCTTGTACATGTAGCTCCCAATCTTTGAATCAGGGAACTTACACTAAGATAGTCCTATAGCAATGATATTGTCTATTTGGAGGGTTGCTGGCGGGGGAATTATGCGAAATTGGAGTAGATGTGAAGCTTGAGCTGTGTAGAAAGGGAGTCTTGAAGGCATACTGCCCAACATCATCATCCATGGTCTAGAAGGGTCCCCTCACACTCTTCCACCATGTCCCTACAATGCCTTTGATTATATAAGCTCCCAAGGAGAGCTTTTGACATCCCATGCATACCATCTCCTCTAAAACATTTTTGGTATGCACCATGCACTCATCAACCTTAGGTAGATTCATAATCCCAGCAATCTCCAAGGCCCCCATCTTCCGAAAGTTCTCATAAAGAGCATTTGGATCTGCATCGAGGAGCTAGCACCACTTGAGGAGATGGGGCTTGTTGAGATGTCTCTTAAGTGCCTCTGCAATCTGGGCTTATAACTGTGCCTGAAATCTAGCATGAGCCTCATTTTGCCCCTTTATCTAGTAGTTCTAACGGGCGACTTGCTCACTGGTGTCCTACTGTTCTATCATTATCTTTAGAAGCCCATGGATTCTATCATCCAAGCTAGGTCAACCAGGACCCGCAGTAGCCAATTCCGGCTATCCTATAATCATATCCAATAAAAAAAAAAAAAAAAACCACAGGTTATGACGTAGACACCAATATATTAACAAACAACCAGCTCCCTAATACATGCAGCTCCTTATCTTAGAATCAAGGAACTTGCTCTAAGATAGCCCTACAACAATGATATTGTCCATTTAGAGGGTTGCTGGCGGCGGAATAATGCGAAATTGGCGTAGATGTGACGCTTAAGTCGTGTAGAAAGCGATGGCGGTGGTCAATCTCTACTTTGGTAAGAATATCCTTGAGTTGTTTAGGAAGAAAGAAATAAGTAAAAGGGAGGAAGCGCTCAGCGGGTTGCAGACGTTGAGGAACGGGGGAAATGAGGAAGAAGCCAACATATTTGTCTTTTAATATAAAGTGGAATGTGCGGCCCACCACTAATGAATTTTTTATGGGCACAAAACAGTGGTTTTCAAGCCTCGGATGAATTCGACGAAGAAGAGAAAAAAGTTCCAGATTAAATCTATTTTTGAAAGGCAAAAGTTTGCCATGGTTTGAGGACCTCGAAATTTGAGCTCATATTTCAATGTGAAAATATTGTTTTGCCCCTAAGGCAGGAAAATTTATTTTTCGGGGCTTCGAATGTGTCTGGATTGAATGCGAAAGTTGTTGGGAATGTTATTCTCTATCAAGTGGGATCAAGAAATAAATTTTTCAGAATTTAAAAATGTCCCTCGACACTTTTCCGAAAATAGACGAAGGTTCCTAAAGGTATCAAACTAAGTTCAATGGCCCTCAGAACTTCCCAAAGCTTTAGAAAAGCTATTCTAACTCTCAAACTAAATCATAAAACATATAAACCCACTTAGTGAACTGATGACACACTTAATTAGCTTTAATCCTAGGAATTAAGGGTCGGGGTCTTACTGCCCAATATGGTTTTCTAAAAACCTCACCATAAGTGGCAAGTCTCATCAATGCAGTCACATTGTGTATCATTGGTCTGAGCCCCTTAAGAAAGCTATTCAGCTTCTTGGGCTCTATATCATTTAGCTCCCAGGTTAAACCGGACAACCTGATGAACTGATGTACGTACTCACCCACAGTCATACTCCCCTCGTGTCAACTACTTGAACTTGATGCGCTTCCTAGCATCCACATGCTTCTGTATGAACCTTCTTCTAAACTGAGTCTTGAAGGCATACCGCCCAACATCATCATCCATGGTCTGGAAGGGTTGCCTCACACTCTTCCATCGTGTATGTACAATGCCTATGAACATATATGCTACCAAGGAGAGCTTTTGTCGTACCATGCATACCATCACCTCTAAACCATTATTGTTATGCACCATCCACTCATAAGCCTCAGGTGGATTCATAATCCCAACATGGATTCATAATCCCAACAATCTCCAGGGTCTCCATCTTCCAAAACTTCTGATAAAGAGCGTTCAGATCCGCACCAAGGAGCTATCACCACCTGAGGGGATGAGGCTTTTTGAGATGTCTCTTAAGATTCTCCTCGATCTGCGTTTGTAACCATGGTTGAAATTGAGCGTGAGCCTTATTCTGCCTCACTATCTAGTTGTTATGACAAGAGTCTTGCTCACTGGGGCCGTACTGATGTGCATTCATAATCTACAGAAGCCGATGGATTCTCTCATCCAAGTTAGGGTAACCAGGACCCGCAGTAGCTAGTTCTTGCGATCCTCTGCTCATATCCTATAAATAAAAGAAGCAGATTAAGACATATACAATAATATATTAAGAAACAACCATCCCCCGAGTACCTGTAGCTCCCACTCTTAGAATCATGGAACGTACACTAAGATAGCCCTACGACAATGATATTGTTTGTTTGGAGGGTTGCTGGAGGTAGAATAACATGAAATTGGCGTAGATGTGAAGCTTGGGCCTTGTAGAAAGGGTTGGCGATGGTCAATCTCTTATTTGGTGAGAATACCCTTGAGTTCTTTATGAATAAAGAAAGAAAGAAGTACAAGGGAGGAAGCGCTCAGCTAGTTGCATTCGTTAAGGAACGTGCAAAATGAGGAAGAAGCCGGCATATTTGTCATTTAATAGAAAGTGGAATGTGGGGCCCACCACTATTGAATATTCATGGGCATAAAACTCTGATTTCCAGGCCTCGGATGAATTTGACGAAAAAAGAAAATTGTTCCAGATTAAATCTAGTTTCAGAAAGGCACTAATTTGCCATGGTTTGAGGACCACGAAATTTGAGCTCAGATTTCAATGTGGAAAGATTGTTTTGCCCCTAAGGCGGGAAAATTTATTTTTCGGGGTTTCGAATACGTGGGGAATGAAAACGAAAGTTGTTGGGATTGTTATTCTCTATCTAATGGAATCAAGAAACGAATTTTATAATTTAAAAATGCCCCCCACAGTATTACGAAAATACACGAAGGTTCCTAAAGTTATCAAATAAGGTTCAATGGCCCTCAAAACTTCCCAAAGCTATAGAAAAGCTATTGTAACTCTCAAACTTAATCATAAAACATCCAAACCCACTTAGTGAACTAATGACACTTAATTAGCACTAATCCTAGGAATTAGGGGTTGGGGTCTTACTGCCCACTCCTTCCTCTTTGGCCCACTTTGTTGGGTCTTCGCATTCTCCTTAAACGAATAGGGTTTTCTAACAGCCTCATCGTAGGAGGCAGGTCTCATCAATGCAGTCACATTGTGTATCATTGGTTTGAGCCCCTTAAGAAAGCTATTCACCTTCTTGGCCTCTATATCAATCAGATCCTCGGGAAAACTAGTGAACCGGATGAACTAATATATGTACTCACCCACAGTCATACTCCCCTCATGTCAACTACTTGAACTTGATGCGCTTCCTAGCATCCACATGCTCTGGTATGAACCTTCTCCTAAACTGAGTCTTGAAGGCATACCGCCCCGCATCTTCATCCCTGGTCTGGAAAGGTCCCCTCACACTTTTCCACCATATCTCTACAATGCCTCTGAACATATAAGCTACCAAAGAGAGCTTTTGACGTCCCATACAACCCTCCAGCTCAAAACCATTATTGGTATGCACCATCCACTCATCAGCCTTAGGTGGATTCATAATCTCAGAAAACTCCATGGCCCCCATCTTCCAAAACTTCTCATAAAAAGCATTTGGATCCGCATCGAGGAGCTATCAGCACCTGAGGCAATGGGGCTTGTTGAGATGTCTCTTTAGTGTCTTCGTAATCTGGGCTAGTAACTGTGCCTGAAATTGAGCATGAGCCTCATTCTACCTCGCTATCTCTAAACTGCTCACTAGAGGCCTACTTCTGTGCTATCTCAATCTGCAGAAGCCCATGGATTCTCTAATCCAAGCTAGGGCAACCAAGACCGGTAATAGGCAGTTTTGGCGGTCCTTTACTCATATCCTGTAAAATAAAAAAAAGCAAATTAAGACATAAAATAATATATTGAGAAAAAAGAAATACTCTTCAAAAAAAAAAATTGTTCAACAAAAAAAAAAGCAATTTAATAAGAAACAACAATCCCCCTTGTAAATGTCGCTCCCGATCTTATAATCAAGGAACTTATACTAAGATAGCCCTTCGGCAATGACATTGTTTGTTTCGAGGGCTGCTGACGGCGGAATAACCCGAAATTGGCGTAGATGTGAAGAGTACCCTTCAGTTCTTTATGTAGAAATAAAAATGTGAAAGAAAGGAGGAGCTCGGCTACTTGGAGACGTCGAGGATGGGGCGAAATGAGGAAGAAGGCGGCTTATTTGTCATTTAATATAAACTGGAATGTGGGGCCTAGCACTAATGAATATTCCTGCGCATAAAACTCTGATTTTCGGGCCTGGATGAATTCGACGAAGAAGAAAAAAATGTTCCAGATTAAATATAGTTTCAGAAAAGGACAAATTTGCCATGGTTTGAGAACCTCAAAATTTGAGCTCAAATTTCCACGTGAAAAGATTGTTTCGCCCCTAAGGCGGGAAAAATTATTTTTCAGGGCTTCAAATGTGTAGGGAGTGAAAACGAAAGTTGTTGGTAACGTTATTCTCTATCAAATGGGATCAAGAAACGAATTTTAGAATTTAGAAATGCCCCCAAAATTTTTTGTCAAATACACGAAGGTTCCTAAAGGTATCAAACTAGGTTCAATGGCGCTCAGAACTTCCCAAAGCTTTAGAAAAGCTATTATAACTCTCAAAATTAAATAGAAAACATCCAAACCCACTTAGTGAACATATGACACACTTAATTAGCATTAATCCTAGGAATTAGGGTGGGCGTCTTACTGCTCACTCCTTCCTCTTTGGCCCACTTTGTTGGATCATAGCGTTCTCCTCAGACCAATAGGGTTTTCTGACAGCCTCACCATAGGTGGCATGTGTCATCAATGCAGTCACACATTGTGTATCATTTGTCTGAGGCCCTTAAGAAAGCTATTCAGCTTCTTAGCCTCTATATCAATTAGCACCTGTGAGAAACCGGACAACCTGATGAACAGATGTATAATTCTTGAAGCCGTGTCACCCAATCTCCATGCCCCCATCCTCCATAACTTCTCATAAAGAGCATTCGGATCTGCATCGAGCAGTTATCACCACCTGAGATGATGGGGCTTGTTGAGATGTCTCTTAAGCATCTCCGCAATCTGAGCTTGTAACTACTCCTGAAATTGAGCATGAGCCTCATTCCACCTCGCTATCTCTAAATTGCTCACTAGAGGCCTACTGTTGTGCTATCACAATCTACAGAAGCCCATGGATTCTCTATTCCAAGCGTAGGCAATCAGGACATGCAGTAGTCAGTTCTGGCGATCCTCTACAAATATCCGATAAAATAAAAAATGCAAATTAAGATATATAAAACAATATATTAAGAAATTAGAAAAACTCATAAAAAAACAATATATTAAGAAACAACAATCCCCTTCGTACATGTAGCTCCCAATCTTAGCATCATGGAACTTACACTAAGATAGCCCTCCAGCAATGATATTGTGTGTTTTGAGGGCTGCTGACGGCGGAATAATGCGAAACTGGTGTAGATGTGAAGCATGGGTTGTGTAGAAAGCAATGGCGGTGGTCAATCTCTAATTTGGTAAGAGTACCCTTGAGTTCATTAGGAAGAAAGAAAGAAGTGAAAGAGAAGAAGAGCTCTGGTGATTGCAGACGTGAGGAATGGGTGAAATGAGGAAGAAGGCGGATTATTTGTCTTTTAATATAGGGAAAAAAGCAGAATACCTACCTGGACTTTGGTCATTTTGCAGAGTACCCCCTGCACTTTAGTATTTGTACTAAACCTACCTGTAGTTCTAATTAACATGCAAAACTCACGGAGTCTATTAGTATTAACAGTGTAGGTCGTATAAATTATGTCTGGTGCATACGTGCAGCAAATTACTCGCCCAAAAAGACTCATTTACCCCTAAACCTAGCCTACAAAAATGATAATGACATAGGAGCAGCTCTCAGTCATTTTTTTTCCAGCCATATCAATTGCCTTCCTCTCAAATCTCGTGGTGAAATTTGTTACCGTCACTGCAGGCATAGGGCTGCTTTGAAAACTTTCCAAACACCAAAAGAAATGACTACATGAAATGCTAAAATTCTCGGTGTTTCAATTTCAAACAGAGAATATCAATCCAATTTTAAAGACAAGCAACATTGCACAATCTTATAACTAGAAGGAAATCAAGTGATAATTCAAAGTCCCTTATAACTGTAACCACAGTTGCCATTACTACTGTGAGACAACCTCCTCAAAGTGCAGAGCATGAAATTTTTCACTGCCAATATGCTCTGTAAAACGCAGATGGCCCACTGCTGCTTGATGGAATATCAACGGCTGCGGTCTGCTCAACACCCAAACCAAATTGGTCCTCCTAGGTTGCACCACCATCGTTGGCGCTTGCATCCTGCTTTTCAGTCCCGCTATTCAATTCTGTCAGTATCCAAATTGACAGTCACCACACTCTTGCTTGCCCTCAGTCGGTCCATGCCTTCACAGGTCACTCCCCTGCACTTTTTAACCTTCACCTTCACTAGATTAGGGCACTCGGTTGCAAGGAATTCCATCCCATGATCAGACACATGGCACCCCTTGATGCAGAGAGCTTCTTCAATGCAGAGCATTTAGCAGCAATCCATGAGATCTCCATGTTGCCTATAGTCTCGCTCGCACACAGGGCCAGCCGCTCCAGATTTTTGCAGTTACTAGCAATAAGCCCCAGGCTCAAGATGGTTGGATTCAAGGCATTAAGGACCAATTCCCGGAGATTAGGGTAGCAATTTGCCCTGGCCGCCAGGCCTTCATACCGAATTTGATTCGTCTTCCATCCATCAATGTGGAGCTTCCGGAGAAACTTGCATCGTTCATCGATCGATGAGAGCCCAACATCGGTGCAGTTGGTGGTCTTGTGCAAAATCTCCATATCTAAGTAATTCAAGATCTCATTGAGGCCACGGTCAGTGACCTAGAGCTTTTCAAAATGGATCTTCGTCAGCCTTATTACAGACTCTTGAACCAAACCAGAAGCAACAAGAGAGAGAACAGAAACATGCAAGAGAGAGAAGAGTTGCAAGAGGATTTCTTATCATTGTATTGACGATGGTTACATATATAACACTGTAGCCTAAATTAGTGGATCTGATTAAGAACTGATTACAAGATTACAGGCATAGTTAAGGAAATTAATATCTATCTAATATCTAGTGACAACTCATACAATGTTGACTTGTGGGCTGACCCATTGGTCAAGCTGACCTGCTGCTGACCTGCTTCTTTACACCCCCTCTCAAGCTTTGGATGGGAGAAGGTGACCATCGAAAGCTTGGGAACTAGTTCCAAAAAACGAGAGGTGGAGTGGCTTTTGGTGAAAAAATCTGCGATCTGGGCAGTTGAGGAAATCTGGAAGAGTTTTATAGTACCACTCCGAACATGTTGACGAATGAAATGACAGTCAATTTCGAGATGTTTGGACCGTTCATGAAAGACATCATTTGTTGCCAGTTTCCGTGCACTTTCACTATCCGTAAAGAGGGGTGGATTTAGGAACTAGAACTCCTAAATCACGAAGTAACCAGCGAAGCCAAATAATTTCAGTGGTTGTGTGAGATATAGCACGATATTCAGCTTCAGTGGAGGACCGTGAGACAACTTCCTGTTTCTTGCTCTTCCAAGAGACGAGAGAGGAGCCAAGAAAGATGGAGAAGCTTGTGGTAGAGCGCCGATCATTGATATCTCCTGCCCATTCTGAATCAGAATAGCCATGCAGAGTAAGATTCTGACTAGAGGAAAGAAGGAGGGCATGGTTGGAACTTCCTTGTAAGTATCTCAGTATGCGCAGTACAGCAGCCCAGTGAAGATGAGTGGGTCGCGCAACAAATTGGCTGACCACATGTACCGCATAGGCAATATCTGGTCTGGTAATGGTCAGATAAACCAAGCTACCGACCACTTCACGATAATGAGTTGGATCAGAAAGTTGATCTCCATCAGTAGTTCGAAGTTTCAGATTATGTTCAATTGGAGTAGAGACAGGTTTAAGATCTGTGAGTCCAGCTCGTTGAAGAACTTCATTGCAGTATTTTGTTTGTGACAAAAGATACCCTGTGGGAGAGCAGGCAACTTCAATGCCTAGAAAGTAGCGCAGATGACCCAAATCTTTCATCTCAAATTGTCGATGAAGAAAATGCTTCAAGAATAGAATACCAGAAGCATCACTGCCAGTGATAATCATATCATCGACATAGAGTAACAGGAAAACACAGCCAGATCGCGAATAGCGAGTGAAGAGAGCAGAGTCATGGGCACTCTAAGAAAAACCAATGCTGATAATACAGGTGCTAAACCGTTCAAACCAAGCACAAGGTGCTTGTTTGAGTCCATATAAAGCACGTTTGAGCCGACACACATAATGAGGAGGTCTCACGACGCCGGGAGGAGGATGCATATAGATTTCTTCCTGAAGGAATCCATTCAAAAAGGCATTCTTGACATCAAGCTGATAGAGTGGCCAATGTCTAATAGCGGCAACGGAGATAAAGGTACGAACTGTTGTCATCTTGGCAACCAGAGCAAAGGTCTCCTCATAATCTACCTCATATTCTTGTGTGTAGCCTTTGGCAACCAAGCGAGCCTTGTAGCGATCAACAGATCCATCAGATTTGGTCTTGATCTTAAATATCCATTTGCAGCCAATAACCCGTTTTCCGGAGGGAAGAGGAACAAGATCCCATGTTCGAGTTTGCTGCAGAGCTGCAAGTTCTTCTACGATGGCAGATCTCCAGTTCGGATGAGCAATGGCCTCCTTATAGGATTGTGGTTCTGCCAAGGTGTGAATGGCTGCAAGAAAGGACTTATAGGATGGAGAAAAATGATCAGTACAAACAAAGCCAAAACGAGAGGGAGGGATTCTGGTGCGCACTGGATACCTTCGAGTTTGAGGAGGATCCTGCACATCTAGAGCAGAGGAGATAGGCCCGGGGTCTGGAGTGGGAGGTAGTGCTGCCGAGTCCGAATGAGCAGACGGAGTTTTGGGCCGACGATGATAGACCTGCAGGGGTGGAGGAGAAGGTGTATCGGAGGGAAACAGGTCTGGAAAAGGATCAAGAGGGTAAGCCGTAGGTTGCTCAGGAGAAGGGGATGAAGTAGGTACGTAAAGTGTAGAAAGGTATATGTTCCAAGAAGGTGACATTACGCGAGACCCGTAGCTTATTGGTTTTAGGGTCATAACATTGATAGCCTTTTTGTTCGATGCCATACCCTAAGAATACACAGACAGTGGATTTAGGAGAAAGTTTGGTTCTCTCATTGTCATGCAACAGAACAAAACAGGTGCAACCAAATACCTTTAGATGAGACAAGTCCGGTTTACAAGAGAACAATTTTTCATATGGAGATGTGCCAGATAATACAGAGGATGGTGTTCTGTTAATCAGATAGATTGCACTCAGGACTGCTTCCCCCCAGAATTGTAAAGGAACATGTGAGGAATAAATCAAGGATCTAGCAGTTTCTAGGATATGTCTATGTTTCCGTTCTGCTACTCCATTCTGTTGTGGTGTGGTAGGACAAGATAATTGAGCTAGAGTCCCTTGACTGGTCAGGTAAGAACAGAATTTGTGGGACATGTATTCTCCCCCTGAATCAGACTGAATATTTCTGATGCAGGGTGATCAACAGGTGGGCCACCTTTGATCACAGCAGAGTGCAGAGCGTGATGACTGATGAACAGAACTGCTTCAGGGCTCCTCTGATGCTTGAATGGACAGACGATCAGAGCTCTGATACCATATTACAGTCTCTTGAACCAAACCAGAAGCAACAAGAGAGAGAACAGAAACATGCAAGAGAGAGAAGAGTTGTAAGAGGATTTCTTATCATTGTATTGACGATGGTTACATATATAACACTGTAGCCTAAATTAGTGGATCTGATTAAGATCTGATTACAAGATTATAGGCAAAGTTAAGGAAATTAATATCTATCTAATATCTAGTGACAACTCATACAATGTTGACTTGTGGGCTGACCCAATACATGGATTGTGGGCTGACCCATTGGTCAAGCTGACCTGCTGCTGACCTGCTTCTTTACAAGCCTCTCTACATGATCCGACGCTGCTTTGACGAGCATGTCCCAGTCGCCGGAGCAGTGGATGAGCTTCAAGGTCTTGAGGCGTTTCTGGGGCAATCTATTGAGAGGCAACGCTTCTGGATGGATATGAAGATCGATCGCCGGGAAGGAGGGGCGGTTTCTCCTCGCCAATAAAGAAGAACCCTAGTCGCAAGCGAAAGAGGAGAAAATGAACAAAAAAAAAAATGCAAGAGATGTTATATATGGAGCGGTAAATTCGTCATTCCCCATTTTCCGTCACGGGCCGTCTCTATTTGCACTCTGATTTAAAATACAAGTAGGTTTAGTACAAAATACCAAAGTGCATGGGGTACTCTGTAAAATGACCAAAGTACAGGTAGCTATTCTGCTTTTTTTCCCTTTAATATAAAATGGAATGTGGAGCCCAGCACTAATGAATATTCATGGGCATAGAACTCTGATTTCCGGGCCTCGGATGAATTCGACGTAGAAGAGAAATATGTTTTAGATTATATCTAGTTTTAGAAAGGGACAACTTTGTCATGGCTTGAGGACCTCGAAATTTGAGCTCAGATTTCCATGTGAAAAGATTGTTTGGCCCCTATGGGCGGAAAATTTATTTTTCGGGACTTCGAATGTGTGGGGAGTGAAAACGAAAGTTGTCGGGAATGTTATTCTCTATCGAATGGGACCAAGAAATGAATTTCAAACTTTAGAAATGCCCCCCACACTTTTTCAAAAATACACAAAGGTTCCTAATGGTATCAAACTAGGTTCAATGGAGCTCAGAACTTCCCAAAGCTATAGAAAAGCTATTATAACTCTCAAACTTAATCAGAAAACATCCAAACCCACTTAGGGAACTGATGACACAGTTAATTAGCACTAATCCTAGGAATTAGGGGTTGGGGTCTTGCTGCCCATTCCTTCCACTTTGGCCCACTTTGTTAGATCTTCCCATTCTCCTCAGACGAATAGGGTTTTCTGACAGCCTCATCATAGGTGGCAAATCATATCAATGCTGGCACATTGTGTATCATTGGTCTGAGTGCCTTAAGAAAGCTTTTCACTTTCTTGGCCTCTGTATGAATCAACTCCTCGGGAAAACTAGAGAACCAGATGAATTTTTGTATGTACTCAACCACGGTTATACTCCCCTTGTGTCAACTACTCGAACTTGATGCGCTTCCTAGCATCCACTTGCTTCTGTATGAACCTTCTCCTAAACTGAGTCTTGAAGCCATACCGCCCAACATCATCATCCATGGTCTGGAAGGGTTCCCTCACACGCTTCCGCCGTGTCTGTACAATGCCTGTGAACATATAAGCTACCAAGAAGTGCTTTTGACGTCCCATGCATACCATCTCCTCTAAACATATACTAGTAAGCACCATGCACGCATAAGCCTCAGGTGGATTCGTAATCCTAGCAATCTCCATGCAGCATCATGCAAAACTTCTCTTATAGAGCGTTTGAATCCGCACCGATGAGCTATCACCACCTGAGGAGATGGGGCTTTCTAAGATGTCTCTTAAGCTTCTCCGCAATCTTGTCTTGTAACCATGCTTGAAATTGAGCATGAGCGTCATTCTGCCTCGCTATCTAGTCGTTCTGACGAGGGAATTGCTCACTGGAGCCCTACTGATGTGCAATCATAATCTACAGAAGCCCAGGGATTCTCTCATCCAAGCTAGGGCAATTAGGACCCGCAATAGCCAATTCTGGTGATCCTTTACTCTTATCTTATAAAAAAAAGAACTAGATTAAGAAATATACATCAATATATTAAGAAACAACCATTCCCTTAGTACATGTAGCTCCCAATCTTAGAATCAAGGAACTTACACTAAGATAGCCCTACGATAATGATATTGACCGTTTGGAGGGTTGCTGGAGGAGGAAAAACGCAAAATTGACGTAGATATGAAGCTTGGACAGTGTCAAAAGCAGTGGCGTTGGTCAACCTCGAATTTGGTAAGAATACCTTAGAGTTCTTTAGGAAGAAACAAAGAATTAAAAGGGTGGAAGTGCTCAGCTGATTGCAGACGTTGAGGAATGGGCGAGATGTGCAGGAAGGCAACTTATTTGTCTTTTATTATAATTGGAATGTGGGGCCCACCACTAATGAATATTCATGGGCATAAAACTCTGATTTCCAAGCCTCGGATGAAATCAACAAAGAGGAGAAAATTGTTCCAGATTAAATCTAGTTTCAAAAGGCACAATTTGCCATGGTTTAAGGACCTCGAAATTTGAGCTCCGATTTCAATTTGAAAAGATTGCTTTGCCCATAAGGTGGGGAAACTTATTGTTCAGGGTTTCGATTGGGTGGGAAGTGAAAACGAAAGTTGTTGGGATTGTTATCCTCTATGAAATGGGATCTTGAAGCGAAATTTTCAGAATTTAAAAACGCCCACCCACATTTTTCCGAAAATACACGAAGGTTCCTAAAGGGATAAAACTAGCTTCGTTGGCCCTCAGAACTTCCCAAAGTTATAGAAAAGCTATTCTAATTCTGAAGCTTAATTAGAAAACATCCAAAACCACTTAGTGGATTGATGACACACTTAATTAGCTCTAATCCTAGGAATTACGGTGGACGTCTTACTGCTCACTCCTTCCTCTTTGGCCAGCTTTGTTGGATCTTCGCATTCTCCTCAGACCAATAGTGTTTTTTGACATCCTCACCATAGGTGGCAAATGTCATCAATGTAGTCACACATTGTGTATCATTTGTCTGGGGCCCTTGAGAAAGCTATTCAGCTTCTTAGCCTCTACATCAATTAGCTCCTGGGAGAAACCGGATGACCTGATGAACCGATGTATGTACTCACCCACGGTCATACTCCCCTCATGTCAACTACTTGAACGTACTTCCTAAAATCCACATGCTCCGGTACGAACCTTCTCCTAAATTGATTCTTGAAGCCGTGTCACCCAACATCATCGTCCATGGTCTGGAAGGGTTCCCTCACACTCTTTAACCATGTATGTATTATGCCTCTGAACATATAAGCTCGCAAGGAGAGCTTTTGACGTTCCATGCATACCATCACCTCTAAACCATTACTGGTATCCACCATCCACTCATCAGCCTCAGGCGGATTCATAATCACAGCAATCTCCATGCTCCCATCCTCTAAAACTTCTCATAAAGAGCATTCGGATCCGCATCGAGGAGTTATCACCACCTGAGACGATGGGGCTTGTTGAGATGCCTCTTAAGCATCTCCGCAATCTGGGCTTATAACTGCGCCTGAAATTGAGCATGAGCCTCATTCCACCTCGCTATCTCTAAATTGCTCACTAGAGGCCTACTACTATGCTATCAAAATCTGCAGAAGCCCATTGATTCTCTATTCCAAGCTTGGGCAATCAGGACATGCAGTAGTCAGTTCTGGCGATCCTCTACAAATATCCGATAAAATAAAAAATGCAAAATTAAGATATATAAAACAATATATTAAGAAATTAGAAAAACTCATAAAAAAAACAATATATTAAGAGACAACAATCCCCTTCGTACATGTAGCTCCGAATCTTAGCATCATGCAACTTACACTAAGATAGCCCTCCAGCAATGATATTGTCTATTTTGAGGGCTGCTGACGGCGGAATAATGCGAAACTGGCGTAGATGTCAAGCATGACTTATGTAGAAAGCGATGGCGGAGCTCAATCTCTAATTTGGTAAGGGTACCCTTGATTTCATTAGGAAGAAAGAAAGAAGTGAAGGAGAGGAAGAGCTCTGGTGATTGCAGACGTAGAGGAATGGGCGAAATGAGGAAGAAGGCGGCTTATTTGTCTTCTAATATAAACTGGAATGTGGGGCCCAGCACTATTGAATATTCATGGGCATACAACTCTGATTTCCGGGCCTCAGATGAATTCGACGTAGAAGAGAAATATGTTCTAGATTATATATAGTTTTAGAAAGGGACAATTTTGCCGTGGTTTAAGGACCTCAAAATTTCAACTCAGATTTCCATGTGAAAAGATTGTTTGGCCCCTATGGCCGAAAAATTTATTTTTCGGGGCTTCTAATGTGTGGGGAGTGAAAATGAAAGTTGTTGGGAATGTTATTCTCTATCGAATGGGATCAAGAAATGAATTTCAAACTTTAGAAATGCCCCCCACACTTTTTCAAAAATACACGAAGGTTCCTAATGGTATCAAACAAGGTTCAATGGAGCTCAGAACTTCCCAAAGCTATAGAAAAGCTATTATAACTCTCAAACTTAATCAGAAAACATCCAAACCCACTTAGGGAACTGATGACACAGTTAATTAGCACTAATCCTAGGAATTAGGGGTTGGGGTCTTGCTGCACACTCCTTCCACTTTGGCCCACTTTGTTAGACCTTCCCATTCTCCTCAGACGAATAGGGTTTTCTGACAGCATCATCATAGGCGGCAAGTCATATCAATGCTGGCTCATTGTGTATCACTGGTCTAAGCGCCTTAGGAAAGGTTTTCACTTTCTTGGCCTCTGTATGAATCAGCTCCTCAGGAAAACTAGACAGCCAGATGAATTGTTGTATGTACTCAACCACAGTCATACTCCCCTCGTGTCAACTACTCGAACTTGATGCGCTTCCTAGCATCCACTTGCTTCTGTATGAACCTTCTCCTAAACTGAGTCTTGAAGCCATACCGCCCAACATCATCATCCATGGTCTGGAAGGGTTCCCTCACACTCTTCCACCGTGTCTGTACAATGCCTGTGAACATATAAGCTACCAAGAAGTGCTTTTGACGTCCCATGCACACCATCTCCTCTAAACCAATACTGGTAAGCACCATCCACCCATCAGCCTCAGGTGGATTCGTAATCCTAGCAATCTCCATGCCGCATCTTGCAAAACTTCTCTTATAGAGCGTTCGAATCCGCACCGAGGAGCTATCTACACCTGAGGAGATGGGGCTTTCTTGTCTTGTAACCTTGCTTGAAATTGAGCATGAGCGTCATTCTGCCTCGCAATCTTGTTGTTCTGACGAGGGAGTTGCTCACTGGAGCCCTACTGATGTGCAATCATAATCTACAGAAGCCCAGGGATTCTCTCATCCAAGCTAGGGCAATCAAGACCCGCAATAGCCAATTCTGGTGATCCTTTACTCATCTTATAAAAAAAAGAACCAGATTAAGAAATATACATCAATATATTAAGAAACAACCATTCCCTTAGTACATGTACCTCCCAATCTTATAATCAAGGAACTTACACTAAGATAGCCCTACGGTAATGATATTGACTGTTTGGAGGGTTGCTGGAGAAGGAAAAACGCAAAATTGACGTAGATGTGAAGCTTGGACTGTGTCGAAAGCAATGGCATTGGTCATTCTCTAATTTGGTAAGAATACCTTAGAGTTCTTTAGGAAGAAACAAAGAAGTAAAAGGGTGGAAGTGCTCAGCTGATTGCAGACGTTGAGGAATGGGCGAGATGTGCAAGAAGGCAACTTATTTGTTTTTATTATAATTGGAATGTGGGACCCACCACTAATGAATATTCATGGGCATAAAACTCTGATTTCTAGGCCTCGGATGAAATCAACGAAGAGGAGAAAATTGTTCCAGATTAAATCTAGTTTCAAAAAGGCACAATTTGCCATGGTTTAAGGACCTCGAAATTTGAGCTCCGATTTCAATTTGAAAAGATTGCTTTTTGCCTAAGGCGGGGAAATTTATTATTCAGGGTTTCCAATGGGTGGGGAGTGAAAACAAAAGTTGTTGGGATTGTTATCCTCTATGAAATGGGATCTTGAAACGAAATTTTCAGAATTTAAAAATCGCCCACCCACATTTTTCCGAAAACACACGAAGGTTCCTAAAGGGATAAAACTAGCTTCGTTGGCCCTCAGAACTTCCCAAAGCTATAGAAAAGCTATTCTAATTCTGAAGCTTAATCAGAAAACATCCAAAACCACTTAATGAACTGATGACACATTTAATTAGCTCTAATCCTAGGAATTAGGGGTGGGCGTCTTACTGCTCACTCCTTCCTCTTTGGCCCACTTGGTTGGATCTTCGCATCCTGCTTAGACCAATAGGGTTTTTTGACAGCCTCACCATAGGTGGCAAGTGTCATCAATGTAGTCACACATTGTATATCATTTGTCTGGAGCCCTTAAGATAGCTATTCAGCTTCTTAGCCTCTATATCAATTAGCTCCTGGGAGAAACCGAACAACCTGATGAACCGATGTATGTACTCACCCACGGTCATACTCCCCTCGTGTCAACTACTAGAATGTGCTTCCTAGCATCCACATGGTCCGGTACGAACCTTCTCCTAAACTGACTCTTGAAGCCACACCGCCCAACATCACATCCATGGTCTCGAAGGGTTCCCTCACACTCTTCCAACGTGTCTGTACAATGCCTCTGTACATATAAGCTAGCAAGGAGAGCTTTTGACGTTCCGTGCATACCGTCACCTCTAAACTATTACTGGTATCCACCATCCACTCATCAGCCTCAGGTGGATTCATAATCACAACAATCTCCATGCCCCCATCCTCCAAAACTTCTCATAAAGAGCATTCGGATCCGCACTGAAGAGCTATCACCACCTGAGACGATGGGGCTTGTTGAGATGTCTCTTAAGCATCTCCACAATCTAGGCTTGTAACTGCTCCTGAAATTGAGCATGAGCCTCATTCCACCTCGCTATCTCTAAATTGCTCACTAGAGGCCTACTATTGTGCTATCACAATCTGCAGAAGCCCATGGATTCTCTATTCCAAGTTTGGGCAATCAGGACGTGCAGTAGTCAGTTCTGGCGATCCTCTAGAAAAATCCGGCAATAAAAAATGCAAATTAAGACATAAAAAAATATATTAAGAAATTAGAAAAACTCATAAAAAAAACAATATATTAAGAAACAACAATCCCCCTCTACATGTAGCTCCCAATCTTAGAATCGGGGAACTTACACTAAGATAGCCCAATAGCAATATTGTCAGTTTTGAGGGCTGCTGACGGCTGAATAACGCGAAACTGGCGTAGATGTCAAGCATGACTTATGTAGAAAGTGATGGCGGAGCTCAATCTCTAATTTGGTAAGGGTACCCTTGATTTCATTAGGAAGAAAGAAATAAGTGAAGGAGAGGAAGAGCTCTGGTGATTGCAGACGTAGAGGAATGGGCAAAATGAGGAAGAAGGCGGCTTATTTGTCTTCTAATATAAACTGGAATGTGGGGCCTAGCACTATTGAATATTCATGTGCATAAAACTCTGATTTCCGGGCCTCGGATGAATTCGACGTAGAAGCGAAATATGTTCTAGATTATATATAGTTTTAGAAAGGGACAATTTTGCCGTGGTTTAAGGACCTCAAAATTTCAACTCAGATTTCCATGTGAAAAGATTGTTTGGCCCCTATGGCCGAAAAATTTATTTTTCGGGGCTTCGAATGTGTGGGGAGTGAAAACGAAAGTTGTTGGGAATGTTATTCTCTATCGAATGGGATCAAGAAATGAATTTCAAACTTTAGAAATGCCCCCCACACTTTTTCAAAAATACAGGAAGGTTCCTAATGGTATCAAACTAGGTTCAATGGAGCTCAGAACTTCCCAAAGCTATAGAAAAGCAATTATAACTCTCAAACTTAATCAGAAAACATCCAAACCCACTTAGGGAACTGATGACACAGTTAATTAGCACTAATCCTAGGAATTAGGGGTTGGGGTCTTGCTACCCACTCCTTCCACTTTGGCCCACTTTGTTAGATCTTCGCATTCTCCTCAGACGAATAGGGTTTTCTAACAACCTCATCATAGGTGGCAAGTCTTATCAATGCCGTCACGTTGTGTATCATTGGTCTGAGTGCCTTAAGAAAGCTTTTGACTTTCTTGGCCTCTATATGAATTAGCTCCTCGGGAAAATCGGACATCCAGATGAATTGTTGTATGTACTCAACCACAGTCATACTCCCCTTGTGTTAACTACTCGAACTTGATCCGCTTCCTAGCGTCCACTTGCTTCGGCATGAACCTTCTCCTAAACTGAGTCTTGAAGCCATACTGCCCAACATCATCATCCATGGTCTGGAAGGGTTCCCTCACACTCTTCCACCGTGTCTGTACAATGCCTCTGAACATATAAGCTACCAAGAAGAGCTTTGGACGTCCCATGCATACCATCTCCTCTAAACAAATACTGGTAAGAACCATCCACTCATCAGGCTCAGGTGGATTCATAATCCCAGCAATCTCCATGCCGCATCTTACAAAACTTCTCATATAGAGCGTTTGGATCCGCACCAAGGAGCTATCACCACCTGAGGAGATGGGGCTTTCTGAGATGTCTCTCAAGTTTCTCCGCAATCTAGTCATGTTACCATGCTGGAAATTGAGCATGAGCGTCATTCTGCCTTGCTATCTAGTCATTCTGATGAGGGAGTTGCTCAATGGAGCCCAACTGATGTGTAATCATATTCTACAGAAGCCCAGGGATTCTATCATCCAAGCTAGGGCAACCAGGACCCCCAATAGCCAGTTCTGGTGATCCTCTAGTCATATCTTACAAAAAAAAGAACCAGATTAAGAAATATACAACAATATATTAAGAAACAACCATTCCCCTAGTACATGTAGCTCCCAATCTTAGAATCAAGGAACTTACACTAAGATAGCCCTATGGCAATGATATAGACTGTTTGGAGGGTTGCTAGAGGAGGAAAAATGCAAAATTGGCGTAGAAGTGATGCTTGGACTCTGTCGAAAGCGATGGCGTTGGTCATTCTCTAATTTGGTAAGAATACCTTAGAGTTCTTTAGGAAGAAACAAAGAAGTAAAAGCGTGGGAGAGCTCAGCTGATTGCAGACGTTGAGGAATGGGCGAGATGTGCAAGAAGGTAACTTATTTGTCATTTATTATAATTGGAATGTGGGGCCCATCACTAATGAATATTCATGGTGATAAAACTCTGATTTCCGGGCCTCGGATGAATTCAACGAAGAAGAGAAAATTGTTCCAGATTAAATCTAGTTTCAAAAAGGCATAATTTGCCATGGTTTGAGGACCTCGAAATTTGAGCTTACATTTCAATGTGAAAAGATTGCTTTGCCCCTAAGGTGGCGAAATTTGTCGTTCAGGGCTTCCAATGGGTAGGGAGTGAAAAAGAAAGTTGTTGGGATTGTTATTCTCTATCAAATGGGATCTTGAAATGAAATTTTCAGAATTTAAAAATGCCCCCCCACATTTTTCCGAAAATACACGAAGGTTCCTAAAGGTTTAAAACTAGCTTCGTTTGCCCTCAGAACTTTTCCAAAGCTATGGAAAAGCTATTCTAATTCTCAAGCTTAATCAGAAAACATCCAAAACCGCTTAGTGAACTGGTGACACACTTAATTAGCTCTAATCCAAGGGATTAGGGGTGGGCGTCTTACTGCACACTCCTTCCTCTTTTGCCCACTTTGTTGGATCTTCGCATTCTCCTCAGACCACTAGGGTTTTTTGAAAGCCTCACCATAGGTGGCAAGTGTCATCAATGCAGTCACACATTGTGTGTCATTTGTCTGAGGCCCTTAAGAAAGCTAGTTAGTTTTTTAGCCTCTATATTAATTAGCTCTTGAGAGAAACCCGACAACCTGATGAACTGATGTATGTACTCACCCACAGTCATCTCCCCTCATGTCAACTACTAGAATGCGCTTCCTAGCTTCCACATGCTCCGGTACGAACCTTCTCCTAAACTGAGTCTTGAAGCCATGCCGCCCAACATCATCATCCATGGTCTGGAAGGGTTCCCTCACACTCTTCAACCGTGTTTGTACAATGCCTCTGAAAATATAAGCTAGCAAGGAGAGCTTTTGACGTTCCATGCATACCATCACCTCTAAACCATTACCGGTATCCACCATCCACTCATCAGCCTCAGGTGGATTCATAATCACAGCAATCTCCATGGCCCCATCCTCCAAAACTTCTCATAAAGTGCATTCGGATCCGCACCGAGGAGCTATCACCACCTGAGACGATGGGGCTTGTTGAGATGTCTCTTAAGTATCTCAGCAATCTGGGCTTGTAACTGTGCCTGAAATTGAGCATGAGCCTCATTCCGCCTTGCTATCTCTAATTTCATCACTAGAGGCCTACTGTTGTGCTATCACAATCTGCAGAAGCCCATGGATTCTCTATTCCAAGCTTGGGCAAACAGGACACGCAGTAGTCAGTTCTGGCGATCCCCTACAAATATCCGATAAAATAAAAAATGCAAATTAAGACATAAAACAATATATTAAGAAATTCGAAAAACTCATAAAAAATATATATATTAAGAAACAACAATCCCCTCGTACATGTAGCTCCCAATCTTAGAATCAAGGAACTTACACTAAGATAGCCCTACAGTAATGATATTGTCTGTTTTAAGGGCTGCTGAAAGCAGAATAACGCAAAACTGGCATAGATGTGATGCATGGGTTGTGTAGAAAGTGATGGCAGTGGTCAATCTCTAATTTGGTAAGAGTACCTTGGAGTTCATTAGAAGAAAGAAAGAAGTGAAAGAGAGGAAGAGCTCTTGTGATTGCAGATGTCGAGGAATGGGCGAAATGAGGAAGAAGGTGGCTTATTTGTCTTTTAATATAAACTGGAATGTGGGGCCCAGCACTAATGAATATTCATGGGCAAAAAACGCTGATTTCCGGGCCTCGGATGAATTCGACGTAGAAAAGAAATAGGTTCTATACTATATCTAGTTTTAGAAAGGGACAATTTTGCCAAGGTTTGAGGACCTCGAAGTTTGAGCTCCGATTTCCATGTGAAAAGATTGTTTGGCCCCTATGGGTGGAAAATTTATTTTTAGAGGCTTCGAATGTATGGGGAGTGAAAACGAAAGTTGTCGGGAATGTTATTCTCTATCGAATGGGATCAAGAAATGAATTTCAAACTTTAGAAATGCACCCCACACTTTTTCAAAAATACACGAAGGTTCCTAATGCTATCAAACTAGGTTCAATGGCGCTTTGAACTTCCCAAAGCGATAGAAAAGCTATATAAACTCTCAAACTTAATCAGAAAAGATCCAAACCCACTTAGCGAACTGATGACATACTCAATTAGCACTAATCCTAGGAATTAGGGTAGGGGTCTTACTGCCCACTCCTTCCACTTAGGCCCACTTTGTTAGATCTTCGCATTCTCCTCACACGAATAGGGTTTTCTGACAGCCTCATCATAGGTGGCAAGTCTTATCAATGCTGGCACATTGTGTGTCAATGGTCTGAGCGCCTTAAGAAAGGTTTTCACTTTCTTGGCCTCTGTATGAATTAGCTCCTCGGGAAAACTAGACAACCAGATCAATTGTTGTATGTACTCAACCACAGTCATACTCCCCTTGTGTTAACTACTCGAACTTGATGCGCTTCCTAGCGTCCACTTGCTTCAGCATGAACCTTGTCCTAAACTGAGTCTTGAAGCCATACCGCCTAACATCATCATCCATGGTCTGGAAGGGTTCCCTCACACTCTTCCGTCGTGTTTGTACAATGCCTCTGAACGTATAAGATACCAAGCAGAGCTTTTGACGTCCCATGCATACCATCTCCTCTAAACCAATACTGGTAAGCACCATCCACTCATCAGCCTCAGGTGGATTCATAATCCGAGAAATCTCCTTGCCGCATCTTGCAAAACTTCTCACATAGAGCGTTCGGATCCGCACCAAGGAGCGATCACCACCTGAGGAGATGGGGCTTTTTGAGATGTCTCTAAAGTTTCTCCGCAATCTAGTCTTGTAACCTTGCTTGAAATTGAGCATGAGCGTCATTCTGCCTCGCTATCTAGTCGTTCTAATGATAGAGTTGCTCACTGGAGCCCTACTGATGTGCCATCATAATCTACAGAAGCCCAGGGATTCTATCATCTAAGCTAGGGCGACCAGGACCCGCAATAGCCAGTTCTGGTGATCCTCTACTCATATCTTATATATATAAAAAAAAAAAAAAAAAAAAACTAGATTAAGAAATATACAACAATATATTAAGAAACAACCATTCCCCTAGTACATGTAGCTCCCAATCTTAGAATCAAGGAACTTACACTAAGATAGCCCTACGGCAATGATATTGTCTGTTTGGAGGGCTGCTGGAGGAGGAAAAACGCAAAAATGGTGTAGATGTGAAGCTTGGGCTGTGTCGAAAGCGATGGCATTTGTCATTCTCTAGTTTGTTAAGAATACCTTAGGGTTCTTTAGGAAGAAACAAAGAAGTTAAAGGGTGGAAGAGCTCAGCTGATTACAGACGTTGAGGAATGGGCGAGATGTGCTAGAAGGCAGCTTATTTGTCTTTTAATACAATTGGAATGTGGGGCCCACCACTAATGAATATTCATGGGCATAAAATTCTGATTTCTGGGCCTCGGATGAATTTAACAAAGAAGAGAAAAATGTTCCAGACTAAATCTAGTTTCAAAAAGGCACAATTTGCCAAGGTTTGAGGACCTCGAAATTTGAGCTTAGATTTCAATGTGAAAAGATTGCTTTGCCCCTAAGGTGGAGAAATTTATTGTTCAGGGCTTCCAATGGGTGGGGAGTGAAAACGAAAGTTGTTGGGATTGTTATTCTCTATCAAATGGGATCTTAAAACGAAATTTTCAGAATTTAAAAATGCCCACCCACATGGCCCTCAGAACTTCCCAAAGCTATAGAAAAGCCATTCTAATTCTCAAGCTTAATCAGAAAACATCCAAAACCACTTAGTGAACTGATGACACACTTAATTAGCTCTAATCCTAGGAATTAGGGGTCGGTGTCTTGCTGCCCACTCCATCCTCTTGGGAAGAAACAAAGAAGTAAAAGGGAGGAATAGCTCCGCTGATTGCAGACGTTGAGGAATGGGCGAGATGTAGAAGAAGGCAGCTTCTTTGTCTTTTAATATAATGTGGAATGTGGGGCCCACTACTACTGAATATTCATGGGCATAAAACTCTGATTTCCTGGCCTCGGATGAATTCGACGAAGAAGAGAAAAATGTTCCAGATTAAATCTAGTTTTAGAAAGGTTCTAATTTGCCATGGTTTGAGGACCTCGAAATTTGAGCTCATATTTCAATGTGAAAAGATTGTTTTGCCCATAAGGCGGGTAAATTTATTTTTCGGCACTTCGAATGGGTAGGGAGTGAAAACGAAAGTTCTTGCGAATGTTAGTCTCTATCAAATGGGATGAAGAAACGAATTTTTCAAAATTTAGAAATGCCCACCCATAGTTTTCGGAAAACACTCGAATAAAGATATCAAACTACGTTCAATGGCCCTCAGAACTTCCCAAAGCAGTAGAAAAGCTGTTGTAACTCTCAAACTTAATCAGAAAATAGCCAAACCCACTGAGTGAACTTATGACACACTTAAGTAGCACTAATTCTAGGAATTAGGGGTCGGGGTCTTACTGCCCACTCCTTCCTCTTTGGCCCACTTTGTTGGATCTTCGCATTCCCCTCAGACGAATAGGGTTCTCTGACAGCCTCATCATAGGTGGCAAGTCTCATCAATTCAGTCACATTGTGCATCATTGGTCTGAGCGCCTTAAGAAAGCTATTCAATTTCTTGGGCTCTATATCGATCAGCTCCTCGAGAAAACTAGACAACCAGATGAACTGACGTTTGTACTCACCCACAATCATACACCCCTCTTGTCAACTGCTCGAACTTGATGCCGTTCCTATCATCCACATGCTACGGTATGAACATCTCCTAAACTGGGTCTTGAAGGCATACCGCCCCACATCATCATCCATGGTTTGGAAGGGTCCCCTCGCACTCTTCTACCATATCTCTATAATGCCTCTGAACATATAAGCTACCAAGGAGAGCTTTTGATGTCCCATTCATGCCATCACCTCTAAACCTTTATTGGTATGCACCATCCACTCATCAGCCTCAGGTGGGTTCATAACCCAGCAATCTCCAATTCCCCCATCTTCTAAAACTTATCATAAAGATCATTCGGATCCGCACTGAGGAGCTATCACCACCTAAGGAGATGGGGCTTTTTGAGATATCTCTTAAGTTTCTCCGCAATCTGGGCTTGTAATCGTGCTTGAAATTGAGCACGACCCACATTCTTCCTTGCTATCTACTCGTTCTGAAGTGAGACTTGCGCACTGGAGGCCTACTGATGTGCGATCATAATCTATAGAAGCCCATGGATTCAGTCATCCAAGCAAGGGCAACCAGGACCTGCAGTAGCCAGTTCTGGTGATCCTCTATTCATATTCAATAAAACAAAGAAGTAGATTAAGAAATATACTACAGTATATTAAGAAACAACCATTCCCCTAGTACATGTAGCTCCCAATCTTAGAATCATGGAACTTACACTAAGATAGCCCTACGACGATTATAATGTCTGTTTGTAGGGTTGCTGGAGGCGGAATAATGCAAAATTGGTGTAGATGTGAAGCTTGGGCCATGCAGAAAGGAATGGCGGTGGTCAATCTCTACTTTGGTAAGAATACCCATGAGTTCTTTAGGAAGAGAGAAAGAACTAAAAGGGAGGAATAACTCAGCTGGCTGCAGACGTCGAGGAATGGGTGAAAGGAGGAAGAAGGCGGCTAATTTTTCTTTTAATAAAAACTGGAATGTGGGCCCAGCACTAAAGAATTTTCATGGGCATTAAACTCTGATTTCCAGGCCACGGATGAATTCGACGAAGAAGAGAAAAATGTTCTTGATTAAATCCAGTTTCAGAATGGCACAAATTTTCCATGGTTTGAGGACCTCAAAATTTGAGTTCAGATTTCAATGTGAAAACATTGCTTTGCCCTAAGGCGGGGAAATTTATTTTTCGGCGCTTCGAATGGGTGGGGAGTGAAAATGAAAGTTGTTGGGAATGTTATTCTCAATCAAATGGGATCATGAAACAAATTTTTCAAAATTTAGAAATGCTCACCCACGGTTTTTCGAAAATAAACAAAGGTTCCTAAAGGTATCAAACTAGTTTCAATGGACCTCAGAACTTCCCAAATCTATAGAAATGCTATTCTAACTTTCAAACTCAACCAAAAAACATCCAAAACCACTTAGTGAACTGATGACACACTTAATTAGCTGTAATCCTAGGAATTAAGGGTCGGGGTCTTACTGCCCACTCCTTCCTCTTTGGCCCACTTCGTTGGATCTTTGCATTCTCTTCAGACGAATAGGGTTTTCTGACAGCCACATCATAGGTGGCAAGTCTCATCAATTCAGTCACATTGTGTAACATTGGTCTGAGCCCTTTAAGATAGCTATTCACCTTCTTGTCCTCTATATCAATCAGCTCCTCGGCAAAACTGGATAACCAGATGAACTGAAGTATGTACTCACCCACAGTCATACTTCCCTCGTGTCAACTTCTCGAACTTGATGCACTTCCTAGTATCCACATTCTCCCGTATGAACATTCACGTAAACTGAGTCTTGAAGGCATACCGCCTGGCATCATCATGAATGGTCTGGAAGGGTCCCCTTACATTCTTCCACCATGTCTCTTCAATGCCTTTGAACTTATAAGCTACCAACTACAGCTTTTGATGTCCCATGAATACCATCACTTCTAAACCATTGTTGGTATGCACCATCCACTCATCCGCCTCAGGTGGATTCATAATCCCAACAATCTCCATGGCCCTAATCTTCCAAACTTCTCATAAATAACATTCGGTTCTGCACCGAGGAGCTGTCACAACCTGAGGCGATGGGGCTTGTTGAGATGTCTCTTAAGTATCTCCGCAGTTTGGGCTTGTAACTGTGGCTAAAATTGAGCATGAGCCTCATTCTGCCTCGCTATCTCTAAATTGCTCACTAGAGACCTACTGTTGTGCTATCACAGTGTTTAGAAGCCCATGGATTCCCTAATCCAAGCTAGGGCTACCAGGACCCACAGTAGACAGTTCTGGCGATCCTCTACTCATATCCTGTAATATAAAAAAAGCAAATTAAGACATATTCAACAATATATTAGGAAAAAGAATACTCTTCAAAACGGAAAAAAAAAAACTCTTAAAAAAATAATATATTAATAAATAACCGTCCCCCTAGTACATGTTGCTCCCAATCTTAGAGTCAAGGAACTTATACTAAGATAGCCCAACCGCAATGATATTGTTTGTTTCGAGGGCTGCTAATGGCGGAAAAACGCGAAATTGGCGTAGATGTGAAGCTTGGGCTTTGTAAAAAAGCGATGTCATTGGTCAATCTCTAATTTTCTAAGAATACCCTTGAGTTCTTTAGGAAGAAAGAAAGAAGTAAAAGGGAGGAAGAACTCAGCTGATGGCAGACGTCGAGGAATGGACGAGATGAGGAAGAGACCAGCTTATCTGTCTTATAATATAAACTCGAATGTGGGCCCCCCAACAGTGAATATTCATGGGCATAAAACTCTTATTTTCGAACCTCGGATGCATTCGAGGAAGAAGCGAAAAGATCCAGATTAAATCTGGTTTCAAAAAGGCACAATTTTGCCAAGGTTTGAGGAACTCGAAATTTGAGCTCAGATTTCAGTGTGAAACGATTGGTTTGCCCGTAAGGTGGGAAAATTTATTTTTCGTGGCTTCGAATGGGTGGGGAGTGAAAACGAAAGTTCTTGCGAATGTTAGTCTCTTTCAAATGGGATGAAGAAACGAATTTTTCAAAATTTAGAAATTCCCACCCATAGTTCTTCGAAAATTCTCGAAGGTTCCTAAAGGTATCAAACTAGGTTCAATGGCCCTCATAACTTCCCAAAGCAATAGAAAAGTTGTTGTAACTCTCAAACTTAATCAGAAAACATCCAAACCCACTTAGTGAACTTATGACACACTTAAGTAGCACAAATCCAAGGAATTAGGGGTCGTGGTCTTATTGCCCACTCCTTCCTCTTTGGCCCACTTTGTTGGATCTTTGCATTCCCCTCAGACGAATAGGGTTTTCTGACAGCCTCATCATAGGTGGCAAGTCTCATCAATTTAGTCACATTGTGTATCATTGGTCTGAGCACCTTAAGAAAGCTATTCATTTTCTTGGCCTCTATATCAATCAGCTCCTTGGGAAACCTAGACAACCAGATGAACTGATGTATGTACTCACCCAAAGTCATGCTCCCCTCGTGTCAACTACTCGAAATTGATGCCGTTCCTAGCATCCACATGTTCTGGTAAGAACATCTCCTAAACTGAGACTTGAAGGCATACTGCCCCACATCATCATCCATGGTCTGGAAGGGTCCGCTCGCACTTTTCTACCGTATCTCTACAATCCCTCCTAACATATAAGCTACCAAGGAGAGCTTTTGACGTCCCTTGCATGCCATCACCTCTAAACCATTACTGGTATGACCCATCCACACATCAACCTCAGGTGGATTCATAACCCCAACAATCTCCATGGCTCCCATCTTCTAAAACTTCTCATAAAGAGCATTCGGATCCGCACCGAGATGCTATCACCACCTGAGGAGATGGGGCTTTTTGAGATGTCTCTTTAGTGTCTCCGCAATCTGGGCTTCTAACCGTGCTTGAAATTGAGCATGAGCCACATTCTTCCTCGCTATCTACTCATTCTGAAGGGAGAATTGCTCACTGGAGGCCTACTGATGTGCAATCATAATCTGTAGAAGCCCATGGATTCAGTCATCCAAGCTAGGGCAACCAGGACCCACAGTAGCCAATTCTGGCGATCCTCTACTCATATCCATTAAAAAAAAAGAAGCAGATTAAGAAATATACTATAGTATATTAAGAAAGAACCATTCCCCTAGTACATGTAGCTCCCAATCTTAGAATCAAGCAACTTACACTAAGATAGCCCTGCGGCAATGATATTGTCTGTTTGTATGTAGGGTTACTGGAGGCAGAATAACACAAAATTGGCGTTGATGTGAAGCTTGGGCCATGCAGAAAGGGATGGCAGTGGTCAATCTCTACTTTGGTAAGAATACCCTTGAGTTGTTTGGCAAAAGAGAAAGAACTAAAAGGGAGGAAAAGCTCAGCTGGTTGCAGACGTCGAGGAATGGGCGAATGGAGGAAGAAGGCGGCTAATTTTTCTTTTAATAAAAACTATAATGTGGGGCCTAGCACTATAGAATTTTCATGGGCATTAAACTCTAATTTCCAGACAACGGATGAATTTGACGAAGAAGAGAAAAATGTTCCAGATTAAATACAGTTTCAGAAAGGCACAAATTTGCCATGGTTTGAGGACCTCGAAATTTGAGCTCAAATTTCAATGTGAAAACATTGCTTAGCCCCTAAGGTGGGGAAATTTATTTTTCGGCGCTTCGAATGGGTGGGGAGTGAAAACGAAAGTTATTGGGAATGTTATTCTCAGTCAAATGGGATCATGAAACGAATTTTTCATAATTTAGAAATGCCCGGCCACGGTTTTCCGGAAATAAACAAAGGTTCCTAAAGGTATCATACTACGTTCAATGGCCCTCAGAACTTCCGAAATCTATAAAAAAAAGCTATACTAACTTTCAAACTTATGAAAAAAACATGCAAAACCACTTAGTGAACTGATGACACACTTAATTAGCTCTAATCCTAGGAATTAAGGGTCCGGGTCTTACTGCCCACTCCTTCCTCTTTGGCCCACTTAGTTGGATATTCACATTCTCTTCCGACGAATTGGCTTTTATGACAGCCTCATGATAGGTGGCAAGACTCATCAATGCAGTCACATTGTGTATCATTGCTTTGAGCCCCTTAAGAAAGCTATTCACCTTCTTGGTTTCTATATCAATCAACTCCTCGGCAAAACTGGACAACCAGATGAACTGAAGTATGTACTCACCCACAGTCATACTTCCCTCGTGCCAACTACTCGAACTTAATGCATTTCCTAGCGACCACATGCTCCGATATGAACATTCACTTAAACTAAGTCTTGGAGACATACCGCCTAGCATCATCATGAATGGTCCAGAAGGGTCCCCTCACATTCTTCCACCATGTCTCTTCAATGCCTCTGAACTTATAAGCTACCAAGGACAGCTTTTGATGTCCCATGCGTACCATCACTTCTAAACCATTATTGGTATGCACCATCCACTCATCCGCCTCAAGTGGATTCATAATCCCAACAATCTCCATGGCCCCCATCTTCCAAACTTCTCATAAAGAGCATTCGGTTCTGCACCGAGGAGCTGTCACAATCTGAGGCGATGGGGCTTGTTGAGATGTCTCTTAAGTATGTCCGCAGTTTGGGCTTGTAACTGTGGTTGAAATTGAGCATGAGCCTCATTCTGCCTCTCTATCTCTAAATTGCTCACTAGAGACCTACTACTGTGCTTTCACAATGTTCAGAAGCCCATGGATTCCCTAATCCAAGCTAGGGCAAGTAGGACCCGCAGTAGCCAATTCTGGCGATCCTCTACTCATATCCTGTAAAATAAAAAAAGCAAATTAAGACATATACAACAATATATTAGGAAAAAGAATACTCTTCAAAATGAGAAAAAAAAACTCTTAAAAAAATTATATATTAATAAATAACCGTCCCCCTAGTACATGTTGCTCCCAATCTTAGAGTCTAGGAACTTATACTTAGATAGCCCAACAGCAATGATATTGTTTGTTTCGAGGGCTGCTAATGGCTGAATAACGCGAAATTGGCGTAGATGTGAAGCTTAGGCTTTGTAGAAAGCGATGTCGTTGGTCAATCTCTAATTTTCTAAGAATACCCTTGATTTCTTTAGGAATAAAGAAAGAAGTAAAAGAAAGGAAGAGCTCAGCTGATGGCAGACGTCGAGGAATTGGCGAGATGAGGAAGAGGGCAACTTATTTGTTTTTTAATATAAACTGGAATGTGGGGCCCAGCACTAATGAATATTCATGGACATAAAACTCTGATTTTCGGAGCTCTGATGCGTTCAACGAAGAAGAGAAAAGTGATCCAGATTAAATCTAGTTTTAGAAAGGCACAAATTTGCCTTGGTGTGAGGACCTCGAAATTTGAGCTCAGATTTTGGTGTGAAAAGATTGGTTTGCCGCTAAGGCGGGAAAATTTATTTTTCGTGGCTTCGAATGGGTGGGGAGTCAAAATGAAAGTTCTTACGAATATTAGTCTCTTTCAAATGGGATGAAGAAACAAATTTTTTAGAATTTAGAAATGCTCACCCATAGTTTTCCGAAAGTACTCGAATGTTCCTAAAGGAATCAAACTAGGTTCAATGGCCCTAAGAATTTCCCAAAGCTTTAGAAAAACTATTGAAACTCTCAAACTTAATCAGAAAACATCCAAACCCACTTAGTGAACTGATGACACACTTAATTAGCTTTAATCCTTGGAATTAGGTGTCGGCGTCTTACTACCCACTCTTTCCTCTTTGGCCCACTTTGTTGGATCTTCGCATTCTCCTCAGACGAATAGGGTTTTCTCACAACCTCACCATAGGCGGCAAGTCTCATCAATGCAATCACATTGTGTATCATTGGTCTGAGCCTCTATATCAATTTGCTCCTTGGCAAAACTGGACAACCAGATGAACTGATTTATGTACTCACCCACAGTCATACTCCCCTCGTGTCAACTACTCGAACTTGTTGTGCTTCCTAGCGTCCACAGGCTCAGGTATGAACCTTCTGCTAAGCTGAGTCTTGAAGGCATGCTACCCAACATCCTCATGCTTGGTCTGGAAGGGTTCCCCACACTCTTCCACCGTGTCTGTACAACGCCTTCGAACATATAAGCTACTGAGGAGAGCATTTGACATCCCATGCATATCATCACCTCTAAACCATTATTGGTATACACCATCCGCCCATTAGCCTCAGTTGGATTACGTCATAATCCCAGTAATCTCCATGGCCCACATCTTCCAAAACTTCTCATAAAGAGCGTTCGGATCCGCACCAAGGAGCTATCAGCACCTGAGGAGATGGGGCTTTTTTGTGATCTCTCTTCAGTTTCTCCACATTCTGGGCTTGCAACCGCGTTTGAAATTGAGCATGAGCCTCATTCTGTCTCGTTATCTAGTCATTTTGACGGGAGAATTGCTCACTGGAGGCCTACTGATGTGCGGTCATAATCTGCAGAGGCCCATGGATTCTATCATCCAAGCAACGGCAACCTAGACCTGCAGTAGCCAGTTCTGGAAATCCTCTACTCATATCCTATAAATAAAGAAGCAGATTGAGACATATACAACAATATATTAAGAAACAACAATCCCCCTTGTACACGTAGCTCTCAATCTTAGAATCAAGGAACTTACACTAAGATAGCCCTACGACAATGATATTGTTTGTTTAGTGGGTTGCAGAAAGGGATGGTGATGGTCAATCTCTAATTTGGTAAGAATACCCTTGAGTTCTTTTGGAAGAAAGAAAGAAGTAAAAGGGAGGAGGAGCTTAGCTGGTTGCAGACATCGAGGAATGGGAGAAAGGAGGAAGAAGGCGGCTTATTTGTCTTTTAATATAAACTGGAATGTGTTGCCCAACACTAATGAATATTCATGGGCATAAAACTCTGATTTCTGGGCCTCGAATGAATTCGACGAAGAAGAGGAAAATGTTCCAGTTTAAATGAAGTTTCCAAAAGGTACAAATTTCCCATGGTTTGAGAACCTCGAAATTGGAGCTCAAATTTCATTGTGAAAACAATGCTTTGCCCCTAAGGCAGGGAAATTTATTTTTTGGGGCTTCCAATGGGTGGGGAGTGGAAACGAAAGTTGTTGGGAATGTTATTCTCTATCAAATGGGATCATGAAACGAATTTTTCAAAATTTAGAAATGCCCACCCACGATTTTCCGAAAATAAACGAAGGTTCCTAAAGATATCAAACTAGTTTCAATGGCCCTCAGAACTTTCCAAATCTATAGAAAAGCTATTCTGACACTCAAAATTAATTAAAAAAATCCAAAACCACTTAGTGAACTAATGACACACTTAATTAGCTCTAATCCTTGGAATTAGGGGTCGGGGTCTTACTACCCACTCCTTCCTCTTTCGCCCACTTCGTTGGATCTTCGCATTCTCTTTAAACAAATAGGGTTTTCTGACAGCCTCATCATAGGTGGCAAGTCTCATCAATTCAGTCACATTGTGTATCATTGGTCTGAGCCCCTTAAGAAAGCTATTCACCTTCTTGGCCTCTATATCAATCAGTTCCTCGGCAAAACTGGACAACCAGATGAACTGATATATGCACTCACCCACAGTCATACTTCCCTCATGTCAACTACTCGAACTTGATGCACTTTCTAGCATCCACATGCTCTAGTATGAACCTTCTCCAAAACTAAGTCTTAGAAGGCATACCGCCCATGCATCATCATCCATGGTCTGGAAGGGTCCCCTCACACTCTTCCACCATGTCTCTACAATGACTCTAAACATATAAGCTACCAAGGACAGGTTTTGACGTCCCATGCATACCATCACCTCTAAACCATTATTGGTATGCACTCTCCACTCATCAGCCTCAGGTGGATTCATAATCCCAACAATCTCCATGGCCCCCATCTTCCAAACTTCTCATAAATAGCATTCGGTTCTGCACCGAGGAGCTATCATAACCTGTGGCGATGGGGCTTGTTGAGATGTCTCTTAAGTATCTCCAAAATTTGGGCCTGAAACTGTGGCTGAAATTGAGCATGAGCCTCATTCTGCCTGGCTATCTCTAAATTGCTCACTAGAGGCCTACTGCTGTGCTATCACAATGTTCAGAAGCCCATGGATTCCCTAATCCAAGCTAGGGCAACTAAGACCCGCAGTAGCTAATTCTGGCGATCCTCTACTCATACCCTGTAAAATAAAAAACACAAAATTAAGACATATACAACAATATATTAAGAAAAAAAAGTCCCCCTAGTACATGTAGCTCCCAATCTTAGAATCAAGGAACTTAGACTAAGATAGCCCTACAGCAATGATATTGTCTGTTTCCAGGGCTACTTTAGGCGGAATAACTAGAAATTGGCGTAGATGTGAAGCTTGGGCTGTGTTGAAAGCGATGTGGGTGGTCAATCTCTAATTTGGTAAGAATACCCTTGAGTTCTTTAGTAAGAAAGAAAGAAGTAAAAGGGCGGAAGAGCTAAGCTGATTGTAGACGTCGAGGAATGGGCGAAATGAGGAAGAAGGTGGCATATTTGTCTTTTTATGTAAACTGGAATGTGGGGCCCACCACTAATGAATATTCATGGGCATAAAACTCTAATTTCCGAACCTCGGATTAATTCGACAAAGAAGAGAAAAGTGATCCAGATTAAATCTAGTTTCAGAAAGGCACGAATTTGCTATTTTTTGAGGACCTCGAAATTTGAGCTCAGATTTTAATGTGAAAAGATTGTTTTGCCCCGACGGCAAGAAAATTTATTTTTCAGGGCTTTGAATGTCACACCTCGAGCCCGAGATTGCACCCATCTCAAGCGCATCAAACGCCCGCATGGGGATTCGAGTCAAACATGTTGACCCTTGGTCCCCACGAACGGAATTCACCTATAGGATATCGTGTGTGATGTTCATATTTTCATAAACCTGTATTTCCACATGTATAATTTCATTCAAATAGATATCCAACTGTTATCCAACAATATCAAATGCATCAAGATATAGAGCATAAAGTTCATGAGCATAGATTAAAAGTTCAAGTGTTGGAAAGATAAAGAAGTAAGTTATGTTACAAGTCATAAGCTAAACAAGTTCATAAATTATTACAAAAGATGTGGCAATTTCAAGCCACGGTCCATGGGACATGTTACGTCCAACTCAATGGGCATATGTCTAGAAGACTTCATCAAAAGTCCATTCAGCTATGTGACGGGGAGATTCCTCCTCGTGGATCTCTGGGGCGGTGGCATCGAGGTACTCACCTGTAACGCCAAATCTAGCATCATTAGACTAGGCTAAGTAAGATAAATTAAATATATAATGTAACATGCTATAAATGAGTAGCTAGAAAGATATAGATCATAAGAGGTCGAAGTATATACACTAGGCAAATCTGAGCATGAGTAAGCATGAGACGTGCAATCATAGATGACAGATATACACAACAGCATAACTAAATGGCACATTCACATTAGCTATATTCTCTCAAATTAACTATGTAAACATGAATATAAAGTGAGAGTACAAAACAGAATAGAACAGTGGTGCCACTAGGAGACAGAGGGACCGAAACTCTTCATCATCGACCTAGGGTGCCGGTCAACCCTCAGAACATAATCGCATCTGCATAGGGACAGAATTATAACTAAACCCACACTTAGCCAGGTCCAACTTAGATAGAGTCAAAGCCAAGTGGTGCCGACTCGTGGAATGAAATGTACAAAATAACAGAACAGATCATATCATGGTATATAATCAAAACTTATCAAGGTAACTGAACAGAAGCGGAAATGGATATAATATAAAAAAGTACAGAAACAAGATATACATAACTAGACAGAAGTATGATCAAGTCATACAGGAACACTGGAAACGGAATACAATGCATGTACATAGATCATATATGGAATCAAGATATGAATCAAGCCGAGCCTACAGTCTTGGAACCCTCATGGTCTTCAGCGTCCAACTAGGTGTAGTACTAAGGATTCCGGCGTTATTGGGATACAAAGGAATCCTTGGCGTTACTTAATTTGAATGTCGAATTCCTTAGTATAACACATTTGGTTCAGAATACAATATGGAGATTCATGATGTTCCTTGTGGGTGTATGGTAGCTCACACCTTACCCACATGAATTACAATTCCATTGGGCATAATTTAGGTTCCAAGGGATCTATCCTCAAGGTCCACCTACTGGGCCAACACCATCTTAGCATCCTATAGTTCTATACTTGGCTTGTGGTACAATCCGGTTGCCAAGAATTTTAATCCTAATATCCCCTTTTTCCCTAGACCTTTCATCAATAAATTATATGCACCATTGGCTTCTACGCTCCAAGATCTTTCCAATGATATAAAAAAATGCCGAAATCGGACATATGGATCAAAAGTTATGGCCATTTGAATTCTGGCTCGCCGGGCCCAGTGGGCCCTCGCTGTAGCGAGCTGGGAGCTCGCTGGAGCGAGAGTGCTCTCTGCCAGGCAGATCTTTTGCTCACTGGAGGGAGGGTGGTTGCTGCCAAGGTCCGTGGGGCTGTAAACAGGACTGTTCTGCCCCTCTTGGCTTCCCCTACAAGCATTTGTAGTCCATTCCAATGTTCAAAAACTAGCAAGATAAGCCACCAATGCTCTCTAAACATACATATCCATTCTCTTGACCAAAATACATCAAACCATACCCATTTCATACATTTACAAGAACCCATTAACAAATTGAAATCTAACTAATATTGAGCTGAATGTAGGGTTTCTAACATATGAATCATGACAAAAATCAAAAGAATGAAGGTGCATGCACAAGATATAAATTGTTTAACTTGCCTTAAGGTGTTTGAAGCAAAAAATCACAAATCCAAGCTATAAGCAAGCTCTATTTCCCAAGCAAGCTCTCCAAAAGAAAAACCCCCAAATGTAATGGAGAAGATGAATTCCTACAATGGTGAATGAAAAGATTGGGTTTGAAATCCACATGCAACACCAATATACCCTTTTAAATTTGGATTTGAGCAAGGAGACATGAATTTTGAATCAAGAAGCTTACCAAAAGTGTTGAGAAATGAAAAAAAAATACAGTTTTTCTTGACTTGGGAGTTGAAACCCTTATTGTAGAGAAGAAGGAAGATGCAATGGAGATGGATTTCTTCACATGCAAGAGGTCTCCTTGGCTGGTTGCTTGAAATGAGGAAGGAGATGAAGTTCTCTCGAGATCACACCATTAAATGGGTATAGGAGGAGTGCTTGAAGAAGGTGGAGTTGAGGGATCTCACGTGCAAGCTATATATTTAGTAGAGATGAAGGGAAGAAGAAGAAGATGCAGAGAGAAATAGAAGGCAGGAGAAGAAGAAACTCAGCTGGTGGAAGAAAGATCCGTTTGAATTGAGGGAAGAGGTTTTTGAGTTGAATTTTCCTCCCTGCAGTGCATGCAAGTCCATTAAGGGACTGGAATTTTCAAGAAAGGGCTTTATACAGGGAAATGGGCTTAACTTGGCTGGAGAAATGGACTGGAAGTGGGCCAAGATGGATCCGGATTTCATGGGTTAAAATATGAAAACTAAAGACTATGAAAAGATCTATACAATGCACTGAAAACCCACAAATTTCTAATCACACACAAAACCAAAAACACTCCAAAAGTCATACTCTAACTAGTCAATGGTCAAACCCAACTAACTCTACCTAATCAAGCCCAATTACATACAAAACATCCATTAAGCTACTAATATCAATTAATTAACTATTAATCAAAATTAAGGTGGGTTGGGATGTCACATCGAATGTGTGGGGAGTGAAAATGAAAGTTGTTGGAAATGTTATTCTCTATCAAATGGGATCAAGAAACGAATTTTAGAATTTAGAAATGCCCCCCTCACTTTTCTGAAAATACACGAAGGTTCCTAAAGGTATCAAACTGGGTTCAATCCTAGGAATTAGCGGTCGCGATCTTACTGCCCACTCCTTCCTCTTTGCCCACTTTGTTGGATCTTTGCATTCTCCTTGGACGAATAGGGTTTTCTAACAGCCTCATCATAGGTGGCAAGTCTCATCAATGCAGTCACATTGCGTATCATTGGTCTGAGCCTCTTAAGAAAGCTATTCACCTTCTTGGCCTCTATATCAATCAGTTCCTCGGCAAAACTGGACAACCAGATGAACTAATGTATGTACTCACCCACTGTCATACTTCCCTCGTGTCAACTACTCGAACTTGATGCCCTTCCTACCATCCAGATGCTTCGGTATGAACCTTCTCCTAAACTGAATCTTGAAGGCATACAGCCAAACATCATCATCGATTGTCTGGAAGGGTCCCCTCACACTCTTCCACCATGTCTCGACAATGCCTCTGAACATGTAAGCTACCAAGGAGAGTTTTTGACGTCCCATGCATACCATCACCTCTAAACCATTATTGGTATGCACCATCCACTCATCAGCCTTAGGTGGATTCATAATCCCAGCAATCTCCATGCCCCCAATTTCCAAAACTTCTCATAAAGTGCATTCGGATATGCACCGAGGAGCTATCACCACCTGAGGCGATGGGGCTTGTTGAGATGTCTCTTAAGTATCTCCGCAATTTGGGCTTGTAACTGTGCTTGAAATTGAGCATGAGCCTCATTTTGCCTCGCTATCTCTAAATTGCTCACTAGAAGCATACTGTTGTGATGTCACAATCTGCAAAGACCCATGGATTCTCTAATCCAAGCTAGGGCAACCAGGACACGCAGGAGCCTGTTCTGGCGATCCTCTACTCATATCCTGTAAAATAAAAAAGCAAATTAAGACATATACAACAATATATTAAGAAAAAAAATTCTTCAAAAATATATATATATATATATATATTGGGAAACAACCATTCCCCTAGTACATGTAGCTCCCAATCTTATAATCAAGGAACGTACACTAAGATAGCCCTACTACAACAATGATATTCTCTGTTTTGAGGGCTGCTGGCAGCGGAATAATGCGAAATTGGCGTAGATGTGAAGCTTGGGCTGTGTCGAAAGCAATGGCGTTGGTTATTCTCTAATATGGTAAGAATACCCTAGAGTTATTTAGGAAGAAACAAAGAAGTAAAAGGGTGGAAGAGGTCAGCTGGTTGGAGACATTGAGGAATGGCCGAGATGAGGAAGAAGGCAGCTTATTTGTCTTTCAATATAATTGGAATGTGGGGCCCACCACTAATGAATATTCATGGGCATAAAACTCTGATTTCCAAGCCTCTGATGAATTCAATGAAGAAGAGAAAAATGTTCCAGATTAAATCTAGTTTCAGAAAGGCACAATTTGCCATGGTTTGAGGAACTCAAAATTTCAATTCAGATTTCAATTCGAAAAGATTATTTTGCCCCTAAGGCGGGAAAATTTATTTTTCAGGGCTTCGAATGTGTGGGGAGTGAAAACGAAAGTTGTTGGGAACATTATTCTCTATCCAATGGGATCAAGAAACGAATTTCAGAACATACAAATGTACCCCACACTTTTCCGAAGGTATCAAACTAGGTTCAATAGCCCTCAGAACTTCCCAAAGCTATATAAAAGCTATTCTAACTCTCAAAACTTAATCAGAAAACATCCAAAACCACTCAGTGAACTGATGACAACCTTAATTAGCTCTAATCCTTGGAATTAGGGGTCGGGGTCTTACTGCCCACTCCTTCCTCTTTGGCCCACTTTGTTGGATCTTCGCATTCTACTCAGACAAATAGGGTTTTCTCACAGCTTCACAATAGGTGCCAAGTCTCATCAATGCAGTCACATTATGTATCATTGGTTTGAGCCCCTTAAGATAGCTATTCAGCTTCTTGGCCTCTGTATCAATTAGCTCCAGGGCAAAATCGGACAACCAGATGAACTGATATTTGTACTCACCCACAGTCATACTCCTCTCGTGTCAACTACTCGAACTTGATGTACTTCCTAGCATCCACATGCTCCGGTATCAACCTTCTCCTAAACTAAGTCTTAAAGGCATACTGCCCAACATCATCATCCATGGTATGGAAGGGTTCCCTAACACTCTTCCACCGTGTCTGTACAATGCATCTGAACATATAAGCTACCATGGAGAGCTTTTGACATCCCGTGCATACCATCACCTCTAAACCATTATTGGTATGCACAATCCACTCAATAGCCTTAGGTGGATTCATAATCCCAGCAATCTCCACGATCCCCATCTTCCAAAACTTCTCATAAAGAGCGTTTGGATCCCCACCGAGGAGCTATCAGCACCTGAGGAGATGGGGCTTTTTGTGATGTCTCTTAAGTTTCTCCGTAATCCGGGCTTGTAACCGTGCTTGAAATTGAGTATGAGCCTCATTCTGCCTTGCTATCTAGTCGTTATGACAGGAGACTTGCTCACTAGAGGCCTACTGATGTGCGATGATAATCTGTAGAAGCCCATGGATTCTATCATCCAAGCTAGGGCAACCAAGACCCGCAGTAGCCAGTTCTGGCGATGCTATATGCATATCCTATAAAAAAAATAGTAGATTAAGACATATACAGCAATATATAAAGCAACAACCATCCCCCTAGTACATGTAGCTCTCAATCTTAGAATCAAGGAATTTATACTAAGATAGCCCTACGGCAATGATATTGTCTATTTGGAGGGTTGCTGGAGGCGGAATAACGCGAAATTTAAGTAGATGTGAAGCTTGGTCCATGTAGAAAGGGTTGGTGGTGGTGAATCTTTTATTTGGTAAGAATACCCTTGAGTTCTTTAGGAATAAAGAAAGAAGTAAAAGGGATGAAGAACTCAGCTGGTCGCAGACGTCGAGGAATGGGCGAAATGAGGAAGAAGGCGGCTTATTTGTCTTTTAATACAAACTGGAATGCGGGCCCCAGCACTAATGAATATTCATGGGAGTAAAATTTTGATTTCCGGGCCTCGGATGAATTCGACGAAGAAGAGAAAAATGTTCCAAATTAAATGTAGTTTTCAGAAAGGCACTAATTTTCCATGGTTTGAGGACCTCGAAATTTGAGATCAGATTTCAGCGTGAAAAAGATTGGTTTGCCCATAAGGCGGAAAAATTTATTTTTCGGGGCCTCCAAAGGGTGGGGAATGAAAACAAAAGTTCCTGTGAATGTCAGTCTCTTTCAAATGGGATGAAGAAATGAATTTTTCAGAATTTAGAAATGCCCACCCATAGTTTTCCAAAAATACACGAAGGTTCCTAAAGGTATCAAACTAGGTTCAATGGCCCTCAGAATTTCCCAAAGCTAAAGAAAAGCTATTCTAACTCTCAAACTTAATAAGAAAACATCCAAAACCACTTTGTAAACTCTAATCCTTAGAATTAGGGGTCGGGGTCTTACTGCCCACACCTTCCTCTTTGGCCCACTTTGTGGGATCTTCGCATTCTCCTCAAACGAATAGGGTTTTCTAACAACCTCATAATAGGTGGCAAGACTCATCAATGCTGTTACATTGTGTATCATTGCTCTGAGCCCCTTAAGAAAGCTATTCACCTTCTCAGCCTCCATATCAATCAGCTCCTCGGTAAAACTGGACAACCAGATGAACTCATGTATGTACTCACCCATAGTCATACTTCCCTCCTATCAACTACTCGAACTCAATGCACTTCCTAGAATCCTCATGCTCCGGTATGAACCTTCTCTAAAACTGAGTCTTGAAGGCATACCACCCAACATCATTATCCATGGTCTGGAAGTGTCCCCTCCCACTCTTCCACCATGTCTCCACAAGGCCTCTGAACATCTAAGCTACTAAGGAGAGCTTTTGACATCCCATGCATACCATCACCTCTAAAACATTATAGGTATGCACCATCCACTCATCAACCTTAGGTGGATTCATAATCCCTGCATTCTTCACGGCCCCCATCTTTAAAACTTCTCATAAAAAGCATTCGGATCTGCATCGAGGAGCTATCATCACCTGAGGAGATGAGGCTTTTTGAGATGTCTTTTAAGTTTCTCCGCAATCTGGGCTTGTAACCATGCTTGAAATTGAGCATGAGCTCATTCTATCTCGCTATCTAGTCGTTATGACGGGAGACGTGCTCACTGAAGGCCTACTAATGTACGATCATAATCTGCAGAAGCCCATGGATTCTATCATCCGAGCTTAGGCAACCAGAACCCGCAATAGCAAGTTCCGGCGGTGCTCTACACATACCCTATAAAAAAAGAAGCTGATTAAGACATATACAACAATATATTAAGAAACAACCTCCCAATCTTAGAATCAAGGAACTTACACTAAGATAGCCCTACGGTAATGATATTGGTTGTTTGGAGGGTTGCTGGCGGCGGAATGATGCAAAATTGGCATAGATGTGAAGCTTGAGCCGTGTAGAAAGAGATGGCAGTGGTCAATCTCTAATTTGATAAGAATTCCCTTGAGTTTCTTCGGAAGAAAGAAAGAAGAAAATGGGAAGAACAGCTTTTCTGATTGCAGATGTTGTGCAATGAGCAAAATGAGGAAGAAGCACCTTATTTGTCTTTTAATACAAAGTAGAATGTGGGGCCCACCACTAATGGATATTCATCGACTTAAAAATCTGATTTTCGGGCCTTGGATGAATTCCACGAAGAACAGAAAAATGTTCCAAATTAAATCTAGTTTCACTAAGGCACAAATTTCGCCTTGGTTTGAGGACTTTTAAATTTGTGCTAAGATTTCAATGTGAAAATTTTTTTTTTGCCTCTAAGTTTGGAAAATTGATTTTTTGGGGCTTCGAATGGGTGGGGAGTAAACACGAAAGCTGTTGGGAATGTTATTCTTTATCAAAGGGGATCAAGAAACGAATTTTTTAGAATTTCGAAATGTGCCCCCAAACTATTCCGATAATACACTAGTTCCTAAAGGTATCAAACTAGGTTTAATGACCCTCAGAACTTTGTTGGATCTTTGCATTCTCCTCAGACGAATAGGGTTTGCTTATAGCCTCATCATAGGTGGAAAGTCTCATAAATGCAGTCACATTGTGTATCATTGGTCTAAACCGCTTAAGAAAGCTATTCACCTTCTTGGCCTCTATATCAGTCAGCTCCTGGGAAAAACTAAACAACAAGATGAACTGATGTATGTACTCACCCACAGTCATGCTCCTTTTGTATCAACCGTTACTCTAGGAAATGTGTATTTTATGTTAACTTTAGGAACTTGAGTTGTAAATAGAATGTTAGCTATAACTTAGGAACTTAAGTTGTAATTAGAATGTTAACTTAGGAACTTGATTTGTATTAGGATTCTAAGAAGAGGGTTATCCACCCTTATGTAATGAGAAGAACGCAACTGTAAGGGTACACGTTTTTCTCCCATAATATCATTACTTTCTTCATACGAGTGCATCTGACATGGTAACAGAGCCTAAGGTTTTATTGTCTTCCACATCCAATGGTCTGTAAGAACATCTTTATCATCTTCCAAGGTCTAGAAGCCCTCAAAACATCATTGATCCTCCCTGATCATCACGTGGCCCACTTCAGATCTTCATCACAACATATGCGGAAGCAGCCCAGTGTGGTCTCCTGGTATTTCTTTTATTTATGGTGTTTTCAGCAATTTTCGATCATCAAAGGTATGCCATCTACCATATCTTTTCGTATTTCAGTTTTGTCCAACAGGTTTCATCTCATCTGTTCAAAATTATGGATTTTGATCCTTTTTGAGTAAGACCTATTCCAATAGTTGCAAAAATAGACTACCCTTCCATCCCCAGTCTCTGATTTGTCTAGAGATCACTTGGTGGGGCCCACGTGCTCCTCTTCCCTCTGAAATCAACGCCGTTTTTCCCTCTCTGGTTATATTCTGATTCTGTTGGCTTGCTGTTGTTCCTGGTTGCTGCTTATTATTGATTGCCTGCTGGTTGCTGCTATTTTCTTCTCAATTTGCTTCTGTTTTCTTGCCGGTTGATTGCTTACTGCTGCTATTTCTGGATGGATTAAAGATTACACTGCTACTCCTTAGCCTCTACTGTTTCACTTCCTTCCTTACTATTCTTCCTCTTGTTTTCAGTTCTTACTACTCTTTTAGTAATGGAAAAATCTGAGATCACCCCGGTTCATTTTGATGGAAATAATTACACATTGTGGGCCTTCCAGTTTCAAATCTACTTAGTAAGAAAAGAACTATGAGGCTACATGGAAGGTTCTGAACCTAAACGTAAGGAAGATGACAAGAAGATTTCCGCCTGGAAAACTAAGGATGCTAAAACTAAGACTTGGTTAATAGGATCTGTTGAACCCCATTTTATTCTCAATTTGAAACCTTGCAAATCCGCCAGTGAGATTTGGGATTATCTCCAAAAGATCTATCAACAAGGTAATGATGCTTGCCAATTTCACTTCGAGCTCGACATCTCCTAGTTTTCTCAAGGCACCATGTCTATACAAGATTATTACAATGGGTTTCGACGACTGTGGTCTGATTATAATGAGATCAAATTTGCGACTGTGGCTGCAGCACTTCTACCAGAATTATTTCCCTTACAGCAAAATAGCCATCGGGACCAATTTCTAATGAAACTTCGTCCGAAGTATGAGACTGTTAGATCAAACTTGATGAGCATGGCTTCTCGTCCCAGCTTAGATGACTGTCTTCATAAACTTCTACAGGAAGAACGTCTGGTTACCAAAACTTCTATGGAACAATTACGATCTATTGAGGCTCCACTTGCCTATGCTACTGCCACCAGACCACCTCCCAGGGACGTCAGTAAAATTTGATGCTATAATTGTAAGAAATACGGTCATTACGCAAACCAATGCAAAGCAAAGATCTACAGGTATTGTAAAGACATTGGTCATGTCATTAAAGAATGTCTGAAGAAAGGTCGCAACTCTACTCCCCGCAGCTATGCGTCGTCAGCTCCTACTAGTTACACAGTGACCTCTCACCAATTTGCAAACTCTGATTTCAGTGGTTCAATCCTGTATGATTCTTCTTCACAACATGGTTCCTCAGCTCAATCTGCATCCACCCCTCCTCTTACTCCTGATATGGTAAATCAAATGATTATCAATGCCTTGGTATCTATGAACATCTCATGCACTGATTCATCTCTATCTCATACATGGTACTTAGATTCTGGAGCAAGTAACTATATAACCTCTTCACCCACCAATTTGCAAAATGTTGTTCCTTACACTGGTACTCTTATTGTTCAAACTACAAATGGCGACAATCTTCCCATCACCTGTGTTGGTGATACCTCTGGCCCCTTACCATTAGCAAATGTTTTAGTGTCTCCTCATCTTGCTACGAATCTTAATTCTATCAGTCAACTTGTTGAGAATAATTACAAAAGTTTTATTTTCTTCTTCTGGTTGTGTGGTGCAGGACCCAGAGTCGGGGGAAGTGATCGCGAAGGGGACTAAGCATGGCAGACTGTTTTCTCTTCCAATTTCTACATTTACTCAGAAAAATTTTTTTCACCAGTTGTTTTTTTTTTTTTTTTTTTTTCCTTCAGAATAGTTCTAGGTTGTGGCATAATAGACTTGGTCATCCGAATGCCTCTACGATGTCTACTTTATTCAAATCTGGATTATTAAATAAAAATTTTGATTCTGCTTCTTCTGAATGTGATGCTTGTAAATTAGGAAAAAGTAAAACTTTACCTTTTCCTCACTCCACTACACAGAGTACTGAATGTTTTGATTTAATTCACAGCGATGTCTGGGGCATTGCTACTCACCTTTCCCATTGGCATTTCAAGTACTTTGTTAGGTTCATTGATGACTACAACCGATTTACTTGGGTTTATTTATTGCATTCTAAGTCTGATGCCCTTCATGCTTTTCAAATTTTTTTTTAGCTATGTTGAAACCCAATTTTCAAAATGCATTAAAACTTTGCGCTTCGATTCAGGGGGGAAGTATGTTTCGAATGACTTTTAATCTTTTCTGCAAACTAAAGGAATCATTTCTCAACGTACCTGTCTGCATACTCCTCAATAGAATGGAGTCGCGGAATGGAAAAACAGGCATCTCCTTGATGTTACTCGAACACTTATGATTGAATCATCAGTTCCTCCTCGTTTTTTGGGCAGAAGCTTTCACTACTGCAATCCATTTAATAAACCGTCATCCATCCCCTACCATTGCTCACTTAACACTGTATTTTAAACTGTTTGGCCATCATCATATGTTTGACCACTTACATACTTTTGGATGTATTTGTTTCATTCATTTACCTCCCACAGAACGAACCAAATTAACCGCACAATCTCACCAGTGTGCTTTTTTGGGGTATGCCGCCAATCAAAAGGATTTGTATGCGATGACCCCATTGATCGTCGCATAAGGGTTTCTCGTAAAGTTATTTTCTTTGAAAACAATATTGTTTTCAGAGTCACTTGGATTGTCCTCGTCCCTCTTCTCCTGCTCTCTTACTGGGATTTTCAGATAAAAGAACTGTTACTAGGTTTCATCCTGACTTTATTTATCATCATCAAGAAAAACCTACCATTGTCGATGCCCATCCTCTTGATCCTCCGCCAGCAACTGGTTCCACAACTCCTCCTATCCTGCGTCGCTCCTCCATAACTTCTCAACAACTTGAGCGGTATGGATTTACACACTCTTTTTTGATGACCACCCTTTCCACTATTTCTATACATAATTCTTATTTGCAGACAGTTCAACATGATACTTGGAACTGGGCTAAGCGGGAAGAATTAGATGCTTAGATAAGAATCGCACTTGGGACATTGTGGATTGTCCTTCAGCAGTTGAACCAATAGGTTGCAAATGGATCTTCTCCATAAAACTTAAATCTGATGGCTCCTTGGATAGACACAAAGCTAGACTTGTAGCACTCGGGAACATGCAAGAATATGGCATTGACTACAAGGAGACGTTTGCAGCTGTGGCCAAAATGATAACAGTTCGGTTACTTCTCTCCATTACTGCCTCAAATTTTTTGCCATTATACCAGAAGGATGTTAAGAATGCCATTCTCCATGGGGAGTTAAAGAGGAGGTATACATGAACCGCAGGGCGTCACCTCTCCGTCTAAAAATGATGTCTATCACCTTCAAAAATCTCTTTATGGTCTAAAGCAAGCTCTTTAGGCTTGGTTCGCAACTTTTCGAGGGCGGTTATGCACAACTGGCTTTACTCAGAACCCTTATGATCCTTCTTTGTTCATAAAAAGAACATCTAATCTTATTGAGCTTGCTGGTCTCCATGAATCTTCGCCAGTTGATTCACCTGTTGAGGTCAACCTAAAAAAATCTAGTTTCAAAAAGTATATTTTTCTTATGGTTTGAAAACATTGAAAATCGTGCACGGATTTTGATCTGAAAAGGTTTTTTTTTTTTTTTTTTTTTTTTTTTTTTGCCCTTTTTGTAAAAGTTGGGCTTCTAAGCTTCAATCAAAGACGGAATCAATCGAAGACGGAATGAACCAGAAAGTTGTAGCGCTAATTTGTGTATAAGATAACAGGGCTAAAAGATAACAGTCCCAAGGCCAAGCCTAATGAGGCCCTTGTACAAGCTCCCACACTTTTGATTTAGGCTAGATTAGATAGAGCTGATTTCTCTCATCTTTATTTCCTTGTATAGTTAGTATATATTCTCTCTATTCTTTCATAATTCTAATTTGTATGATTAACATGTTTAGAGCCTTGATGAAGGCACTTAAAGAATAAAAAACCAAGAGTCGATCCTCAATGTATGGACGACATTCTCTCCATAATTATTCTTCTTCTTCATTCATAAATTGTAACATGGTATCAGAGCTTTGGTTATGATCAATCCTCTTCTCTCATTGATCCAATAATTCTCCCTAGTGTGGCTCTTCTTCCTGGCGTGGATCTCCTCTCTGTTAGAGCCTGAAGTGCTCACTGATCAACAATGGTCCACCACGGATCATCTTCGTGTGTCCAAGAGACCTCCATAGTTGTGATCGACTATCCTTGAGGGTCTTTCTAAGGATTTTTCTAGAATTTCTCCATCACCTTTGAGGTAGGTTTCAGCCACTTCTTCCTCTGTCATTTTAATAAAAATTTTGTCATATAGTTTTCATCAAGATTGTCCATATTTGTGGATCTGTATCCAAATCTCATCAGATTTTGACTGAAGTAACTTCGATCTTCTTTAAGAAGTTCAAACCTGATCTGTGATTAGACCACCATGTGGGACCCACGCATAAATCTTGGTCCAATCTTCCAGTTCGTCTGGCACTATTTGGGGGAAATTTCACTGATTCGTGCTGTCTTCTACTACTCTCTTCTACTATTGATAGTACTGGTTGCTACTGTGCGTTGTTGATGCTGCTTGTTACTGTTAAGGGCTGATTAATTACTAATCAGCCTGGTTACTACTGTTAATGCACTGTTAGCTGCACTAATAGTGCACTGTTGGGGCAGTTTACTGTTGTATTCACCATTTATAGCAGATCAAACCACTTTTGTTTTTGGTTGGTTTGCATGCTGATCTCTTCTTTCTACTATTGATTTGCGCGCTCTACTGTCTCTTCTCTACTACATTCTGCAATGGACAAGTATGACGTTATCCCAATTAAATTCAATGGGCAAAACTATATGTCCTGGTCCTTCCACTTAAGGAACTTTGTAGAAGGACAGAGGCTTTTTGGTTATCTTGATGGATCGATACCTAGGCCTCAGATTACAAATACCACCGACTCCAAAGGCCTAGCCAACTGATCCAAAGAAAATGCTAAAGTAGTCACTTGGATCATTAACTCTATTGATCCCTCTCTTGTCTGGCTCCTCAAGCCTACACTACTGCAGCTGATATGTGGGCTCATCTGAAGAAAGTCTACCATCAAACCAATAAAGCCCGGAAATTTCACTTGGTTAGTGAATTGCCAAATATACTCAAGGGGATAAATCTGTGTAGGAATACTTTAATGGTTTCCTCACCTTGTGGATTGAAAGGGATTCCATGTTGATCCAAACAGTCTCTTCTGGATTTCTATCTGAGGCTCATAAGTTACAAGAAGAAACTCACATTAGCTAGTTTCTTATGATTCTTTGACCAAAATTTAAATCTATCCGGTCTACCCTCACGAACAAAGGAAATTCTACTAATCTTGATACCTTCTTTCAAGAGGTCATTCGTGAAAAACTTCATCGCACCTCACAGCGTACTATTCTAGAAAAACCAAAAGCCTTCCTTGCGCTTCTTCCTACTGACTCGGCTCTTCTGGCAAGCCCAAATCCAAAGCTGACTTATTGTTATGAATGCAAAGGCTTCGGTCTTATTGCCAAAAATTGCTATAAGAAATTGGTTTGTAGATACTGCAAACGGTCAGGTCATGTTATTGATGACTCGCAGCCTACAACGTAGGAATGAGACACGACCTAAGAAGCCTCCCCCTAATATGCCAAGACAGAATGTTGCGGCTGCTTTTCAAGCTCAAGCACCCTTATCTAATACGGGGAGCACTTCCTCTGGTGCTATATCCATGACTCCTGCTCATATTTAAGAACTGATCCAAAGCACAGCAACCTCTGCATATGCGTCCATGGGTTTTTCTGGTGCTCGGTATCCAACTCATTTTTCTACTTTTTTCCTGCCTTTCATTCTTCTGCACCTCTTTCTTCTCCTATCACCTCATCCACATGGTTTATAGATTCAGGAGCCTACTGTAGAACTTAGTTTTATAGATTCTCACCCTTACCTTGGGAAACAGAAAATAACCACTACTAATGGTGATCAACTACTCGTTTATGGAGTTGGTAGCATTACTTTATCTAGTGTCTCTGGCCAGTCCATCACCCTTCTCAATGTCTACTTTGTTCCAAAATTATCAGCCAATTTACTTTCTGTAGGACAACTTATTGATGATGACTATCTTATTCGCTTTTCTTCCTCTGGTTGTGTCATATAGGGGCGACAAACTAGAAAGGTGATCGCGACGGGGAGTAAACTTGGGTGCCTATTTTTGCTAGAGATTGGACATCATTCTTTTTTCGCTGCTTCTACTTATTTCAATAAATTGTGGACTGTTTGGCATAAACGTCTTGGTCATGTGAACAATTCTAATTTAATTTCCTTTTTTAAGATTGGTTGTTTGGAATCTACTATTGATAATAAAATGATGTCTTCTTTATCTCAATCTAAGTGTGAAACTTGTTGCTTGAGTAAGAGTCATATTTTGCCCTTTTCTATTCATAATCCTCGTGCATTGGCATCATTTGACATTATTCACACTGATGTTTGGGGCATTGCTCCTACCTTGAGTAGGGAGGGATTCAAGTATTATGTGACCTGTCACGCCCCCAAAAGTGAAACCGGGGTTATGCGTGAGATTAGGGCCAATTAAAAATTTCTTAACATTAAACAAATGCAACCTGGCCCCAATCATGTCCCATCCGGATCGAAGACCGCTGTGTGGTGGAAACATTTCCTCAAAAGTAAATTACAAAGAGCGGAAGCTTCATAAATGCAAGTGATATTTAAAAGATGTATAGTTTAAGAGCAAATACTGAATACATTAACTAAATTCAAGTTTAAGAGTAATAACAAAAGGATTAATTACAACATTAGGCCACACCAAAACTTGGGCCTAATCAAAATGATAATGGAACCAAATTAGAAGCTAATCTAGAATTGAAGGCTCTCGTGTACGAGGTCGATACGGCTATGTAAGGCCGTCCGTACTGTACTCTAGGAAGTCATCAGGCTGATCTGCCTGAACCTCTTCCGTCGCTTCCTCCCCCTTGGGATAGAAAGGCTCGGTACCTATGCACCAAGAGTAGCATCATCAACACAACGGTCGGCAAGCAATATATATATATATATAAAGCATCAAGATATGCAGTACAAATGAGAGTAAACGATAACAAAGATTATATGAAATGAATAGCATCTGAATCAATGACGAAAATAACAAAGTGGAAGGTCCAAACATAATATCAAGGTAATCAAAGTAGTTGGTCCGGACATTCCATCGATGTGGTCGAAAATGGTGTCCAATAGTAATCCAATCTGCAGACGGCCTACTCGGCTCATGGGCGACTCGACCAGAGGGTATGGCCCAAGCGCATTCAATCTTGCCGCAAGGTTCTCTAATGGCTCATGGGCGACTTGACCAGAGAGTATGGTCCAAGCGCAATCAATCTTGCCTCCAAGTAAATCCTCTAATGGCTCATGGGCGACTTGACCAGAGAGTATGGTCCAAGCGCAATCAATCTTGCCTCTAGCAAACGAAATATCAAAAAGGGATCCTAATCCATCATCTAAGTTCTCCATGTACCTCCACAAACAAAGAAAAGCAAACGAAGCTAATGAACATGTTCTTTACATGTAGATAGTACCAGACGGTACAATTCAGAATCAAAAGCGATAGACAATCCAATCCTAAGTATAATGTTAATCCTGAAGCATCGTATAACCTACTCAGTCAACGAAAGGGGTTAGGGTCCACGATACCAGGACAAATAATCCTCGTGCGTAGATTTAAAGAAGGGTATCCCGTTGTCCCATACCGTTCAAGATTGAGATAGGTTATAAACCGATACAACTAGATTAACCGTGAAAGATGTCGGTTCAAAACATCTTCACATAAGTCAAGTGAGTCCACAAAAAGGGGTAACCAAGTCCCACCTAAGTCCATCAAAGAAAGGGGGTAAAAATCCTCCCAAGAAGGAAAAACACAGTTGGCCCGGTAGACCTGGCCCTTGGCCGGTCGACCGCATACACTGCGAGCCCGGTCGACCTTCCCCATGTGTACCCGGTCGACCTGGCCCAGGCCCGGTCGACCGGCAGTTGTAAAAGAAAATGGGGAACAGTAATTTGGTCAGGTTGCAGGGAACCTGACCCTGTGTCGCCTCATACACTGCGGAAACAGAACTGCAGGTTCTATTTCTGCAGTGAATGGGTCCAAGTCCATTCCCTCCTTTCTTGAACCTGATATGCAGCCAAACCATGCATATTACAAGTCCATTCTAAACCAACTAATCCCCCCTAATCAAGTCATTAATAAACAAATCCATTTCATTAGGCTAACAACCTAATTATCATGTTTTCAAACCCTAAAAGCATCCAATGAACCAATAACATCTAAAGCATCATTTTTCCATACAAATCAAGGGAGACAAACATATCAAGCATAAATATAAACATATATACTTGCCTTAGATGAAGAGCTCAAGAATCCAAGAGAAATTTGGGGAAAAACCCACTTTGAGCTCAAAAATGGGGGAAATGGTTTCCAAACCAAAAACCTCTCTACAAATGAAATGCAAGGGGTGGGGTGAGCTTATCTAAACCATTTCTAAGCCAAAGGAAGAAGATTAGTTAGACCTAAAAGCTTGAGAAGCCTACCTTTGAATGGGTTGTGAGTGAAAAGCTTAGAAAAGAGTATGGTTGAGAACTTGAGAGCAAGAGGAAGAAGATTGGAAGCTTCGCCGTCAATGTCGGAGCTCCGGTGATCGTCGGCAGTGAGGAGGCAGTGAGGAGTTGAGAGAGAACAGTGAGTGAGAGAAGAGAGAATGAAAGAGAGGGTGGGTTGGGTTTATATTAGGTTAGGTAAATGTTTAACTTAAGTTTAGTCCTTGGGTTTCCTAAAGTGATTATTTGGGCCTCTTCGACGCGTCGAATCGAAACGCGACTGAAGACTAAAGTTCATGAAATGTCGAGGCCTACCCGATGCACCCAAACTCACAAAAACTCATAATCTCATAAAAACCCCTGAAAACTCTCAAATTGCAAACCACCCCCTTACTCTACCCGAACGCACTCCGGATCACGCGAGACTTCGCACACGAGGTCGAAACGATAAACCCGACTCGCTAAGACTCTAAACATACTTACTAACTAATCAAGCAATTAATTATAATTAATAGAGGATTAGCCTGTGGGATGTTACACCCTCCCCCGCTTAGGCTATTTGGTCCTCCAAATCTCTAACATACCTCTGGCAATAACTTTGGATACTTCTCCTTGACTTGATCTCTGAGTTCCCAAGTCGCTTCCCTTGGACTGTGATGCTCCCACTGTACTTTGACCCAATGAATGGTCCTTGTCCTCAACACCTGTTCCTTCGTGTCTATGATCTTCTTCGGTCTCTCCACGAACGTGGCATCTGGCTGAACATCCAAAGGCTCGTGATGTAGCACGTGTGACGGGTCTGGAACGTACTTCCTCAGCATTGAAATATGAAAAACTCTGTGAACTCCTGCTAACTCTGCTGGTAGTACCAATCTGTAAGCTACCTCACCAACACGCATGTCAATCTCAAACGGTCCAATGTACCTTCGAGCCAATTTCCCTTTCTGACCAAACCTCATAGTTCCTCTAGTCGGTGAGACTTTGAGAAACACCTTGTCTCCAACCTGAAATTCCAAATCTCTCCTCTTGGGGTCTGCATAGCTCTTCTGTCGGTCTCTTGCAATCTTCAGCCTGTTGATGATCTGTTTCACCTTTTCACTAGTATCGCTGATGATCGAAGGTCCATGAAAACTCCGAACACCAATCTCTTCCCAACAAATTGGGGTTTTGCACTTCCGTCCGTACAATGCCTCGAACGGTGCCATCCCAATACTGGAGTGATAACTGTTGTTGTAGGCAAACTCGCACAAAGGAAGACTCTTCTCCCAGTCCTTCCCAAAATCTAAAACACATGCCCGCAACATATCCTCCATAGTCTGGTTGGTACCAACTTGTCACGCCCCCAAAAGTGAAACCGGGGTTATGCGTGAGATTAGGGCCAATTAAAAATTTCTTAACATTAAACAAATGCAACCTGGACCCAATCATGTCCCATCCGGAACGAAGACCGCTGTGAGGTGGAAATATTTCCTCAAAAGTAAATTACAAAGAGCGGAAGCTTCATAAATGCATGTGATATTTAAAAGATGTATAGTTTAAGAGCAAATACTGAATACATTAACTAAATTCAAGTTTAAGAGTAATAACAAAAGGATTAATTACAACATTAGGCCACACCAAAACTTCGGCCTAATCAAAATGATAATGGAACCAAATTAGAAGCTAATCTAGAATTGAAGGCTCTCGTGTACGAGGTCAATACGGCTATGTAAGGCCGTCCGTACTGTACTCTAGGAAGTCATCAGGCTGATCTGCCTGAACCTCTTCCGTCGCTTCATCCCCCTCGGGATAGAAAGGCTCGGTACCTATGCACCAAGAGTAGCATCATCAACACAACGGTCGGCAAGCAATATATATATATATAAAGCATCAAGATATGCAGTACGAATGAGAGTAAACGATAACAAAGATTATATGAAATGAATAGCATCTGAATCAATGACAAAAATAACAAAGTGGAAGGTCCAAACATAATATCAAGGTAATCAAAGTAGTTGGTCCAGACATTCCATCGATGTGGTCGAAAATGGTGTCCAGTAGTAATCCAATTTGCAGACGGCCTACTCGGCTCATGGGCGACTCGACCAGAGGGTATGGCCCAAGCACATTCAATCTTGCCGCAAGGTTCTCTAATGGCTCATGGGCGACTTGACCAGAGAGTATGGTCCAAGCGCAATCAATCTTGCCTCTAGCAAACGAAATATCAAAAAGGGATCCTAATCCATCATCTAAGTTCTCCATGTAATCCACAAACAAAGAAAAGCAAACGAAGCTAATGAACATGTTCTTTACATGTAGATAGTACCAAACGGTACGATTCAGAATCAAAAGCGATAGGCAATCCAATCCTAAGTATAATGTTAATCCTGAAGCATCGTATAACCTACTCAGTCAACGAAAGGGGTTAGGGTCCACGATACCAGGACGAACAATCCTCATGCATAGATTTAAAGAAGGGTATCCCGTTGTCCCGTACCGTTCAAGATTGAGATAGGTTATAAACCGATACAACTAGATTAACCGTGAAAGATGTCGGTTCAAAACATCTTCACATAAGTCAAGTGAGTCCACAAAAAGGGGTAACCAAGTCCCACCTAAGTCCATCAAAGAAAGGGGGTAAAAATCCTCCCAAGAAGGAAAAACGCAGTTGGCCCGGTCGACTTGGCCCTTGGCCGGTCGACCGCATACACTGCGATCCCGGTCGACCTGAGAAGGTCAGGTCGACCTTCCCCATGTGTACCCGATCGACCGGCAGTTGTAAAAGAAAATGAGGAACAGTAATTTGGTCAGGTTCCAGGGAACCTGACCCTGTGTCGCCGGTCAACCGCGCCCCTTGGCCGGTCGACCGCATACACTGCGGAAACAGAACTGCAGGTTCTGTTTCTGCAGTGAATGGGTCCAAGTCCATTCCCTCCTTTCTTGAACCTGATATGCAGCCAAACCATGCATATTACAAGTCCATTCTAAACCAACCAATCCCCCTAATCAAGTCATTAATAAACAAATCCATTTCATTAGGCTAACAACCTAATTATCATGTTTTCAAACCCTAAAAGCATTCAATGAACCAATAACATCTAAAGCATCATTTTTTCCATACAAATCAAGGGAGACAAACATATCAAGCATAAATATAAACATATATACTTGCCTTAGATGAAGAGCTCAAGAATCCAAGAGAAATTTGGGGAAAAACCCACTTTGAGCTCAAAAATGGGGGAAATGGTTTCCAAACCAAAAACCTCTCTACAAATGAAATGCAAGGGGTGGGGTGAGCTTATCTAAACCATTTCTAAGCCAAAGGAAGAAGATTAGTTAGACCTAAAAGCTTGAGAAGCCTACCTTTGAATGGGTTGTGAGTGAAAAGCTTAGAAAAGAGTATGGTTGAGAACTTGAGAGCAAGAGGAAGAAGATTGGAAGCTTCGCCATCAATGTCGGAGCTCCGGTGATCGTCGGCAGTGAGGAGGCAGTGAGGAGTTGAGAGAGAACAGTGAGTGAGAGAAGAGAGAATGAAAGAGAGGGTGGGTTGGGTTTATATTAGGTTAGGTAAATGTTTAACTTAAGTTTAGTCCTTGGGTTTCCTAAAGTGATTATTTGGGCCTCTTTGACGCGTCGAATCGAAACGCGACTGAATACTAAAGTTCATGAAATGTCGAGGCCTACCCGATGCACCCAAACTCACAAAAACTCATAATCTCATAAAAACCCCTGAAAACTCCCAAATTGCAAACCACCCCCTTACTCTACCCGAACGCACTCCAGATCACGCGAGACTTCGCACGCGAGGTCGAAGCGATAAACCCGACTCGCTAAGACTCTAAACACACTTACTAACTAATCAAGCAATTAATTATAATTAATAGAGGATTAGCCTGTGGGATGTTACATGACCTTTATTGATGATCATTCCCGTTATACTTGGATTTATTTCATGCGCTTGAAATCTGAAGTACTTTCTATTTTTCACACCCAATTAAAGAAAGCTATCAAGATCCTTAAATTAGATTCCGGCGGAGAATACATGTCTCACGAATTCTCTACCTTCCTTTCTAATAAAGGCATTTTTCACCAAAAATCTTGTCCGCATACTCCTCAGCAACATGGAATTGCTGTAAGAAAGAACAGACATTCTTAAAACTGTTCGTGCTCTGTTAATTGCCTCATTAGTTCCCCCACCTTTTGGTGTGATGCTACACAGACGGCTGTGTATCTTATCAATTGTCTTCCTAGTACTATTCTAGGCAAGACTACTCCTTATGGAGTTCTCTTTGGTCATACCCCTTCATACTCTCACTTGCGTGTTTTTGGTTGCTTGTGCTTTGCTCATCTTCCTACTACTGAGCGCGCTAAGTTATCACCCCAAGCTGCCAAATGCATCTTCGTTGGCTATAGTAATGAACTCAAAGGGTTTTAGTGTTATGATCAATTCGAAAAATGCAAGTGAATATCTCATAATGTGATTTTCTTGGAACAGATTCCCTTCTTTTCGTTACATTTGGATAGTCATCCTATCGTTGTATGTCCTATATGCCACAATTTCCAGAGTTTGCTCCTCCATCTCCGGTTCTAAAAGTCTATGTCTGGCATAACATGGTCCCTCATGTGGTGCCTCCCTCTCCTGATCATCTCCCAGTGCTGCCTACTAAACCTTCAAGTAATATTGCTTCTTCTGAAAGCATCTCTTCTCTACGATGCTCTTGTCGTCTTTCCGTTGCTCCTAACCGTTATGGCTTTCCTGCTCTTTTTACTTGGATAGTGCTCCCATACACACCTCATATTCACAGGCCTCGAAGATCGCTTCCTGGTAGGATGCTATGAATGAGGAATTGCTTGCTCTTGAAGCAATCCAAACATGGGACTTGATACCGACCCCTAAAGGAGCATCTGTGATTGGCAGTAAATGGATCTACTCTGTCAAAGTTCACTCTGATGGGAGTCTTGATCTCTACAAAGCCAGATTGGTTGTACAGGGTTATAAACATGAATATGGAATTAATTATAAGTAGACATTTGCACCAGTGGCTAAAATGACCACCGTGCGTACACTTCTTTGTGTTGTGGCAACCCGTAACTGGCCTCTCTGGCAAATGGATGTCAAAAATGCTTTTCTTCATGGGGACTTGCAAGAGACTGTTTACTTAGATGTCAAAAATGCTTTTCCTCTAGGCTATGCTTGCCCTCCAAAGCATATTCGTAATTTGCGAAAGTCTTTGTATGGACTTAAATAGGCTCTCCGGGCTTGGTTCAGTAAGTTCCATTTGACAATTCTTCAAGCCGGATTTCGTCAGAGTCATTCTGATAGCTCCCTCCTTTTTAGATGGACACCAAAGGGCTACACATTCCTTTTAGTATATGTGGATGATATGATTATCAGTGGCAATTATAGTACCAGCATCAAGGACCTCAAACACCATCTTGCTCACCATTTCAGAATGAAGGATCTTGGTCCTCTCACCTACTTTCTAGGGCTTGAGTTTTTGTGTAACAAATCCGGCATTAGGGTCCATCAGCGTAAATATGCTACAAATTTGTTCACTTTAGCAAGGCTGGATGATGCTCACACTTTTGATACACCTATGGAATTGAACAACAAAATTAGTGTAGATGATGGCCCTCCCCTGGATGATCCATCTGTTTTCCGACGGATAGTTGGTAGTTTGCTCTACTTAACTATGACTCAATTGGATATTTCTCATGCAGTTCATACGGTTAGACAATTTGTTAGCAATCCTCACAAATCTCGCCCTGCTGCTGCTCTGCACACACTCCATTATGTTAAAGGCACTCTAAACCATGGTCTCTTTTGTTCTTCTAGCGATTCTCTGTGCTTATCAGCTTATGCGGATGCTGACTGGGCTGGTTGCCCAAACTCTCGATGATCTGCCACTGGCTGGTGTATTTTTCTTTGGAAATCTTTGATTTCGTGGAAGTGCAAGAACAAGACACTATTTCATAGTCTTCTGCTGAGGCTGAATATCGGGCTATGTCTTCTACTAGTGCTGAAATCATCTGGCTACGGCATCTTCTCTATGAATTCGGTATCATTGTTGGTCGTTCTACACCTCTTCATGGGGACAACACCAGTGCTACCAAAAATGCCAACAATCATGTCTTTCATTAAAGGACGAAGCACATTGAGATTGATTGTCACTTCATCCATCAGCATGTTGTCACTAAGAAGATAACCTTGCCTCATGTCTCTACCGTTAACCAATTGGCGGATATATTCACAAAAGCTCTTCCCAAAAGGCATCATCATGATGTTACTAGCAAATTGATGTTTTCTGCCTTACCTCATCAATTTGAGGGGGAGTGTAGAAGATAACAGGGCTAAAAGATAACAGGCCCAAGGCCCAGCCCAATGAGGCCCTTGTACAAGCTCCCACATGTGGGATTTAGTCTAGATTGGATAAAGCTGATTTCCCTCATCTTTATTTCCTTGTATAGTTAGGAGATATTCTTTCTATTCTTTCATGATTCTAATTTGTATGATTAACATGTTTAGAGCCTTGATTAAGACACATAAAGATTATAGATACAAGAGTCAATACTCAATGTATGGACGACATTCTCTCCATAATTACTCTTCTTCATTCATAAACTATAACAATTTGAACTATCAAAAGGAGTAAAAATGAATTTTTTTTTGAAAATCATTGATGACCTCCCACGCTTACTTGAATGATACAAAGGGGTCCAAGAGTGTGTCAGTCTATTTTCGAAGGCTCTCAAAATTCCCCAAGGCTATTAAAAAGCTAATCTAACTCATAAGCTTAGTCAAACAACCTCTAATCGCACTTAAAAAGCTAACCCAAAACTTATACCATGCTAGTCACGAGTATTAGGCATCGGGGTCTTGCATCCCCCTTAGAACATTTGGTCCTCCAAATGAACTAAACCAAATTCAAAATCAGGTGGGGACATTACTCCCACACTAGATAGCAAAAATCTCAAAAGACTGCTCAAACTTTGTCCACCCGAAGCACCTTAACTCGCTTGGCCATCCTCGTCGGTTCAACTCTCTTTAAGTGTTGATGATTAACACTGCCCCTAACGATCATCAAATGTTCTTGCACTGGCTCAAATCTGCTTCTTTTCTTGTCCATCAATGCAACTAGGTCATGTACCTTCTGTCATCCAATGCAACTTATATTGTAATCCATTGACTGCATGCATGAAAGTAATCTCCATTCCTGCCAATCTTGGAATCCCCTACACATACCCTTGATATATCGTTTCAGTTCCAGCTCAACTCCTCTATTTTACCTTTGACTTTGAACAATTGATTATGCTGACGTACAACCGGATGTCTCTTGTTTCAAGTAACGTCGAAACCAGGTCCCCTGCCAACACACAATCTTCGAGGTGAATAACTTAGCAATCTATCACTTCTTCGCATGCATCTCTTCTTCCATTGGTGGATAATAGGCTGACTAAATCAAATACTTGGATGGTCATCTAGACAGTTCGTCAATCTTTTTTCTGCTCCGAAGTAACAAAATTCACAAATTCTGTAAATCTCTAGGCTCTGTTATTGATTCGCTAGCATTTTCGAAATTATGCTACTCCACATTTCAAAACTTCCCACAACGTACTTCTGGCAAAACTCATTCTTCAAATCTTCTACCTTGGGCATGCATAATTGATATGGGAAGTTCAATCCTTGTTCACCATCAGGAGATCAGGTCCTTTTTCAATGTACTCAAAACCTCTTGCTAATTCTAACTTTTTGTTTGTTGCTCTTAACCCTCTCCATAATAGTCGGTCACTGACATGCTTGTCCATTTCACCATTCTTCAAAAGTTGAAACTCTGCACTCGGGGAGCATCATTTGGGAATAAGTAAAAAAAATATATATATATTCCCCGAGATCCTAAGGATATCCAAATTCCAACACAACCTGAATATTTTTGCGGAAGCTTATGTAGTGTTGCGACTCTAAGCCCGTGGCCAACGGATTCCATGTCACACTCAACCACTATCACAAAGCCATCAAATCAAAGCCCATAATCAGACTGGAACAAACCAAAACCACAAGATACAGAGCTGATGGTAACAGGATGATTCTTTTCCCACATATGTTCAAGTTACAAAATTATAAAATTACATTAATTAAAGTCCAGCAGAAAAAGGCTAATAAAAGCCATACAAAAGTAATAAATTAAGTAAATACCACCCCCAATTGTGTGACGAGCTCTGGTGCCAAGCACAACGCCCAACTGCATGCGCTCCAACTTGGAACAAAAGACCTGCTACCTAGATCACCACAAGTAGTATATCAGACACGACGATCTGGCAGGTGAATGACATAGAAAATAACATAGTGAATATGTACAAATATGCATTTTTCAATACTAAAGCACATTTGAAAATCAAAGAGAAATCATATTTACATTGCGAGATGAAAACATTGCCATCACTGAAGTGACAGGAGCACACACAATAATTCCTCTGTCACACGAAGTGACAGGAGCACACGAGCATATAATTATAGTAACCCAATATCGCTGGGCATCACACAAAACTCCCGCCGCGGAACGAGCAATATCACACACGAAATCCAATCTTCAGATGGCACAAGTAATTTAAGGACCCAAGCCAGATGATCAAACCGACAAGGTAGTCAGTTTTCAAATCTACAAGTTTTCAAATATTTAAGGACAAAACATGCGAGTTTTCAAATCTGGAATGGCACAATGACCTGTGGTGGAGTGGCCTACCCATGGTTCGTCTCGGTGAGCACTTAGTGTTCAAATGTTGGTTTGTACAAAGAACTGGTGCCTCCGAAGTTGTCCGATGTTTGAAACTTCTGAGTGCACAACAAGTCTTGGTGAAGTCCTAGCATATCCACAAGTAAGGTCCCCGCTTTTCCATCAATTCCCATCGAATCAGAGGACTTGGTTAGCGCCTGGTTAATTGTCAGTTAACCAATAGATGACCGAGTGTCAGCCTGACAAAATTTGTCTCCAGAAATCCAAACCAACAAAGTTCAGTCATATGTTGGTTAGGTGTCGGTCAGGTGTCGGTTAATCGACACCGATTTCCCGTAATTTTCAGCAATCTGATATTTGAACCGAATTCCACTTCGGTGAACCGACAGTTGACCGACTTTCCCACGAAATTGAGTTTCGAATTCTACAGAAAAAGGTCATCTTCCCCAAACCAAGTCCCATATTCCTTCTCCTCAAACAACCACTTCCTACACCTGAATTGATCTCTTCTTAGCTCCAAATAAGACTCCATTCAACCACACACGCAGAAAACAGAGGTTAAGTAACTGAATTTTGAGGAGACTCAAAAGCTGGTTTCCAAAGCACTATAAGCTGCTGCTATAACTGAATTCATGCAGAGAATTGAACATAAGCAAGGACACTAAATACTCTTTTGGAAAATCACAACATAGACCTTTTCAATCTCGAAATTAACTGCAGGAAACAGATGCCAAACACAGAAACTCGGAATTTAGAAACTGCTTTTATAAGAACGAACGTATTGAACATGCTATTGCTGAAATTGAACTTATGCAGAGAAATGTTACATGAATAAAGAACTGAAACACATTTTGAGGAACCAAATTACCATTATCCATTATCACCTGTATATACTTTGAAAAGCAGAATTTGAATTTTTCATGCATATAACTATCAGAGCATTCACTTGCTAGATTTCCAAAAGCTCCTAGAACACTCTCCTAAGCACCACCAAACTGCTGGAAACACCCATCCACAAAAGCCCCAAAATGCTACCTAAAAATCCCCCAAAAATAAAGCAGAAAAAGAATCCATTTCAAAAAGGATTGCATGCATCAAATAAGGGTTCTAAAGGACCTAGTAAAACCATATATAGAAGATGAAAATCATATATAGAAGAGTTCTAACCAAGAAGAAAGCCTTCAAGAGAAGGGAAATCTCACCTGGATTCCCTGGAAAAAGGTATTAATGGAAAGCCTAGAGGGAAGAGAATGGAGAAATCAGAATTCTCTTTTGGGCTGAGGAGGTGTGACATGCAAGGGAAAAAGAGGGGAGAAAAAGAAGAAGAACTCTCCTCTGGTTTGGCTTTAGTCTGATACAAAAATGAAGGAGATGGTACATGGGTTGGGTTTTTTAATTAAAAGGGTTATGGGCTCCACTGCCAATTAAAACTTGAGGGCCTTGGATATCCTATTTGTGGGCCTCAGATGCAATCGACAAAGAATGGAAAATAGATCATCTTCCAAAAAGTATATTTTCCGCATGGTTTGAAATCATTGAAAATCGTGCACGAATTTTGATGTGAAAAGTTTGTTTTGCCCTTTTGGCTAAAAAATGGGTTTCTAGGCTTCAATAATGAACACGAAAGTTGTAGGGGCTAATTTGAACTATAAAAAGGAGTAAAAATAAAAATTTCACGAGATTATTGACAACCCCCGCCCCTACTTACTCGAATGATACAAAGGGGTCCTAAAGCGTGTCAGCCTAAGTCCAAAGGCTCTCAAAATTTTCCAAAGCTATGAAAAAGCTAATCTAACTCACAAGCTTAGTCAAACAACCTCTAATCTCATTTAAACAGCTAATCCAAAAGTTAAACCATGCTAATCACAAGATCGTGGTCTTACATCCCCGCCTCCCCCCCTCCTCTCGAACATTTGGTCTCCAACACTCTCAAGTGTATCGTCTTCGCGCCAAGTTCACTCCACGTTATCTGAAGCTCACTCAACTAGCTCAGTCGGCATACCCTCTGGCGCCTCTGGGGTGAGGGTGGTGGCAAAGTCTCCTACAATGTCAAGGGCAACAAGTGAGAGAAAATAAACAAATATAATAACATATACATGTTGCATCAAATTGATTTAAAGACATAATTTTATAAATATGGAAAGTGATGTGATCAATACAATCAATAAATTACCGCAACTGCACTAGTCTCCAAGGATAGCCAATGGCATGTACGGGTCGAAGCCAGAGGGAGCTAATTTAAAAACAAACTTTTAGATTAAGGAAACTAATTAACTATCAATTAAGGAAAGTTTCTAAAAATAAAAGCATGCAACTAATTTAGAAAGATGAAAACTACCAATTAATGAAAGTGATTAGCGCATAAGAATCCTATAAGCATTCACTAATTACTTATCAAGTAACCCTAGCTCCAATTTTTACTTCAAACCAAAGACAAATCAATGTTTTTGACTTGGAAAATTATTTCCTTCTATAACTTGATTCTTGGCTTAGCTTCCAAGCAATCCTCTTTAATTAGCAACAATTTGAATTGGAGAGGATTCGTTACTAAGTGTGGCCTCTTGGGCTCTAAGTCTTGCCAAATTGAACTCCTCAAAAATTTTGAAAACCTTTTACGATTCCCACATAGAATTATAATAGCCAACTTCCCGAGGTCATATATCCCTCAATATAGTTCCGATTCACGTAATCCTGGGCTCCACGGATATCTACTCAAAAAGAACATTCCAACGGTGGGTAGATTGCACCAATCTGACACTCTTTTTGAGAGTTATGATCATTTTAATTTGCTCTCCTTGAAACATTAGAGAATATTATGCAATTAAAGGAACTGCTATGTTGGCATGCAATGGGGTGTGTGGGACCCATGTTGGACGTCCAAGGCATGCTTGGACTATTTCTTTGCTTGCTTATTTTCTTTTCTTTTCATATTTGGCATGCTTCCTTGCAAGTTTGGCTAGTGAACTCCCCTTGCAAACTTTCTGATTTTCTCTATTTCTTGATTTTGTTTCTAGATTTAGCAAGTCAACGCCATCTTTCCAAATCTGAGTTTCTTCTTTCTTCTTTGAGAACTTTCAAGCTTTCCAACTCCACCAAGATGCCAAGATAGGTGGGCCCACCATGAAGGGTGTCCTGCCTTTGATCACTCTCAAATTTCTCCAATGCGGGTCCCACTCTTGATTTCTCCTACACAAATAAGATTAAACAATCTCAATAATAATCAAGTGTGAGGAATTTAAATGGACTATGTATGGGACCCTACATGCCTACGTAATGCACCGAAAATAACAAACTTTTCAAAAAATAGCACATGTTGCCATGCATAGCAGGTATGCATTAGTAAAGCCAAAAAACTAATTTTGGGTTGATGAATGAGATAAAAACCCTAATTTTACAAAAGTCATGCAATGTAATGAATTTTGACCAAATTTGACCAAGATTCCAATTTTGATGCTCAAATGCATGAAAATTTGAAATTCTATGAAATTAAATGAAAATTACCCTAATTAAGTCCACAAAGTCAGATAAAATGATGAATAAAAGCTACAATTTTGTAGAGTTATCACACCCTCAAACCAGCTTTTTGCTAGTCCTCGAGCAAAATAAGTGAAAAGGAGAACTTTATTACCTAACTTAAGAAAAAAAGAAATAGAAATGCCACTTTCGCTGGCCCTTTTGACTGGATTTAGCGTATGAAGCAAGCCCTTTAACCCCTAGATGTCCCTAGTGTACGAGTTGTGCCTCGTGAGGATTTGCAGTGAATATACCCACAAAATTCATTTATCCCAAAGACACACATAGAAACAAAAAGGAAGAAACTTCTTTTTTCTTTTTCAGAAGGAAATCAAGTTATCTCAGATACTCTTTGTGTAACCAAGATTAACCAAAATCTCAAAATTTTCAAAACTTAGTTCACCCTTCTAATTTCAAAAATTTCTTTTTTCATTTTCCTTTTCAAATACCAAACTTTTGTGTGCCTTGTGTAAGTATATACATCAAATTAATCTTTCAAATGTTCCGCTGTGATGTCATGAAAATATAATTCTCCTTCAAATGCTCCGATCTTTCCTAGATTTTGGTGCTCATAAGTTTTCCTCTCAAGGCTACTATGACGGCTTTTGCACTACTGTTTTTTCAATGGCCGTGAGATGCATCTCTATTTTATATATTTTTCTTTCTTTCAATGAATTTCATTTTTCTAATGTAGGGCTCCTTTGTGGTGAATTCGGCTTGGATGTACAAGACATGGGGAGCAAACCCATATATTATATATTTCATCCTTTTCATGTTTATTCATCCCAATTTTTTCTACTCTTTTTTTTTTTTCTTTTTCATTTGTTTTCTATGGTCCCTAACAGTAGGCAACCCTTTTCAATTCGCCTAAATTAATCTGATGGTGTTCATTGGCCTAACCATCCTGATGAATCAGGTAGACTTACAAGGCTAAACTTCATAAAGTCATCCTATTTTTTCCTGAAAAATTCCGAATTCGACTTTAAAGCTTCCTATCCAAAATCTTGATAGATGTATACGTGTTTCAGTGAAAAATAGAGTTTCGTACTATTTTGACATATTCTAGAAAAAATGAACCTTCATTTTACTTCCTTCCAAAAATTTTGAAATTCCAGGTTTCCGAGCATCGTTGAATCATATCAATTCCTTTGAAAAATACCCTTAAAAAAAAAGATTTGCACAAACGAGAATTTTTCCTAAAATTGAAAAAAAACTTAAAGTTTACATAAAATTGGAAAAAATGAAAAAATTACCTAAAATTGGACAAGTGTGCTTGTTCCCACGCCTAAACCTAAACTAGACAGCGTCCTCAATGTCATGCATGTAATGCAGAAAATGATAATGAAACATGAGGAAAAATAAATTGCTGGAGGTAAAGGGAAGAAGTCACCTGATGATTTTGCATGGCGCTCCCTATCCAAGGTTAGTCAAAATAATTACAAAAGATAACCTAAACTAAAAATTCAAAAAATCTATAAAAACAAAGAAAAAGAAACTACCTTATTTGACACCTAACATGGAATCCACCTGGATCCCAAACAAACTTACCTTCCAAAATTGGGGTCAAGATCTCCCTCTTGGGCTACCACGAATGGGGTTGAATCTAGCAATGCGTTATCCTTTTCAACGTGGCCATGTATGTCAAAAACACTTCCACCATGCACACGGCAGGCTTCCAATGGATCTCACAGCCTAATTGGGAAGCAACATTTTCCACCAACTCATTTAAATAGCTAACCTCACTAATTTCATGATCTTTTTCTTGAGGTTGCTTATTCACATTAAAGATGTTCAATTGAACTATCATGTTGCCAAACGAAATTTGTATCATTCCATTCCTACAATTGATTAAAGCATTTGGTGTTGTTAGGAATGGTCTTCCTAAAATGACTGGTATTTTGGCCATAGTTCCTATTGGCGGTTTCGTGTCCAAGACAACAAAGTTTACAAGGAACACAAACTCTCCCACTTTGATCAAGACATCCTCCACTGCCCCCTTTGGGTATTGAATTGAAGCATCGGCCAGCTGGAGGGTCACATGAGTTTTCTTTAACTCCCCCAAACCTAGTTCTTCGTATATAGAATATGGAAGTAGGTTGACACTCGCACCCAAGTCAAGTAAAGTGTGCTCAATATGGTGTTCCCATATCTCGCATGAAAAGGTAGGACACCCTGGGTCTTTGTATTTGATCGGGGTTGGACATGAAATAACAGAACTAGCTTGCAGAGTTAGGAAGGCTTTCTTGGAAACATTGGTGGCTCTCCTGAAGGTGCAAAGGTCCTTCAGGAACTGGGTATAGGCAAGAATTTGTTGGATTGCATCTAAAAGTGGGATGTTAATCCTCACTTGTTTGAAACGCTTCAAGCATTTTATCCAATGGGGCATTTGATTTTGTTGGGCCTAGCCTTTGAGGGTTTGGAGCTTTAGGAATATAAGTTCTAGGAGGTGGGTCACTAGGTGACGGGTCTCCTATGTTAGCGCTCATCTCCTTAATCAGCTCATGTTCCTTTTGTTCCTTTTTGACTATTGGCTCATCCCTCCCTGAATCCTCAGTTATTTTTGCCTCTATTTTGTTGTCAACCTGTCGGCCTGACCTAAGTGTAGTTATGGCATTATCCTGCTCATGGCCCTTCCCCTTTATGTCATGAAATTCAAATTGACCCTTTTGAAGTTGGCCCTTGGGGTTGGCTTCGGGTTGACTAGGAAAGGTTCCCTCATCCCTTTCACTCAAAGAATTCGCCAGTTGACTCACTGTGTATTCCAATTTTGCAATTGATTGTGTGTTGGCATTCAAGCTCCGTATAGTGCTTTACTGGAACTGGAGGGTATTCTGAGCTTTCAGTTTCATGGTTTCCTCAAGAGAATCTATCCACTGATTCTACAGATCGGGGGTGAAATTTTGCATGGCTGGCTTATGGAACCCTGGAGGTGGCATGGCCTAAGATGGGCTAGCCTAGTGTGGACCCTTAGACCAAGAGAAATTTGGGTTGATCTTTCCAACCCGAATTTCAGGTGTTTAAATAAGGGTCGTACCTCTGTCTGTTCTCAAAATGAATGTTCTGATATAATGCACTCACTTCCTCAATGTTCTGTCCTTGACCCCAATTTGGTGACTCAACACTACCCCCAAGGCTTGGCTGTAGTTTTGGTACTCTAATGTATCTAGAGTAGGCCTTCGAATTCCCTGATTAAGTTCTAGGGCTTCTAACCATCTCATCGTTGTGGCCAACTTGGCCTTTGCCTCAAACTTGGGTTGAATTCTATGGATGTCTCCTCTTCCTGCAATGGTTTGTCTTTTAGGCTCCTCTTTGATGGGTACCGAATGCACTATGTGTTTAGTGACCTCTTCCAAATATGTTCATGCTTGGTACGCTGTTTTCTGTGTGAATGCACCATTGCAACAAGATTCCACCATGGTTTTGGTAGTGTAATCCATCCACTCATATAAAATTTAAACCAATCGAATATTTTCAAAACTGTGGTGGGGAACATTGAATTAACAAATCTTTGAACCGCTCCAAGTAATTATACATGATCTCCCCTGTCAACTGATGGAAATTGTTTAGGGCTTGTCTAATCGAGGCTGTTTTCTATTTGGAGTAGAATTTTTTGTAAAAAGTTTCAACCATCGTGGCCCACGTGGTTATGGAACCTGCTTGTAAGGCATAAAGCTATGCTTTAGCCTTTTCCTTTAGAGAGAATGGGAACAACCTAAATTTAAGGGATTCTTCGGTCATTTGATTGTATTTCATGGTCACATATGTCCTCGAATTCCTAACATATTTGTTGTGCGCGTGTCTTACATCAACGTGCTTCGTGCGGGCATGGTATGTAGCGTTCTTGCTAAGATCCATAGCACTCTGACTATCATAGCAGACTACATACTCTCCTTGCTTCAAACCCAGTTCTAGGAAGAAATTCCTCAACCAAATCATCTCCTTCCCTGCTTCGTTAGCAACTATGCATTCTGCTTCGATTGTAGACAATGCTGTACACTTCTGTAACTTAGACTGCTAGAAAATAGCTCCTCCTGCAAAAGTAAACAAGTACCTAGAAGTAGACAACCGACGATCAAGATTGGCTACAAAATCAACATCTGTAAAGCCTTCAAGTATTGGTTTTAAGCCTCCGAAACACAAGCACAAATCTAATGTACCTCTCAAGTATCTAAGATCCACTTCACTGCTTCCCAATGCTCTTTCGCAAGGTTAGAAAGAAATATACTCACTAAATCCACTGCATAAGCATTGTCTGGCCGTGTACACACCATGGCATACATAAGACTCCCAATTGCTGAAGAGTATGGAACAGATATCATCCGTTCCTTTCTTCATCCGTAGTAGGATATAATCTTTTACTGAGCTTGAAATGACTGGCTAAAGGCATGATAACTGGCTTAGCATCTATCATGTTGACTCTCGCAAACACCCGTTCAACATATTTCTCCTGTGACAACCACAACTTCTTGGCATTCCTGTTACGATGTATTTGCATTCCCAATATCTGTCGTGCAGAAACCAAGTCTTTCATGTCAAAAGTCTTTGACATGTCCCTTTTCAACCTACCAATCATCTTACTATCATGTCCAACTATCAACAATCTACATATAAAAGAACAATGATAAATTCGTCATTACCAAACTTACGAACATAAGCACAGTGATCAGTTGCTGTCTCTGGTACCCGTGACTCACCATGAATGAATCAAACTTCTTGTACCATTGCCTTGGCACTTGTTTCAGCCCATTGACTCTTTTTCAACCTACAAACCAACTATTTTTTTCCTTCTACCTTAAACTCCCCTGGCTGAGTCATATAAATCTCTTCTTTCAGATCACCGTGAAGAAATGTGGTCTTCACATCCATCTATTCAAGTTCAAGGTCCATTCTGGCGACTAGACCCATATCAGACTATTCCGTGGACATCATCGAATTCCGCGTCGCATACAACCGCTAGCATAAAGCTATCATTTTAGGAACCATATCAGACTGGAATAAATCAACATAATAAAGTACAGAGCTGACAGTAACGGGATATTACATTCTCATATATGTTCAAGTTACAAGTATCAATGTGTATTAATTACAATCCCAAGAAAGGGCTAATAAAAGCCGTACAAAAACAAACTAATATTTACAACCCAAATGTGACGTAACTCCGATGTCAAGCACAATGTCTACATGACATAGCCAACAAGACAACCTACAAACTCATGGCTCCACAGCCAACAAAAACTCTCAGCTCGGGGCGGGGAAACTGAACCTGAGTACCAAAATAGTGGGTCAAACACGACGGTTTGGCAAACAGGTGAAATGACATATCAATAAAGAAATTACCCTGGAAAACATTTAAACCTGTCAAAGCAATAGTTTCATAAAACGAGAGAATCATTTATTCAAATACATATGCAATATAAAACATGTAAGGTATCCAAGGAGAACGGGAAACAAGCAAGATGGCAGCCACACAAAGCTAAGTCCTCTATCACCGAAGTGACATGAGCATATCGGGATGTTGTCTCAGTCACCGAAGTGAGGAGATGCAACATAAGTAACATATACATATATATAATATAATACGGGACATAACCACGGTAGCGAACCGGGCATCGGGAACCACAGTAGCAATCTGCGGTATCGAGACAAGACCACGGTAATAACCGGGTAGCGGGATCCAAACTGCAGCTGGCGGGACGGGAAGGGGTCTCCAAGTCGGTGGATCAGACCGGCAAGGAAAGCCAAGCTTAGTGATGCCGACTCATAGGTCAAATGACAAATCAAAACATGTATAAAACATATCAAGTGCATGTATGTAAACGGGCGGGACGGGATGCTCAAAGGCACAAGTATCATTTTATTCGGGCATGTATAAACGGGCTAGCAAAATGCTAAAATATACTTTCAATACTTTCGGGAATGATAAATCATAATTCAAGAAATTCGGGGCTAGTGTCGGAATTCAAGATAAATCATAATTCAAGAAATTCGTGGCTAGTGTCGGGATTCAAGATAAATCATAATTCAAGAAATTCAGGACAAGTGTCGAGATTCAAGATAAATCAGGTGAGTAAGGACCCCGTATGTCCATTGTAATAATGACTTGGTACTCCTTGAGTTTGGAGACATTCCTGGCTCTTTACACACCTTAGGGATTTTCAAACTTTTAAATGAACTTCAAAACAAACGGAACCTCAAAAGAGATCCTAAGTACAATGTTAACCCTGAAGCATCGTACAACCTACTCAATCACCGAAGGGGATAGGATTCGCGATATCCAAACGTACAAACCTCGTGCATAGTTACAAAGGGGGTATCCCGTTGTCCCGTACTGTTTAGGATTGAATTAGGTTAAGTCCCGATACAACCAGATTAACCTCAAAAAAATGTCGGGTCAAACAATCTCACAATAAGTCAAGTGAGTCCATAAAAAGGGTAACCAAGTTCCACCTAAGTCCATTTTTAGAATAGGGTAAAAATCACTTCTCAGGAGAGATTCACAGTTGGCCCGGTCAACCTGGCCCTTGCCCGGTCGACCGCGCAAACTGCGGTCCCGATCGACCTGAGGAGGTCAGGTCGACCCCTCTCGTGCATGCCCAGTCGATCGAGCCCTTGGCCGGTCGACTGGCAAATGTAAGTAAAAAAAGAGGGAATAGTGTTTTGGTCAGGTTCCAGGGAACCTGACCCCTTGTGGCCGGTCGACCGAGCTCCCTGGCCGGTCGACCACGTGAACTACGTAACAGAACCCAGGTTCTATTTTCTGCAGTGCAATGGGTCTTTCATTTTTCTTCATTCCTTTTTCTACATTCCTTTTTCTTCATTCTTTAAACCTGATTAGCAATCTAAATCATGGATAAAACAAGCTAACAAGATTCACTAATGTGCATTTATTTCAAATCTAAACAAGCCATTAATATCACAAAACATATGGTGAAATCATCAATGCATTTCATAAAACTCATTCAAAGCTAAACATATCAAATCATCCACTTGCCTTGGGTCTCTAATCAATGGAAAACAAGCTCCTAACCACACTTGCAAGCCAAGATCACAATCTCTACAAAAACCCCCAAAACAAACCCTAAAATGGGTCAAACCAAGCAATAAGAAGAGAAAGCTTTCAATAATGGAAAAGTAGCTTCTCTAAGGCTAGAAGAACACATATCTAAGAGATTAGGAAAAGAGCTTACTTGGAAGATCCTTTAATGGCAAGAACTAGCTCAATGAAGATCTTGGAGATGGTGGTTTCTTACACAAATGTTATCAATGGCAAGCTCTCCATGAGAGGAAGAGAGTGATGGTCCTCATTTCTCAAGAGAGTAAAGTTTGGTGGAGATTGATGAAGGAGAAACAAGAAGAAGAAGAGAGGAAATGAAGAAAGAACCCTAGGTTGGCTGTGCTGGAAAATGAAGAAGGGGAAGGAGATGGGTGCTCTTATATAAGCAATGGGAGTGGGCTCCACCACTAGAAAACTTGGTGGGGTCAAAATCATGGTTTTTGGGACCTCGGATGAAATCGACGAAGAAGGAAGAAATGATCGTCGAAATATTTAGTTTCCAAAAAGTATATGTTTCACGGGTTTCGGGAATATTAAATATTGGGTACAGATTTAGTGTGAAAAGACTGTTTTGCCCTCGAAGCTAGAAAAGTCGAGTTTCGGGATTCAGGACGGAAACGGGATCAACATGAAAGTTGAAGGGATTAACAAAATAAGTAAATCTGGATAAAACATCAAATCAAAAGAATCTCAAGTAAACCCCCAAGTACACGCAAGTCATAAAAGGAACCCTCAAAGGGCCCCACCAGTCACATAGGCACTCAACATTTCTCAAAGCTATTCTAATCCCAACTTAACCACAATCCACTAAACACACTTAGAGCTAAAACACAGCTCAAAAACACTAATCGTGGCCTCTCGGGTCGGGGTCTCACATCCTCCCCCCCTTAGAACATTTCGTCCTCCAAATGAACTAAACAAATCCAAAAACAAGTGGGGATATAGTCCCACACTTCGAAAACAAAACCTCAAACTGCTGCTCCCATCGGTCCTCTCGGAAACATCTGGACTCACTGGGTCGTCTCCGTTGTAGAACTCTTCGGTCAACTATCAACAATTGTCATACATTCTCCCACTGGCTCGAATCTGTTACTGCCCTGCCAATCTGACTGCTCAAGAATTTTGCCAACTCTGACTCCTTCTAAGTTCCACCAAGTCTCTCACTTCTAGCTACCTTTATAAAGAAAATTTCTGGAACAATTCTATCGACTTCATCACAACTATCGAAGCTAGGGTCTCATATCAAATGCACCATCTTCAAGGTGAACTTCTTGTCAGCTCTAACTTGCTCGTTATTCTCGATCCTCTGCACCACAATCTGTCTTTGACGATGATATGCTTGTCCCTTCACTATTCTTCAACATTTGAAGCTCTGCACTCACTCTTGCAACTGTTCTGCCAAGTTTGTTTTCCCCCAACAAATCCCAAAATAATTGACTTCCTACTCCGTGTATCTATACGTTGAAATCTGAAGTTCCTCATGTGGAGAAAATCCGCAAAAGTCTTCGTGGCCTGGAGATCAAGTAAAGATCCTTTCTGCAGTCAACTCCTTCCTTAGTTGCAAGCCATCGACCACATGGTTGCACTTATTGGAAATTCCCGAATAGTTCTCTGACAAAACTCATCGAATTCTAGAAATCTCTAGCTCTGGACATCTCCTTGGAGTTTTACCAACTGAAAATTGTCTCTGACATTGATGATCTGCCCTGCTCCTGCACAACTGCACTACCTCCAGTCAAACACGAGGGTGAGATGAGTAACTCAGCAACTAGCTCTTCTGACACCATCAACGTTCAAAGAATCCTTCCGTCAAACCCCTGACACCCATCAAATGTTCTAACATCACTTCTAATCTACTACTTGTCTTGTCTATCAATGTCGGTCAAAGTAAATGAAAGTTCTGACTCATTCCGATGTATTGTAATTCTATTTCTGCCGTAAAGCACTGCATATAGTTTCCTTCAATGTCTTGTTTGTTCAATCTTCTGCCTCTATCTCAGGTTCACCATCTTCAAGTCATGCATATGTGCCATTCTTCTCTGAATCTTTCGATTAGCCTTGTCCACAGGTTATGATTCTCCAATTTGCATCTGCACAATGTCCAAATTGATATCCCAAAAGTCCGTAAAGTCTGCAAGATCTCCTTTATCATATGACCAGGTAACAATCCATTCTATTTACGGCTCTCTATATCGCAGCTGAAAACTTACTTCCCATCATTATAACCACACATTGATGTACCCCTCTGAGTCGGCTTCACCATCCTTCTGGAATCATTGAAAATCCTCTAACACTTATCCGACAAAAGTTCATCCATACTCGAGAAGTTCCCAGCTTCTAGCATCCACTTGAAGCTCTATCAACTGAAAATCACTTCAAACTTCTTGAAATCTGTCATTTCTCTGGTTTCTGGAGTCTTTTGACTTAGGGAAATGTTCCAAGTTTATCCAAAAATCCACACTTACTTGCCTGACGAACCCTCTGACGATACACGATCAACTGTAATTGGGTCTCGGTATGCTGCTAACATTCCTTGCTGACTAACAATTGCTCATAAAATCCTTCACTAACTCCGTCTGTGACATCAAAAAGCTGTAAATTCTGCCAAAGTCCTTCGAGATCCATATGCTAAGTCCACAAAACTCTGACTCTCTAGCGCGAAAACAATAAAAAGGAGCTAAATGTGGGTGCGGAGACATTAAATTCTCCCCCACTAGAAAAGAATTTGGTCCCCCAAATTCTCTAACAAGAACAAAAGGGGAAAAGACAAGGAGAGTCTCCCCCACTAGAAAGAAAACAAACCCGAATCTAACAGAATGGCATCTAGCCAAAATCCGAACCTCACTACACGTCTTAAGGTTCCTAGAGTGTTTTATTTCCTAGAAACCTGCCCGCTCTGATACCAGTCTGTCACGCCCCCAAACCCGGATCCTGAACAGCGGTCCGACCTCAGGGACGGGAATTGGGAGGTAAGTAATGATTATATTTCTCCCAAGATCCGCGTGTGTGAGGATCACAAATCACAACACTCTCTGAATATTTTGAGGAAGCTTTCGTGGCAATGCGACCCGGAGTCTGTGGACATCATTGAATTCCGCGTCGCATACAACCGCTAGCATAAAGCTATCATTTTAGGAACCATATCAGACTGGAATAAATCAACATAATAAAGTACAGAGCTGACAGTAACAGGATATTACATTCTCATATATGTTCAAGTTACAAGTATCAATGTGTATTAATTACAATCCCAAGAAAGGGCTAATAAAAGCCGTACAAAAACAAACTAATATTTACAACCCAAATGTGACGTAACTCCGATGTCAAGCACAATGTCTACATGACATAGCCGACAAGACAACCGGCAAACTCATGGCTCCACGGCAAAAAAAAAAAAAAACTCTCAGCTCGGGGCGGGGAAACTGAACCTGAGTACCAAAATAGTGGATCAAACACGACGGTTTGGCAAACTGGTGAAAAGACATATCAATAAAGAAATTACCTTGGAAAACATTTAAACCTATCAAAGCAATAGTTTCATAAAACGAGAGAATCATTTATTCAAATACATATGCAATATAAAACATGTACGGTATCCAAGGAGAACGGGAAACAAGCAAGATGGCAACCACACAAAGCTAAGTTCTCTATCACCGAAGTGACATAAGCATATCGGGATGTTGTCTCTGTCACCGAAGTGAGGAGATGAAACATAAGTAACATATCCATATACATACTATAATACGGGACATGACCACGGTAGTGAACCGGGCATCGGGAACCACAGTAGCAATCTGCGGCATCGAGACAAGACCACGGTAATAACCGGGTAGCGGGATCCAAACTGCAGCTGGCGGGACGGGAAGGGGTCTCCAAGTCGGTGGATCAGACCGGCAAGGAAAGCCAAGCTTAGTGGTGCCGACTCATAGGTCAAATGACAAATCAAAAAATGTATAAAAACATATCAAGTGCATGTATGTAAACGGGCGGGACGGGATGCTCAAAGGCACAAGTATCATTTTATTCGGGCATGTATAAACGGGCTAGCAAAATGCTAAAATATACTTTCAATACTTTCGGGAATGATAAATCATAATTCAAGAAATTCAGGGCTAGTGTCGGAATTCAAGATAAAACATAATTCAAGAAATTCGCGGCTAGTGTCGGGATTCAACATAAATCATAATTCAAGAAATTCGGGACAAGTGTCGAGATTCAAGATAAATCAGGTGAGTAAGGACCCCGTATGTCCATTGTAATAATGACTTGGTACTCCTTGAGTTTGGAGACATTCCTGGCTCTTTACACACCTTAGGGATTTTCAAACTTTTAAATGAACTTCAAAACAAACGGAACCTCAAAAGAGATCCTAAGTACAATGTTAACCCTGAAGCATCGTACAACCTACTCAGTCACCGAAGGGGATAGGATTCGCGATACCCAAACGTACAAATCTCGTGCATAGTTACAAAGGGGGTATCCCGTTGTCCCGTACCGTTTAGGATTGAATTAGGTTAAGTCCTGATACAACCAGATTAACCTCAAAAAAATGTCGGGTCAAACAATCTCACGATAAGTCAAGTGAGTCCAGTAAAAAGGGTAACCAATTTCCACCTAAGTCCATTTAAGAATAGGGTAAAAATCACTTCCCAGGAGAGATTCACAAATGGCCCAGTCGACCTGGCCCTTGCAAGGTCGACCGCGCAAACTGCGGTCCCGGTCGACCTGAGGAGGTCAGGTCGACCCCTCTCATGCATGCCCGGTCGACCGAGCCCTTGGCCAGTCGACCGGCAAATGTAAGTAAAAAAAGAGGGAATAGTATTTTGGTCAGGTTCCAGGGAACCTGACCCCTTGTGGCCGGTCGACCGAGCTCCCTGGCCGGTCGGCCACGTGAACTGCGTAACAGAATCCAGGTTCTGTTTTCTGCAGTGCAATGGGTCTTTCATTTTTCTTCATTCCTTTTTCTACATTCTTTTCTCTACATTCCTTTTTCTTCATTCTTTAAACCTAATTAGCAATCTAAATCATGGATAAAACAAGCTAACAAGATTCACTAATGTGCATTTATTTCAAATCTAAACAAGCCAGTAATATCACAAAACATATGGTGAAATCATCAATGCATTTCATAAAACTCATTCAAAACTAAACATATCAAATCATCCACTTGCCTTGGGTCTCTAATCAATGGAAAACAAGCTCCTAACCACACTTGCAAGCTAAGATCACAATCTTTACAAAAACCCCCAAAACAAACCCTAAAATGGGTCAAACCAAGCAATAAGAAGAGAAAGCTTTCAATAATGGAAAAGTAGCTTCTCTAAGGCTAGAAGAACACATATCTAAGAGATTAGGAAAAGAGCTTACTTGGAAGATCCTTTAATGGCAAGAACTAGCTCAATGAAGATCTTGGAGATGGTGGTTTCTTACACAAATGTTATCAATGGCAAGCTCTCCATGAGAGGAAGAGAGTGATGGTCCTCATTTCTCAAGAGAGTAAAGTTTGGTGGAGATTGATGAAGGAGAAACAAGAAGAAGAAGAGAAGAAATGAAGAAAGAACCCTAGGTTGGCTGTGCTGGAAAATGAAGAATGGGAAGGAGATGGGTGCTCTTATATAAGCAATGGGAGTGGGCTCCACCACTAGAAAACTTGGTGGGGTCAAAATCATGGTTTTTGGGACCTCGGATGAAATCGACGAAGAAGGAAGAAATGATCGTCGAAATATTTAGTTTCCAAACAGTATATGTTTCACGGGTTTTGGGAATATTAAATATTGGGTACAGATTTAGTGTGAAAAGACTGTTTTGCCCTCGAAGCTAGAAAAGTCGAGTTTCGGGATTCGGGACGGAAACGGGATCAACATGAAAGTTGAAGGGATTAACAAAATAAGTAAATCGGGATAAAACACCAAATCAAAAGAATCTCAAGTAAACCCCCAAGTACACGCAAGTCATAAAAGGAACCCTCAAAGGACCCCACTAGTCACATAGGCACTCAAAATTTCTCAAAGCTGTAACAAAGCTATTCTAATCCCAACTTAACCACAATCCACTAAACACACTTAGAGCTAAAACACAGCTCAAAAACACTAATCGTGGCCTCTCGGGTCGGGGTCTCACACACCAGCTTATAAGTATTGTTCATTGTCGAAGAACTCATCTCACCCTGCATGGCCTTCATCCACTCATCTTTATCTACATGAGTTTGTTGCAGGATATCTTGTTGATGGTTGATGCTCCCCCTGCTCAACACCCTATTCATTTGGCAACCCCTGCGCTTCATCACGATCTGGATCATTTTGTCCACCTTCTCCACCTGTATTCTGCACTAGAGAAGGAGTCGGTGTGAGATCAACCACTCCATCAACAACTTCATTAGACTTTTCTGTCTTTTCAATATCTCCAAAGAACTGGTCTTCATGAAACACCACATCCGTACTCCTGATAATTTTTCTCTTCTCTAGATTCCATAACCTATAGCCAAACTCAGCTCAACCATAGCCAAGAAAAATGCAACATACTGCCTTATCATCCAGCTTTAAACGCTGCTCCTTTGGTACATGTGCAAAAGCCTTGCAACCAAACACCTTCAAATGAGAATAAGAAACATCTTTACCTGTCAATATCCTCTCCGGAAGGACAAAATCCAAAGGAACTAAGGGAGACCTGTTAATCAAGGTAAACGGCAGTCAGAACAGCTTCACCCCAAAATGGCTTGGGTAGCTGCGCCACTCTAGTCATGCATCTATCCTTTCAAGGATAGTGCGGTTCATTCTCTGCCACACCATTGTGTTGTGGAGTACCAGGAACTGTTCTTTCATGTCGAATACCATGCTTCGAGCAATAGCCTTTAAACTGGTTGGATGTGTACTCACCACCATTATCTTTACGAAGACATTTCAAGAGCTTTCCTGTTTCTCTTTCAACCATGACATGAAGCTGCTGAAATACCTGGAACACCTAATCCTTCGATTTCAACACATAAACCCAGACTTTCCTGGATGCATCATCCATAAACGTGACAAAAAACTTATTGCCACCCAATGACTCCACCTCCATGGGACCACAAACATCAGAATATACCAAATCCAATACATTAGATTTTATCCTTGATGATTTAGAGAAAGAAACCCTATGTTGTTTACCAAACAAGCAATAATCACAAGGGTTAAGGGATGTACCTTTGGAGTAATGAATCAAATCTTTCTTTGCCAACAACTACAGTCCTTTCTCATTCATATGTCCAAGTCTCTTGTGCCATAGATTTGGAGATGATCTGTCTTCAATAGCATTCAATACAGCTTTGCATAGCTTCACATGTGTCTTGTACAACGTATTACACGCCTTCCCTCTTGTAAAAATAAAAGACCCTTTAGTGAGTTTCCACCTGTCATTTCCGAAGTAACTCTCATAACCCGCACAGTCCAATGAAGTCCCGGAAATCAGATTCAACTGCAGATCAAGAATGTCGCACATCTTTTAGCGTCATTGTGCAACCAGTATCGGTTTGAATGCAGACATCACCAATCCCAATAATATTTGAATGACTTGTGTTGCCCATCTTCACAGTGCCAAAGTCCCCCGCTTTGTATGTCGTGAACATCTCCTTACAAGGAGTAGCATGGTAGGATGCTGCTGTGTCAACAACCCACTCAACCTGATCATTTGCGACACTAAACACTTTTCATCTTCACTAGCCAGTACCACTACTTCATTATCCAAAGTAGCTGTAGTGTTAGTGTCATTCTTCTGCTCATTGTTGGCTTCTTTCTTTTCCTTTAAGGCAAAGCAGTTCTTCCTAATGTGGCCCTCCTTGCCACAATGAAAGCATTTTCCGGACTTTTTCTTAGTATGTGATCCACCTCTAGACTTGCCATGACCCCCCTTTGGTCCCTTACTCTTACTCCTTCCCCTTTTCTCTGTAACAAAGGCTTGTGCATTATCTGTCCCTGCAGTTTTCCTTCTTATGTCTTCATTTAACAAGCTGCTAGTTACCTGACTCATTGATAACACACCATCTGGAGTAGAGTTGCTAACATAAACAACTAATGTTTCCCATGCATCTGGTAAAGAACTTAGAACAAACAAAGCTTGCATCTCATCATCAAGGACCATCTTCATTGTAGCTAACTCATTCACAACGCATTGGAAATCAATTATGTGATCTCCAATTTTACCACCTTCCTTGAATTTCATGTTCACAAGCTTTCTAATCAGAAAAGTTTTGTTCACAGAAGTTTTTTTCTCATATCTTTCTTCTAACTTCTTCCAAAGGGTTCTTGCATTGGTTTCATTAGACATGTGGAGAATTATGTTGTTATCCACCCACTGTCTGATGTGACCAATGGTTTTTCTATGCATCTTTTTCCAATCTGGATCAAACATCTCTTTCGGTTAGGCATTATCCCCCTCAATGAGATCATAGAGGTCTTTGCAATAGTGTATACCCTCCATCTTAGGTTTCCAAATCAACAATTGGTATGGTTGAGTTTAATCATGGTAGTGTTCACAGTGTTGTTCTCCATCTCAACTAAATAATCAAGAAAAACAAACAACTTTTACTGACCTCAATTTATGCACCAATTTGTAAATCTCATCACCACGAGCACACTAGAAGAAACGGATCTGAAATCCGACTCTGGATGGTTCAGATATCGCAAAATTAGTTTTCTATGCTCCGATTAGTCGAACTTTCCTGTTGACCGTCAAACTGCCAATCTTCTTCCACAGTTATGTAGATCTACTCGCAACGAGTATGTAGGCGTAAACGAATCTCCGATCAGGCTTCGGATGATCAAGATATTGCGAGAACAATTCTCATCCCTCAATCTGGTCAAAACTACTATTGACCGTACTGTTCGCCGATGTTGCATTGACGTCAGCAGCTGCTGAAATGGGCTTCTAGCTTCATGGGTCAGGCTGAACTAACCCACATCGAACCTGACCTGGTCTGGGCTCTAGGTTGGGTTTCCGTAGCAGTTCAGGTCAGAACCGACCCGGAACAAACCCAACCTGGACCTCGCCCAAGTCATCTTCTTCTTCTGGTTTCTGTAACCAGAATCGAGGAAACGTTGCCAGTGTCTTCTTCCTTCTCGGCCATGTCACAGCGTAAACGATGGCGAGCAGCAGCAACAGTGATGCTGGGACGGTGAGGGCGGCAGCAGTGGCGCGGACTCCAGTCCGATTCCGGCTGCACAAGCTCTGCAAACCAAGAACCCAAGCAGCGATGGCGGTGCTGCAAGGTCCTTCTTAGGTGACGCTCAGTAAGTTAGGCAGTGGCGATCCCGGAAAAACCTATGGTGACCATTGATGGTGCTTTTTCTTCGACGACACTGGTTGCGCAAGAACCGGCAGCGATGGTAGTCCAGGATCATCTGTTTCTCCGGCTAGACTCCGGTCATTTTCTGTTTCAGATTCTGAGAAAAACCCAAAGGCCAAAAACCCTTTGTCTTCTCCTTCTTCGATCAGTCCGATGCAACAGACCCGATCCTCTTTTCTACTTCGAGATCTCCAAAACCCCGATCAGTGTGGCCCCATAGAGATCAGAACCGATCTTTGTCCCTTTCCTGCAATGAAGAACAACGTGCAGAAATCCGAATCAATTCCTTGATCCGATTTGTCGATCACAACCCAGCACAATCCAATCCTAGCAAACCATAGGCTCTAATACCACTTGTTGTGCGCGTGGATGCGGAAACGTGAATCAATACGATCTAATAATCAATCAACCACACAAGAATAAGAAAATCACACAAGAATTACGTGGTTCGACAAACTTGCCTACGTCCATGGGAAAGAAACTCGACTCTCCTTTTTGGTTCACTCTGTATGATATGCAGTATTACATCATGGGTTACACATTACATCATATATATATATATGCCCTCTTTCTTATCCTCCATGAAACCCTATCCTAGTTAATAAGAAAGTCCTGGTACAATTACCAAAATACCCATGACCCTGAACCCAATTGGTATAGACCCACTAGGCCAACAATATTAGTATGGGTTCTCCTGGTCGATCCCACGAAATATAGGGAGCATCTGGATCAAACCAGATTTAAGCTCAAAGGTACCATTGGTGGCAGGTAGGGCGATGCATGACGGTTAGGTGGTTTGGGTGGGGTACATATGTAATATTATGTGAAGGAAGGGAGGAAGAGTAATAATAATAATGGTGGGAGAAGGTCATGCATCATATGATTATCGACTGTTCTATTTATAATCATATTAGGCCTTAATCAAGACTCTAAATATGACAAGATTACAAATCAGAATAATAAAGAAAGGAAAGAATCAAAATTAGAATAAAATGAAAGAATGAAAGAATATATCCTAGACTATACAAGGAAAGAAGGAAAAGAGCTGTACACATTAGATGTAAATCTAAACCATATCCCACGTGTGGGATTTTTACATGGGCCTTGATGAGCTGGGCCTTCTTAAGGCCTGTTATCTTCTACACTCCCCCTCAAATTGATGTGGTAAGGCAGAAAACATCAATTTGCTAGTTAGATCATGATGACGCATTTTGGGAAGGGCCTTGGTGAAGATATCTGCCAACTGGTTAAAAGAAGAGACATGAGGTAGAGTTATCTTCTCAGTAACGACATGTTGACGGATGAAGTGACAATCAATCTCAATGTGCTTTGTTCTTTCATGAAAGACCGGGTTGTTGGCAATTCTGGTAGCACTGGTATTGTCCCCATGGAGAGGTGTGGAACTACCAACAAGAACACCCAATTCACACAGAAGGCGGCGGAGCCAGATAATTTCAACACAAGCGGAAGACATCTCACAATATTTTGCCTCAGCAGAAGACTTTGAGACAGTGGTTTGCTTCTTGCACTTCCATGAAATCAGAGATTTTCCAAGAAACATACACCATCCAGTGGTAGACCTCCGAGAGTCCGGACAACCAGCCCAGTCAGCATTTGCATAAGCTGATAATTGTAGAGAAGTATCAGAAGGGAAAAAGAGACCATGATGAAGAGTGCCTTTAACATAGCGGAGGCTGCGTAACGCAGCAGCAAGGTGCGGTTTGTGGGGACCGCTAACAAACTAAATTACTGTATGAACAGCATGAGAAATATCCGGCCAGGTCATAGTTAAGTAGAGCAAACTACCAACTATCCGCCGGAAAATAGATGGATCATCTAAAGGAGTGCCATCATCTGAACTGATTTTTCCATTCAATTCCAGAGGCGTATCAAAAGTGTGAGCATCATCAAGCCTGGCTGACGTGATCAAATCTGTCGCATATTTGCGCTGAAGGACCCTAATGCCTGATTTGTTGTGCACAAACTCAAGCCCCAGAAAGTAGGTGAGAGGACCAGGACCCTTCATTTTGAAGTGGCGAGTAAGGTGGTGTTTGAGATCCGTAATGCCGGTAGTATCATTTCCACTGATAATCATATCATCAACATAGACCAAGAAGAATGTGTAGCCCTTCGGTGTCCATCTTAGAAAGAGGGAACTATCAGAGTGACTCTGACGAAATCCGGCATGAAGGATTGCTACCCGGAACTTATCGAACCAAGCCCTGGGAGTTTGTTTGAGTCCATAAAGAGCTTTCCACAATTTGCACACATGCTTTGGAGGACAAGCATATCCTGGCTGAGGTTTTAAATAAACAGTCTCTCGCAAGTCCCCATGGAGAAAAGCATGTTTGACATCCATTTGCCATAGAGGCTAGTTGCGGGCTGCCGCAACACAAAGAAGAGTACGAATGGTGGTCATTTTTGCCACTGGTGCAAATGTTTCCTCATAGTCAATTCCATATTCCTGCTTATAACCTTGTGCAACCAATCTGGCTTTGTAGCGATCAAGACTCCCATCAGAGTGTACTTTGATGGAGTATATCCATTTTCTGCCAATCACAGAGGCTCCATCCGGGGCCGGTACCAATTCCCATGTGTGGTTTGCTTCAAGAGCAACCAATTCCTCAGTCATAGCATCCTGCCAATAAGCAATCTTTGAGGCCTGTGAATATGAGGTGGGTATAGGAGTACTATCCAAGGAAGTAAGAAGAGTAGGAAATCCATAGCGATTAGGGGCAACAGAAGGACGACTAGAGTGTCGCAGAGAAATGGTGTCATCAGAAGAAGTATTATTACCTGGAGATTCAGTAGGCAGTGCTGGGAGAGGATCAGGAGAGGGAGTCGCCAGAGGAGGTACCTTGTTCCGCCGGACATAGACTTTGGGAAGAGGTGATGGAGAAGTAGACTCTGAGAATTGTGGCAGATAGGATACAGCAATAGGATGACTATCCAAACGTAAAGAAAAGAAGGGAATATGTTCCAAGAAAATCACATTCCGAGAGATGCGCATGCGTTTTTCGAATTGATCATAACACAAAAACCCTTTGTGTTCATTACTGTAACCCAAAAAGCTGCACTTAGCAGCCTGTGGAGATAACTTAGTACGCTCAGTAGGAGGAAGATGAACAAAACACAAACAACCAAAAACACACAAGTGAAAGTATGAAGGGGGGTGACCAAAGAGAACTCCGTAAGGAGTAGTCTTGCCTAGAATAGTGCTAGGAAGATGGTTAATAAGATACACAGCAGTCTGTGCAGCATCGCACCAAAATTTGGGAGAGACTAAAGACGCAATCAACAGAGTACGAACAGTTTCAAGAATATGTCTATACTTTCTTTCCGCAATCCCATTTTGCTGAGGAGTATGCGGACAAGATTTTTGGTGAAAAATTCCTTTATCAGATAGGAAGGCAGAGAATTCATGAGACATGTATTCGCCACCGGAATCTGATCGAAGAATTTTGATTGCTTTCTGAAATAGGGTTTGGACCATGTTATAAAATTTTTGAAAAATGGAGAAGACTTCAGATTTCATGCGCATAAAGTAAATCCAAGTATGACGAGAATGGTCATCAATAAAGGTCACATAGTATTTAAAGCCTGTCCTACTCAAGGTAGGAGCAATATCCCAAACATCTGAATGAATAATGTCAAATGATGCCAAAGCACGAGCATTATGAACAGAAAAAGGCAAAATGTGACTTTTACTTAAGCAACAAGTTTCAAACTTTGATTGAGATAAAGAAGACATCATTTTATTATCAAAAGTAGAATCTAAACAACCAAATTTAAACAAGGAAAGCAAATGTGCATTGTTCACATGACCAAGATGTTTATGCCAAACATCCCACAATTTATTGAAATTAGAAGAAGAAGCAAAAAAAGAATGATGTCCAATGTCCAGCAAAAACAAGCGCCCATGTTTACTCCCCGTCACGATCACCTTCCCAGTTTGTCGCCCCTGTATAACACAACCAGAGGAAGAAAAGTGAACAAGATAGCCATCATCAATAAGTTGTCCTACAGAGAGAAGATTGGCTGATAATTTGGGAACAAAGTAAACATTGGGAAGGGTGATGGACTGCCCAGAAACACTAGATAAAGTAATGGTACCAACTCCCGAAATGAGTAGTCACCATTAGCAGTGGTTATTTTCTCTTTTCCAAGGTAAGGGTGGGAATCTGTAAAGCTATGTTCTACAAATGTCATGTGATTGGAGGCACCTAAATCTAAAAACCATGTGGATGAGGTAATAGGAGAAGAAAGACATGCAAAAGAATGAAAGGCAGGAAAAGCTTTATGAGAAGGAGTAGGATACCGACCACCAAAAAAAACCCATAGATGCATATGCGGAGGTGACTGTGCTTTGAATCAGTTCTTGAATCTGAGCAGGAGTCATGGATACAACCCCAGAAGAAGTGCTCCCTGAATCAGATGATGGTGCTTGAGCCTGGAATGCTGATGGAATATTCTGTCTTGGCAGATTGGAGGGAGGCTTCTTAGGCAGTGTCTCATTCCTTCGCTGGAGGCTGCGACAGTCATTAATAAGATGACCAGACCGCTTGCAGTATCGGCAAACCAACTTCTTGCGGCAATTCTTGGCAATATGACCAAACCCTTTGCATTCATAGCATTGAGGGAGCTTCTGGTTAGGGGTTGCTAGAAGAGCAGAGTCAGCCGGAAGGGGTGCGAGGAAGGCCTTTGGTTCTTCAAGAATAGCACATTGTGAGCTGAGACGAAGTTCTTCGCGAACGACTTCTTGAAAGCAGGTATCAAGATTAACCGAAAGTTCTCTATTCATGAGGGCAGACCGAACTGATTCAAAGTCTGGTCAGAGATTCATCAAGAACTGGCTAATGTGAGTTTCCTCTTGTAGTTTAGGAGCCTCGGATAAAAAGCCATGAGAGACTGTCTGAATCAACATGGAATCCCATTCGGTCCATAAGGTGAGGAAGCCATTAAAATATTCCTGCACAGATCTATCCCCTTGAGTAAATTTAGCAATTTCACTATCCAAGTGAAATTTTCGGGCTTTGTTGGTTTGATGGTAGATCTTCTTGAGGTGAGCCCACATATCTGCCGCTGTAGTATAGGCTTGAAGAGCCACGGCCAAGGAGGAATCAATAGAGTTGAGTATCCAAGTAATCACTTTGGCATTTTCCTTGGACCAGGTGGCTAAGACTTTGGAGTCCGTGGTACTTGGAGTAGGAGGTTTTGTTACTGTTCCATCCAGATAACCAAATAGTCCCTATCCTTCTACGAAGTTCTTCAGATGGAAGGACCAGGCCATGTAATTTTGCCCATTGAACTTAACGGGAATAACATCATATTTATCCATGATTTTTAATGCAGCAGAGTGCTCAACAGAGGATGAAAAGTCAGAAAAACAGCAACCAAGGGGTTCTGTTCTGCACTAATCCAAGCCGAGAGAGAGATGGAGAGGACTAAACAGTGATTAGTTAGCAATAACCAAGAGAGAGGCTGAATGATCGGTTCAAATCATTTACTGGAGCAAAAAGGAACTTCAAACAAAAGGAAAACGACCCAACAATGAGCAAAATAGTGCCAGACGACCACTATTTTGCTACTGGAGGGGGCACGTGGGGCCCACAATGGGATCAAACCTCAGATCAAATAATGGAGTACTCTGTGTGATACTTTTTACTAACTTCCAGATCAGGTTGCATGACAAACTGATTAAAATCCGCAAATTTGAACGGATCTGATGAAAACTATCTTGTAAAACTGGGAAAACACAAACAGCAGTAGATGGCCTACCTCAGATGTGCCAAAAATCCTGAAAAAATGCCCATAAATCTTAGAGAGGATGAGCGAACCCTTGTAGTGTAGTTTTTTTTTTATTTCTGAATGATCTGAAGATGGCCCACCTTTGATATTCACGTGCAGAATGACGACAGATAGATTCTGCTGAGACAGAAAGTCTTCAGATCCTTGAGAGGAGATTGTGGTGAAATGAGGAGAGCCCACAGCGCTCTAATACCATGTAATATTGTGTGAAGGAAGGGAGGAAGAGTAATAACAATAATGGTGGGAGAAGGTCGTGCATCATATGATGATTGACTGTTCTATTTATAATCATATAGGCCTTAATCAAGACTCTAAATATGACAAGATTACAAATTAGAATAATAAAGAAAGGAAAGAATCAAAATTAGAATAAAATGAAAGAATGAAAGAATATATCCTAGACTATACAAGGAAAGAAGGAAAAGAGCTGTACATATTAGATGTAAATCTAAACCATATCCCACGTGTGGGATTTTTACATGGGCCTTGATGAGCTGGCCCTTCTTAAGGCCTGTTATCTTCTACAACATATACTCCTTCAGGGTAACAGCTAGGGGCTCTCCCGCCATTGTTTGAAAAATCTACTTAAAGATGGAAGATGGTCCTACAACTGTCAAGGGTAAATCTGGCTCTAATCGAGTTAAACGCCCTTTTTCACATACCTAAAGCTTTTCTGATCGATTTTTCTTTGATCGCATACACTAGGTTCACCCTAATGCAACCCTAGCCTAAAATGATGCACAAGCAATCAAGCAAGTTAAGGCATTCAAGAAAATCTAATGGGTTCACCTAATCAACTAGAGATCGACTAACAGGTTGAAGAGTAGGCCTAGGCCTCCAATCTAGTCTTATGAAACCTTAGTTGATAGATCATCCCCCAGGTAAGGGCAGGATTACTTAATGAACCGGTTTGAATGACCCTTGCCTCAAACAATCTAACTCTCTCCACACTCTGGACAAGGCTTTTCTTAGATCAATTTTTGGTTAAAGAGCGCAATTGGTGCAACCTTTAGTGGTTTTCGTCCTAGTGAGCTCAAATTCCTAGGGCTCCTTTCTAATTGAATTTAATTAAGTTTTGTTGCCTACGTGGGGTATGATTCAACCTAGTGGGCAAGAATCTGGTGATGAAATCCGGTTCTTCTCTTTATGAGGTTGATTGCCCATAACTAATTGTGTGTGTGTCCAGTTAGATGGTGTGTCAATCAACCAGTCACACTTTTGCAAAAAAATGTAAGTCAACCAAGCCCCACTGGCAAGTAAAAGATTTGTGGGGTAAAGTTTAAAAACTCTTACAACGGGTTCACACTAATCTTTTTAATATGTGCAACCTTAACCTGCCTTTTTTTTCATTTTTTTTTTTTTAAATTCTGAGAGCAACTTGTTTGCTTAAATGAAATTCTCGTGATTTCCTTCCGTCTAGAGCCCTTCAAACTTGGAATGTTACCTCAAATAAAACAAATAAAGTGTTAGATCTAAATAACTACTAAAAATGGCTAACAATTATCAATAAAATCTCAAAATTGGAAAATCAACCTAATCTAAATTTCAAAACCCTAAACTTATGCAATTTGAATGAAAGTTGCAACTCTAAAACTCCTAATGCAGTCCTAACTTAAATGGACACATTGTTGTCAAGTGCTGAAAAGATTTGAAGTGTCGGAACTATTGCACAGGCCCAAGTTTACAGATCTGTACGACCCACTTAGATTTATCAAAACCTGAGAAAACTGACAGGATTTCAATCTCCTAATATGCAAAAATTAAAAAATTAAAAAATTAAAAAACAGCGAATAAAAACAATAAAAAATGAAGAAGTTATGCTATTATGAAGCTGGCTACTTCAACCAGTTTTTCTGCTAACTACAAAATCTACCTGACTGACTGGCCCTGTTCACGGCACTAAACGCCTGACTTCCAGAATGCATTTTTTTCTAAAATTTTTAGGGTTTAAGATCTGTTGATCAAAGTCCAAACCAGCAAAACTTCAAGTCAAAAGGAGTTAGTTTGACTGGTTTTCAAATTACATACTTTTGGGCAAAAACCATGCCAAATTCTCCAAAATATTAGCACTGAAACTTGTCTTTTATGTAACCACTAGTTATCAATCCGAAAATTAACTAAAAATCGACAACCAAAACTTGAAAAACAGTAACCACAATCATTAAGAAAAATAAAAACTAAACCTAATGCAAGATATGAATGCAACTAACTACAAAAATATGCTATGATATGCACAAATAATGCAAGAAATCCTAACTAAAAGACTTTTTTCTTGAATTAACTCCCTGGCAATGGCGCCAAAAACTTGATGTGATCAATACAATCGATAAAATACCGCAAGTGCACGGGTGTCTAAGGATAAACAATGGCAAGTATGGGTCGAACCGAGAGTGAGCTAATTAAAAAGCAAACTTTTAGATTGAGGAAACTAATTAACAATCAATTAAGGAAAATTTCTAAAAATAAAATCAAGCAACTAATTAAGGAAGATGAAAATTACTAATTAATGAAAGTTATTAGAGCATAGGAATCCAATAAGCGCTCACCAATTACTTATCAAGTAACCCTAACTTGTTCCAATTTTTACTTCAAACCAAAGACAAATCAATATTTTTGGCTTGGAAAATCTAACTTTAAAAACCCCTTTTTAATTATAAAATCCAAAACCCAAGACTTCCTTCACCTCATAAAAGAATAAAAATAATCTAAGCATTACCCATCAAAAGTAAGCATAAACCATTAAAAATATCTAAGTCCTACACATGGCCAATCAAACCTAAGCATGGATAGTCAAAAATCGATTTTTATTTTCAGAAATTAAGAATGGAAGTTTGTCTAGGGCACAAAGACAAGTCTATTAATCATTAAGAACATAACATTTGAAAAACAAGTTTTAACTACTAGACAAATAAAAGGCAATCACTTATCTTCATCCATAGCCCCAATAACGAATTTAGCCCAACATTGCAAAGAAGATGAATTGATTTGTCATTAAAAATTGCATCTTTGCAATCTTCTCCTTAAAGTAGATGCTTGGACAAGGCCCAAAGCTGCCCAAAATAAAAAAATATGGAGAACTAGAACTAGAACTAAAAGAGGGGAAAGAAGAAAAGGGAAGAAAAGGGAGAGAGAATGGCGGGATCAGTTTTTGAAGGAGAATAGGTATGGAGTTTTAGCCCCCTTGATGCTCCTTTTATACTTTTTGGCATCTTGGTTTGGAAGAAATTATTTCCTTCTATAACTTGATTCTTGGTTTAGATTCCAAACAATCCTCTTTAAATAGCAACAATTTGAATTGGAGAGGATTTGTTACTAAGTGTGGTCTCTTGGGCTCCAAGTCTTGCCAAATTGAACTCCTCAAAGATCTTCTTATGTTGCCAATTTTGAACTCCCACATAGAATTATAACAACCAACTTCTCAAGGTCATATCTCCCTCAATATAGCTCCAATTTATGCAATCTTCGGCTTCACAGAAATCTACTCGAAAAGAGCTTTCCAATAGTGTGTAGATTGCACCAATTCGACACTGGGTTTGAGAGTTATGACCATTTTAATTTTCTCCCCTTGAAAAATCCAAGAATAATTGAGCAATTAAAGGAACTGCTATGTTGGCATGCAATGGGGGTGTGTGGCAGCCATGTTGGACTTCCAAGGCATGCTTGGACTCTTTCTTTGCTTTCTCATTTGCTTCTCTTTCTATATTTGGCATGCTTCCTTGTAACTTTGACTAGTCAACTACCCTTGCAAACTTTCTAATTTTCTCTCTTGATTTTGGTTTCCAAATTTAGCAAGTCAACACCATCTTTCCGAATCTGAGTTTCTTCTTTCCTCTTTGAGAATTTTCAAGCTTTCCAACTCCATCAAGATAACAAGATATGTGGGCCCACGGAAGGATGTCCCGCTTTTTATCTCTCTCAAATTTCACCAATGCAGGTCCCACTCTTGATCTCTCCTACACATAAAAATTAAGTAATCTCGATAATATTCAAGTGTGAGGAATTTGGATGGACTATGCATGGGACCCTACATGCCTACTTAATGCACCAAAAGTAACAATCTTTCCAAAAAATAGTACATGGCGCCAGATATAGCAGGTATGCATTAGTGAAGCCAAAAAACTAACTTTGGGGTGATGAATGAGATAAAGCCCTAATTTTACATAAGTCATGCAATGTAATGAATTTTGACCAAATTTGACCAAGATTCCAACTTTGATGCTCAAATACATGAAATTATGAAATTCTATGAAATTGAATGCAAATTACCCTAATTAAGTCCACAAAGTCACATAAAATGATGAATGAAAGCCACAATTTTTTGAACTTATCAAAAAGAAGTAAGGGTAACTAGGCATGATAGTGCGAATAATAGATCAACATTAGTGAATCATGTGAGACATATCTAACATGTACAAACAAACAAAATGGTAAACACCATGAGATCATTCTCCCAATTGCCCGATACAAGCAAGATGTACATGGAGAGAGCTAGATAATATAATTAGTAAAACAAGTGTTACCAGAAGCTACATAAAGGAATTAAATGGTGCAGACACGTAGATCAAAGGATCCAACGTATGTCTAGGTCCAACTACATAACGAGGCTAAACACATACAAGCTAGGTCCAACTAGGCATGAATCGAAGATAAATGTTGCAAACACGTAGATCAAAGGTAACTATAATCGGATAAGGTCATAAGGGTTGGCTACACATCCAGCTAGACTAGTAAGCAAGTAAGTCAAGGGTGTAGCACCAATGGTCAAGTCCATCTAAGTCTAGTTCATCAAGGTGAATCAAGTGCATAAGGTTATAACAAGTCCATACTAACACAAGGATCCCTAGGTCCATCCTAGGTTCCACGTAAAAGTCCAACACATCAAGACAACAAATATAAATAAAAACCATTGTACAAATCAAAACCATTGTGAGAATAGAATACCACGATATTTGTAATGTGAGTCCACGCAAGTTGTGGACAAAAGACAAAATCCAACCTATATCTAGGTTCCCCGTGTTCAATGCGATCCAACCCTACGTAGCCTTAGGGCCCCTAATGTCGACTTAGTTTTGTACCATTAGTGTTCCGAAGTTGAATGACATCCAAGGCCCAAGACCTCCATACACTTGACCTAGCATTGGCTTAAATGAATTCAGGCAACCCGTAGGTGAATGCTAGCTTAAACACCACCTACAATGGTTCCACAATAAATTACCAATAGGGCATGATATGTTTAAAGGGTCCTAAGCTCGTCCGAAAGTCCTAAGGTATGAATTCTGTATTTTAAAGAAACTCAGGCTTACGGTTAGCTGTAGTCTGGGTACGGCAAGCCATGCATGTACTACCGTTAGCCTTATGGATTGTTATGGGTAGCCCTATGGCTAGTCGAGAGATCACTGTAGAACAAATATGTTATTTTTGCCTCTGGAAAACCTAGTTGTAGTAGACTTACAGTTAGTTGTTCTGTAGCTAACGATTAGCCATAAATGCCATACAGTTGGCTATAAGTCCTATCACGTCCCAAAACCAGATTACTGCAACTATCCGATCTTGGGGTGAGAGTTTGGGAATTAAGTAATAAATATTTTTCTCCCAAGCTCCATGTGTGAGGAGATCCAAATTCGATCACAAACATGAATATTTTCGCAAAAGCTTATGTGACGTTGCAACCCAGAGTCCATAGCCATCGGATTCATGTCGCACTCAACCGCTCAGCATAAAGCTATCATCACATGGCCCATCATCAAACTGGTGCAAAACACAAATGAGAATAATACAAAGTTGATAGTAACAGGATATTTATTTTCCAAACATGTTCAAGTTGGAAATTATAAAGGTGCATTAATTACAACCCAAAAGAAAAGGCTTACAAAAGCCAATATAAATAAAATAAGCTAAGTACAAATACTACCCCCAAGATGTGACGTAACTCTGGTGCCAAGCTCAACATCTAAATGGCATTGTCGGCACTACAAGCCTGCAATAGCTATGACTCCACAGCCAACTCCTTACACTCCAGCTCAGAGCGAAGGGTCCTATTACCAAGAGCACCAAAAGTAGTAAGTCAGAAACGACGGCCTGGCTAGTGATTAATAACAAAATACAATGTCTTTGCAGCAAAACAGAATATAAACAGGCTGATAGATAAGAGAATGTGAAGGATAGTATTACTAGGCAAGTCATGCATAAACAAATACTGAAAAACATGTAAATGAATCAAGGTACATGTACATGTATACTATCCAACCTAGGCAAACCAATTGGCAATCCACATAAGCTATTTCTACATTAGGGTTACGTGCGGCGTGATCATAACAAAGCAAATTATAGATATAAAACAGAGCAAGGCGCACCCTCGGCTGCATGTGGCGTGGCCGAGGTGACGGCTAACTCACGGTTGCATGCGGCGTGACCGGAGAGCCAACAGAGAAACCAACTACAACGGCATAACAAACAACAACCCAAACCCCAGGTTTGGTTAGCTTAACAAAGTAAGGGTCGAAGCGTAGCGGTACCGACTCGAGAATCCCAGACAAACAACCAAACTAGGCACTACATCAGAGGCGGCAGCTAAGGTAGAGGAAACTACTCTTAGAACAGATCAAATCCAGTAAACCCAGCTAAATAGATTTTGTAGTCCTCGAAAATCCAAAACTAGCTAGACAAAGGTTGTACAGACCAAATCTACCAAATCGGATGTTTTCTAGCAAAACGGGACGGGCGAAACTATACAGTTAAGTTGAAAACTGTGTCAAAATAAAGCGTATGGTCTGAAAACAGTCTGACAGCATTCCAGCAGGGAATGTGGTGTACCAAAGGGATAGGAAGACTAGATTTTGCATCCGGTGCACAAGGACAGACGCGACGCATAATTGCATCTCTTCCTAGCTCATGACACCCTAAAGCTAGGATCCTTTCACCCTGGGAGATCAGAAATGGCAGAGAATGCACATTCACCCCCAAGCATGACTTTCCAAATATAACCATCCATTCTAAGTCCGAGTACGGAGACAGGTACGGTGGGTTGCTAACGTGTGCAAGACAGACAAGCATACACTGTGCATACAGAATGACAAGTACAACCAAAGTTCAGACTAGGGTCAATTGACCAAACAAGTATGAAATACCCCTAGAATCCAATTTAGGCCCAGGAATTTCCATTGACATGCTAAGACATTTACAGAATGCTCTTAATTGTATTTAAGGTCTGGATATCAAGTATAATGATACCTTAGTGCTCTGTGATGCAAGGACATCCTTAGGCCTTAAATCTGCTTACATTAAAGTCATTAATGTCCCATACATGCCTCTGGACAATTCCAAGTGGGTTGTATAATTCAAACTACTCCATTTCGTAGTCCGAGGATCAAGTCCCGGGCCAGTCCGGGTCAAGTCCCAAAATTCCAAGCTTAAGGTCAAGGTTCTACCTTTTGGAAAACCATATTCAATTTTCCTCTAATTGGTCCATTAGAGGGGGCAACAATGGTCGTTAATGGTACTGCACAAACCCCAAAACCCAACCAAGAAAAGTGGGGAAGAATGATGGAGCAATGGGCTCAAGCAGCCCTCAAAGTGGTTGTGTCCAACCACTGTAGGACATGACCCTGACCTGGTTGGACATGGGCTTCCAAAAACTCCCAAGTCCAATGACCTGATACATGGCCGAATTTGGGCAGTTTTTCTCGCTCTTTCCTTAGTCAATTTTTGGGGATCCTTTCACCACTTGTTAGGCATCATTTTTAACTCATAATTAGGCTACTAAACACTACAATTACTCATCAAAAGCATGAGCTAAAAGATGGGTAAAAAACTAAAAATTTCATACAATAGAACATGCCATCAATGAAGGATAAGCAAATACATCAGGTTTTTAAAATTAATCACTTGCCTTAGCCTCTAGGAAAACCCAAAATCACTTCCAAACTCATCAATTGGGGCTGGAAACCACCTATAATGAGCATATTTGATAGAATTTAAGGTAGCAAAGGTGGCATCAAGGTGATAAATTAAGATAAACTCGTTTAAGATGGTCTGGACATGTCTGACGTAAGCCAACAACAATGCTGGTGGAAAATGGTTTTTCTATACAAGTTGATGGTTTCTCAGTTTTCGAAATGTCTAACCTGCCCATTTCTCCTAGTGATATGTCATCTTCGATCCAGGATCTTTTTTCTTCTTCATTACTCCTTTAGTGCTTCCTTCTTCTTCCTCTTTACAATCACCTTATATTCCTGCTTTCGCTATTGCAAACCAAACCCCCTCATCATCCTTGCATGAGAACTTTCTTCTAATGAACAATTCCAACTCACATCAATCTCATTATCTAGATCCCGACCCTTCCTCTTGGCCACCCTCGCCTCTTCCTCCATCTTAAACATGGACGAACCCAACTAGACAGCTAACCCAACCCTCCCTCACCGCCGCCGCCGCCCCCACCCCATAACCCCAATCAAGAGCATGTTCTTACAGTCCTTGAGTGTATGCAACCATCTAAGGACCAACCCTCCAGCCCAACCAATCCATCTTAGGTCCACTACTTCAAGAGTCGGCCCCTTCCTCTGAAGACCTCAACCAATCTTGGAGTGCATCCATGTGTCCCAAGTAGATACTTCGAACCCCTTTTCCATATTTGAACACCATAAAATGATAGACCCAACCAGTGGCGGACCTAGGATATTTTTATGGGTCGGGCTAAACTTAAGTTCAAGTTTTCTAACTTTTTTCACATTAAAAAAACCAAACAAGAAAATGTATTACATTTAAATAGACAACATTTTCCCATGCTCGGATCTCTTGCCTAATTGAAGGGTCTTCCCACTGCCTCTCACAAATTCAGGTGAACATCAATTCATCATCATCAAAATAGCTAAGATAACATTTCCTTTAATCCTAGGTGTTTGGATGCCTTGAAATTGTGATTTGGGTGAGCATCCAATTACCCAATCTAGGTTTCAAAAGGGCTTCCATTTCAATTTAAGAAATTTGTTTGCCTGCACTTACCTAGCTCTGAAAATAACTTCCTATAGTTGGTCATGGGCTCATGGCAATGAAGAAAGATTTCCACTTAAATATAACTCATGTTATCCAAACATATGGACTATAAGGCCTGATTTATTTGTGATTTGAAGATTGAAGTGTGCCCAATGGTAATTTGGTCGTCTTCAGACTTGTAGGTATGCTTAAATTAGGTGATTTATGGCTTAGGGTTTGGATTAGGATTTGGGGATTAAGGTTTTGAAATTAGGATATGGAGATTAAGGGCTCAGACTTAGGTATAGAGTGATTAGGATTGTACTAAATATGAGGGAGGGAGATTACTTTAATTAGGGTTATTTGGTGTGCGAGAGACTAACCGCAAGAGGACCGACAACAAGAAGCTCGATTAGCGCGAAGAGGAACTCGAACTCTTAAGTAGAGAGGAGATGTCAAACAAGAATGGCTAGCCGTGAGTGATCTTGCGTTTAGTCGTAGGTTGACCGCAGTGCAAAATTAAGGGAAATGTCAGGTGTTGTATTTGTAACCGCCAAAATCCAACTGGACTCCATGGTCATCTTACGTTTGGCTTACGACTATCCGTAATGCTGACCGTAAGACAAATCTTGCAAAATGTTAAGTGCCTAAGAAGCACGAACACGGACACGACACAGACACTCTGACACGGCGTTTCTCGAAAAAGTAAGACACGGACACGTCGGGACATGTTAATATTTAATAATAATAATAATAATAAACCTAGTCATATACTAAAAGATAATATCATTTTAACTTTGGAATGAATTTAGCAATCAAATAAACAAAAATTCTAGTACCAGTGTACCACTGTACCAACTAACGAACATATCAAATTATCAAATAGCAATACAAAACTGAAACATAATTCATAATCATTAAACATGAAATATCCATAGCTCCATAAAATCCATACAAAGAAAATGGAGGATCATCAATTTCCCAAGATTTTTTTACAAACGGCCCCCTTTCCTTTCTTTACTATGATTTTAATACTTTTCTCCAACTAAAACAACCAGCTTGTCCCCAGCATGTCTGAAAAATAAAATATAAAAAAATAAACAGGACACCATTTTTGGCATGTCGGACACGTGTCCAGGGCGTGTCCGTGTTCGACACGTGTCGGACACAGACACGCCGGCCTTGGAGAGGTGTCCATACTTCCTAGTTAGGTGTTGTGCTTGTCACTGCACCGCCAAGCTTGAAAAATGGCACGACCAGTGCCTGAAAACCCTATTTCAGGCGGGGTGTTTCTCCCATCCTTTATAAGCCCTTACATAGGCATCATTCGACATGTAAAGAGCCTACAAAGCTCATTAAAACCTACAAATGCTAAGACGTTGAGAAATATACACATACATTCCACAATTGATTCAAATTCATAGATTAAGCTGGAAATTGTGGAAAATCTACATGTTGATCATGTTTGGAAGCAAAAAAAGAATAACATGCATAGATTTACAGTTGTTTTACTTGCCTTAGGATGATGCTTCAACTAAAACCCACCAAGTATCCACGCTATGACACCTTAATAAGCTTTAAACTCAAAAACCCCAAAGGCAAGCCTAGAAGAAGAAATCTAGCAAATCAAATGAGTGAAATGGGTTTCACAGAGAGTGCATGCATCAAAATTGAGTTCCCACAATTGATTGAAAGGAAGAGGAAATGAAAGGAGGAGATATGCTTACCAATAGAGCAAGAATGAGAACAAAGGAGATGAGCTTGTGCTTGTGCTTATGCTTGTGCTCATGCTCGTGCTTGTAAGATGGAAAGCCTGTTGAGGAAGATGAAGATGAAGATGAAGAGATTTTATTTTTTTTAACGATAAAGCAAAAATATATTAAAAAAAAGAAAAATTACACCAAAAAGGAAAAAAATTAAAAACCAAGCTTAGTATAGGAGACATACCCAGACATCAGAAACAACTACATAAGAGGAGCCTCCAAGGCCAAAATCCTAACAACCCCTTGCTTAGCCAAAGCATCTGCCATAAAATTAGCCAATCGACTCACATAGGAAAATTTCACCGAAATGGAGGAAGAAAGAGATTTTATCTCATTCAAGATAAATTGAAATCTCCATGGACCCCTTTTTAGGATTAACCCATGAAGATGAAGAGATTTGAAGCTTAATTTCTCACATGCAAGGTTCCCAAGGGCTGATTTGAAGCAATGATGAAGGTGAAGGTATGGAGAGGAAGAGATCCAACACATGCGGCAATGGAAATGAGATTCAGCTGGAATGAAAAGGGGTTTTGTTTTGAATGAAATTTTCTTGGATTTTGCAGAAAAGTCCCGCTCTAAGTGAGTAATGTTAGAAAAGGGCTTTTGGGCTAGAAATGGGCCAAATTGGAATAAAATGGTCTGGGTTAGTACACGGGAATCGAAGACAACTACATGTACCCAAAACCTGCAAAAACTTGAAACACACCACAAAACCCATAAACCCAAAATTACTAAAATGTCCTCAAACTACCTAGGCATGGTTAATCCCTACTAATCTACCTATCCAATCACATGCACATCCAAAACAATCAATTAGGAACCTAATTGAGATTAATTAGGAACTAAACACTCTTAGGAAGGGTCAGTGTGTTACAATTTGTTGGGTCTGCTTAGTACCAAAATTTATGGGAAGCCCTAATTTATGCTAGCCGCTTAGAAGTCCTAAAGAGTCTCTTAAAACCTAGAATAGAGAAGTCTTTGGCCATCTCAAGAACAATATTTCCTTGGCTGAATCTCAAGTTCTCCAATGTCATAAGGCTTTTAACTCTGCCCCTGCAGGGCAACTCAACTGAGACCTTTGTGATCCCAAGGCTCTCTTTGTAATCGGCTCAAAGCTGAGGAAATCAACTAGAGGCAGAAGTCTTAGATTAGGTGGCTTAGGGAGGGGGATAGAAGCACTAGGTTTTTTCATTTGTCTTTAATAGTAAAGAGCTCAGACAATAGATTTGATAAAATCATAGCTAATGGTTCCTTCATTGAAGACCCATCTAAGATCGATTCTAAACAGTCAACCATTGTTACTAGAATCCTAGTTTCATATCCCGAGTCCCGATTCATATCTTGAATCCTAAGGAAAGTAATTCGTATCAATACAACAAAACCCATTTTTAGACGAATCTTAGGAACTAGGTGTAAATCTTATTATTCAATACTCATTTCATCGAATCTTACAATTCAAGCGATTTGGCTGAGTGAGAATATCTACAACCAATAAGTTAATATTAATAATCTTTTACTTTTTTATTTCTTTATTCTTTCTTTCTTTTAGGTTTTTTATTTTTAAAAGGATATTTAGTAGTTAACAAAATCTCTTAAGAGTTTTTACGGCTTTGAGACGTTTTGGAAATGAATAAAGAACATGCATTTGATTAAAGCGTTCAACAGTCTATATGGGACTTATCTATATCTTTTGTCGTCTTTTTATCTTTTTTTATTCTTTTCTTCACAAAAGTTTCTTAACTTCAAGAGATATCCTACTGTGTAGGATGAAAGGCTTGGATTTTATTTTTATTTTTATATCATGATTTAAAGACGGTAAAAAATAAATATACATTTACACCTTAAACTTATTTAAATATTTACACATATCATTTATTATATATTAATGTATGTCATGATGTTCTTGTTATAATTATTAATAGAAATATTTGTCATTCTATTTTACTACTATGAATGGGAAAATGATGGATTATGAACAACCTTTTCTTTTTCTTTATTACTATTTTTTTATTAGAAAAATAAAAATATCCTAGAAATCACGATTCGATTCGATTCATGGTATGAACGATTTGCGATACGATTCTAGTTTTCAGAGCTATGCAGTCAACTAATTCTCCCAACTATTCTAGCCTACTCACAGCTCTACAGATACTACCTAGTTTGATATACAAGGAGGCAAACATTTTGCTTCCTAGAACCTTATGCGAATTGCAATTCCTAAGGAGCAGGAGATCAGGGAAGGAGTTCTCTATTTGAAGAAAGGAAGTTTCCCAGGTCCAGATGTGTTTATTGGAGCCTTCTTATCAGCAGACATGCACATCACAAATTGTTCAGATGCTGAAGCAGTCTAACACTTCTTCTGCACATGTAGGGTCCTTAAGGTCTCTAACCTTCTTGTCATTAATCCCTAAGACAAAATCCCCCAAACCCTCTAGTGACGTTAGGCAATTATCCTACTAAATTACACTGCAAATTATTTCAAAACTATTAGCCGAAAAGCCTTTCCTCGATCTTGCCTTCCCTCATCTCCCAGTACCAAGTTACCTTTTGTTGAAGGAAGGTCTCTCAACTAACATATGTTTGATGCTCAACATTACTAAGGCCTTTGAGAGACTTAATTGGCCATTCCTTTTTTATTCCTTGAAATTCTTTAACATTGTTGACCCAATGAATGCCTTCAATAAGGAATCTATTTGTATAGCTATAGGCTCTGTCATTATAAAGCAAAGTGCTTAAGGTCTATTGGGGTTAGGCTGTGCTTTGAGGTAGGGAGACCCCTTCTCCCCTTACCTTTTCATTTTGGCGGAAGTTCTTAGCTTGCATCTTCAAAAGTTCTACTGAGTTCAATGTCCACCCTCGCTCCTGAGCGGTCATAATTGTGGTCGAGCTCTCGCCCTCACCAAAAAACTATTGTTGTGCCATTTCCTATCACCAATTGGTTTTGAAATAAGTGGTAGCTCAATGGGGTGCAAGATCCTACAGGTTCAGTATTCAAGAACAACTCAAATAGTTTCTCAAGTTCCAAATTTGAGACGCCCCCGGCCCAAGACCCCATAATCCCGCACGGTTACCAAGGTGCTACATTGTTAGTAATTTTATGTTGGCTAATTCATGGGTTCGACAAACTCTAGGTCCATTGAGTTGTATTTTCTATTTTAATTTAGAACGAACTGTGGTTGTGTCGCCGGAAGAGGTAAAGCAAATATTAGAAGAGAAGAGAAGACTGGACGAATATCCCCAGGCCCGATCGATCGGAGCCTCTATCCGATCGATCGAACTGTAAACACGCCCCAGTTATTTGGGCTATTTGATCGATCGGATGCACTATCCGATCGATCGGACAGGTGCGCAAAAACGGGAAAGTCTCCTTTTCTAAATTGGAAGTGTCTCTTTTTTATACTATGTTTCCCAATTTGAGTCCTACTTGTGCACTGAGTCTACGGCACGGATTTGGGGCTATATATATAGGGTGTTGGTCTCAACCCTAGAATACACCACTCATTAATCTGAGTCGGAGATATCTTAGATAGAGATTATTCTCTAGAGCCATTGAGAGATCGTTCTGAAGGGCGCTCTCGAAGGTCATTGTTGCTTCTACCTTTCTTGTAGAAGATAGTTCATCTTGACTAGCAAGGTGCGAGGAGATCAAGTAAGGAGAACGGGGCACGGTGGATGTTGTGTTAGTGGATTCTTTACAAAGACAACTACAATCCTTAGGTCGAGGTACAGACTGAGGTAAAGGAGCTTATGAGTATATCTTGTAACTGTCCGTGGTCTTTTGATTTCTGTTTCTTGGTTTTCACCCTGGATGGGGTTTCCACGCTAAATATTGTGTCTGCTTTCTTGTGATGTGTGATTGGTAGATAGCTAGTTCTATATTGTCTGATTGGTTATTTCCAGTACATTGATTTGATTATTTTGGAACTAGTAATCCATTCTGGTAGCCTGCAAAAACTTTCAATTGGTATCAGAGCAGGTTGCACTATTCTATTGTCTAGATCCTATTTTTGCTAGAATGGATAACTACCGTTGTGTAGATCCTATTTTTGCTAGAATGGATAACTACCGTGAAGGCACTTCAACAATTAAGCCTCCTCTGCTGGATGGTAACAATTATGCTTATTGGAAAGCCAGAATGGTTGCCTTCTTAAAATCCATAGATCTAAAAGTTTGGGAATCTATTGTGAATAGCTATTCCTTGCCCACTATTAATGCTGATGGGGTAACTGGTCCCAAACCTGAAGATAATTAGTCTAAGGAAGAAAAGTTGGCTGCCACTTGCAACTCTAGGGCTTTGAATGCCATCTATACTGGAGTTAGCATGTCTAAGTTTCGTAGAATTTCTACATGCACTACTGCGAAAGAAACTTGGGATATTCTGCAGACTATGCATGAAGGGACTGACACTGTCAAACAGTCAAAACTTTTGAAATTGTATACAGCCTTCGAAACCATAGAGATGAAAGATGATGAAAGTTTTGATGAGTTCAATTCGAAGCTGAATGCAATTATGAATGATACCTTTACTTTGGGAGAGCTACTTCCTGAGAATAGAGTTGTGAAAAAGATTATGCGGTCTCTTCTAAAAAGGTTTGATGCAAAGGTTGTGGCCATTGAGGAGAATAAAAATCTGAATAATCTTAAAGTTGAAGATCTAGTTGGAAGCCTTCAGACTTTTGAAGCAAACCTAAGGACTAATGGAAAATAAAAATCCAAAGGTATTGCTTTGAGAGCCTCCAAATAATCATTCAAGAAAATTGCTAGTGATTCTGATTCTGGGGAGATTGATCCCCAAGCTGTTGTTCAGTTTATGAAATAATTTCAGGCATTTATAAAGGGGAAGAAAAGTGATCTGAAAGTCTCTAAACATTTTGTAAAGAAGAAATCTTCTAAAGGATTTCAATGTTTTGAGTGTCAAGGTTATCGACACATTGCTAGTGACTGTGCTAACAAAAAGTCAAGAAAGAAGGCTTTTAATTTGACTTGGGATGATGATACTTCTAAGGAAGATGATAAAAAATCTAAGTTTGCGAGGCCTGAAGCTAGCACAGAAAAATTCATAGCATTCATGGCAACTTCAGTTTCTGCCACTCCACCAAATTCTGATGATGGGACTGATCAAGATATTAGTAAGTCAGAGACAGCATGACAGGCAAGCTGAATATCATATATTGTTTGCAAAGACCATGAAGATGCTAAAGATGAATAAAAAAGTGGCTACAAGCTGGAAATAATCTGAATAGCAAAATACTTCTTTGAACCCCGAACTGTCAAAAGCTCTTACTAAAGTGAGTCACTTAGAGGCAAAAAATAACAAATTGGCAAATAAATTGACTGCTGAAGCACAAAAGTGTGATTTGCTTGATCACGACGTGAAGACCCTGAAAGCTGAAAATATTGACTTGCATGGAAGACTTAAGATGGTTCTTTCTGAGTTGGATACTACCAAGGCTTCACTAAACAGGATGAATACAGGGTCTAAAAAACTTGATGATATCATGTGCAATCAAAAGGCAAAGACAGCATGCATGGCATTGGCTACTCTGACGAGGCATCTACATCAAAAGCCAAAGGTACTAACTGTTTTGTTCAAAATTCAATTGTTACTAATCCTGCTATTCATATTACAAATACAGCTGCCAAGAAGAATAATGTGCACGTCCTGAACGAATTCCCACTTGTCATCACTGTGGAATTAAAGGACACATTCGGCCCCATTGCAATAAGCTGCGAAAATCGCCAAACCAAAAGCAATGGAAAACGCAGAAGGAAGAGTCACCCACGAAAAACAAAGATGTCTGGGTCAAGAAAGAAGACCTTCCATCTATATTGGTACACACTTTGCTGAAATGTATGAATATGCATGTGTGCGTACTTTACTGAAATGTCTGAATATGCAAGTGTGCGTACCAAAGCTTTATCACCCCTAATCTGCTAGATCAATTCCCCACCCCAATGCTAATATGAAGACATATTGAGGGGGAGTCAATATTGAGGGGGAGCTGCAGAATCCATATTGACAAAAGCTGCTTGAAGATAATTGTTTGTCAATTATGGACAAAAATGGGGAGAATAATGAAGCTAGGGGGAGAAAGCAAGTAAAGATCTAGAAGAGCTGATTTTTTTTTTTTTATTTTTTTTTGACAATTCAATGTATTTTGGATTTTTCTCTTGGGTGGATCATTTGTATTGTTCTAGGGAGTTTTGTCCATAAATTGCCAAAGGGGGAGATTGTTTGTATTTTTTTATTGGCTAATTCATGGGTTGGACAAAACTCTGGGTCCATTGAGTTTTATTTTTTATTTTATTTTAGAATGGATTGTGGTTGTGTCGCCGGAAGAGCTAAAGCAAAGATTAGGATAAAAGAAAAGACTGGGCGAATCTCCTAGGCCCGATGGATTGGAGCCTCTGTCCGATCGATTGGACTGTAAACATGCCCCAGTTATTTGGGTTGTCTGATCGATCGGATGCACTGTCCGATCGATCAGACAGGTACGAAGAAACGGGAAAATCTCATTTTCTGAATTGGAAGTGTTTCTTTTATAGACTATGTTTCCCAATTTGAGTCTTACTTGTGCACTAAGTCTAAGGCACGAATTTGGTGCTATATATAGGGTGTTGGTCTCAACCCTAGAATACACCACTCTCATTAATCTGAGTCAGAGATATCTTAGAGAGAGATTATTCTCTAGAGCCATTGAGAGATCATTCTGAAGGGCACTCTAAAAGGTCATTGTTGCTTCCACCTTTCTTGTAGAAGATAGATCATCTTTACTGGCAAGGTGCGAGGAGATCAAGTAAGGAGAACGGGGCACGGTGGATGTCGTGTTAGTGGATTCTTTATAAGAATAACTAGATATTAGGTCAAGGTACAGATTGAGGTAAAGGAGCTTGTGAGTAAATCTTGTAACTGATCGTGAACTCTTAATTTTTAATAGTGTCTGCCTTCTTGTGGTGTGTGATTGGTAGATGACTAGTTCTATATTGTCTGATTGGTTTTTTCCACTGCATTGATTTGATTATTTAGAACTACTAATCCATTCTGGTAACCTGCAAAAACTTGCATACACCTCACAGGGACTCAAATCAGCCGACTCACATACACGTTTAACCCTTAAGCGGTTAGTTCCCACAGGGTCTCACATGTGAGGTGTTACAAGTACCATCGCAAATGGGGTACATTTACACTCGCGAAAGCCTGTGTAACATAATTAATCTGTATAATATACATAAAGCATGGTATCTAAATTCAATATCCATCCAAAGCATATTTGAAACATTAATAAAGCGCATAAATTGGTTCATAGATGTCATTAAAGTTCACGTTCAAGTTTGAAGAAAGAAAGAAAGAAGAAGTAGCAGAACCATTAGTTAAAGTTTATAACACATGGTTAAATAAAGTTTAAACATCAACATAATGGCCATCTGGGCCAACAGTCAAGGGGGCCATGACAATGAACTCTCAGCGCACATAGATATCTAAAAGACATCGTCGTCATTCCACTTGACTAGCTATTGAGGAGTATCCTCGACCTCCTTGAGCTCCAAGGCAATGGCGTCTACGTCCTCACCTGTAACGCCAAATGTAGCATCATTAGACACGACAGTCAAGCAAGATAAACAAATGTAATGGCATAACATGTAATAACAAGTAAATATAAGGTACGAATGATCATATGAGGGAAACAAATTCATCTAGCCATGGTTATGCATGAATTAGCGTGAAATATAAGGGATCATTCAAAACAAAGTCTAACATTACAGCCTAACAAATTTCCACATCCATGTAAGCTATATTATCTCGATTCAACCATTAAACATGAGTTAAATAAAGAACATGAAACAGAACATAACATAATGGTACCACTAGGAGGCATAGGGCCCACAAAACTCCATCGTGGACCTGGAGCACTGGTAAGCTCCCATAACATAACCTAGATTGCAGCTGGCCCATAGAAATACTAAATCCACACTCAGTCGGGCCCGACTATTATAGGATCAGATCTGAGTGGTGTTGACACAAGGAATGATGTGTACATAGTGTGAAGCATATACATAAGAATGAGCATGACCATAGAGCGTATTACAACATAACATGTGTAAGGACATATAGATCATAAAAGAAGACGTGGAACATGGGGCATAACAAGATACATGATGGAAAACGAGGCAAACATTGAAGCTTGAGGAGAATCATGTGAATATCTTGAACATAAATCAAATGCATGCGTGATAAGTCAAGTAACGAATCAAGGATGAATAACAAGCCAATCCCAAGGTCTGGAATGTCCATTGGTATCACCTTCCAACGCCGTTGGCATCAATAAGAAATCGAGACATAAGAAATCCTATGAGCGAAAATAAATAGAAAGATTGGCATAAAGCATGAGTAATTAATAGGCCACACGAATCATATAGGGATAGAGTCCTAACTACACACTCCAACAATGTGGGACCCCCACATAGGCCTAAAACAAATGCAATATGGTCAAACCCACTCAGAATAAATGCAACTCAGGCAAACCTAATCAACAATTGCTGCACATCACACCACGTAATACACGTTGAGCCCAATGGCATACGCCAACCTCCCGATCAGTAGATGGTAAATATACATATGCATGCAATAACCCTACCCATGGGGAGGCGCCCTAAACCATAGAAGGCTAAACCAGCCTAGTGGTGCCTGACTCAAAGGATCAAAGACATCATACACAGCAGCTAGCTAGCATATCATTGGGTATCACCACCAAAGACAAACAAAGCAAACAAGGAGGAACTAGTCCACATGCTTGTTTCACCCAACATATCCATAACCACAACTAAGTAGTCCCCGATACCTATCTTCTAACTCGGGGCACCTCCTAACAAATCCCACCCAACTACTCTAGGCTCATATCACAATAAGCCATCCACATCCATATTATATCCTTTACAGATAGCAAAATGATAAAAGGCTGACGAACGGAGTAGATACATGCACATGTCAAGTAATATAACGAAAATGTTAACCTAATCCTAACCTATTCGGGATGCATGATTAAAGAATCAAAATGGTAGACACTTAACCATCCTAGGGTTAGGGTTGCCAACACATGTAATCATTTGGTAGACACTTAACCTTCTAACACAGTGGTTACATGGGCCCAGAATGCCTTATGTGATCATTTGGTGCTTCTAAAGTTATTAGCATCTCGGAATCCTGTTATGCCACTCACATAGTACAATAAGGGTCCCACATGCATAACTGGACAACCTGTAAGAAGATGTCAACCTCACCCACTTTTTACTACAATTCATTAATTACCTAAGCTAGGGGTCATCAATATAGGGGTAAAGGTCCCAAGTTCCTAAAATTCAGAATTCTAGGAATGTGTGCACAGTCGACCATGAACCCTTCACAGTCGACCGTGGAGTCCTATGGTGAGCCCACCCCCATGGCTAGCTATGAGCTCACCGACGGACGGGGTCTGTTAGGCACCTGTCTTAGCATCTACAGTAATCCTTAGAGAGAGAGGTCTCATGGTTAGCAATGGCCTTCCACAATTAGCAAAGAACTAACCATAGAGCATTTCGCAGTTAGCCATTTGAAGCCATGCGGACGACCATGGCTCCTCCACGGTCAACCATGGAGTTTCATAAATGAACCTATAGAGGTTTGGGATGGGTGTACAAGGGAGCCTTTTCCCATATATCCAAAGGGATTCCTACCACCTACTAAGGGCAGTCCAAGGTCCTTATTCCACACATCTTTCTACCAATTTAAGGCCCATTAATTCGTTCACCATTAATACATCATGAATCCCCACCTACCATCCCTAACCATACAAATGAGGGGTAGCTACATTAATAAAAACATGGAATCATGAAACTAAAGCATAAATAAAAGTTACAGACATTTATTCACTTGCCTCAAATTGATTTGCACAAAATCCCTCTCCATGGTGCTTAGGGTTTTCCAAATCTTTGCACTTCACACCACCCCACACCAAACCAAGCTAAGAATCCATCTCCTAGAAAAAAAAAAAAAAAAAGAAAAAAAAAACTTCCAAACCATGAATGCATGACCCTAATGGAAAACAATGGAACTATATGAAGATTGGGAAAGCATAGCTTACCTAGAAATGATAAATGGGGGAAGAAGATGATGAGATGGTCTTGGAAGCTTGGGGAGCCTTCGAATGAGCTTGGGAATTTTGGGGAGCTTGAGCTTGGTGAGGGAGAAAGAGGACTATATAGTAGAGAAGAGAAGAGATGAGATGAGATGAGGGAAATGAAATTATTGGAGGTTTTAGGGCATTGTAGAGAGGGTTTAGGGTAATTATAAATAAGGGCCTGACCCCTTTGTAGAGAAATTTTCTGGGAATTTACAAATAATGGCTTTGGGGCTATTTAGTAATGGGCTCATAGTGGGTTTCGGGCCACCGGGTCATGGTGGGTCTGGCATGGGAAATGTCATGCATGATGAGAACTACCCAATGTACCAAATTACACTCATTTTCTAAAATTGCTTCTAGCCCCTCCTAGTCTGCCTAAATTAGGAAGCACCTCCTACTACTCTCAAACGCACCCGGATCACTCTGAAACTCATCGAAGCTAACCTCCCCACTAATTCTAACATGTTAGACTGTTAAACCCAATTATCCATCCTTAAACCTAATGATTAACAATAATCCACTTAATTAAGGTCAGGGGCATTACATTTTGAATACAGATGACATCTTTCTACTTGTGAGATAGTCTAAAACGAGTCCACATGATCTTAAAGCCATCCTTGCAAGGCACCTATAGGCTACTGATCAGACAAAACAATTGGAAGCTTGTTAACCAAAGGCATAAGTTTGTTGCGAGCTTTGGTGAAAGGTCAGTCGAAGCAATGGCACGAATTAAATCCCACCAATGTGGTGGACTTAATACCATTGCCAAGCGTAGGGACCATTCATGCTGAAGCAGAGGACTTGGCTAACCGTATCACACAAATATATGAAAACTTTCGCAAGCATATTGAAAAAAGGCAATGCAAAGTACACTCAAGAAACCAGTAGGTGTCGATGGAAGGTGATTCTCGAAACAAGAGATCTTGTGTGGGTCTACCTGAAAGACGGTAATTTCAAGATAGAACATACCACAAGCTCTAACAAAAGAAGATTGGTCCGGGCAAGATGGAACAAAGACAATGCTTATGGGGTAGAACTTCTTACGGGCATGTAAGCTTCTAATGTCTTCAACATAGCTGATTTGACAGTTGACACCCTACAAGGTTGTTGAAGCTGAAGACACAATTACCACCATTGGCAGACTTGAGGTCGAGTTCCTTCTATATAGAGGAGAATGACGCAGAAGAGACCTTATGGCTGAAGCTTGCAGTTGCTGCTGTTAGGAGCCAAATAGGCCAGTCCTAACATAACCACCCATAATCCATGTCACTCAAACTACCCATAGCCCATAATTCATATCCCTCCCTAACCACCCATAGCGTATATTGTCATGCCCCTGCTGATGGGCAAGAGGATTGTGCGTGAGACTAGGGGCCATTTAAAAATTTTCTTATTAAACCACAACATGGCCCCCAATCAATGGTCCCGCAGATCGAAGTTCGCACTGAGATAAAAACAGTCCAACCAAATCCATAAATATCAGAGGGTACGAAAGACATTTCCAGAGTAAGCACATTTCATAGATTAAGTTCAAGTTTAACAAAGAGAAAAAGAAATGAAGACAGTTAAAGTTTAACGCAATGGCCACTAACAAAAGCCTAAGTCGATGTAAAAGAATACTACAAAATACAAAATATATATATATATATGTGGAGGCTCTCTTGTGCGGGCCCAGACGACTCAGACTATGTCATCCGCACACCACTCATGGTCTCCATTAGGGTGATTTGCCTGAAACAGCGCCTCCTCCTCGAGGGTAACGGGCTCGGTACCAAGTGTAGTATGTCAAACTACAAATAGCCAACAGGTAGATATAAGTGTCAAGAAAATATGCAACATCAAAGCAAGTAAAGACGACGTGATCTTGTGATGAGCAAGAAAGGCAATCTAAGCATATAAGCATGAATATAAAGATAATGAACAATAATAGATATAAAGACAATGAACAATAATAGACAAGTCCTATCAATCTATCAAAAGGGCGGTCCACATATGCCAATACACCATAGGATAGTATCACTGCCCTCCCAACTCGTACCTAGAGTGGTAAAGAATGGTACAGGTTAAATCCCATTAATATCAATTCGTCGAGTGTGACTCCGGGACAAGTTCATCAAATGGTCAGTCCGGGATAACACATCAGGTAATGCTACCTAAGACAATCAAGAAATGGGTGTACTCTCCGGAATATAGACCTACGATCTGCAGTCGCTCATCATATCAATACATAAGTCCTCTCACCAAGGTAAGCTGGTGTTAAATGAATACGGCTGACTGGGGCCTGACATGAGAGTCCTAAAATGGTGAGGATTGGGCTTATCCTGTGTGAACATGATTCGAATCATTATCGAGGAACTACTTTCAACAATCGCTCAATCAATCTTCATGCCAATCATTCAATCTTTAAGTCAACCATAGAGACCATGTAGTCCTCTCTAAGCCCTTACAATCAGGGCCGCCTAGCCTCATCACCTCAATCAATACAATGGGGAATCCTAGGTATGGACAATCTATGTTATTGATGTAATCCAATTCATTATAAAGCATTAAAGACCTAATGAACATGCTCGAGGCATGTGGACATCAAAGGAATAACAGAGCAATGCATTTTGATCACCGAAAGTCAAAGGGGAGAAAGAAATCCAACCCTAAGTCAATCATTGCCTTCTTTGTACGGAATATCGCTTCGTGGATCCCGGAGGAAGTGTGGTCCTCGATACCCCTTTCTCACCTTGGTGCATAATCATTAATTGGGTACCGTAGGGTCTCACTTCATTCAAGGTTTGAAGTAGTCCGTACGCCATACGTTGTCTGACAGTAAGTGAGGGTACGTGGTTCCACACTAAGGTCCACATGTTTAGTCCATAATTAAGGGCCTCAAAGGTACAAATCTAAGTCAAAAAATCCCTAAGGGCCTCAAAGGTACAAATCTAAGTCAAAAAATCCCTAAGGAAAGAACCTCATTTCAATTGAAATAGGTTGCACTACGGCTAGCTTATGACTAGTAGTAGCATGTTCTATGGTTGCCTCTCAGCCAGCCGTAAGGTCACCATAGACCAAGTGTAGAAATTAAATATAGAATCCGTCAATCACCCTAGCTTCACGGAAGATCAAGACCCATTTACGGCCAACTTTAGGGTTAGTCGTAGCTAACCGCAGAGTAAGTATTGAAAGTTGGAAAATGGGCTCGGTCGCAACCAACAACACATAACCTCATCTGGGTAGTTATGGCTCGCCATAAGGGATTTAAGGCTAGCCTAACTACCAAAAATCTGGCCTTTGGAGCCCTATTTGAGCTCCAGTTGTTGTACATCATCATCATCTTCTTCTTCATTCCTGTCAAGCAAAATAGGGCCAAGCGCTCTCCAATCCTTTCATCCAACATCCTCCAATCTTCTCATTCATTCATTCAATCCATTCCATTCCTTCATAAACCTATTCTAGCATTATTCATTCAATTTACCAAACTGAGCATGTGGGGCATCTAAAATGATAGTCCATCAATTGAAATTCAATAAGGAAACAAGAATGTATATGTAAACACAATATCCACTTGCCTTGGTTTCCCAAAGAGCCCAAAATCCAAACCCTAGCTCAAATAGTGCCCAAAATCCAAACCTAAGTGGAAATCACAAATCACACCAATCAAAACACAAAATCACAAGAGGAGAAGGCTATAAGCTAGCCTATGCTATTACTAAACCCAGAACTCACAAACCCTAGCCTAGGGAGAGATAATAGCTTACCAAATGGGGAAAGAGAGGGAGAGAAATCTTGAAAATGGGATGGATGAGGTCATGGGGTCCGTTATTGAAAGAGAGTTGAAAGTTTTGCAGAGAGTGAAGGTGGGTAAAGGGTCAAATGGGATCGATCCTTATAAAGGTTGGGAGAATTTTGGGGAAAGTGCAAGTTGGTCCAAGTGGGTTCGGGTCAACATTTGAGGGTCTTCAAGGGTCCGGATTGAGTTAGGGTAAAGGATTATCTTTGTGAAATTAGTTCATCTACCCAACGGTGCCAAAATCTTGAAAATCTGAAATTACCAAAAAGACCTCTAACTTTTCGGAAATTGCAACACACCCCCTACCCAAATAGACTCGGATCCTAACCAAACTACGCACACACGATCCTAACAGTAAGCCGGACATGTTTAGCCTCTAACCGAGCTTAATTAGCTAAAGTCACAATTAACTAAGCTAAGTACATCCTCGGGATATGGAACTTAGATATATCACCCCATCTCTTCATGCATAAACGTTACACGCCCAAACCACTAATAAGCCCATGTCATGCCAACCACCCATAACGCATGTCCCTCCCATCCGGGGAAAAAGATACAAAAATAAAGCCCATATCCTTCCATTACTTTTAGCTGCGTTAGTTAGGAGTTCATCATTTTAAATAGGTTGTAAATTGAATTCCGGAACTTCTAGAGGTCGTGTTAAAACTGAGTGAGAATCTCAGTACTCTGCTTAATTTTCTTAATTAGGTATCGCAATCTTTTGATGAGATAGGATTGTTAGTTAACCTAAGTAGTTATCCCTCTTATTTGGCCATGTTTGGATCTGATTTTTCTTGGGATAGGCCTGGAATGCTATGAAACGGATGAGACAGCAGTCAAAAAGTGTGTTTGTGCTATAAGAGGATTAAGGGAAATAGTTCCCATTTTCCATTATTCCCACTGTTTGCTTGTTTTGTGCAATGCATTTTCTTCGCGAAAAAAAAAAAAGAACTGATTCTCCTTGATAATATCCATTAGTGCAACTGAACAACAGAAACAACACAGCAGCTTCTTGCTGTCTGGAGGAAACTGAAACCCTTGCAAAATACTGCCTCAATGTCTCTCAATATGGCCTGCACATAAAGATTTGGACTTCCATCCAAATAAGCACTTGTCTTGTTAACCAGGAAGTTTAGCAGAAGCAGATAAAGGCTTTGACAAATTGGTCAAGAAATATGGAACAGGAGGATCAGACCGATCTGATCTCATCAGCATAGGCATTTGTGAAAGGGTTGACTGAAACTGTCAAACAGAGGGGCACGACGATAATATTCATACATTAGGTCTTTCAGAGGAGTTTGTCTGCAATTGTTGACTGTACAAATGCTTCAACAGAATCCTTCAAACAGAAATAGAGGGGATTGAGGGTCCACAACTGTCTTCCAGCAACTATCAAATACCATAATCCAGTTACTGTTGAGTAGGAGTCAATCACAAGAGGGCCTTAGATTCTTCCAGCATTTAAAAAACAAAAGATCTTGAGATCAAACCTCTTAACTTGTATACATTTTTGTACATCTACAAAGACAACCGTTGGGAATCGGTATTCCTCATAAAATAGTGTCATGTGGGAGCACTCTTATCAGGTGGCTCTCTACAGGTTAAAGTGGCTACATCTCGTACAGCAAAACTGTCACTTCTGCACACCCATAATATTCAAATTGATATAAAATTTCTTACAACTTAAGTTGATTACATAAGTTACAATTGGAGTTTGGAGCATATCTTATTACCATGTACATGCATTCAACAATACCTCTGATCATTCCTTCTAACTTCCCCAAGCTTGTTTGAATGCAGCAGTGGAAGTCTGAAGCAGCACATATGGCAGAGCAGATTGAGCATCTTGAACTCTCTATTAGGTTGGAAGATGAGTCTGAGATTTTATACCCACACTATAATATGATATTCTAACCTAATATTGTTTTTAAATATTTCTATGCTAAATATGATTGAACAGTGATGTTGCAAGCTTTTGAACCCACCATTTTTTCAGGAATCTTTTGGGAGAAAGTCTAGATTCATGCTCAATAGAGGAACTGCAACACAGAGAGAATCAGTTGGAACAAAGTCTAGGCAACATTAGAGAAAGAAAGGTAGACCACCACTGATATATAACATTCAGTAGATTCATAAATATGATTCCAATGTATTTGACTTCTGACATTGGACATGTGCCTATCATTCAGACTCAGTTATTCATGGGACAGATTGAGCAACTAAAAGAAGAGGTACAAAATTCCAATGAAGCTCTTAATTATCATAACCATGTAGCTAGAAAAAAAAAAAATTCCAATGATTTACTAATGCCAAATGCTAAATTCACTTTGATCAAATGCAGAAGAGAATCCTGTCTGAGGAAAATGCAGTATTTTACAAGAAGGTATTTACTTGATTATATGTGTGTTGATTTCATGTCCCTGCGTTAACTAATCCAGATCTTCTCTTACTTTTCTTACAGTACATGGAGAAGCCACAGCAACTAATCAATGGGGAAGAAGCTGCCCTCTATCATTTTATTACTGGAGATGTGGAAGTTGGGACTGAGTTGCACATTGGAAGGCCAGAAAAAGGGCCAACACGCAACCTGTTGCAAGGATAATAAGTGAGGCACATGGCCACACAAATGCGCAAATGTTCCAAGACTTTCGAAATGAACCTATTATCGGCATTTTTATCAAATAATCACACAATGTATTTCTGTGCTAAAACTGATTCTGTGATGATTGTAAATACTCTTAATTCAACCACTTCAATGGCAGACGAATATATTTACTAACTTTAGGAGGAGGTATATTCAGGTGAAAAATTACACTCTTTTCACAAATTAGAAGAAACCTGCAGACACTAATGGTTCATATTTATATCCTTAAAAGGGTTGATTGCACTCAGGTGTCAACACTCCAACCCACAGAATCAGAACACAAAATCCAATATCTATTTTGTATCAACTAATGTTCATGTAAACTTATATTTGATAATGATCCTTTATTATTAAAAAGCGAGCACTAAGTTATTCGATTGTCTGGCATAGAAGGGAAGGAAGGAATAATAGTCTAGGAAGAGGTTATACAGGTTTACATTAAAAAAAAAAAAAAAAAAAAACAATTACCATATTTTCTTAAAGCAAAGCAATAATCATACAATGTAAAATTGGGATGTATTTCTGGAGGCCCATTAGAAAACAACTATAAAGGAATCAATGACATGATTACCACGCTAGGTGGCCAACAAAAGTCCATTCTCGTAACATTTGTAAAATTGGAAAGTTTCAAGTTCTGAAATTGAGTTCTTCTATTCTTTAGTCCTTTTTCTCCTGTAATTGTCCTCCAATATTCTTCTCTGGTTGGGATGAGGCAGTGCCCTTTTTATACTAGAGGGAGCCCCAAACGAGAAAGTTTCTGTCAAGCTAATCGAGAGTTGTGAATTTAAGGTTCCATTGTAGGATAATCCTAAGGAGTAGCTCAATTGGCCTAGGACCACGGTTTACACCGGAAAGTTATAGGTTTCGAAACTGTACTACCACAAGGGGAGTTTACCCGGCTTTCCTCTGAGTCCGGAGCGATTAATCTAGACCAAAAGATTGGAAACCCTCCAATAGTAAAAAAATAAAAAATAAAAAGTTTCTTGTGGGAAATACTGCGGTTTTTAACAGCAGTATGGTTTATATTTATTATTACTGCCGGCCACGAGTGCATTAAAGGTTTTTTCTGTGGGGACCTCCATGCACATTTTTTTATTTGGGGGATTCGGCGACGGGTCCCTAAACATTTCACTTTATTGCCTTAGGTCCACAATCTTTTCTTATAGTGTCATAGGTCCTTTTTCCACATTTGGAGACCTAAAATGTCTAATTTACCCTTTCTTCAATTCATATCCCATGATTAGTGGGATAACCATTAATAATGGTCAACTACCCTTAAATTAGGCACGATTAATAAAATTCCACTAATGAGATTTTTCAAATAAATTTTCAAAAAAACACAAATAAATTTCAAAAACAGGAAACAAATTTCAAATAAATTTCTAAAACGAAATAAATTTAAAAAATGCAAATAAATTCAAAAGAATGCAAATAAATCTCAAAAAACGAAATGAAATTAAAAACCCAAATAAATCTCAAAAGAAAGCAAATAAATTTCAAAAAATGAAATAAATTTAAAAAAAACACAATAAATTTAAAAAAAAGCAATAAATTTAAAAAGAACACAGATAAATTGAAAAGACACAAATAAATTTCAAAAAATATATAATAAATTTCAAAAGATGAAAAACAATTTCAAAGATCCAAATACATTTCAAAAAGATCCAAACAAATTTTTAAAAAATATATAAATAAAATTTCAAAAGGCTCAAATAAATTTCAAAAGAAGTAAATAAATTAAAAAAACGTATATAAATTTAAAAAAAAACGCAAATACATTTGCCAAAATTAAGACACCACCGGATTTCCAAATTAGTGAATAATGTGGCAAAAAAACTAAAGTCTTTTTGTCAAACTTAGTTAAATTTATTCGAAAAAATACAAATAAATTTCAAAAGACACAAATAAAATTCAAAAACACAAATAAATCTGTCAAAAACTCATATAGACTTGTTTATAACTCAGATAGATTTGTTTCAGAAACTTAGATAAATAGCCTAAAACTCGGATAAATTTGTCCAAAACTCAGATAAATTCATCCAGAACTCAGATAAATTCATCCAGAATTCAAACAGATCTGTCCAGAACTCAGATAAATTCATCCAGAACTCAAACAGATCTGTCCAGAACTCAGATAAATTCATCCACAACTCAAACAGATCTGTCCAGAACTCAGATAAATTCATCCAGAACTCAGATAAATTCATCCAGAACTCAAACAGATCTGTCCAGAACTCAGATAAATTCATCTAGAACTCAAACAGATCTGTCCAGAACTCAGATAAATTCATCCAGAACTCAGATAAATTTGTGTTAGAAGTCATATAAATAGTCAAAAACTCAGATAGAGTTTGTCCAAAACACAAATAAATTTGACAAAAAAATACAAAACTTTGATAAATTTGTTGAATCTTCAAATCGTTAAAATATTACGAAAACAGTTTCAGCCATTGATTTGGTCAAATATGCCTTTGACTGTACCGTACTGACGTGTTGCTGACATCAGCGACTATACCAGCGCCTCCCTTTTGGTTCTGGGCTATTGCACAACGGGTTGGGCCGGCCTGGACAAGGCCCAACCCGAAACTCCCTTCTTGTTCGTTCTTCTGTTCTGGTTCAAAAACCAAAACTAACTTCTTCTTCCTTCCTCGCTTCGGCCACGGCAGTGGCTGCGGCTCTTCTCCGGTCACACACATGGGCTACTCCGGCGAAGAGAATCTCCGGCATTTATTCACGGCGAGGTGGGGCCCAGCCCAAAAACAGAACCCAAATCGAAGCTTGGCTGCAATTTTTCCTCTCCAAACCCTTCTCCCTCTGGTCAGCGACGGCGACGCGTGGTTCCGGTGGCAGTAGGTGACACCAGATCTTCCAATCAACTCCGGCGATACGCAACTCGTGTGGACCACTTGGTGATCGTCTCTCTCTAACTCCGGTTTCCTACTTCTTCCTTTCCAGATCTGCGATCTGTCACGCCTTCTAAGATCCCCTCCGGTCTTCTTCTTCTTCAGTCATGGCAGCAAAGTTGCTTCTTCTTCTTCGATCGACGGCAGCGGCGTTCCACAAAGCTTCTTCTTCGATCGAACTTCTTCTCCGATATTCTTCTCTGACGATCATGATCCACCAGCACATCTATTCGCACAGCAGCAACGTTCACACGAAGGAGGAAGAGGGATAATGCAAAATGAAAAGGAGGGATAATCCAAAATTTAAAATTTAAATTTCAAAATTTCATTCCTAAAATGGTTGGAATGGTAAATCAGTCATGTAAATTGTATCCAAGGACCTCTGACTGCAAACACTCTGGCTGCTTGGACTAGAGCTCTTAAAAAGAATTTGCCTGGACTGGAGGCTGGATAGATTCGATTCTAGGGACCTTTCGCTAATTACCCCTTTTTATTTTCTCGGGCTGGATTTTCTGTCCATTACAGGTTCATCGCCAATTTAACCCATGGAATAGCCATTAATAGCCACTTTTGACCCGTGGATTATGCCCCTTATTAAATCAAGGAATTAACTCAATATACAAGATTACTGCTGTCATGTACGGAGACAACCCTAATCTTTTGGCTCTCCTGTCATTGAACCTGTAATTAAAAGCATTTAATCATTCAGCCATATCGTCGTCATGGCTTAAAGCAGCCACATTATTGACCATAGCGGTTAAGGCCTTACACTATTTTGAAAATACCAACGTTATGGTCCAAAACCTAGTAGAGCCAAGCAATTTTAATTTCAAACATTATTTTTCCTTTATTTTTCTCCTTAGTAGCCTTTCTTAAAGTTGTCTCTTCCCTTTTTTCCAAATAACTAAAAAAAAAAAAAAAGAAATCATAAGATTGGCCACTATGCAAGATGTAAGTATTTTTTACCACTTAAAAAATTTACACCGCTATGCCGCCACTATGCAAGGTTGAGATTATTCTTATGTTCTTTTAAGAACATGGGTGTTTGTGAATCCAGTGAAGTTAAATGGCTAGCCATTTTGAAAGCTCTTAGGTTTTTCTCCAGAAATATCATGGTAGGCTTGTTGTAAAAAGTGATTGTTCAAACGTGATTGCTTGGACGTCTAAAAGGAAGGTGTATCCTTGTATACTTCATTTTCATTTCAATGAAATTAGGGTTATGTTGACATCAATAAAGAAATGACAAAACCGAGAAAAAAAAAAGATGACTTGGGCAGAGGTCATTGGCTATCATTATAAAAGTTTAGGGTTCTCAACTATGGTTATCCTATTTAAGGGAATTTTTCCTGTAAATGTCCCTAGTTAATTTGTTAAATCCTAGCTCATTTCCTATGTAGCTTGAAACAAAAGAATATAAAATTGAAACCTACATCTGGATCATTTGTTTAGATGGTTTGTGTTACAGATTATCATATAAAGGGTGCACTTACCTTGCTGGAATGCCATTTGTTTCTTTCTTCATGAAAATTTAGCAACTAACGCTTTTTTACTTAAAAGTGCATCCATAACTTCATCTCTCCAGCCATTGACTCTCTTTGTGATTGACAAGTGATACCCAGTAGTCAGCGCAATTGAGAAATTTTAATTTCATGGTTTTTTTTTCTTTTTTTTTTTCCGACTCCCAAGCTCAAACTTCTAAAGACCTTAATAATGACTCATAGTCATCCATAAAAGTTTAGAGTACGAGATCTCTAGATTGGTCAACTCAATAAATCAATCCAAAAGTATGCAAAAATAAATAACTAGCAGCAGAAATAAAACTCAAAAAGCACACACCACAAGGACACCAGATTTAGCAGGAAAACCCTAACCAGGTGAAAAACCACGGATCCGAACTGTATCAACAATCAAGCACTATGAATCTCGTAATTACAAAAAACTCAGATTTCTTCCCCAGATATCCCCTACCTAAGGACTGAAGTTACCTTGTGTCACTTCACGCTTCAACGAATTCACACCGTTGATTGCAATAAACTCAATCCAGCGCTCGACTCCTCAAATCTTTTACGCAAGAAGATAATCTTCTACAAGGGATGTAGAAAAAACTAGCTCTCTAGAAAACTTATCAGCACAACTCTTCAACAAATCTCTAGAGAAAATTTCTCTCAATTAGATCTTTAATTCATAACTTGAGAGATGATATGTATCTCTTTGGGTTAAGAAAAATACCCAATATATAACCAAAAATCCATACTTAAGACTTCTAATTATAATCCACTGGGAATATCAAGTCATCTCAAACTTGACTCAGAGTCCAGATCAAACTAGGCAACCCCGTTCATCATGTTCACCATGTCCTCTCAGGTTTTTGTGCCTGACATGCTTTTTGAACCTGACAATCTAGTCGACTAACTGAGATGAATCTGACCAAGTAGTCATTCATTTTTAATCAGACTCATGACTCATGTGCCTCAAGAAAGATGCATGAATTCCGCACACCTGGGCCGGCCCCTGTGGCTCATGTTCCGTTCCTGTGTTGAAATCATGGCCACTCGGAAAAGAGATGAGAGAACCAGGCTCAATAGTGTAGATTTCAGCAAGGGGACTAAATTTGAGCACTTAAACTAGGACAAGTTCGCAAGCCTTGCCCATGGTTCTATACTCTTTTACTCACTTGAGTATCATGATTCATGACTCGACTCAACTAGGTTACCAACTAAAGTGAGTCAAACAAGCAACACACTTGGCTAAGTACAATTACTTGGGTTTCTCAACTCACTGGCCTTCACCATTCCCACCTCAAACTATATATAGCCAATAATTGGGAATGAATTATGTGGGTAAACCGCTGCGAAACCAACAATTTACACCGGTAGGATTCAACTCTACTTACCAAGTCAGAGTGCAATGAATCGGGCTGGGCTAGACTCAAGTCAAGTTAGCAAGTGGAATAGCAAGAATGTGATATACCTAATTTGTACCTGACCAATTTATTAGCAGGGTTAGATATTTTAATCCTAACCCAGCACAGCACACTCTGGACTGATTTGGTTTTACGGGTCAGGCCAGGAATTGCAGTGCCCGGACCAATCTGTGAACAGGTTGTGTCCCACTTTTTAAGGAGCCTAGGCCCTAGTCTCCATGCAACAGAAGAAAAGATTTCTATCATCATATTCTTTATACGCGTCTACTTTCGACCCACCTGTAAAGAATGCCCAAGAACGAACGCCAACGTACGAGAATTTGCAGAGTAAACAAACAGAGAAGTCTCAGTGGTCAAAAGGTGCGAGATATATGTTTTTGCATAATCTAGTGATGTAGTTAAACTAATTGGGCGACTCGTCCTATTTGATCTAACTTGTATTCAGCCTACCTTTGCTCAATTCAACTTAATGAAATCAAATGCATCTTATCATCCACGCCATAGGCAGAATTTCTTGCAAACGACAATAATTTGCAGAACTGAATTTACATTTATCAAAATGTTGGAATTGTATAAAGAGTTGTTTAAACACATGACTATCCACCAATGAAGTAAAATTAGTAAAATCTATATAGTTGTTATTCAGTGCACATTGTGTACATTTTAGCTTAAATACACACCTCAATGTAGGGCTCAGCCGGTATCCCAGTTATTAGAGATGAGACCCATGGAGAACTCTTCGTCTATTTAGGGCCTACATGCCTATAAAATATGTGCTCCATCTAATCATCCTTACTCCTTCATCAATAGCCAACAAATTTCTTCTATTTAAAAATCCTTTAAAATCTGACTCATCAATCCTACAGTACAGATCATTCAGATGGGACTCATATTGTATATACATATAGGCCCCACGCAAATGAAGAGGTCCCCATGGGTCCCATCCCTGAGTGGGGTCCCAAGTGGGCCCCACAATGAGGTGTGTACTTAAGTTAAAATGCACACCGTGTGCACTGGATAACTAATATATATTATTAGGTGCGGGACCCACCTGATGGTTCATCCGAATGGATAAACCCCCCAGCCCTCGGAATTTCAACCCCTCCCCCCCCCCACCTCCTTGAATTTCGTATGAGCCGCATGTTTTGCACCCATCCGAATTTATTGGATCGTTGGATCGACTGTACACCCATCCAAATGAACCGTACACCGTGAAACTTGTGGGTTGAGATGATAGGGTAAAGGGGGTGGGCCTAGTTTTTGCAAAAATGAAGGGCCAGGGGAGATCTTTTGATCCCCATAAGTTTCAGTCCTAGGTATAGCCCTATGTGGGCCCCACATTGAGGCGTGCAAACTAATTCAGTACGCGAGTAAAAAGGACTAAATAGTAGAGCGAGAATTGAGACTTTGACTTAGAAAAGTCTAGCAGTGTGGATCTTGATTTAGGACCCTAAAAATTTCTTGGTGTCATAGGGCTAAATATATATAATTTCTTAACCATTTTTTTCCTCCTAAAGACATCCAGTGGTGTCGATCTTCTGGGGTCCAGAAATTCAAGAAAATACAAATAAAAAAGGGAAGGACCTAAGTCCCTCACTCAAATTACTGTAACTTGCGACTGTGTTTAATAAGGTATGAGAAGTGAAGGTTTTGGGTGCAAAATGCATCTATTTTTAAGTCACGTTTACATAGCCATTTACACATGTGATTTGTAATGCCTGCAAACAAACATGTGATGCGTAATGGTTATGTATCACGCGCCATCTATCTACATATATGTAAACCAGCACAATGACCCGTGCTAATTTTCCATTTTTTAGTAATTTAAAATTCTTTTTTTTTTTTTTTTTTTTTCCATCTATGCATAATGTTAGTTGAAGCAAGCCTCATGTCACATTCCGGTCTCAAATTACTTTGGCCAAGGGTAATACCCGAGGTGAGACACACATACTCTCATAATGCGGTTTCTGTCTCGAGCCAAATACAGCACACGAAGGAGACAAAAACAACTTTTCCACACGTGAGTCAAGCTCACTAAAACCTGTCAATAACAATCAAATTATAGCAGAAGCTGTAATTCATATACAAAAGGGTATCATTTCTCATTCAGTACAATTAACTGTTCAAGTTTAATACAAGAGAATTATACAAGTATATACAATAATGACAAAAGAGGGTGTATAAAAGAACCCTATACAATACTATCAAAAATATAATCAAAAGAATAACTAAGCATTAAGTGTGACCCACGCAAAAAGGGGCTAGCCACACACTATCTATAACAAACCAAAATATACATCCACGCACTCCGAGGGAAGAAGAATCTATGCTGGCCCTAGCTCTTGCCACTCTTTTAGTCCTGAAGGTACCTCTTGGGTGACCCCCTCTCCCTCTATGGTCTCTTTAAGACCGGGAGCTGCGCCTGCGATTGTGACACCAAGAGTAGTATCTCAATACGACAATCTAGCAAGTATTGGCATTAATAAAGAAGTATATAATGTTACAATTTAAAATTAAAGACGAATAAATTAACAGATGTCAAGGATAAGTAATGACAAGGCAAATTGTGCTAAAAATCGAATAAGTATGCTTGGGAATCAATTAAAATGAAAATATACTAATTTGGCTACTACCTTAAACCCATCCTCTCAAAAGAGAGCAAATCTAGTTTGGATGTCACCAGCGGCCCAGCAAAAGGCTAACTGGCTACCCAATTCTGGAGTTCCGGTGCTCCAGATGACTTACTGCAGTAATCTCGAATAACTAGACCAAGTTCAACCCCGTCGGGTATTACAGGGCCGAAGCTAAGTAGTGCCTACTCAATCGAATCAAGCAACAATCTAATAATAATCGGATTTGAGTAAGTCTATATTTTCTTGTCCATAATCAAATCGAATAGTAATCATATATTGCAATTACTTACTCAATCCAGACTATCAACGAATATTGAGTCGGATCTCCGATAATTAAATCACGAGTTGCATTTAGAAAATTGAACTACAATGAATTCTAACAATGCAACCACTATATAAATTAGGATTTGATATCAATAACGAAATTGTACTCCAATATGAAATGCAATAATTTAAGAGAATCAAGACATTTTTACGAACCAATACTAGACTATTATTTTTAGTCTTTTACCGTCCAATACAAAGTAGGTTGGGAAGGTCAACGTATTACTACCTTGTTAGGAGTCACTACTTATGAGAATACATTGAATTTTCAAACCAACCCTCAAGGCGTAGTGTTAGACTAATGAATGTCCATTGGACCAATTAATAAGGTTAACGGTTCCATTTTAAAGTCACAGGGGTCTTAAGGATCCTAAATCCTATGGAAACAAGGGTATGCACCTTAATTATCTATTAGGGATGATTAGGGTGGGTTACGATGAGTTAAGGGTGATATTTCACCCTAAAACTTGGGTCAAAGAAGCCGAATCTGCAGTATCAGGTTCACTCGAGCGGACCCCATTCAGAGAGGTAATCGCTCGGGAGGTCACTTTGATCGCTTGAGTAAGTGTTCAGTGAGGAGATTTCGCTCGAGCGAATGCTTCAAAATTCCTGAATTCGGGATTTCTCAAGTTTCTTCTCCCAAATCAATTTCCATTCCTATCCAACACAAGAACCTATGAAAATGGAGCCTCCTTGCTCCCCTTTACGTAGTATATGACCCTTCCATCAAATCATCAATTAAAATCATAAAACAATCTAATCCCATTCATTGTAGTAAAAGTATAATAATTGAAAAGAATTCATTGGAATCAAATGGTAAATAATCATCATGTAAATCCGAATTAAAGCTTATACTTGCCTCTAAAGAACTTTCCAATTCTTTCCCTCACAACTTGACTCTAAAGAAATCAAAACCCCCAAATTACCAAACCCTAATCACAATAAACATGGAAAATGGAAATGAATATACATGAATGATTGTCCAAGAGTGTCTTGACTCTAATGCAACTCGACAAACATAACAGAAGGATTTTTAGCTCTTACCTTGACAAGGGATCCAATTTTGGCAAGAGTAAGGGTTGAAGAAATGGGTTTTCTTGTCTGCAAGAAAGAGAGGAAGATGAAGAAGATGAAGATGAGACTACTTTAGCCCCCAAGATGCATGCCACTAGCTTCTTAATGATTGAGAAGAGAGATGGAGTAGTGAAGAAGAAGAGAAGAGTAGAGAGAAAAGAAATGAAAAGGAAATGAAAGAAAAAGGGTGACGTTGTATATAAAAAGATAAGGATGTCTCTTTTGCAAGAAGGTCCACCAAAAGGTTGGATTTCCAAATTGAGTCAAATAAGCCCACTAGTTCAATGGTTGGTCAAATGGAGTAGAGACTAATACAAAAATCGATGTACTCACTAAAATACATGTGGTGACGCAAAGATTACGTCCAAATGATGCAAAATGCGAAAAATCAATTATTATGAAAGGCCCTTGACTCTACCCAACATAGTCAATTCGGTTCTAACTCACTTCTCCAAGGCTCAAGACTCAACTAACTCAGTCTATAAAGGCTAATCAATACTAATTACTATAATTAACAACTAAGCATCATTAATTTAGATAAAATACACTTAATTAGCACTAATCAAGGCTAAATTGGGTCGGGGTGTAACATTTCTCCCCCTCTTGGATTCATTCGGTCCTCCGAATGATCTTACCTACGCGAAGAGTTCGAGGTAGTGTTGTGCAACTTGCTCTTCAAGCTCCCATGTGATTTCCTCGGGTCCATGGTGATCCCAAAGGAGTTTCATCCAACGAATGGTCCTTGTTCACAATACTTATTCCTTTTCGTCAATGATACGGAGCGGATGTTCGACGTACGTGGACTCAGGCTTGATTTGGACTTCTTCATATTGGATGACATGAGATTGATCCCAAATGTACTTGCGAAGCATAGAAACATGGAATACGTCATATACTCCTGCGAATTTGGGAGGAAGCTTCAATCTGTAGGCCACGTCACCTATTCGGCTCTTAATCTCGAACTGTCCCACATATCTCGATGAGAGTTTTCCTTTTTTGCCCAAACCGAATGGTGCCTTTCATCGGAGCCGTTTTCAAAAATACCCAATCTCCAATTTGGAATTCAAGTTTTCTTCTTCTGTTGTATGCGTAGCTCTTCTGTGTGGATTGGGTAGTTTTCAATCTCTCCCTGACTTGAAAAACTTTCTCGGCCGTGTCTGCAATAATAGTAGGTCCATAGAAACTTCTAATGCCAACTTCTTCCCAACAAACCGGAGTTCTATAACTCCGTCCATAAAGAGCTTCAAAAGGCGGCATCCCAATGGTCGAATGAAAGCTATTGTTATACGTGAACTCGTATAGAGCCAAATGCTTGTCCCACTCACCATCGAAATCAAGAACGCTAGTTCGAAGCATGTCCTCTAAGGTCTGAATAGTGCGTTCAGACTGTCCATCTCTCTGCGGATTGTAAGCGGTGCTGAAACTGAGTTTGGTGCCCATGGACTGCTGAAAAGACTGCCAAAATAAAGAAACGAATCTCGTATCTCTATCGGAGACTATCGAGACTGGAGTACCATGCAATCGAATTATCTCTTTTACAAAAAGCTTCGCCATTTCGTTGAACTTCATACCCTTCTTGAAAGGAAGAAAGTGACCCGATTTCGTCAGCTGGTCAACTATTACCCAAATCACATTGCTCTTCCAACTAGTCAACGACAGACCTGAAACGAAGTCCATCGATATCTGTTCCCACTTCCACTGAGGAATAGACAAAGGGTGCAATAAACCCGGAGGCTTCCTGTGCTCAAACTTCACTCTCTGACAGGTGTAACACTTTGATACAAACTCCGTGACTTCCCTCTTCATATTATTCCACCAAAATCGCCTCTTGAGATATTGGTACATCTTCGTACTCCCAGGGTGCATCGCATACCTAGCATTGTGTGCTTTTGTCAAAATTGGGTCTATCAGCTGATCAGTCTTCGGTACACACAATCGATTCCTAAAATATAAAATTCCATCCACCAATTGGAAATCAGGCTTCTCAGCAATATGATCTCTTATCTTGGCCAAATTAGGGTCCTTGAACTGTTCATTCTTTATCCGATTAATTAATTCAGGTTCATACACTGACATGGTTGCTATCATCACCGAGTCACTAAGTAATTGAGCATGTGCATCCAATTCCTGGAAAGCATCCAACTTGAACCACTAAGTACTCATAACTACAACTAAGGAGGATTTCCTACTCAAGGCATCAGCCACAACGTTTCCTTTTCCAGGAATATACTTGATTGGGAAATTATAATCCTTTATAAATTCTAGCCACCGCCTCTATCTCATGTTGAGATCTTGTTTGGAAAATAGGAATTGTAGACTGCGATGACCGGAATGCACTTCAAATTGTTCCCCATATAGATAGTGTCTCCAAAGTTTTAGTGCAAACATGATAGCTGCTAGTTCAAGGTCATGGGTGGCATAATTCCTCTCGTGGTTCTTCAACTGCCATGATCAATAAGCTATAACCTTTCCATTATGCATAAGGACACACCCCAAACCGACTCTAGATGCATCTGAATAAATCACAAATCCTCCTATACCTTCAGGTAAGGACAAAACTGGGGCGGTCGTCAACTTCTCCTTCAAAGTCTGGAAACTGGATTCACATTCCTTAGTTCATATAAATGGTACATCCTTCCTGGTCAACTTCGTCAATGGGGCTAAGATCTTAGAAAAATCCTTGACAAACCTACAGTAATATCCCGTAAGACCTAGAAAGCTGCGAATCTCTACCACTATCCTCAAACTTTGCCAATTTATAACAACTTCTATCTTTGCTGGATCCACTCGTAGACCGTCTCGAGTGATGATATGTCCCAAAAGTTTACTTGTTCAAGCCAAAAATCGCACTTCTGAAGCTTAGCATATAACTGATGAATTCTCAAAAGTTGAAGCAATGATTTAAGATGATTTGCATGTTCTTCCATGGACTTGGAATACACTAGAATGTCATCAATAAAAACCACGATGAACTGATCGAGGTAGGAAGCGAAAATCCTATTCATTAACGCCATAAAAACCGCTAGGGGGTTGGTCAAACCAAAGGGCATCACAAGAAATTCTATTGGCCGTATCTCGTCCTAAACGATGTCTTCTCAATGTCTTGCTCATAGACTCTTAGCTGGTGATATCCGGATCTAAGATCGATCTTCGAAAAGTAAGCTGCTCCCTGAAGCTGATCGAACAGTTCGTCTATTCGAGGCAATGGGTACTTGTTATTTATCGTCACTTGATTTATTTGCCGGTAGTCTATGTACATCCGAAGAGAGCCGTCTTTCTTTCTCACGAACAATACCGGAGCTCCCCACGGTGACACACTAGGACATATAAGTCCCTTGTCCAGCAAGTCTTGCAATTGTTCATTCAATTCTCTGAGTTTTGCTGTGGCCATTCTGTACAGTGCCTTCGAAATTGGAGTGATGCCTGGTACAAAGTCAATGAAAAACTCCACTTCTCTATGCTGAGGCAATCTTGGAACCTCATCTGGAAATACATCTAGGGATTCACACGCCACTGGAATTTCTTCTAACTTTGTAGGCGGTTTCTTCTAGGAGATAAAAGAAAAGTAGCCTTCACAGCCACTCTCTATAAGCTTCATAGCATCCAACGCTGATATGAATCCGGATTTAGATCTCTCTCTCTCTCTCTCTGCACACCCTCGAATATCACATTCGACTCAGGTTCCTCCACCTTAAAGGTGATGGTCTTGTGGAAGCAATCCACCCAAGCTCGATATATGGCGAGCCAATCCATCCCAAGGATGACGTCAAAGTCTTGCATCGATAGAATTATTAGATCTCTGGCATTAGCAAATCCCCGATCTGAACATTGCATTTGGGGTAGGAGATATCACAAGCTACGCATTTACCCACTGGGGTAGTCATCATCAACACAAACAAAAGCAACTCGGGTGATTGCTGAAGTCCGCAAGCAAAATGGGGAGTCACAAATGAATGTGTAGACCCTGAATTGAACAAAGGCCTTTCATCTCTAGCACAAATCAAAACAATACATTCTACCACATTGCTAGTTGTTTCTGCCTGCTCAAGATTTGTTGCAAAAAGTCTCCCAGCTTGTTGTGGTAGCTGACGGGCCTGTTGACGCTGCTGCCTGGCCTCCCTTGATGTTGTCGTTGTTGCTGCTGGGGTCTTGGAGGTGGTGCCGATAGTGTCAACCGTTGAGGTGGGGCTGGAAGTGTTGGCCTGGTTGGCTGCTAATGAGGTTGCTACTGAGGTACTCCATAACCATCTCTATTTCTAGGACAGGCTGTAGCCCGGTGTTCCATAAACCCACATAAAATGCACGGACCGGTGTTTCTCCAACACCTCTCAGTAGGGTGTCCTTTAACGCAAGTCCTACACTTAGGCACATTAGGCCCCATGCCTACACCCTTCTGTCTCTTGTGCTGGAAGTTCTTTCCGGAGTGAGACATACTCCGCTTATGGTCAGCATTTCTCTTCTTAATTGTCATTTCTTCTGCTATGTAAGCTCGATCAACTGCATCCTGAAAAGTCTCGGGCCTCTTGTACATTATCACATGCTCTTCATACATCGGATGTAACCCTCCGACGAATCTCTTCACTTTCTTTTCTTCTGTGTCTACTAAATCTTTGGCAAACTTGGGCAATTGGAGGAAGGTGTGTACATACGTCTCCACTGATATCTGATTATGCTTGAGAGAGATGAATTCTTCTTCTTTCTTCCGGTATGCTTGATCCGGTATGAATTTACCACGGAACTATTCTTGGAAGGTCTCCCATATTGTTGCATTAGGCATGACTTTATAAGCATCCCGAACACTTTTCCACCAATCTTTCGCAACACCTCGAAACATCAAGGTAGTGAGTACCACTCATTGTTTGTTGTCGCAAACCAGTGTCTCGAACACGTCGCTGATATGCTCCAACCACTCGTCAGCTTGAATGGTATCTTCCTTCCCACGGAATTCTATCGCTCCTCTCTTTCTGAACTTCTCGTACAAGGCATTCGGGTCATGTTCCTTAGACTGGATGCCCACTTGGGTGCCCGAATTTAGTTGTATCTAATCTTGCTTGGCCATCAATGCTGCCAAATGTTCATTTGTCTTGGCCATCTGCTCCATCAGAACCATCATACGAGCTTCCATCGAGGGAGGGTCGTTTTCAAGCAAAACAAATGAGTCGTCGTTGTGGGACTCATTATTCCCACCATTAGGTCCACTCCCGGAGCCGGATGCCATTGACCTGCAAAATAATTGTAAGAGTTAGGATTACACTCTAACTCTCTCTATACAATACTCACACTAGACACAAAATGCTAACAAATAAATTACAACTAACAACAACTAGCCCTGACAGTTTTATACTCTCAATCGATTCTAAAGCGTCCTTACAACGTTTCTAGTTAGGTTTCTAAGTCTTTTAGCAGACTAACCTGGCTCAGATACCATACTACGTATGTCACATCCTGGACTCGAATCACCCTGTCCTAGGGTAATCCCCGAGGTGAGACACGTACTCCCGTAATGTTGTATCTGTCTCGAGCTAAATACAACACACGAAAGAGAAAAATAACTTTTCCACACGTGAGTCAAGCTCAATAAAACCAGTCAATAACAATCAAATTATAGCGAAAGCTGTAATTCATATACAAAAGGGTATCATTTCCCATTCAGTCCAATTAACTATTCAAGTTTAATACAAGAAAATTATACAAGTTTAATACAAGAGAATTATACAAGTATATACATTAATTACAAAAGAAGGTGTATAAAAGAACCATATACAACACTACCAAAAATATAATCAAAAGAGTAACTAAGCACCAAGTGTGACCCATGCAAAAAGGGCTAGCCACACACTATCTACAACAAACCAAAATATACATCCACACACTCCGAAGGAAGAAGAATTTATGCTGGCCCTAGTTCTGGCCACTCTTTTAGACCTGAAGGTACCTCTTGGGTAACCTCCTCTCCCTCCTTGGTCTCTTCAAGACCGGAAGCTGCACCTGCGACTGTGACACTGTCACGACCGGGGCCCGAGATCCGGTAACCCCGAGCCGTGATCATCATACTTACTCCCGTAAACTCCAAATCAACCGAGGCTAAAACGGAATCCACAAGGGATATCATTCTCAATATACCTGTCAAATACAAAACTTTTGCGGAAACATTCATATTTGACAATATCAATTTATAATTTACATGTATACAAAATAAAGTTCTTATACATGTATCATTTCCTATATACATTGATTAACACTACATATCCAAAAATACTATGCAGATAACAAATTAATTACATTCCAAAATGAATCTATAACATTTTCCCAAAACATTTATCAAAATGTTCCAATCGCATTTCGCACTCGGATACCCATTTCAGATGGTATCCCGCCTATTCCACTCAATCAGACCTCCTGGAGGAACCGGAGCAATCTCCTCCGCTGTCGCCGAGGGCGCTGCTGCACCGGCAGGGGCAATCGGGCATGTAATGCCATCAATAACACTAATGAACATGACGGTTCAACAATGTATAAATAATTCATGTAATAGCATATTAACACATTAGTATTGCATTAACAACAATTTCAATTCTAGAGAAGACTAGACAATCTCTACAATGACAATAGGAGACACAATGTCAATTAATAAACACGTACACAGTGGTCACTACCATAGCATTCATTGCATTGTATTTCATTTCATTACCATCTTCCCTCAAAGGAAGGATTCATTTATTTACCATCTCCCCTAAAAGGGATGATTCATCTTCCAGTGGAAATGCATCAATCAATATCCGAAGATACGATCGGAATTTGGTGGGATTTACTAGTGTCCGGGCTAGGGACAACTAGCATCACCACGGAGCTCCGGAACACCCCAATATCTATCTGCTGCAGCAGGATTGGTCATTCATTAATTCATTGAACTCATTTAGAGCTCTGATACAATAACTAGGTAGTGCCAGACTCAAGGGTCAATAACCTTCAGTGAGAAATCCTTCTATGGATTCAATTCAATTCAATACTTCCTTTCATAACAAATAAAGGGGATAACAATAATACCAATCTCCTTAGATTGGATCGCAATGATATAACGAGAGTATTATGGATCACCTATGGTTTTACTTAATTTTATCCAATTCCTAAACAACCATTCGGGTGTAACCATTGGTTTCCAAATGCACGTGTTATTCACAATGGACATCACATTTATACATTTAATATGTGCATTACTAGTCCCCGTAATTATCACTCATGGAGCTTAGACAATTATCGATTAATATGGTTCATTCAAGGAACCCTTTTCAAAACAACATTAATTCTCAATAACTTAAATTAAGCCATGATTAGTCTTATAACTAATCGGTGAAGCGTTTATACTCACGAGACGTACCCCAAATCCTCGTAAAAATCCAAAACCCAAATTTTCACTAACTGTAATCATTGGGCCAGTATCAGGTTCGCTCGAGCGAATTACTGTTCGCTCGAGCGGACCAAGACAGAACTATGTTTGCTCGAGCGCACTTAATGTTCACTCGAGCGAACTCCTCAGAACTTTTGTCAGTCCAAACAGAATCTCGTTCGCTCAAGCGGACATACTGTTCGCTCGAGCGAACCCTTCAGAATTTCACCCGAAATTCTGATACACTCTCTCTTCTTCTACTTTCTTTCTCCATTAACTTCGACAACCTGCATAAGATAATTGGAACCTCTTGTTCCCTCCTCATACCACATCCATTCATCATTCAATCACAACAACACTTCTAATCATCCATTAAACATATCATTAAACCCATAATAACTCTCAAAACTCAATGTAAATTGCATAAAATTCATGGAAATACTATGAACAACTATAATGGTTAACATTAATTACAAGAGATGCTTATACTTGCCTCTCTTGAAGCCAATGTACCCAAAGCCCTCTTTTACTTAACTTGGCTTGAGACCAAAATCCCCAATTTCAAACCCTAATCCATAAAAACATACAAATGAACTCCCATGAGTCATTTGTGCTAGAAATCACTATAAAACAATCAATAGAACTTGAAAATCACAAGAAAGATCCATTACTTACTTGTGGCTCCAAGCAAAGAGATCTTGAGGTCTTTCTCAAGCTCTATACTTCCTCAATGAGGGAAATGGCTTGGGGAAGATGATGGTGATGAAACTTCTCTCTTCAAAGACCACTTCAATCACTCCTCAATCTTACTCTCAATGAAGGGAATGGAAGAGATAAGGAGAAAATGGCTCTAAGGTTTTCTCTTGAAGTGAATGAAGAATGGCTCTCCTTCCCTCATTTCATTCAAATATAACATTCTTCACACTAAAACCCCTTCTCATTTAATCTATTTTCATTTTGAGTCAAATGAGGCCTCACTTGGCCAATTTGAGGTTAAATGGAATCGTGCTTATTATGAAAGTTGACGTACTCTTCGAGATACACACATTGGTATCAAGAATTTTCGTATTTGACGAAATATGTAAAAACCCGTATTTACGAAAAAGTCCTTAACCTATCTTGTTTGAGTCTAAACTCATTTTAATCAATTCAATTCCATCCAAATCCATTCCATTATGCTTAATGCATCATTTGAGACTAGTTTGTCCCTCTTTGGTCATTAATCTTGATTAACCCAATTATTTATGCTTAATTAGCATTAATCTCACTTAACTAGTTTTAATCACGATTAGTTCGGGTCGGGGTGTAACAGACACCAAGAGTTGTATCTCAATACGACGATCTAGCACGTATATGCATTAATAAGGAAGTACATAACATTACAATTTGAAATTAAAAACGAATAAATTAACATATGTCAAGGCTAAGTAATGACTAGGCAAATTCTGCTAAAAATCGAATAAGTTATGCTTGGGAATCAATTAAAATGAAAACATACTAATTTCGCTACTACCTTAAGCTCATCCTCTCAAAAGAGAGCAAATCTAGTTGGGATGTCACCAGCGGCCCTGCCAAAGGTTAATTGGCTACCCGATTCTGGAGTTCCGATGCTCCAAATGACTTACTGCGGTAGTCTCGAATAACTAGACCAAGTTCAACCCCGTCGGGTATCACAGGGTCGAAGCTAAGTAGTGCCGACTCAATCGAATCAAACAATAATCTAATAATAATCGGATTTGAGTAAGTCTATATTTTATTTTTCATAATCAAATCGAATAGTAATCATATATTGCAATTACTTACTCAATCCAGACTATCAACGAATACTGAATCGGATATACAATAATTAAATCACGAGTTGGATTTAGAAAATTGAACTACAATGAATTCTAACAATGCAATCACTAATCAATTAGGATTTAATATCAATAACGAAATTGTACTCCAATATGAAATGCAATAATTTAAGTGAATCACGACATTTTTACGAACCAATACTAGACTATTATTTTTAGTCTTTCACCGTCCAATACAAAGTAGGTTGGGAAGGTCAACGTATTACTACCTTGTTAGGTGTCGCTATTTATGAGAATACATTGAATTTTCAAACTAACCCTCATGGCATAGTGTTAGACTAATGAATGTCCATTTTACCAATTAATAAGGTTAACGGTTCCATTTTAAGGTCATAAAGGTCTTAAGGATCCTAAATCCCATGGAAACATGGGTATGCACCTTAATTATCTATTAGGGATGATTATGGTGGGTTACGATGAGTTAAGGGTGATTTTTCACCCTAAAACTTGGATCAAAGAAGCCGAATCTGCAGTATCAGGATCGCTCGAGCGGACCCCATCCAGAAGGTTGGTCGCTCGCTCGACCCTCTTGATTCGCTTGAGCGGTGGTTTTAGAGGTGTGGTCGCTCGAGCGGACCCCATCCAGAGAGGTAATCGCTCGGGAGGTCATTTTGATCGCTCGAGTGACTGTTCAGTAAGGAGGTTCGCTTGAGCGAATGCTTCAGAATTCCTAAATTCGAAATTTCTCAAGTTTCTTCTCCCAAATCAATTTCCATTCCTATCCAACACAAGAACCTGTGAAAATGGAGCCTCCTTGCTCCCCTTTACATAGTATAGGACCCTTCCATCAAATCATCAATTAAAATCATAAAACAATTTAATCCCATTCATTGTAATAAAAGTAAAATCATTGAAAAGAATTTATTGGAATCAAATGGTAAATAATCATCATGTAAATCCGAATTAAAGCTTATACTTGCCTCTAAAGAACTTTCCAATTCTTTCCATCACAACTTGACTCAAAAGAAACCAAAACCCCCAAATTACCAAGCCCTGATCACAATAAACGTGGAAAATGGAAACGAATATACATGAATGATTGTCCAAGAGTTTCTTGACTCTATTGCAACTCCACAAACATAAAAGAAGGGTTTTTGACTCTTACCTTGACAAGGGATCCAAGTTTGGCAAGAGTAATGGTTGAAGAAAGGGGTTTTCTTGTCTACAAAAAAGAGAGGAAGATGAAGAAGATGAAGATGAGACTACTTTAGCCACCAAGATGCATGTCACTAGCTTCTTAATGATTGAGAAGAGAAAAGGAGTAGTGAAGAAGAAGAGAAGAGTAGAAAGAAAAGAAATGAAAAGGAAATGAAAGAGAAAGGGTAAGGTTGTATATAAAGAGATAAGGATGTCTCTTTTGCAAGAAGGTCCACCAAAAGCTAGTATTTTCAAATTGAGTCAAATAATGGCCCACTAGTTCAATGGTTGGTCAAATGGAGTTGAGTCTAATACGAAAATCAATGTACTCGCTGAAATACACGTGATGATGCTAATATGACATGCAAATGATGCAAAATGCGAAAATCGATAATTATGAAAAAGCCATTGACTCTACCCAACCGAGTCAATTCGGTTCTAATGCACCTATCCAAGGCTCAAGACTCAACTAACTTAGTCTATAAAGGCTAATCAATACTAATTACTATAATTAACAACTAAGCACCATTAGTTTAGCTAAAATACACTTAATTAGCACTAATCATGGCTAAATTTGGTCGGGGTGTAACACCCCACTAGGTTATTAAGACTAGGGGTGTAACGGTTCGGTTAATCGGTAATTTTGAAAAAATTGTTAACCGAACCGTAATCATGGTTTTCTATCTTTTAAAACCGTAACCGTATCCACAAAAATCGTGAAAAACCAAACCACGGTTAACCGTATTAGATGGTTCAGTTACGGTTAATAATCGTGGAAAAATCAGAATCCCCAAAACAAAAGAAAGTTGAGATTTCTATTAGAGAAATGAAGTGATTTTTTTTTTTATTGTGAAGTTACATTGGGGCAGTATTTGGCGATTGCAGTGCAGAGGGACTTCACAATGTTGATGTTGAACAGATCATCACGAGTCACTCCTGGTTTCCTCGATACACCAACCGGTATGATGACAACATCCGATCCTTATAGAGCTTGACCTAACTGATCATCCCCCATGTACCCAGCAACCCACGAAACGATCAAACAGCAACCAAATCACATAACAATCAAACACAAACCAAATCACATACATACATAGATGATCGATGGGATTGAGAGAAAGAATCAAAGAAGAATAAGAGAATTAGGGTTTGGTACCTCAGATCTGGTGTTGATGTGGCTGACATAGGCCACGACGCCTAGGGTACTGGTGATATCGTAGAGAGTGAGCTTAAAGACGAGAGGTTGAGCTTCATGAGGAGGGCAAGGAGCTGGCCAATGCCGCCAGCGGCGCCCAAGACAGTGACTTTGCGCTCCGGGTGGCTCGATTCCGACAAAAAAGGTCGACGAGAGATTGAAGATGGAGAGGACGAAGCCCTTGATCTGAGAGCTGTTTGGATGAATCTGGACATGGAAGACCTCATTTTTTGGGGGGAAAAAATGAGGCGAAAGAGGATTGGAATTAGAGATTTTGGAAAGCGGATTGAAAATTGGTATTTCATTCATGCCCTTTATTTTTTTTCTTTTATTTGTATAATGGTACGGTTAATATGATTCGGTTCGGTTAATAACTGTGAGTTATTACGAAAAATCGTAACCAAACTGTGAAGCACTGATTTTTTATTTCATTAACCGTAATCGAACCATGAAACACGGTTATTAACCACAGTTCAGTTCAGTTAGACTATTTTTCGGTTTTCTTTTACACCCCTAATTAGGATTGGACTTTATCGTTTCTCTTAAATGATTTATTAAAGTGAATATTTGAAAAATGACATTAGGGTATATTTGTCAGTTTTTAAAATTTTATTTTAGAGATGACTTGATTGAAAGAATTGTGAAAAAGTCTTATGCTTTTTTGAAATACTCAAATTTTAATGTATTTTTTTGAAAATTAGCCAAAAGTTTTATATCTTTTTGAAAATTTTCCTAAAAAAAAAAAACTGTCCTTCGTGACAGACGCCTTCTTCTCTTTCTTCGTTTGAGAAGGCAATCGCATATAAACAGCACGGAAACTAGAGCAAAAGCACAGCCTCTTCTCTTTCTTCCTTTTCTCTCAGTCGTCGTCGTCTTCTTCTTCTTTTCAATGGCTTCAGATCTTTCCCTTCTCAATGAGTCTTTCCGTCATCATTCCTCTGAAATTCCTCTCTCCCCCACTGATTCGCAGCATTTCCCAGACTCTCTCTTCAATTTCCCAAGCATTTTTGAGACCGTCTCTAATCACCCATTTCAACCACAGCCCGCCCCTACACCTCCTTCCAATTTCTTCTCCACCCCAGATCCTCCCCTCTCCCTAACATCAGTTTCAGTAACTAGAGAAGGAATTGAAGATTTGGATGCCTTGAATACTATTGGAGTAACAACAGAGTACACTGATTATTCAAGACCAAACGGTCTGCCTGTACCAGATGATGGATACATGCAGAGCCATGTGAACCCGGATTTTTTCTTCCAACCCCACTCCTCTTCTCTGTTTGGAAGGTCAAATCTCCAGACCCAGATGCCAAATTTCTCAGAAAATCTGCAATTTGAGGAGGATTTTCCAGTTAGAATACATCTACTGCTCTCTCTCTATCTCTATCTCTATCTCTTATCTCACTTTTTCATTTGAACGAATCTTCTTCTTTTTTCCCCTTTTCAGAGAAGCAATACCATGCAGGATGATTACTGCTTTGGACGGTTACATCATCATGCTTTCCACATAGACAGAGCTCCAGCATTCAGAGTCGAACCTTACAGCGCAGAAGAGAGGAGGGAGAGAATTCACATATACCGAAGCAAACGCAGTAAGAGAAACTATAACAAGGTTATCAAGGTACAAAAAACATGGCAAACTCTATAAATTTCTTTGAAGGAGCTACATGTAGTAATAGATTGAATTGAATTAGAGATTTGTTTACTTTCTGACAGTATGAATGTAGAAAGACGCAAGCAGAGAGCAGAGCAAGAATACATGGAAAATTTGCCAGAGAAACAGCAGAGATTCCTGAAGCTACTAGCGTCCATCACCTTGATGAGGAAGTAAGGGAAAATCAGCTGGTAAAAATGCCAAAAGGAGAGGTTTTCCTCGTTTTTCTTTTAACGCCCAAAACAGGTGGAGAAAACAAGGGGTGAAAACAATTTTCTCCAATTCCATTTTCTCCACTTTCTCTTCATCCAAACATAAACATAAAAACATGAAATCTCTTTGACACAATTGATGATTTTGCCTTTTGTTTTAGGTTGATGAATTGCACGATGAGGAGGACTTGCACGCCGTTCTGAGAGGATTTGTTAAATACAAGACACCATAGTCGGGGTCCTGACCAATATTCAGCTGTTTTGAAGAGCAGAGCAGGAAACTCTCTTGCAGTTTTTTCAGTTGAGGACAATTGTCAGTTTCTGAGACCGGTGGCCTATTTGATACAAGGCTGTGTTAGACCTTGCCATGTGAGGATAAAGAAAAAAAAAAAAGATTTTTGTCTTGTCTAATTTTGACCAATAGATCAATATTCTTATCATAAAGCAAATTCTCAAACTTTAGAATATTGAATACATCACCAGAGGTCACAAACTCTATCAAATGTCCTACTAAAATAAGATGAATGCTCCGCCTCTAGAATATATAATCCATTAGCATACAGACACTACCAAATGTCCTAAAAAAAGAAGATTTTGGCAGAAGGGAAATCAAGGGAGATAATGCTCAGCTTTGGTTGCTTCTTTGAGAAGGAATAGAAAGAGAAAGTAAAAGAAGAGTTTGCAACGGCTGCGATGTCAGAGTCACTAGGAAAGTACTAGCAAACCAAGAGAAAAGATAATGAATTGGCACTCAGGTGGATATAAATAAGTCGGTAAATATGAAACTAAAGTGGCACTGAGGTGCATATATCTGTTTGATAGCATTAGCATTTTTGTAAAGAGATTTCTACATAATTGAGAGATATCTACTATTAAGATACTTTTGCAATTGCATTAAGCATTGAGATGTCCTTGGATTAAAAGGAGAATGTTTAGATTCGGAGTGGGTCCTACCCTGGATGAACTATGAACATCAGAATAGTGTGGTCCACCTTAGAAGGCCTATCTAACTTTTGCTACGTACGTTGGTAGTATCATGGACTGTGGAAATGGAAGGAAGAATCAATTTGAAAAAAACCATTCTTTTTATGAGCTCTTGATGAATGGTTTGGTTTTACAATCGAGCTGGTGGGCCTTTGGCATCCTGCATTCTGGTGATCTATTCAGTTTAAGCGTGGATGCACCATTTTTTCTCTGTGGCTCCTGAACAAGAATCGAAACCATAAGGTCATCAAGTTAATCTTGGCCCAAAGATGTCCTCATTATTTGATGAATTCGGCCATCAAGTTAGTGTGGATCCAAAAAAGTGTCCCTATTACTAAGTATACCTGATAAATTACTCATCTACCAAAATTTAAAGGGATATAACCGGTACGGCTGTCATTATACCTTACAATTGCCCCAAAAGTGTCTAAATCTAGATAATTCTCAATGAGCTGTTCATACAAAAAATGGCACTTTGAAATTGACAATTTTACTCCAATATGTGATATCCTAGAGCTATAGGATATTATACCGTACGATATCCCAACACTGTAGGTTATCAAACATAATCTAGATTTTTCCTCACCCTCTTCCTTTCTACCAAAGAGAGAAGAAATGCTTGTTACTTTGCATTAAAGAAAGAAAAGAACCGCAGTCAAAGCCATTTTACCGATGTCGGAGTGAATATTGTAAGAGTTCTAACTCATAAACATGCAGGAAGCAAAAACAATGAAGAGATGACAGAGTCCTAGATTTGGGGTGTATTGTGTGTTTTGCATTTGGACAGGAAGGGGAAATTATATGATATCTTATGGTTGTGTGATATCACATGGTGCACCGATATCCTAATGCCCTAAAATAGCACACTGATATCCTATAGTCCTAAGATTTTTTTTTATCAGTCTTACAACCCCAAAATATCAGATGGTTAAAGGGTAAAACTATTACTTTAGAGTGTCATTTTCCCACATGAACAGCTCTGCAAGAATTATCTAAGGGACGTTCTATTGGCACACAGGAAATATCTCTTCCCACACACCCATTAAAAAACCAAAGAAATTTCCTTTTTTTCCACCCTCCTCCCTTTTTCTCCCCCCACCTCCCCTTTCACCTCCGGCTGTGGCTTTGGCCCCAACCGACGGCGACCACAATCACTCTCCTCCCCCTTCTCTCTCTCAATCCCCTCCCCCTATCACTGAGAAAACAGTGGGGGAGGAAGAGAGAAAGAGAATGGGGTGGGAGAGATCGAGGGGAGGAGAGGGATCATGGTCGCTGTCAGTCCAGGCCAGAGCCGGAGATGGGGAGGTAGAGACGGGGAGAAGGGAGAAAGGAAACAGTGGGGGAGAGAGGGAGAGGGAGGGGTGAGGTCATGGCCGAGCCGGCAGCTGCCGCTAGTCCAGGCCGGAGCCGGAGCCAGAGCCAGAGGTGAAGGGGAAGTTGGGGGAGAGAAAGGGTGGAGGGTGGGTAAAAAGATAATTTCATAGGTTTTTTCAAAAAAAAATAAAAAAAAATGAGTGCGTGGGAAGAGATATTTCCTGTGTGCCAATAGAACGTCCCATTATCTAAATCTTGATTATTTTTCAGCAATTATCAGGTATAAGGGTAGATGTAATATCGATATCCCAAATTCAAATGAACCCAAAGCTATGAAATGCGTGTCCATTTGAGATGCCCAGCACTGTTTATTGTCCAATGAATCCCATTTTTAGCAGATGCTTAAACAATAAGACCTCTTGTGAGGCAAGTGTATCCATACTAGTGCTGATGTAAATCCATACTTGCACTGATGTAAAGGGCATAATTATTTATATATTTATTAATGATATTACTATTTTATGGAGAACCGACTCATTTTGAAATAAAATATGAAAAAAAAAATAACAAAGAAGGTTTGTGCATTCATTGTGAGGGGCTCCTATTTACAATTCAAAAAGTCTACAGAGTCCGGAATTTTTATCCATGGGAGCCGTGCCAGAGCCCGGGACAAAATCCGGGGGCCCTGTAGCACGGCTCTTTACAATTACTGGGGCTTGCCGTAAAGTTTGAGCATTTATTCCGATATCAGATCTTCCTATTGAGATAGCTACAAAGGATTCGAATCATTGGAATCGAATCCATGTAGGACCATATAGTACTATATGATATACAAGGAGTAATGTGGTGCTGTCATGCTTGTACTGAAATAAGGTTATTGTGTGCCCAATTGAGACCACTAACTAGAGGTTGTAAAATTAAACTTAGTCCAACCAGCATCTGAACTTGGGGTGGTGAACAGTTTGTGCCATATAAAAATGGATCGGATTGATCAGGGTGTCTGGGTTGAACTCCAATTCATATCCAACCCATATTTGAAATGGGTCACATAGCCCCAACGAGCATCCATTGTGGATTAATCCAACCTGACCGCCATAACCTGCTTCTAATACAAGTCAACCTGTTCAACTAGACCCAACTCGTACAAACTTGGGCGAAGCCCAATCCATTAAAAAAGGGCTATATTTGAGTTTCCTTGAAAGAAAAAAAGTATTCCAACAGTACAAGCTTGGCTCACTTCATATATAATAAACTATATTTCGAGTACCAAAATATTAAACCACCAAACCATTTAAATTGGTGTAGATATATAGGACCACCCTTACCCCGCCCATTTAAATGGCTTATGTAGGTTATATGGGTCAACTTTAACTCAACCTATTTAAGTGTGGATTAGTTTTTTCCAGATCAGTATCTATTGTTGGTTGGGTTAGCACGTCAAAATAATGCAGTCAGGTCAGATTTTGTCTCCCCTAATTTGAACCTCCTCCTCACAAATCACAATATGTATGAGTCCATTGCATGTCAAAAAAATCGAACTATGAGCATGAGTTGACCCGTCTAACAACACTTAGCTCCTCCACAAAAACATAATTAAAACTGATTTTTGGTTGAATTGATCTACAGTTTTCCCTACTCTGGATAAAAATTTCCCGGCAAGAGGCCTAACTCCAAACAAACACTAAGGTACCGTTTGGAAAGGGCGTAAAATGTGGGGAAGGAAAAAAAGGGGGGGAAATGGAGGAAAAGTGGGAATTGAGGATGTTTGGGAAGGGGGGAGGTGTTGGCGTGAGTTGTCCTCTTAAGGATTTGAGGAGCAGATTAAAGGATGAAAATCCCTCCATTATCGGGTCAAATACAGCTCAACAGAATCAACAATTTTAACCAAGATTTCCCATTGTAATTATAGCCAGATTTGTATACCAAAAATAGGAATAGATTTTATTGTTATATATACTGTTTCCTTGTAATATCAAATCAATGAAATATACTTTGACTTTCTTATTTAGATTGACATGGTATCAGAGCCGGTTCACTATTCCCTACCGTTCTTCATCTAAAACTTTGTAAAACAGAGACACACACATTCTGCCATGGCTGATACAGACTCTCAGTCAGGCGAGTCTCCCTCATCCTCTATCCTATCTGAGCTCACTGCAAAGATGGCTGAGGTGCTGTCCAAAACCTCAGTTCCGACCCAGGTTACGGACATGGCCACCACACCAATCGGAATTAAGCTAGATGGGAGCAACTATGCGCTCTGGTCTCAGGTGGTAGAAATGTACATTGCCGGCAAAGACAAGTTGGGGTATATCAACGGAGATCTTCCCCAACCTTCACCGACAGACCCAACCTTCCGCAAGTAGCGCACCGATAATGCTATAGTGAAAGGATGGGTGATCAATTCTATGGACCCATCACTGATTGGGAACTTCATCAGATTTCCAACGGCAAAAATGGTGTGGGATGCCATAGCAACGACCTATTTTGATGGGAGTGATGTCTCTCAAGTGTATGACCTCCGGCGCCGTGTAACTCGACTGAAGCAAGCTAGTGGCTCACTGGAGAAATATTATAATGATCTACAGGGACTGTGGAGGGAAATCGATTTCAGGAGGCCAAACCCGATGGAGTGCCAAGCAGATATTCAGAGATACAACTCCATGGTGCAAGAAGAACGAGTGTATCTATTCCTGGATGGCCTGGATGATCGTTTAGATGGTATCCGGAGAGATGTCTTGCAGTTGCAACCATTTCCCACAGTGGAGCAAGCTTACGCCCATGTCCGGCGAGAGGCGATACGACAAGCTGTAATGACGGGATCCATAGTTGAAGAATCACCAGGTGTTGTGCTGGCATAATTCTACTTCAGGTATTATTCTACTTGGGTCCAATATGGAGGAGGCTCATAGCAAATGGATCCTTGACTCGGGGGCCTCCGACCATATGACTTATGATGAAAGGGATTTTTCCCAAAGGTCTACACCACGGAGAACAAGCATTGCAAATGCTAATGGAGAAATTTGCTCAGTAACAGGGGCTGGTACCGTGATGTTGTCATCGAAAATGCCTCTGTCTAATACACTTCTTGTTCCTTCTCTTTCCCATAAATTATTATCTGTGAGCCAACTTACCAAGGAACTGAAGTGTGTTGTAATCATTTACCCTGATGTCTGTTTTCTTCAGGATATTCTCACTCAGAAGATCATTGGGCGTGGTATTGAGAAGGGGGGACTCTACTACATGGAGGATCTCAATGTGGGTCGTGCATGTCAGACTACTCATCAAAGTAAATTAACGGAGGAGCAGATTTGGCTTTGGCACCGTCGGCTAGGTCATCCTTCCTTTGGATATTTGAAGCATGTATTTCCTAGTTTGTTTTCAGATATATCGGGTTTGAAACTCAAATGTGAAACATGCATTCTAGCTAAAAGTCATCGGACTACTTACCCTTTAAGTTTAAATAAAAGTACGGCTCCATTTACTTTGATTCATTCCGATGTGTGGGGCCCGTCCCCAAAACCTACTATGCATGGCTATCGGTGGTTTGTGATATTTTTTGACGATTGCACTAGGATGACATGGTTATATTTATTGAGGCATAAAACTGAAGTTTTTGATATATTCCAATCCTTTTATAAAATGGTTTGCACCCAATATTCCATACAACCTCGGGTTCTTCGCTCCGATAATGGTGGCGAATATGTGAATACTCAGCTTCATATTTTTTTCTGCCAACATGGAATGGTTCATGAGACGTCATGTTCTCAAACCCCGCAGCAAAACGGAGTTGCCGAACGGAAAAATCGCCACATCTTGGAGACTGCTCGAGCTCTCCTTCTTGGAGCAAACATGCCAAGTCATTATTGGGCAGATGCAGTCACAACGGCTGTTCATGTTATTAACAGAATGCCGTCAAAAGTCCTCAAGATGCAGACCCCTCTTCAAGCTTTATCCACCTTTGTTACTTTGCCGTCAGTCTTGATGCTACCACCACGTGTCTTCGGATGTGTCGCCTTCGTTCATCTTCACAAGGATCAACGCACTAAATTTGACCCCCGTGCAATTCGTTGCCTATTCTTGGGCTACGGCATACATCAAAAAGGGTATAAGTGCTATGATCCTATTCATCGGCGTACATATGTGTCGATGGATGTCACGTTTCTAGAATCTGAGACTTTCTTCACTTCCAAGACATCCACTTCTCCTCTTCAGGGGGAGAATCATGATGAAGAGGTGAACTGGCTTCGGTTTGATTGGCCACGGTATGATGGCCCAGACATATCTCCTTCAGTTGAAATTGAAGACACTACAGAGATGACGCCGACATACACTACAATGCCAAAAGACACTCCTTCCTCAGAAATGATGACTCCTCCTATAGTCCCCCCTCACTCCTCAGTATCCATTGACCCTACTTCTGAGAATATCACTGAGGTAAACTCTCCAATCTCTCTAGTTACACCTCAAAATTCTAACACCATAGATACTTCTGCTCCTGTTGGATATGAGTTACCTTTTAGGAATAATCGAGGCAAGCCACCAATTCGGTATTCCCCTGAGGTGGAAAAGCAACGATCAAGATATCCTATCGCCAACTATGTGTCCACAAAAAAGCTTCCTGGACCAGTGAAGAATTTTGCCAACGATCTATCATCTCACTACATTCCTACCAATGTAGAAGAGGCGTTAGAAGACCCTCGATGGATCCAAGCTATGAAGGAAGAAATAGAGGCTTTACAAAAAAAGGAGACATGGACACTAGTATCACTACCCGAAGGAAAGAAGACAGTAGGATGCAAGTGGATCTTCTCCATCAAATACAAGGCGGACGGATCAATTGAACGATACAAAGCGAGATTAGTCGCCAAAGGCTATACTCAGACATATGGAGTCGATTATCAAGAAACCTTCTCTCCGGTGGCCAAATTGAACACGATTAGGGTTCTACTATCTCTTGCCGCAAATCTTGACTGGCCATTACACCAGCTCGATGTAAAAAATGCTTTTCTTCACGGCGATCTCAAAGAAGAAATTTACATGAATATCCCTCCTGGATATATGCCCAATTCTGAAGCTAAGGTCGTGTGCAAATTACAGAAGGCCCTATATGGGTTGAAACAATCCCCTCGAGCATGGTTCGGGAGACTGAGTTTGGCGATGAAGAAATATGGCTTCCAACAGAGCAATTCTGATCACACTCTATTTCTGAAACGTCGACAAGGAAGAGTCACATCACTAATTGTCTACGTTGACGATATGATTATTACAGGAGATGATCCAGATTAGATTACAAGGCTTCAAGAGCAGTTAGCATCAGAGTTCGAGATGAAGAATCTAGGGGGGCTCAAGTACTTCTTGGGAATTGAAGTACCTAGATCTACTCGTGGGATATTCCTTTCTCAACGAAAATATGTTTTGGATCTGCTAGCTGAAGTCGGGCTATTAGATTGCAAGCCTGCTGACGTACCAATAATCCAGAATCACCAACTAGGAGAATATCCAGACCAAGTTCCAACAGACAAAGGTAGATATCAGAGATTGGTTGGAAAACTAATCTATCTGTCACACACGCGACCTGACATTGCCTATGCTATAAGTATGGTTAGCCAATTCATGCATTGTCCGAGTGAAGATCATATGAATGCTGTAATGCAAATCCTCCGATACCTGAAGTCGTCTCCTGGAAAAGGGCTTTTATTTTCAAAGAATGATCACCTTAATGTTGAAGGCTATACAGATGCTGACTGGGCAGGAAGCATATCAGACAGGAAATCTACTTCAGGATACTTTACTTTTGTTGGAGGGAATCTAGTTACCTGGAGGAGTAAGAAGCAGAAGGTAGTAGCATTATCTAGTGCAGAAGCAGAATTTCGGGGAATGGCTAAAGGACTGTGTGAGCTTCTTTGGCTCAGAAGACTTTTATCAGAGATTGGGTTCACACCTAATTGTGAGATGAATCTATTTTGTGATAATAAGGCGGCGATTGCCATTTCACATAATCCAGTTCAGCATGATCGGACCAAGCATGTAGAAGTTGACCGGCATTTTATCAAGCAAAATCTCGAAGCAAAGATAATTCGTTTTCCATTTGTAAAGTCTGAAGATCAGCTAGCTGATATTCTGACAAAGGCTGTATGCAGTAGAAGTTTTTACAACTCACTTGGCAAGTTGGGCATGATAGACATATATGCACCAACTTGAGGGGGAGTGTTGGCGTGAGTTGTCCTCTTAAGGATTTGAGGAGCAGATTAAAGGATGAAAATCCCTCCATTATCGGGTCAAATACAGCTCAACAGAATCAACAATTTTAACCAAGATTTCCCATTGTAATTATAGCCAGATTTGTATACCAAAAATAGGAATAGATTTTATTGTTATATATACTGTTTCCTTGTAATATCAAATCAATGAAATATACTTTGACTCTCTTATTTAGATTGACAGGAGGGACTTTTGGAGGGAAAATGAGTGTGGGGCCCACTCCAAAATTTTTTCCTCAAAAGTGGGGAAAATGTATGAAATTACTAAATTGCCCTTTAATCTAATGAAAACTTTTGCAAAAGCAAGGATAAAATGGTCTTTGTCCCTCTACCTTACAAACAAACAAAACCCTACTTTTTCATTTTTTTCCCCCTACTTTTTGACTATCCAAACAAGAGGAGGTAAAATTAATACTCCCTCCCCTCCCCTCCCCTCTCCTTCATTTTCCTTCCCCCCCAAATCCCCCCCCCCCCCCAAATAAAGCATAAAGGAAGTCACAACAAAAAAATGTGTCCATACAAAAAAACCAGTGTTTCTTGCAACATTGTGGAGTCCTCAGCTTTATACAAACATGTTCTGGAAAATCTTGAGAATTAAAAAATAAAAGACTAAGAGAGTTCTTTAAGCTTTAAAGGAAGAGAAGTATGTAATTCTCTTATTTAAAGAACAAAATTACGCAATTGGACAGAGAGAATAAACGAATAGGTCAATGGTTGGGAGTCTTATTCTCACCTAACTATCCAATGTTTCATCCCAAGGTCCTATCCCGTGTGTGTATGGGCCGTTTTCTCCTGTGAGTATGCTGGGGTTCACTCTTGCATTGGTTGGGTTTCTCAAGTTGGGTCTTGGCTGGTACCCGGAAAAAAGAAGTCTAATCATTAGTCCATATTAATAGAACTGTGGTACCCAAATGCATGCTAATAAGAGAGTTCATTTCAGAGGTTAAAGTAGAGAAGCCTTCTGTGAACTCTCAAGTTAGTTAATTGTACTGTAATTGGTGGAAGAAATACAAGAATACCTCGTCAACAGAACCCAAATGGGTCCCCTCAACTCCATCCTCAGTTGCTTGGAGCAGCACCCAACAGAACTTTTGGGTCCTGTCTGTTTCACAGCAGAATCTGAGGGAAGCAATATGTGGCTATTGATGTTGATATCTAGAGCGAATCCAAAAGAAATATCATAAGTCAACCGCTGCAACTTTGGAAGGTCAGATTTTGGGAAACAATGTGTGGCTATTTTCTCTTTGTTGATTCTCACTGTCGTGCACCCCAACCATAGTGGTGGGAGTTGGGCGGGTTGTATCAGGTATTGGTTAAATCCGAACCTGAGCATCTAAAATCCTAATGCACTGGACTTGAACCCGAACCAATTTATAGATGCCCTAGCCAGCTGAAATGGGCTGTACCAATTTTCTAGTTTCATTTTCTTTTCAAAGATATAAAGCTTTGAAAAGTACTTCGTATATTGTGTATGTATTTCACACTATACGATGCATTTACAAATATCAAAGATAATTGATAGTGGAGAACGGAGACGTGCCTCCAAATGGCAAAAGCCGTCTCACCTCAGATTGCCCGAATCGATCCCTGGGCAACTAAGTTGGCTTCGTGGCCACGTATCACCGATCCAACGTGGCAAAAAAAGTCTAGTTCCCATAGAGCAAAAACCGTTATTCCTTTGTGGATTTCTCCATAGGGTTTTGAAGCAGTGACATCTATTAGATTATTTGTCCTCAATCCAATGAATGATGTGAATATTGATTAATTATTTTCATTGATATTTAATTTCATTATTTTATTCATATGATTATGTTCTTGGTTGCAATGGTTGCACATATTTGATACAAAATAACATGGTTGTTCATAAGAAAAACAAGAGCCCTTAAGTATATTAAATATGATCCATGTGTATGGATGAGATTCACATGCAGAAGACATAGGTCACAACTCTTATATTTGAAGTATTTCACAACCAACGATGAGACTGAGCATCTCATTTGAAAATGTTGTAGCATTGCAATTACTATGAGATAATATGGTTTGTCTCGACCATAAGAGTAGAGGACTCCGGATTGTTGTGCTAGTACATTTGATGTACTGAAGGGCCATAAGTAGCACTTTATATAAAATAATGTCTCTAATTAAGGAATACTCTTATAAATATTTTCAAGCAATAAGTTCTCAATCATGAGGGAGTGATGGACTCAAGTTTCAGCTATGCATTTACTTTAACTTACCAAGGAGTGAGGCCAACTATAGGTCAACACCTCAGAATCTTGAGCAGATGGTATTGTAGTTTTAAGAATATATATTCTCCAGATGGAATCTGTCCTCATAAGAGAAATATCCCCTTTTGTTGATTAATAGAATTTATCGTCGGTAAGTGCCCACCTGTTCTGATTAAGAGTTAACCAGATGGTAACGATGATTGTTGTGATTAATTGAGTCACAAGGATAATAAGAGGTGGATCCACATTGTTAGACATTTTATTTCCAATTGATTCATGGATATATTTGATGGAGGGGCCTATTTGCAGTAATTGAAAAGTTTAGAGTCTTCTTTTAAAATTCCTAGGAATAGAGTGCAATTGCATTTATATAATAGAGTTATCAACAATTAATTGTGGGTCAGGAACTTAAATGAGATCTGGGGTCCAGATGCTTCAGCTGGAGCCAGATCCAAGGTATTTCTAGCGGTCCTCGTGCTAACCTTAAGTGAGAGAGTTATAATCAAACAAAACTCATAAGAGGAAGATGAGTAGAATTCAAAAGAGAAAGAGGAGTAGAATTAGGACTCGTAAGAGAACTAGGGGAACTGGGGCTCTTGGACTATTTAAGTCCAAGGGGGGATGGACGTCCCAAATTCTCATTGGACGCCCAGGGTGCTCTCTCTCCTTCCCTCTCTTCTCTCCTCAGTTTTCTCTACTTAAGTGCTTTGAGGAATTCTTCTCAATTGAGATCACACCATTCTCTTTAAAAAGATTTATGTGATTGAGTTATAGCATGGAAAGCTACGAGGTCTAGGATATCGTGTCTGCGAAAGGATTTTACTGAATCAAAGATCAAAGTCTTGATTTGAGCACAACAGAGCTCCTCAGGTATAAATCTGCACCAAGTTGTTGTTTGTAGATTTAATAGTTGCATGTTTAGATCTGTCTTCTTGACAAAGATCTAAGATCTTAATATAATAAGATTAGGGTTTGAGATATTGGAATTGGTTTGTAGCCTTTTGGGTGTCTGATCCCTACATTAAGCGGATCAAAATTTTCTGAAATCCCGTCTGGAAGGTCCACCAATTTCCAACAACTTCATCTTCTAGTTTTCAAAATAAGACATGTTGAAAAGTCTGTGAGACCCACTAAACCAATTTAGATATAAGAGGATTTAGGAATCTAGCCCACAAAAAAAAAAAAAAAAAGTCCCTTAGATGTTGATGAACATTTGATCTAACACTACAAAATTCATTTTTCCAAATAAAATACAAAGTGTTTATTTCGACCATCCACTTCATGGCATAAGTTCTTATAGTGATCATCAAACAATGAACCTGTATTATCTATTTTTGGATCTTCAGTCCTTACTATATCTGACATGATAAGTGGGCTAACAAACTCTGTCACGTATCTTATTTTGAAAAGCCGCAAGGGATTCAGGTTTTTTTCTCATGCAACCATGACTAATTACAGATGTGTGATGATTGTTGCACAGTTCAAAAACTCGGCCAGGAAGGACGCCGCTGAGTCAATATGAAGACAGGCAGAGCATTGAACATCAAAATGCAATCTCAATTGAGATATGTGAACTGAAGAGATTTAATCTCTGATAATTTTTCTTAAATCTTGACTGAGGCTTAGATGAGTCAACTGAGTATGTACCGAGTTTTGCTCAAATTACCTGAGTCTGCTCACAACTTGGTAAGAATTTAGTTTTTCACTAATCTTAGAGAGTTTTAGAACTATGGCAATTGGGTACATAGGTGAGCTTGGGCCCATCAAGATTCAGTACTGACCAACCCCACATGTAGGTTCCTGGAAAACTGCATTACAGAGGACACAGGTCTCACCCATCTAAAGATATTCATACCATACCAGCAGAGGGGGCCTAACAAAAGCAATAAAAAGGAAAATAATGAATTTTCTTTTGATCATAATGGGTCCACCCAATAATGAGAATCTTAGTGGGTCCACCTAGTGACGCATTATGACCATCTGCTGATGGAATCAAGTCGCCAGCCATAATTATAGAAGATGCAGCACAGCCTTCCTAGATGATGAAATCACGGTGCACCATCCCACGGTAGATGGAGCCGGCCACTTAGTTGTGTAAGAATAATGGCGAAGCTCTTTTGACGATCAAAATCATAATCACCTGGTTCACTGCTGAAAAATGGAAGCATTGTCATTTTACTACGAGCTACGCTATAATTTCATCATTTGTTATTACATTTGCATTTTCTTGCTAAAGGGTAAAGGTGAAGACGTACAATGAGCCATCAAATAATCTCACTAGAGAGTTACGAAATGAGGAGTCATGAAGAAAGCGGTTGGTTTATATTGGTCATGGTTTTAGAATAGGGGTTGAATTCTATGAGTTCGAATCTCAAATCAAATCCCCTTGTCTTATATTAATTACTTATGCTTCTGTTTTCTCTAGAAATGCAATAATTTTATTCTGGACAAGACTTGTTAACCAACCCCATTAATTACCAATTCCTTCAATGAAGTCTATGTTGACCTTAACTAGACAGAGGGCACTAACAAATCATCCTCAAATCAAATTTGAAATATTTGATGCAATAAGTTTCAGCAATAATTGAAAAACAAGATACTATAATGAATTTTATAATATGTTGAGTATTTTCTCCTGTGGATCGTGTCAATCTATTGCTCTTGCAGCATGATGCTCTCCATTGCTTTTTAAAACATGACAAATGACAGAGTTTGTAGATCCCGCTAACCTTATTAAATGCAAATGACGTTGAGATCATATTATCATCCTAAAACAAATCAGGTCCATGAGATATTTCGAATCAGAGGCAGACCCACGTGGATCTGATATGGGGTGGCCACCCCAGGTCGATTTTCAATTTTCCTTTAAAATCGTATTGGGCCCATGGCCCACACCCCACATGCCTAATAGAAGTGCCCAATGTCAAAGGGCGGAAACAAAAAAACCCTCCAAGTTCCAACTCTTGTTTCCATCGTTCTTCTTGTTTTGACCTCAACCTCAACCAGACAGCCCCTTTCTTCTTGGCGTGCGTCTTCCTTCGACAATCGTTGCGCTCCTCGTCGAACGTCTACGACTACGAGTATTTCACCTTCAGGTAAGTCTCTCTCTCCCTTCTCTCTCTCACCTCTCTCGCCCTCACTCTCCTTCTCTGTTTTTAATGGTATATGTCCCCCCCCCCCCCCCCCCCCCCCCCTTTGATTTCACTCATTATTTTAGGTGTTGCACAAAAAAAATAGGGTTCTCAGTTCTGTTTGTTTGATTTCTATATCATGGGGTTTGGGTTTTTTTTTTTTTTTTTTTTTTTCATTCATTCATTTAGGGCTTTTTATTTGTGATATTCTTTGTTACATTACTTGATTTTAGGGTTGTTTTGATTTAGGGCTTTTATTTATGTTATTCTTTGTTACATTATTTGGTGCACTAATATGAGTCCCCCAAAATATATTTATTATGGTTTTTTTTTTTTTTTCAAATTTTAATTCGATCAAGAGTTGGTTGGTTCAACCCTGAGGTAGTCTCTCCCTAGCCCTGGCCCATTTGCCTAGAGTTAGACAAATGTTGAAAAAAAGGTGGGGGACAGTCTATTTGAATTTTGAAGTAACTCAAATAAGATGAATAGATGATAATTGATACAGGTGCAAATGTGCAATCCTATTTTCTCTCTATAACATCCTTCAGATTTTAATAATCTGTATTTTGTGGAAGAGAAAAGGTGAATAGGACTTTATGGAGAAATGATAATAGAACTAAGAAATATGAAGGACTGGATGAGTAAATTGGCATTGGGACCCATAAATGATCGCCATAGATAGCTGAAATAAACCACCGCTTAAATTGTTGACTACCGCTATAGGGGGCTACACATGTTTACCTGACCAAGAAGTTGCTAAGAACGCTGGACTCTTTTGGTCTTTTGGCTACTATAGGGACTACTGTTACCATTTTTTTATTTTTATTTTTTTTTCTTTGTTTTGCCTATCAAACTTTCCTCTACCACTGCTATGTAATTATGCACTCATCAGTAACTCTTTTAATTTCTCTCTAATACATAGTTCCTTTATCAGCACAAAAAAAAAAAAAAAAACCCTTAAATAGTGACTAGCTCAATTATTACTCAAAAGGAAGTGACAATGGCCAGAGTTTAGTGACTCAGCTCATCTAGAAATCTGAAGTTCGGAGTTTTAGTGAAAACTCAAAGAGTTCAAGACTCGATGAGAACTCAACAGTTTAGGATCAGTTTCATTTCTTTTTCAATGTCCTCTTCTTCATCTTACCCAGAACGCTTAATATATTTTTTTATTGTCAAGAGCAAGTCTTCTTTAATTGTCTTGATCAATGTTTAATCTTTAACTACTTATTTCCTTTTCTCCTTTTTCTTTTTAAAGACTTTTTTCTTGGCCCGTAATATGATGTTTAATTATGATTATGCTGATGATGTTCATTTATAACTACAGGTGCTCTCATTTGGATTTAAATGTTGAAGGAATTGTTTGGAGCTTAAGGAAAGAAAAAAAAGGTACTAGTTTTTACATGCTAATGTGTATTACTTCTATAGAGTTCTTTATTATTGTTGTAGTTTGCTTGTCAATTGATGTGCTAATTTCTTAAGGATTCGTGATTTGGGTTTAAAAGTTTATTCACAAATTAGGTATTAATAGTAGGGTTCCTTATAAAAATAATAAAAAAATTATTTAATAATCATGTCTTTAACCTATGCTATAAATGGTGATTATTGGTGGTTGGCGAGGATTTTGATGTAATTGACTTTATCTTTGAATCAGATATGGAAAAATATTACAAAAAGCAATCAACTATCAATCCACCATCTCCGACTCTAGAGAATGATTGATGAAATGCCATCATCCTCGAAGAAAGGGAGTGTAGAAGTTAACTTGATAGATCTTCTCACAGATCCTAAGTTACGGAATCCAATCTCAAGCTATCATCTTACGGATAGGGACCAAGTCCGAAGAGCGTATCTACAAAAGGGCCCTTGTCAGCCTCGTGACCATAAGTTTCCTTATACGGGGTGTGGACAAGATATTTAATCCTGTTTGGTTTGAGGATTACGGTAGTGTGTTGGAGTACAGCATAGAAAAAGATGCTGCATTTTGCCTTTGTTGTTATCTTTTTGGAGAGGAAATGCGTTATGATGCTTTTGTAACTCAAGGATTTAGAAGTTGGAGGAAAAAAGAAAGAATTGAAAATCATATGGGAGGACCGAATAGTGTTCATAATCAAGCATATGAGAAGTGTCGGAACTTATTGAATCAAGAGCAACACATTGAGACGATTATTGTCAGATAGTCAAGTCAAGCTCGAACAGATTATCGAATCCGCTTGAAGGCAACACTTGCTTCTATTCGATTTCTTTTACGCCAAGGATTGTCTTTTTGTGGTCATGATGAATCTGAAGATTCAAACAATATGGGTAACTTCCTTGAGCTTTTGCAAGTACTTGCCAATCAGAATGAAGCTATTAAAAGAGTCGTATTAAAAAATGCTCATGAGAATCTAAAATCGACCTCCCCTAAGATTCAAAAAGACATTGTGAATGCGACTGCCACAAAAGCCGCTCAGGCTATCATTTACGAGCGTGGAGATGCACCATTTGTCTTTTTGGTGGATGAATCTAGGGATATTTCTATTAAAGAGCAAATGGTTGTTGTTATACGCTTTGTGGATAAATGGGGATGTGTGATTAAGCTGCTTTTAGCCATAGAACATGTTACAAACACTAAAGCTCACTCACTTAAAATGACCATCAAAGCGATATTTTTCAGGCATAGATTGAGCATCTCAAGTTTGCGTAGGCAAGGTTATGATGGGGCTGCTAATATGAAGGGTGAGTTTAATAGCCTCCAAACGCTCATTCAAAATAAGAATTCAACTGCATTCTATGTTCATTGTTTTGCACATCAGCTTTAGTTGACACTCGTTGCTGTTGCAAAAGATAATATACCAATCGCTGCTTTCTTAGACTCGGTTTCTATGGTGTTGACTGTTGTTGGAGGCTCTTGCAAACGCCACGACATGCTCCAAAATATACAAGCTGCTAAAGTCGTTGATGCTCTTAATTCAGGTGAACTTGAAAGTGGACAGGGTTTAAATCAGAAGACTAGCCTCAAGAGGCTGGGAGATACACATTGGGGCTTGCATTTTTATACATTGATTAACTTGAGACTCATGTTCTCCTCTATGATTGATGTGCTTGAAATTATCTCAGATGATAATATGAGCGAACACAAGGGCTCTGCCACTAACTTATTGTGTTTATTGGGTGAATTTGATTTTGCATTTAAAATGCATTTGATGATAGATATATTGGGGATCATCAATGAATTATCAAAGTTATTGCAGCGAAAAGATTAAAATATTATCACTGCCATGGAACTAGTGAGAGTGTCGAAGCAACGACTACAAATGATGAGAGATGATGGGTGGGATCCTCTCCTATTTGAAGTACATTCCTTTTGTGATAAATATGAAATCATCATTCTCAATATGAATGATATGTTTGTTGAACGAAAACGATCATGACGTAAAACTGAATTGACAAATCTCCATCATTTTCAAGTCGACATATTCTATGCTACTATATTGATTTGCAACTTCAAGAGCTCAATCACCGCTTCAATGTGGTGAACACCGAGTTGCTTCTTTATGTGGCATGCTTGGATCTAAGTGATTCATTCTCTGCTTTCGATAAGAAAAAATTGATCCGCCTTTCTCAGTTATATCCAAATGATTTTTCGGACTCAGATCAGGCGAGACTTGATATTCAGGTTGCTACTTATATTGTTGATATGCGCACCAATAGTAAGTTTTTTGGAATGAAATGAATTAGCGGCCTTGCTCAGAAGATGGTTGAAACAGAAAGGGACAGTGCATATCCTTTAATTTATTTGCTCTTGAAATTAGCGCTAACCCTACTAGTTGCCATTGCTACTGTTGAAAGGGTATTTTCTGCTATGAAAATCGTTAAAAATCTACTGCGCAGTCGAATGGAAGATGAGTGGATGAATGATTGTTTGCTTGCATATATCGAAAAGGACATATTCAATAGTATTGATGATGAGACGATCATGCAATGCTTTCAAAACATGAAGAATCGTAGAGGGCAGTTGTAAAAAAAAAAATTTGGAGTTGGGATGACTTTTGATGAGAGAAGTATATGTTAGTTGATGTCCAATCGTTAATATGTATTTCTTTCTTCGAGTTGATATCCGAATTTTTTGGAGGCTGTCAACCCTTTCTTTTGGGGGATGATTGAATTGCCCATTTTTTTGGGGTTTTTCTTTTGTTTTCAGTATAGTTCTCTTATATTGTAAATTTTGGAGAAATGAATATAGTCATCATTTTGAACAAAAAATATATGTTAGTTTATGTAGTTAACTAATTTTGCATCTATTTAAATGGAATACAGTTTCTCTTTTGCTTTTGTTAATGTGAAAAAATTCTAGCAAAAGTTTAGCACCACCTAAATGAAAATCCTGGGTCCGCCTCTATTTCAAATTGCCTAATCTAAAAGGTCTGAAATAAATTGTTAGTAGATAACCTGTGGAGGTTCTATCTTAGTTAGAGTATTTCCATGGCTTTTTATCAAACATATTGAAAATGTTTAGTGGACCTTTTTTCTTAAACGGCAAGATCTCAAAACCCTCCAAGTGTCGCCACGTCTTACTTTTAAATGCAATAGGAAGCATCATAGTGATGAAGCAATAGAGGATCTTGATACTTCTATTATTTTCAAGATAATTCTATTATTTTCAAGATACTCATTTTGGAGAGAAAAAAGACAACACCTAAGTTTCTTGCTTCTTTCATATTATCAAATAATACTATACAAATGTTGCGCAAAGTAAGGCCTCCTATATTCATTTTCACACGTTGCTTTCCACATTCATGTATGTACCTTTTGTATTTGGATACTTGGATGTCCATTGACATGTTTCCTTTTTTTATATATCTAAAACAAAGACATTTTCATAAAGAAGTGTGTATATATGTGTGATATGTGTGTATGGGAGCCCCTCAATCGAGCACTCGCGTTCACCTTATGGTGAGCGCCTGGGGTTGTGGGGCCAGATCTCCTCAAAATGGCTGGTGTATGGTGATGGGGGCTTAGCTCATAATGGGACCCACTTGATCCACGGCCAACAAGTTTTCACTGTTTAAAATGAGTGCACACTCAATCCAATGGTCCAATTTACTCAAATTGGGTGCCAAACCTCGGGAACCATAATTACCATAAGGGTCTCTGCTTGATGGTCCACTCGGATGGACCATAAGATGGGCCCTACCATGTGTTTAGAGCCCTAACGCTCACCATAAAGCGAGTGCTGACAATTAGCTGAAGGGATCAGGGATCGATCCCTGATTATTTCTGTGGAGAGAAGGTGCATCAATACAAAACTTATTATTAACAAAGTGCATTTTCCCCACCTCATCGCACCTTACTTCCTATCTTTCGAATAGAGAAGTAGAAACCTAAAGTAAATTAGAAAAGAAAAAAGATGAGGGACAAAGAACATGCTTGATAGAAAATAGATATCAATAAATCATTTATACTGCTTGTATGAAAATGAAGTACACATGATTATAAAAAATGAAATAACGGAACCTAGGTATGGCATCAATAAATGAGCTATATAGACCTTCAAGGCCTATTTGTTTGTAGGATTCTAAGAATTCTTCTTTTAGAGGGTGGATGTGTGTGTGTTAATTCCCAAATTGCATGTGTCCCAATGGGTTCACAAATGCTGAAGTAACCCTAAGCATCTTGGAAGATGGAATGTGAAGAATTCTATATGCCAAAAGTGATAGTCCATAAAGCATAATTTCTGAATCCACATGGATGGGTTTTTGGATCTTACAAATCAAAGAGTGAATTCCAAATATTAAGGGAGAAGACTTTGACATTAGTGAAAAGAAAAGTTCAACATACCGAGATTTCATTTGAAATTCCTCTAAACAAACATCTTCTTGGATTTCAAAGATAGAGACCCAACCCATTAAACTATTCAAATATGATGGATTTGGATATGGAGACTCCGACACATTGTCGGAGATTTATGTGTGTTTCTAGCAATTGGGAAGCTCCGTGGATCTCTTCACATCTATCTTACCCATCGAAATGGAGAGTATTCAACTCTAAGGCTCCTTTATCTAATATAGAAAAGTCTCAAATAGTCATACTTACTGGAGACTTCTTTATCAAGAAACTCACGTTCATTGATCCTATTAGGGATAGATCAAGAATTAAACTAAGTGGAATTAAATTCTCTACTGGAATTTGCCCTGCTTGATCTAACGTGGTGTTGAATATTTTCTAAAACCCAATTATTTAAAAAATAAATTCCAAGAGACATTTGAATGTGTCTTTTCAAAATCAAGTGTTTTATGCCCTTTGGATGAGATGTGTCTCTTGTGCCCATTTGAATGGATGTAACCCTATTTCCAAGAGTTACTTCCAATATTATAAATTGAGGTGATTTGAAGTTTTCCATAGAATTAAAGAAGATCCAAATGACTATAATATAGTATTTTCAGAAGTATATTGTCTAAGAATATTTTATTCTCTTTTATTTTTACTTTGATTTTAAGGGCAATTCCATATTTCTGATTTTAGTGTGCAGGTTTCGAATTATAGTTGGGCATTGTATCTTGGGGACAGAGTTTCATCAAAACCACCTGCATGTGGGAAATTGTTATCTTTAAAAAAGCATCTTAATTGGTGTGCCTTGCCTAATTTTCTTTTGCTTTTTTACTCAATTTCTCATATTCATTAACATTCACATTATTCACTAATTATTTATACTAAATGTATATTTGATTTTATGATTGCACATTCTTCGTAAGAAATTTTTTCAACTCGTGGGACCCATGACATGTGGTTCATATGATTTCCCCCAAAATATCCAAGGCATATCCCCCCCTCTAAAATTAGCTTACATATAGCCCAAAAAATGTTCAAAATAAGAGCCTTTCACACTCTCCTACAAGAGAGAGAGAGAGAGAGAGAGAGAGCGCGCGCGCGAGATTCTGTGTGCAATCTCGGCGCAATCAATAGATTCTCCTCCTGGAACTTCGTACAACCAATCTATTCCTAACCACCTCTGCTCATCATAAAGCTAGCAATCATCATGAACCTCCCAAACCTTTGCATCTTCAATGCCACATCCACTTAGTTTGACCACGTCACTAACAATAAACAAAGCAAAGACGCTGGTATCTCATTTCCCCATTGGAAGAACCAACAAAAGCTTGATTTCCTGATTTCAACCCATTAATCATACTTGGTCAACATACATATTTTCCCACAAAAAGAGGTTCCCCTGGTCAACGAGATGTGAAATCAGTCTGTCTTTGATTCATGCCCAATCTTCTCCCAAGTACCTTAATAAATAGATATTTGTAAGCTAAAGAGGGATGATGGGCATCTGTTCAAAAGGACCCTTTTAAGGGAATCCACAACGCAATCAAATGAAACATGACTTTCTTTCTTCTCTATAATTCCATTTCCCTAGGTGTCTATACTCTAACCCACCATTCCCTTTTGAAGCAACAGGAAGAACCAGACAGAGGAAAAGAGCCGCACTTAGTTAATGGAAAGAGCAAGAAGAAAAGGATAAGCTTATAAATTTGCTAGAAAGCACCTAGGGTGCAAAGGATGCCCAAGGCTCTTTTTGACCATCAGATTATTTTTAGAGAAAAAGGATCGTTCAATCTCCCATGATTGCAGTGTAATGGATTAGATTATGGTTAATGCATAAATTCAGCAGCTAGACGCCAGATAAGACCTGGATCTTTGGGGTGGGGTTAGGGATGCCAATGAGTTTGGTTTAAAGTTTAAACCAGGACCCGCCCCACCCCGCTCCGATTAGGGGTGGGTCGGATTTGGTGTAGTGTGTTGGCAGGGTTTGTGCTTTGTATGGTTTTTCATATATTATCAATCCAAGTGAGGTTCGGGCTGATTTGGATTTTTGGTGCATCTAACCCGCACCACCCAGTATATCTTCACTTTTTATGTTACAAAGCAAGGTTTTTTTTTACATACGAGAGTTTATCAATGTAAGTTGTAGTAAAGAGTGACATTAAAAAAAATATATATTAAATCAACCACTAACAAATCTGGCCCAATGATTATCTTGAGGCGGGTTTGATATAACAAACATAAAACCCGTCACGGGTCAAGGAGGGTAAGGCGCAGTGCAAAGTACAATTGGGTCGGGTTCAAATCTGTCTAAACCCAAACTTGCACCGCCCCATTACCATCCCTAGGTGGGTTGGATATATTTGGACAATTTCTAGCAATACTTTAATAAGAGGGAAGGTTTTTACCAAAAATACAAAAATAAAGGAGCTTGATGTGAACTCTATTGATTTCCACTCGTATGAAAGATTTTTCCTTGAACAAGGCTATGGGATAATCTTCAAAAAGATTAGGACCCAGCAATTGACAAAATCTTAGAACTCTCCATGGAGTGGAGTTGTATAAAATCATTCACCCACTGGTGAATGGCATCATTTTCACACAAGCTCCAATTGTTATGTCTGCCAAAGTAACCAAAATAGGGCCAGTGGGGCATTTCACTGGAGCGTGGGTGGGTGAGCAGGCGGGTGGGCTTGGCATTGAATTGACCCAAACTTTGGCCCACTGTCTATATTTAATTCTTAGTGCATGTATATCTCATTTTAATTTATTTCTTCTTTTTTTTTTTTTTAACACTAGCTACCTCTATTACTTATCATTCAATTATTGAGAAAATCTAAGTACCCAAAAAATGGCCCAATCCCAAAATAGAAAATGCTTGCATTAACAAGTGCCATATCTTCACCCACTTACATAGCAGATCACAAGCATTTCCTCACAAAATTACCTTCCGGGCATTGAGTTGGTTTCATGCGTCCAAATATATAGTATACATGTTGCAAAATGAGGTTATTCAACATCAGAGAGTGATCAAATCCATTAGTCGTAGTTGAATAGAGATTGTGCTACAAACACCACGTGATCCAAGTCCTCCAGACACATTGAATGCAAACTTGCCATCAGCAATTGAATGTTTTCAATAAAAAAAAAATTCACATTTTTTGATCCATGACTATTAATAGATCTAAAGAAGTACAACCTATGCAAGAATTTGGATCAGACAAGTTCAGAATGGAAAAACAAAATTCAGACGGTAAGCCCAGCATAGCTGGGACAAGACTTTGATGATGACGACATTTTCAATCAGATAAATAGGAATGGTGCTCAAATGGAGAATCCAGTAGGGCATCCATCATCATCATCAGATTTTTATCTGATGAATCTGGGCCGGGTTAAAGAGTTTCACCAGCACAAACTATGATCATAATCCAATGGAAAATGGAAGAGTAATAAATACACTTCCCCAGCGAGTATCATATACTGATAAGCAAGATCTGCTTGACAATCAGTGCTTACATTGGCGTTCAACAGTTCAAAAGCTCTGCAGTTTTTAAGAGAAATAAATTCAGCTTTTAGTATTCCTTCGAATTCAAGTACAGTATGCACAGCACAAATAACAGGCAACAAAAATTGATTGTCTTCGGTTCGCCGCTGGCATGTCAAACCAGGAAATTTGGGTTTACAGGAGTGATGACTACGAATATATATTGATTTCATATAAATAATTAAAATACCCATAATCTAAGGGTTTCTGTACAATATATTCTTGGAAAATTAAAAATGCCAGGGAAGTTCTCTTGTGAAAACTGAATAATTAGCTCTCAGAAAGTCAGAAGTCACCATCTGGTTATTAGGAAATATTCCAAAATCTCATGGAAAATCCTCTACTTCCCCCAAATATGCATGACCAAACTCAGTCACTTATCTTCCCCTCTACCCCGACACACCCCAACTCAATATGCATTAGCCCCTTATCACATAAGCTGTAAAATCTCTTGAGTGAAGACTGACAATGACGATCAGTGAATAGTGCACAATAAGCAATACATACAGTGAAGATTGCCAAAATAACTCATCCAAAGCGTCTTTTAAACAAGACATGTCTCTTTGAAGGGTCCTTTGGCTTACTTTTGATCTGGCCCTGCCCAGCCTTACCCCGACCAGTGCTGCAAACAAATAAATAAATGAACAATATTAGTGCTCAGGATAAAGAGTTGACAGGATAAGGCAGCAAAATATCATAAAGGGGCTTAAAAAGCCATTGTAACATAAAATATAGAACAGAAAGATAAGCAGTTTTTGCAATTAGTGGAATGATAGACATGCCATGAACTTTTGCAGAAAACAAAATTTCTAAGGATGGGATGATATACTTATATTCCATGTAAACCATCCCGCTTGCTCCAGACATTGCACTCATTGACCCCACTGAGCGACGGGCCTTTTGGAGAGCAATGTCATCTGCATCTTCTTCCAATTGCTCCAAACCAACTGCATCATCTCCGGCATTCAGAACCTGCCATATAAACCATCTTATTGACTTCAGAGACATGAAACCAATAAGTTCTATACCTAACCAAGAGAGAGTGAAACCTTGCTGAGAAGTCCAAGTTGCTCGTCAAGACGGTGATAGCTCAGGTCAGGTCCCGAATCAGATGGAGGCAAGCTTGTAATGATCTGTAAATAGTTGCATTGCTCATACAACATAATAAGATGCAATTCAAGACAGATGCATCAATTGGAGATTTTATGTGGTGATTCTAACAGAAAGCTTACCTTAAAGCTATAACCTTGATCAATCAGAAACTGCTGCCTTTTAGTAGAGTAATACATCTCCTGAATCCAACAGTGCACTAGCTCATGTCAACAATAGCTTGGCATTGTAAAGTTTTAAAAAATGATGTCGACAAAAACCATTAGATCTGATGGCATGGATCAAGGGGTTAAGATCATCTAACAGAGTTGAAATTTTCACACATGTAGGTTCCATCCAGATCTTTCCATAGTAATAGGAGTGGCCCCAGGTGGGCTCCACAAGGGAGTCCCGCACAGAGGGTCAACAGGTGGGGAAGGTCCTATATATATAGAGGGCATACACAAATCAAGATCCAGAATTTGCAAATAATGGGTTCAATATTTAATGAATTATAGGCTTTATACCCCAAAGAACTGACCAATCTATGATTCTATCAACGTAGTCCAAATTTTTTGTTCAATTTTTTGTGTTTTCAACAATTAGGATATTTTAACCATTGTGATTTCTCAGCCATACTTCACCCAGAATTCATTCTTGACTAAAGAGGATGAGTTGTCACAAAGTCTCTGTGGACAAAACTGGCTACTTCTCTGTTTCAAAAAGGAAAAGCTTTTCTTCACAGTAAGAAAGATAACGGGAAAAAGAAACAAAGAGACCAACCTGTGTATCTGTGGATACTAGGGAGTAGAAGAAAGCATTGTACTCTTCTTTCCCCCCTGACATCCTATCTTGAAGACGACCCTGTAAAGCCGATCATAGTTGCTACATGTCAATAAAAAATTTAAACTATATAGTAATGGATAGTCCAATAGTACCAATAATCTCAGGATAAGCAACTAAAATGTGGGGGCAAAGTACATCCGGCTCAAATTGATTCCAGGGCTCTCCATATGTTTTCATCAAACTGAAAGGAACTAATTAAAATGTACAACAAAATCATATTGTGCAGTCCAACAAGAAGTTGCTTATAAGTTAAATTAATAAATACAAAATAATTTGCATCCAATCTTTCTTTTTCTTTTTTAAATGGTGACGGTACTAAAACTCAGAGAACTGTACAGTATAAGAGAGGTATACTGAACACAAAACTCAGAAATGGGAAGAAACAGGCAACCCAAAAAAGGAAGCCAAGTTCTACAAAAACCAGCAAAGACCACCCAAAACAGAAAGCAAGAAACAGAATAATTTCAACAGTGATTAGTTACTCAGGTCTATGAACTCCCTCTTTTGCTAGCTGATCTGCTTTGTCATTGGCGGTGTGCTTTATGTGATGGAAGGAGACGTTCAAAGAACCGGACATCTCTATCACCTCTTCAATTATATCAGCAAGATACGAGGGAGGATTGGAGGATTTCAAAGCCCACCCACCGAAATCGCATCCAATCATAGCCAGCTGATATTCTTACAGAGTAAGGTTCAACTAAATTCTCTGTAGATTGACACAGATCATGCCAGTCGAAAGGGCTCAAGGATCATGGGCCAGGCCCATCTTGGCCTTGCATACTCTAGGCAGGGCAGGACTTCTAGTCATCCACAGCCAGCCATATAATGGAAATTTTCTGTTTTCTTCATTTCCTTTCCTATTATCTCTCTTAGAGACAAGCTACAGTTTTCTTAGTTACTACTTTCTCTCTTACTATTTCTGTTAATCAATGTCCAGGTTCAGTGTTTCTTTTCAGAGGAATTACCAATTTAGCAAGCCCTACACAGTTTCTAAAATAATTAGGAAAGTAACATGGTTCAGGAAGAAATCTGGCAAGCCGTACAACTATAGGGCATTATTTAAGTACTAGAACATGTAATTTGAAATCAATCTATCATCAATAAACTTTTATCTCTATTCATCATCATCATCATCAATGATCAAAGCCTTGTCCCAATTATGTTGGGGCCAGCTACATGAATTCTATTTCTCCATTCTGATCTGTCTTGAGCCAAATCGGCAGATAAGTTGCACTTCTTCAGATCTAATTTTATTACCTCTATCCACGTCCTACCCCTTCTCCTTGGTGGGCCATCAAACTGCATGGCCAAACTTTTCCTTACCAGCGCCATTGTCAGCCTGCGTTGGACATGCCTAAGCCATCTCAAACGAGTTTCTCTAAATTTATCCCACATTGATGGTACCCTTAAATGCTCTCGAAAATGCTTATCTCTAATTTTATCCTTCCTGGTTTTACCATACATCCACCTCAACATTCTGATCTCTGCTACATCCATTTTGTGCATATGTTGCTTCTTGATTGGCTAGCATTTTGCTCCATAAGTCATAGTTGTTACCAATCAAAAATAAATAAATAAGTTTTTATCTATCTCCATTAGTGGATGTACCTAAATCTTAGGCTAAGACCCTAGATCAAAAGTGATGCTAAGCTAGGCTTGGACATGCACTGATTGGGCTGACCGTCTAGCCCAATCCATTGCATCAGCGAGGATGTTAACAAGATACACTTGATGACTTTACAGGTGTTTAATAGTTAGATTCTAACGTAGAATCATTGCTACTTTTAGGGGTCCTTCAATTTTTCAGATATAATGAATCCATTTGCATGCAACAGCACTTGATGCCAATTCCTCTCCTACTAGCACTTTGATGCAACAGCACCAATAAGTCATAACCAGAAGAATCGTAGTCTACATGAGGGACCCAAGAAGGTTTAGAGATTTTCTTATTTTAATATATTTAATTGTTATTAGTATCTAATTTTGTTTAAGAGTTGTAATTAGGATAGTTTCTAGTTTCTAAATCTTGCTTTCCTAGATTGGTTAGGAGTCTTAGAGCCTAAGTTTTCTTTTATTATTATATGTGCCATTGTAGAGATTCAATTACAAACTTTGAAGATCCAACAACCCATCGCAAACTGTGTGCCTGAACCAGCACTCCTCAACAAAAGCAGCAGAGACAGATTACCAAAAAAACAAAAAAACTCCCATCCTTTTCTTTGCTCGCGCAGAGCATGAGGCAAAAGCCTCGATTGAGAAGACCGCACATGTCCTCCCTGTGACATGTGTCAGACAAGCCCATTGTGGACCTGAATTCAAGCCGAGTCATTGCCAGGTTGATCCAAATCAATTCAGGTTTACCTGACCAATTGGAGTAGACGCCCAAAGCAGCAAAACAGAAGCTGCTGACTTTATTACCGACGTCGATCAGTTTATTCAACAGTACAGATTTGAACAAATCAAAGGTTCAAATTGTTTGTGCAATTGCAGAGCAATCTAGAATCATGTTTCATATCTGTTTTCGCCTGCACATTCGTGGAGACTAGATGTACACATTAGGTCAATCAATTTTTTTAATTACATAAAACAAAACAATGCCTCCCAAGAAGCACATAGATGTGGAGTCTTCATCTTCATCCATGGAGGAATTGACTGAAACCATTGCGGAATCAATTAGAGTCGTTGCTCAATTACCGACAACAATCACCCAACTCCTAGCAACTATTGCAAGGATGGATACCAGAATAACTAATTTAGAAAATAATCGGCGTGCAAATAATCACTAAGATGACAGAGAAAATATTCAGGATCAACGAAATCAAAACAATGTTGATCAAGATTTAGGAATTAAGCTCGTGATTCCCAAATATGATAGAAAATTGAAACCAAATGAATTTATGGATTGGTTAGAGTGTGTGGAAAATATTTTAGCCAACAATCCAATGATGGAGGGCCATAAACTCACATTGGTAGCAACTCAATTTTGCAATTATGTTGCAATGGTGGAGACAAAATATGGTTCATGTTGAGAAGTGGATTGATATGAAGAACTTTTTCAAACAAAAGTTCTCCCCGTCAGTTACTCAAGATTTATTTTCAAGCTTTCAATATTTAAAAAAAGAATCCAAGTCAGTTGTTGAGTATTCTAAAGAGTTTATGGCAATGCAAGCTCAATGTTCTTTAAATGAACCAGATGATGCTTTAGTTGATAGATATTTTCATAAGTTGAGAATCGATATACAACATATACTTGCATTAAAGAATTTTGAAAATGTTGACGAGATCATCCAACATGCCATCAAGGCCGAGGAAATTGCAAATTATCAAGCCCGAAAATTTAGTGCATCTAAATGGGCTGCGCAAAAGACTCTATCGAAGACGGATCCTAATCCAAGTGTTATTTCAAAGGAAAATGTTCTTCCCAACACAGAAGGTCATAGTAGGATCACATATTAACATTGTAAATAATAGGGGCATTGATCATTTGAATGTCCAAAATAAATAAAGTTCGATGTGAAAGATACACCAAATGATCTGAAGGATAAAGAAATAGAAGAAGTTGATGAAATAGGTCAGAGACTATACCAACTATTGAGAAAAAATGGTTGCGGCATAACACTTTTCGCTCAACAGGTAATGTGAATGGACAAGCGCGCACAGTCGAGGCAATTGTGAAGATATCATATCTCAAGCTCTTGTTGATCGCTTGACGCTGTAGGTTTAAAAGCATTTCTGAACTTATTTTTTCCGATAGTTAACGGTAGGTGACGAAGTGCAAGTGTGACATGTGTCGAGTTACCTTTGCCACTGGCGAAGACTATATGGATACAATTTGATGTGATGTGCCACCAATGACCAATGGATAGTGGTGATATATTACTTGGACAACCGTGGATGTACGGTAAGAACGGAACTCATGGCATGCACAACAATACATACACGTTTGTTCACAATGGAAAACCAATCACGTTGCATCCTAAGAAGCCAGAACCGCCAAAGAAGGGTTCAAGAGCCAATGTCACCAATGAAGCTCTTCAAATACACCATGTCTAAAGAATACCCGAGTTCAAGGTCGAACTCTTTTTCAACCTGGGGGAAATGAAGCAGCAACACCAATAAGTAGTAAGGAGAATCGTGGTCTACATGTGGGCCCCAAGAGGGCTTAGAGATTCTCTTATTTTAATATCTTAAATTGTTATTAGTGTCTAATTTTGCTTAAGAGTTGTAATTAGGATATTTTCTAAATCTTGCCTTCCTAGATTGGTTAGGAGTCTTAGAGCCTGAGTTTTCTTTTATTATATATATGGCATTGTAGAGATTCAATATCGGAATTTGAAGATTAATAGAATTGTGGGTTTTTTATCCCTTGGAGGTGTGTCCTCATTGATTGTCTCAATGGAGACGTCATTGATAGTGTCTGCGGAGACCTTTATAGTACTCCGGCATTTTTCCACATAAATACAAACCGTAGGGCCTGCATCTCACTTGATTATGAAAAGTCTCAACAGATATTTCACTATTCGCATCAGGCCACAATATACGAGTATCACCCTGCTACTTGGAACAAAAATCTGATGCAAGGATCATTAGATCCATCATAGTCAATACCTCCTTAGCACACAGCTTTCAATGAGAAGTTGGTATTTAAACCACGAAGCCACCCCATCTTTCCATAAAATCATCAACTAAAATAGCAAATAAAGTCAAAAGAATCTGTTAGACTCATATCACCAAACTACAAGTCTGTCCAAAACAGGTACAAGAACCATTTTCACAGTTGCAATGAACATTATGAGAGTGATTTTGCCTTAGAGAAGCCACAGCAAACCAAATGTCAGATACCTTTTGTAAGAGCTTCTGTAACATCCTATCTGCTACTATTACCAATGTAATAAATGGTACGTCACAAACTACTGTCCCCATTACCCAAACGTCAAGGCCAAGCAAGGCTTTATTCACCCCATTAATACAGTGGATTCCAAAGCATCCACCCTTTCGAACAACACCCTTTTCCTTACTGGTGGATGGAATATTTTATGATTTGAAAGTCATTCCACAAGACGGAATCTATCTATACACTCTTCCACTCAGGCACACTCAATAAGCATTGAAAATTTGACTAGCGGTAAATCAGTGTAACTTGTAAGAGCTCTTGATCAAAGTAAACCGTCACCAAAGAGAGAACCATCAACTCATCCACTCAGATAATACTGTGCAAATAATTTAGCCATATTCCATAATGCTCATGATCAATGATCAAAATAGCGGTTGTGGCAGGCGTAGCGGCCAGTAGTCAAAACGCTACATAGCGGACGATACGTAGTAGTTGCGGCGATACGTAACGGCATAGCGGTGTCAAGTTCTTTAGTGGTAAAAAAAACCTAATCTTGTGTAGCAGTCAATCTTGTGTTTTTTTAGTGATTTGGAGCTATATAAGAGTAGAGGCAACTTTAGAAAAGGCTATTAAGGAGAAAAAATAAGAAAAATAATATTTTAAATTAAAGTTTTTTTTTTTTTTACAGAAAGGCCCCTATATTTTTATAAAACCTGAAAAAAGCCCTTACATTTTACGTTTTTATTAAAACCTCCCTCTAATGACAATTAGACTATATGAAATAGCTATGGCCATACCACTGCCCAATCTTTTTTTCTTTTTGCCCCATTTACCCGTGTCCTTTAGTTGAAAGATACAAAAGCTTTTTTTTTTTTTTTCTTTTTAACCCATTTACCCCCGTCCTTTAGTTGAGAGATACAAAAGTAGCCACGTGCTTTGCAAGAATCATGCAAGGGTACAAAAGATAAGTAAAAAAGTGCTAAATCCAAGCTGATTTTCGTGTTACCCCATTAATGACTGCTCCAAGACCAAGGAGTTCCTGAGAAGCCTAGCAGGGATTTTTTTTTTATCCCTGTCTTTTTTTTTTTTTTCAATTCCTCACAACCGTGTGGGCCCCATCAAAATAGATTTCACTCATGACAAAAAAAAAAAAAAAGCACCAACTCACAAGAAGAACACAAAAGAAAGGATGTGAACACAAAAGCATTTAAAAGTTCAAGAAAAAGGGAAAATCCAACTCCCTACAGGAGGCTTCCCTATAGGAGGCCCACCATGATCAATCATTTTCAACACACTTAGTGTAGTTCTCCAACTTAAAACTGTAGATTCAATTATGATAGGTAATGCACATAAAAAATTGCTAAACTTTTAGGTCCACAATAAAATGGCCCACATTTGATCAATCAACCATTTTCAACACACATAGACCGATGAATTTGCAGTCATCCAACCTAAAACTAATCTGACCCTGGTCCTACCCATGGATTCAATTATGATAGGTAATGCAACTAGAAAATCGATAAGATTCTGGATACAAAAACAAATGGTTTGCCTTTGATCAATCCATGATTTTCAACTCACTTTGTCCAATAATTAGCATTGATTTCAAATTAAAATTGATCAGTCCTTGGTCCAGCCATTGGATTCAATTATTACAGGTAGTGCACCTAAATAATTGATAAGCTTTTAGATGAAAGACGGCCCACGTTTGATCAATCTACCATTTTCAACACACTTAGTCCAACAAATTAGCAGTGATTCCAACTTAAGATTTATCTGACCTTCGTCCAACCATTGAATTCAATTGTGACAGGTATTGCACCTAAATAATTGATATTTTTACGTGAAAAATAAATGGGCCTCTTTTGTTCAATCCACCATTTTCAACATAATTATCGACTAGACAGTGATTCCAACCTAAATCCAATCTGACCCCGGTCCGTGATGCACCTAAAAAAATTGATGAACTTTTACGTGAATAAATAAACATCTATGATCAATCTATCATTTTCAACACACTTGGTTCAAGAAATTAGCAATCACCCCAACTCAAAACCAATTTGACTATTGGATTCAATTATGACAGTAATGCACCTAAACAATTGATAAAATCTTAGGTGCAAAAATAAACGGCATAGAAAACCCGATGCTTATAGCATCCAATCAATCATTCGCCATTTGCATGCTAAGCTCCTATGACTATGAGACGTAGAAGTTGCAAGCACAGGAAGGCTAGAGGTTGGTTGTCATTGGTTGATGATATGAGGGGTAAATACGACTATTATAATATATTAAGCTGAAGGGTTTTGAAGATAATTTTGACCATAAATTCTAATTTTGACTGGGAGTTATAACTCCCCACTTCCAATATATAACCCGCACTCATTTCATCCACTACATGTAACCACCTCTTCTTCCCACTTCTCACTTTTCTGCGAGAACTTCATTTCTATCGCTATTATAATCACCAAATCATTGTCATAAGTATTTCAGGATTGATTTTGCGTAATCCGAGTTTCTCTTAATAAATCAATAAATATACTTTTCAATTATTGTTGAACACGCTCATGCTAAGCACGGGTTGTTGTGCTAGTCTATCTTTTAACTAAATAGAATAGGGGTAAAATTGTCAAAGCACAAAGAATTGGAGGGAATAAATGGTAGTAGTTATTGTTGGACCGTCTAACTCCTAGTTAAGGGAGGTTTTAGTGACAACATAAAATGTAGGGGCTTTTTCAAGGTTTTGCAAAAATACACGGGCCTTTCTGTAAAAAACTCTAAATTAAAACTACTTGCTTTACTAGGTTTTAGACCGTAGTAGCACTACTATTTTCAAAATAGCACAGTGGCCTTAACTGCTATGGCCAATAGCGTAGTGGCCGCTATTTTGAACCATGCTCCTCACAAGTTTCCAAATGAAAAAAATGAAGTCCAAGGTAAGAATAAAGCTTTCCCACATGAAATCCAAAAAAAAAAAAAAAAAAAAACACACGAACTCCACCATACATTGTTAAATTCTACCTCATACTTGCTAAAAAGTTACTGTCAAGAGTCGACCCAGATAAGAAAGGATTATCTTTATATTTACAATCTATTTCTTAGAATCACCAAAAAGAAAAAAAAAATCATGATATCATCCACAAATTCAAGATGAGTTATGTATACTTCAGAATGATCTGTCAAAAACAATCTTCACGTAGATCATGAGTGTCAAACTCTTTTTACCTACGTATTATCACAACTGTGCTATGTGGACCATCCGAGTTGGATAGGAAAATCGTGAAGATGAGTTAACATTCCATAGAAACTACTTAAAACTTCCCTCCTGTAAACTATCACATCATAATTACTTTGAGATTTTAATTATTTGAATATTCTCATGAACAACAATTAAAAGAAAATTATCAAAAAAAAAAAAAAAAAGAAGGTTGATCAAGCACTTAAAAAAACAGAAATGACAAGCTAAGATCACTACCTTTGCCCTCAGAATACGACCAAGTCGTTGGGCCTCTTGACGTCGTGATCCGGCATGAGATGAGATCTGGATAATCACATTGGCCTCAGGAATATCTATTGAGTTATCTCCCACCTGAAAAATTATAAATTTTAGCAACAAACAAAATTATACTGGTTTACTCATAAATAAGAGGAATCCTCCTCAAAGAAACATAACAGGATGTGACGGGGCTTTAAAAAAATGAGCAAAAACAGTTACAATTAAATTTTACTTTTAGAGAAAACAGGCAACCTTTTATTCAAAAAAGGCAAACAACAAAATGTAAACAGGACAACTAGAGGTGACCACCATATACAATGATTTCTAGAACATCTCCCCACAATTGCTTAGAGGCTTGAAACCCTAATTGTTAAATTCTGTTTGAAGAAGTCATTTCTGGATGTGTTACCCACATAAATATTGATATTCCTCTCTTTCCAAAAGCCCTAAGAATATGTTGAAAGGGAGGATACACCATGAGATGTTTTCTTGTGGAGACCATCCATCACAAAAGCCTTGTCCTAGATATTGGAATCAGCTACATGAATTTTGTTTCTCCATTCAACTCTATCCTAGGCCAAATCCTCAAATATGTTGCACTTCTTCGTATCTATTCTTGCTACCTCCATCCATTTCTTCTTCGGCCTACCCATTTTCCTTGAAGGGCCATCAACCTGTATAAGAAAAAAAAGGCATCATTGTTGGCCTACATTGGACGTGTCCAAACCATCTCAAACAAGTCTCTCCTAATTTATCACCTATTGATACTACCCCAAAAATGCTCCAAATGCACTCACTTTCTATTCCTTCATAGTTTTTGCCACATCCATCTTGACATTATTATCTTTGCTACAGTCATTTTTGTTGTGTCGTTTCTTGATTGGCCGACATTCTACTCCAAAGGTCATGGCTGCTCTAATCATCGTCTTCTAAAAATTTTCCCTTTAATCTTATTACTATGCAGCCATCACAAAGATCTCTACAAACAAGTCCCGACTTCAACCATCTAGCTCTTATCCTACGTTTGAATCCTCTTCAATCTCTCCGTCTTACTAATTATAGTGCCAAGGTATCAAAAGCAAGAAGAAATATCTTTACGGTATCTTTTGAGCCTCAACTCTCATAGGACTTATTCATTTTGCACACCCCCACTAAAGTCGCAATAATTCATATATTCATTCTTCGTACAACTTATTTAAAGCCCTTGGATTCTAAACCCTCCCTCCAAAATTTCACATTCACACCATCTCTCAATTCTTACACCAATATTATATAATCTGCAAGCAACATACACAAAGGTATATGAGTAATTAACTCGTCCATAATCACTAAAAAAAGTTAAGGGCTTAGACCTAACCTTTGATGGAAATTAATTGGCACTGGAAACTCACCTTCCTCTCCACATGAAAGTTCTCACACGAGTTATCGCTCCTTTATACATGTTTTTGATGATGTTAATTATAACATCTGGGACACTCCTTTTATCTAAAAACCACTAAATCATCAAATCTCTTGGTACCCTAGCATAGTTTTCTCTGGATCAATGAAGACTGCATGAAGATTTTTTTCTATTCTCTCAATATTTTCCACTGATTGTCTAAGTGAGAAGATAGCTCCCATAATTGACCTCCCTAGCATGAAACCAAGTTGCTTTTTAGATATCTTGGTCTTTTGTCCAAGTCTTTGCTCCGTTACTCTCTCCTATAGTTTCTTTCTTTTTTTCTGAACGATAATGGAAACTTTATATTAATGAAAGAGAATTACAAGACTCCACCAAAACTGGAAATAAGAGACCTACACGGTTATACCCACAAAAGAAGAATAAACAAGTCATTACATAGTCTAAGCAATCAAAGGAAAACCCTTATCTGCCCCTTGGTTCGCTAGAGAGTCCACCATAGCATTGGCCAGCCTCCTAACATGCTTAGATTTGACAAAACCTTGGGAAGACATATTTGATTTCCACAAAGAGGAAATGGAGCCTTCAAGAACCCCCATTGTTGGAAATCCAAGAGATAGCATTTGAGGAGTCACTCTCAACTACTACTCTCTCCTATAGTTTCACGGTGTAACTAATAAATTTAGTCCTATGATGATTGGTGCAACTTTCCGCATCTCCTTTGTTCTTGTATATAGGTACTACAACACTTCTCCATTCATCCAGCATTTTCTTTTTCCTTCTTCATATCTTATCGAAGAGCCTAGTTAAAAAATAAAAATAAAAATAAAAACCATCTAATTTCTCCGAATAAAGTATGTAGAAGGTATGTCCTACTAATAAAGTATCATCTCTCATTCTTAAGCCTCTTATAGAATCTTTATTCAAAAATTTGTTAAAATATTCTATCCATCTTTCTTTAATTTCATTGTCCTTCACTAAAACCTTTAGTTCCATCGCCCTTTATACATTTGACATGATCTAAGTCCCTACTATTCCTTTTCTATATTCTTGCAAGCTTGAAAATATCTCTTTCTCCTTCTCTTGTTCCCAAATTATTATATATGACACCATACGCTTTAGGCTTCACATCACTTACTACTTTCTTGACTTCTTAGACATTTCATAATTTTTAATATTCGCAGTCCCCTACTAAACTTTGTAGCAACGTCTTTCTCTTGCAAAGTTTCCTGAACCTCTACACATCAAGTTTCTTTATCAGTTGTTTCCCTTTTGACTCTCCAAGCATCTATTTTGCAACCCTTCTAATACAATCAGTCATTTGGTTCCCATATCACCGAAGTTTCTCACTCAGAATTTCATTCTCCCTCTTGATCGCTTTATGTTTAAATGTTGGAAGGCACTTTTTACTTAATATCCTTCTTTCTCCTTTCAAATATAAACATATAAAACTACTATCCTATGTTGTATGGTAAAACTCTCTCCAGAACTTTACAATATTTACAAGTTAGTCGGTCATGTTTTCTAAGTAGAAAAAAGTCCATCTCCCATTAGTTCCACTCTTATAGGTAATTATGCTCCTCCCTCTTTTTGAAGTAGGTGTTTGCCTTTTCAAAGTCAAATGCCAACACAAATTCTAAGACAGTGTCTCTCAACTCATTCCTTTCTTCAAATACTTGTCCTCCATCTACTCTCATATCCTCTCCTTTCATACATACCCATTAAAGTCCCTCTTAGGAAAAAAAATTTCACTAATTGGAATTTCTCATATTAAACCATCCATCTCCTCCCAAAATTATATTAAAACTTTCATCTAATCCCGTTTGGAGTGCGTAGGCACTAAAGGAATATTTCTGGCATTTTTCTTTCCTGTACAGTAGAGTTTGTAGCCATCAGTGAGCTCCTTGTTTTATCTCCTTCTCACTTTGTTTCCTGCAAACATGCTACATTAACTCTTCTTTGCATTGTATTGGCCAACTCCATGCTCGTCCCTGTCAAAGTTCCTATATTCCAAGTAGCAAGTTGAATCTTCCTCTTCTAGACTAATTTCTTTACCCGCACTCATCCAGATTGGTACATGGCCCCTTACCTACTTCTCACTCCAACCAAGCATTGTTGCAATGCATCACTTACAGGGAAAAATACCATAAAATGATCACAAAACAGTATTTTCTTAAAAATCATGTACGGGTTGTGAAAAGTTTTATGCAGGCTATCAACCTACCCAATGCAACCAGCCTCCTTTATCCGGGCTTGGGACCGCTATTTGCAACAACTGTTGAAGATCTTGTGGAAATCATCCCAACAAAGAAGAAAAAGAAGATTCTTCCTCGTGTGGGAGAGAGAGAGATTCTTCACCAACCTTCAGATTATTAAATTTACAAAGTACCTAAATCTTTGAAGAAATGGACTAAACCAAGAGATAATATAATGAAAACGTGAATCTCCTAAAGCATGCATTTAAATAGACTTACAAAAATGTGTGGAATCACAAATATTTCATCTTTTTCTTCGTCAAAAATAAAACTTCATCTTTAACAGCTTTGTAATGGGATAGATATAGTTGAGATTTTAGGGCTACATTTTGAAACAATTCTTATGATCTAATTTTGTTGTGAATAGCCTAACAAGGAAACCTAATCATTATCACATAGGAAATCCTAATCACCTTTCTAACTCTAGCCTAAAATAACTCAATTTAATCTAATTTTAGATTAGGAACTTAAACCCATTGATCCAAAATTACAAATAAACCGCTTTTCTCAACATTCCCGCTCAAGTGAGTACATAGATGCTATGTCCAACTTTGGATTAACATCATATATCCGCTTCCTTCTGCAACTGCATGGTAACGAACTCGGTCAGGTTGATCTTCATTTCACAATAGCCTTTGACGAATCTTCGATCTGTTCTTGGAACTTGACTAACGAAGTTTATAAAAACTTCCTATGCTCTACATAATTTACACACTCAGAACCACTGCTAATTTGGAATGCATCTTGGTATTCTACACAGCATATCTGAAGAGGTTGAATACTGCATAACGTTCTCATATAAAACCATTAACTTCCCATTTACTTGGATTCACACTACCATGTAACTGTGGAATATTCATAGAGCTTTCTTCCCTTGACTTGAATAATCATAACTTTCATTATGAAAACAAATAACCTGATCCAAAGTGCTAAATAATCTCCCACAGCATAACTCTGATTTGTTCACAATAAATATAACCCCTTTTTTCTCGGCTGACGTCTTTCCAAAATGCCCATTTTTTTGTGAAATATTTTTTTACGCCAACAATTGCAATCTGATCTAGTAGCTACCAACAGACTCAAAAAGAGCACGTTGCATAATGATGGATTCTATAAGACAAACGGTGATCAACAGCAAAAGATAATGATCGTGTAAGTTATCAAAAGAGATGAAAGGTTTATACTTACTAATGTTAACAATAGCTTATAAAAGGCCATGCAATTGTGGGGAGGGCTTTAGAAATATTAGGAGAGATTTTATTTGAGAGATATTAGAGAAGTTGAGTCTTGAATATTTGAATAGGTTTGAGTTTGAATAAGAATTTAAGTTTGGATCTGAAGTCTCATTATCTGTTCTTCCTTTTATAAATTGGGATCTTTTCTCCTGATAAAGCAACGGTGAAGTTTATGAAGATTTAGCGGTTTGGGTTTGTTGACGAATACAAGGACATGAATAGAAAAAGGAATAAAATGTAAATAGTACATGTACAAGCATACTTGCAAGAAACCCAACTGTCCTTGCAGCTTTGGTTTCCTAGTGCATAGATACTTTGTGAATCTTCTCATTTATGCTGCGTAAAGTTCTAAAAATTGGAGTCACCCTCGAGTCAAGTAGACTCGGCCATGTCCCAAATTAGACTAAATTAAACCCTAGAGCCTCATAACCTTTAAAAAATATGAAAAATAGCTAAAACATTGAAAACAGTGTTTTGTGAATCTAGAATTCTAAGACTTGCTACTTCTCACTCACTAACAATGAATTTAAGAAGTTATAAGCAAACACATTTATATCTCACTTAGCTGGATGAGTGGTACCTCTCATCTCGATATGTCCTTGATTATGAACTTTTACAAATAACCCCTGGCCTCTCATAAACATAAAAACACCTATATGAGAACAAAATTACAAGTAACTATATTTCTCTCCACCAGCAGTAAGTCAGTTGACTTTCCACTATGCTTTTCCAAAAAAAAAAATCCAGTCAAGGTCCAATGACAGAACAGGAAAAAAAATGTAGCTCAATTTTAAGCTGCATTTTTACAAAAACAAAAGAGGAAAACAGTAATACAGCATACCTTAGAAAGAAAAACAGTGTTCACATCTGGACTGTGCTTGAATGCGTAGAGGATTCTAGTCCTCTCAATATGGCTGAACAAAACCAACAGCCAATAATTAACGCATAAATGACAGATTGAGTCAAACAAGCTCTGGCAAAAAACAGTTCTTGACTGTGGTCACAAAACCTTGTTGCACCATAGATCATGGGTTTCCGGAGCTTCATTGCATACTCAGTGAGTGCAAAAAGATTATCAGCAAAAACAATTATCTTATCACCACGCTGCTGTTCATGAAACCGTATCAGAAACTCGCAAGCCCTGAATTTATTTGGATTCATCACATATAGTGCCTGAAAAGAACAGCATATCGTCATGGGATACGTAGCACAAGCAACCAAAATGCACCGATGAAATATAAGAAATTACTGGTACAATTGAGAAATCCCCTTCTAAAGACACAGTAAAGAGGAACCGAAACACGGACATATGTTTATTTAGGTATTCTCATTTGTCCTTGTAGTTCTCTATACTAGTTTACTAAACTGCAGCAGCCAACACCTGCCATTCCAATGAAAACAAGAACTATAAAGGTCTTTTATAGAATGAGCTCATTGGCAGATATGAGAAGTACCATGCTCCTTGGGATAGATAATCATATTAGAGTAATATCAATATAGGTAGGCATAGTCATTGGAATATCAACATAATACTGTTCAGTGTTCACTTGAGGACCATACTACTTGGAATACCATTTTAATACTATTCACCTGAGCAGTACCGTACTCCTTGGAATACCATTTACCACCACACTCCTTGTAACACCCCGACCCTTCCTAACCGTGTTTAGTGTCTAATTAACCTTAATTAGATGCCTAATGTATTGTTTTGGATGTGCATGTGATTGGATAGGTAGTTTGAGGACCTTTCTGTAATTTTGGGTTTATGGGTTTCGTCACATGCGTTTTCAGTTTTACGCAGATTTCCGGTGCATTGGGTAGAGCATCTCTTGTACTTCGAATTTCGTGTTTTGACCCGACCAATCTGGACCCATCTTGGCCCAATTCCAGCCCAAAAGCCCATTTATACCATTACCCATTTGATGTTGGACTTGCATGCAAAACTGAGAAAATCCCATTTTTAAACAAAACCCATCCCATATCAGCCGATCCTCATTTCCTTCTTCTGCTGGAGTTCTTCCCTACCTCCTTTCTCTTCTTCTTCTTCCATTTGCTCGCAAACAGCCAGGAGAGTTCTTGCATGTGGTTTGGCCCAAGCCTAGGTGCTTGGCTACCATCCCCTTCATCTTCTCGTCATTCTTCCTCAAACTCATCTCCATCTTCTCTCTACTTGCCCCATTGGTAAGCAAATCCTTTCTAAACCCTTCATCTTGCTTTGAATTGCTCATTAGAAGCTATGTAGATTGCACGCATGTTGATCTAAGCGCATTTTGCTCATTCAACATTGTAGGGTCTCTTGGTTAGCTAAGATGGGCTTTGAGAGCTTGGTTTGGGTAAGGAGAGCTTGGTTTTGGTGAGTTTTGATTTCAAGCATCACCAAGGCAAGTAAAATATCTATAAATTATACATGTGATGCTCTCTTTGATTTCCAAACATGACTTATGCTTAGATTTCCCAATTTTAGCTCAAATGTGTGTTCTTAGCTCAATTGTGAAAAGTGTATGTGTTTAATCCTTCATGTCTTAGGTTTGGTAGATTTAATGAGCTTTGGAAGCTCTTTACTTGTGGATATGATGCCTTGATAAGGCTGGAAAAGGATGGGTGACTCCCCCCACCTGAAACAGAGTTTTTAGACTTAAATCGTGCATTTTCTGAAGGTAAACTCAGTACCTAACATTTTGCAGAATTTCGACTTATGGTCAGCTTACGGCTAACCGTAAGCCAACAGTAAGGTGACCGTGGAGTCCCAGTTGAATTTTGGCAGTCAGAAACGCAGAATGTGACATTTTCTCAAAACTGCACTGCGGTCGGCCTACGGCTAACCATGAACTAGCCGTGAGGTAACCGTAAAACCCAGGATTTTTAGGTGGTTTTGGACCTAGTCTTGGACACTAGTAATGGAACCAATGGACCTTAAATCATGCATAATGGGCCCCTAAACCTATGTGGGCATTGTTTGAGCTATCATACACCCACATGGAAGCCCGTATCTTGGTATTCGTGTACTCCAAGCCAAAGGTGTTGACCTAAGGCATTTGACGTCCCTAAATGAGTGTAATGCCATGAGTTATGTAGCCCAAAGACATCAAAGGCACTAGGATTACACAAAGTTGGACGGTGAAGCCAAAGGGCATTCCCAAACCCTAGGATTTGCTCGTCATTAATCCTTGACTCGTCATATGACCTTTATGCATGCATTTGACTCTCGTTGCCAGTATTCTTGTATGACTTGTTTCATACTCTCGCATTTATCTTGTTTAGCTCTATGTACCTTGTTATGTACCATGTTCATGTCTCCTTACGTTCTTTATGCTCGTATACATCTGTTATGCCATGTTACACATTATGATTATGTCTTGGCTCTATGCCACAATATGCCCATGCTATGTACATGTTACCATGTCCGTTTGACACATACATTCTATTCCTTGAGTCAGCACCACTTAGCTTCTATCCTATCTCAGTCAAACCCAGTTGAGTGTGGATTTAGTACGCTTTATGGACTAGCTGCGGTTAGGTTAGGTTATGGGAGCTTACCGGTGCTCCAGGTCCACAATGGAGTTTGTGGGCCCTATGCCTCCTAGTAGTACCATCATATTATGTTATGTTATGTTCATGGTCTCATTTAATTCATGTTTAATGCTTTACTTGGGAGAATATAGGTCATGTGGACATGCCAATTTGCTAAGCCTTTATGTACCATGTTATTTATGATTCTCAATGTTCATGCTTATTCATGCATTAATTATGCCTAGTTTACATTTCTTGAGCTCACATGATCTCGTCTTTATTATTCATTTGTTTTACATGCCATGCTTTATATTCGTTTATCTTTATTGACTTTATGTCTAATGATGCTATACTTGGCGTTACAGGTGAGGAACCGGACGGCCTTGCCCAGGAGGCTGAGGAGGAGACTCCTTAGCAGTTAGCTGAGTGGACCGCAGATGATGTCTTCTAGATATCCATATGCTCAGTGCTGGACGACAGTTTACCCTTGACCCTTGGCCTGGATGGCCATTCTAGTTGTTGAGACTTGTTTCATTTATGGGTGGTAAACCATAACTATGTGTTATCTTTTGCTTCCGCTATTTCTTTCTCTTTTCTCTAACTTCAAACTTTAACTTTTAATGCTATCTCATGGACTGTTTTATGCTCTTGATTATTGTTCAAATATACTTTGGATGGAGTATGTTGGATACCAAACATGTGAATTATACAGGTTGTGTTTACATAGGTTTTACAGGAAGTTGAAATGTACCAATTTGTGATGGCATGTATGACCTCACACGTGAATTCCTGTGGGAACCCGTTCATGGGGATGAATGTACAAAGAGTCGGTGACTCAAATCCCCATGCGGACGTGTCGCACCTCGGGAGTCGTGTATTCTCGGGCTTGGAGCGTGACACTCCTTGAATACCATCTTACAAAAAGGCTATATTCCAGCTTAGAGAATTAGAAAAGTACACGATAGCAACTTAAACAAGTACAAGATATGAGATGGAGCAAATGGACTGAACTTTCGGAAAATTATGAACTGACATTTTTTCTTTCAAGAGTACACTAAAATTTCATGTTTTCTCTTCTTTTTTTTCTTTTTTTTTTTTCCATTCCACTCCATCTAAAAGTGAAGATGTTCACCAACTTCAAACAGAGAAGAATGTTCACCAACAATTATCATACCAGTAGAATCTCTCTTCCAGCTGTACACATCTACGAATTGTTTAGGACGCTGCTGGCGGAGTTGCTTATAGTTTATGAGTGTCATTTCTCATTTCATAATTTTCATATAAAAGCACACACCTGATATAACTACACTAGGGCTTAGGAATACACTGAACATTTTGAGAGGGTATCTTTGGCTGTATATCTACATATGCATGATGGTTGATGGGCACATGTACTGATGACATGATCCAATGGCAACAAAGAAAATGAACAGGATGAATTATCATTTAAGAAAATTCCTAATTGATAGGCATTTTAAAGAGAAGAATTCTGATTTTGACCTGCTTTTTCTTGCTATTTTCTTTCTTCAAGTATTCAGCAAAGAACTCTTTTGTCATTGGGCACCATACTTCCGCACATTGGACATTTGCAATAAACCCACCCTTAACCAAATCCAACCAATTTGCTTCATACAATTTGGGACCAATGAGGAAGTTCAAATCAGTGATGCGCTCATCCTCTCTTACAAGTGTGGCTGAAACATGCAAACCAGTCCAAATATAAGCAGACAAAAATATTTGCAAATTGTAAAGTAGCCCACAAATTTGAATATAATGCAGACCAGTAAGCCCAAGTTTGCAGTGAGATTTAGTAATACTGATAACCTTGCGGAACATATGCGCAGGAACCACATGCACCTGCAATCCAGAGCAGTTAGAAACAAATGTCAGAAACTTTAGAGAACTCAGGTGCATGATTATAGAAACAAAGGCATATAATGTATAATAGTTAAAAATCATAAAGACAGCTTAAGAGTATCCAATGGCCTATAGCAGAGCGAAATTATAGGGTCCTGAAGAATCAGATGATGTAGAATATCCATAGTTCCTATTCATAACAAAGGTCTAAATGAAATCAAGATGACCTCATCCATGAGAAGTAATCCCCATTCTCTATTTCTTATTTCTTCAATGATTTTCTCAGACTCTTCAGATCGTTTACCACCAAAAGCAACCATGTTGTAAGTGGTCACAACCACACCAGCATTGCCACGAAATCTTTCTTTACTATCAGATGTAAAACGGCAAATCTGATCATCTCTTATAGTGGACCATAGCTTGAATTGGAAAGCCCACTGATCCACCGAAACAGCATTTGTGGCTAAGCAAAGGCAGCTCTTTCGTATTCGGCAGGCTGCAGAGACACCAACTAGAGACTTCCCAGCACCACAAGGGAGTACGATAATGCCCGATCTTGCCCTACCTGCAACTCAAGCAGTGTTAGGACTTAGGACATCACAGTAGCACTTTTCTACACAAATAACAATTTCATTCAAAATAGGAGAAAAAGATTATCACATGATTCTAATTAATATAAAAGAAAACATTTATGATTAAGAATGCCTAGAAAGTATTTGAAGAAGAAAAAAATACATATAACAGGATTGCTTCGCCCTCAGCATCCTACAAGAAAAAAAGACAACATCATGATCAATGCAGGAGTTAAGACTCTTTGGCATCCGTCATTCCATTCAGATGACGCCTTATAAGTTTGAAGATTGGCTCACAAATTGGCATTATTGTGGGACAAAGCAATGTAGATGGGGGGTCCAATAATTTCTATGGATGGTCGTTTGTCTGCTGCCTTTGCCCCCGCTGGATAGCTTTCAAAAGATGCAGGAAGATAGAAGGAAATGCAATCACTTCAGCCGATCGAATGGGTTGAGTGATGGCAACCATGGTTTAAAATCTCAGTTTCGGTTGCGGTATCGGCCGGGCCGAAAAACCGATATGATATCGGTATCGGTCCGTTGCGGTGCGAATTTTTTTTTTAATCCAAAAAAATTCGCAAAAATATTCAAAAAATCCAGAATATTAGAAAATGCTGGAAAACGATATTTTTTTCCATTAGTAACAACAATAAATCAAAATCTCGGTCACCTTAAGTTATGAGTCATGTCTGTATTGCAGTTCGCTGTCTTCTCCAGTATTTCATATAATGCAACCATTATTGATGCTCATGATCAATTTATTAGTGTAAAATATAAGAAAATAAATATAACATATCAATCATCATTTAACACTAACTCAATCATCAAATAAGTTGTGAAATTCAAGACCCTGAAGATGACATATTAAAATCAGAAACATGATATGATAGTGAGATCGATAAATCATAAAGCACTTGGGCATCAAAAGGTTCATGGTTTACCTGAAATAAGAGGGGACTAGTAGAGTGTAGAGACTAGAGAGAGATTGGTGAGTATGAGTGTATTACACACTATTAATAATCCTTTAGTATCACAAATATTCTAACAAGTAACAACAATTTTTTTTAGAAAAAATAAAGATTTAAAAAATCATTTTGAAAATTCTAAATATATAGATCTAGCATAAAAGTACGTAGATCAATCATTTACACACCATACAATGATCATGAATCATTAAAAGAACATATTTATGATGAAATCCCCAAAAAATGATACATTATAATTCAAATATAAAAAAATCCGAAAATAAAAAAAAATTGGAAAAAAAAGTTCAAAATCATGTGTATGAGTAGATCTAACATGAAAGTATGTAGATCTAACTTCTAAAAATCATGTGTATGTAGATCTAACATGATTTCTATGCTTCATTTAAAAAAAAAAAAAAAAAACACATAATAAAATGTTTTTTTCTCTTACCTTAGATAATATTTTCTTCAAAAAATAGATGTGGGATTTGAAAATATCCAAGAGGGATGTGTGATGGAGTATGGCTGCTGCTATGGGTAGAAAGGAGATGAGAAGAGAGGAGAAGATGATGACGATAGGGAAAAAGATTAAAAAAGATAGATTTTTACCATTTTTATCTCATCTCGGCCGATATTTTCAAAATATCGGCCAAGATATCGGTTCCGCCGATATGAAGATCATCTCGGCCGATATAGGCCGAGATTTTGGCAATATTTACCGAGACCGATATCTCAATGAGATATCTATTCGGTATCGGCCGATATTTTAATCCATGATGGGAATTGACCAATGACGAGAGCTCAACAAAGGACTCATTTCCATAGTGGGAGCGTATGCGAGGAGCTAATCATGAGCGGCAATCAGGTGGTATCAATATCATCATTTTCGTATAGATATGGTTCATTTAGCAAAGTCACTAAATCTTCAACTACACAGAACAAGAAAAGTCTATCACCCAGGGTTTCATGTGGTATATGCTTGCCCCACCCCTTTTCAACCCATGAAAACTATTCAAAGGCTCTGAAAACAGGTTTCACTCTGCATCCGCTTCCTTATGTCGGTTAAACCAATAGATTTGCAGACAACGGACTTCCACACAAGCCCTAACTCTAGGGCCTGGATCAAAACTTCACAGAAAGGCAAAAAAGGTAAAACAAGAACTCATGTGAAATAGCCTTATTTGAACAGTTGATTAAGATGCCCAATATTCAAAGAAATTGGGGGTGGTGAGAAGATGATAACCAAGGATTTTTCAAACTCACGTTTACATAGGGAAAACCATAAGCATAAAATTGGTCGTGCAACCCTTATAATGGTGTACATATAGTGTTTAACATAAATGATGCCCTAAAACATGATAGTACATAGAAAGTCCTAAATATCCCTGATGTAGGACAAACCCATGGTCCCCATGAGTAAACCAATCTATGGGCTAGCCCATCTATCTTAATCTAGTCCACTGGGACCAGCCCATCCATTTTATGTTTTATTTTATTTTATTTAGGCTAGCAATGTTTCATGGTTTATGTTTGGAGGATAAATTTACCCAGAAAATCCCCTTAAAAATGGGATCCACAACTAAGAACCCAAAAAATCTTTAATATCAGTGAAGGACCACCCACCCAAATTTCAACTTTCATTTTCCGTTTTTACCCTAAATTTGCTGATCTCAAAGAAAACATAACACCATAAACCCTTTTCCCAAATCGACTTGAAAAAGAAAGAAAGAAACAGAAGAAAGAGAAGAGAATTGATCAGCCAAGGAACCTTCCCTTCTGTTGCAGGTCGGGTCCGTCGCCACCTCATCCCACTCCATCACCATCTTTGGCTCCACAGCGATGCCCCCGCTTCATTTGTAGCCACTGCCCAAATCAGTCGCCCAAGTCTCCGTTTCTCTTCATTGCCCTTCCACTTTTTCCCCTTCTTATTTTTTTTATATATTTTTTTCCCATTTGCAGCTATCGTAGCCATATAATGCAATCCTCCCAGTTCTCATCACTTCTTCCATTTCCACCATCTCTCTCAGTTCCCATCACTTCTACCATTTTTCATTTTCACCACTTGTGCACCCATTGTAACCTGGAACTCATTAGAACAGTCATTTTTTCTCCATCTTTTTATATAGCTTCCATCTAGTAGATTTTTTATAAATTCCTCATCACTCATCTAGTTGCAACGTTGATGTATGAGTCTCTCTGCCTCTGTTATTTTTTTAATATGGGTTTTTTCTTTATTTTTTAAATAAAGAAAGGTGAAAAGAATATTATACTAGAGGTTTGAGAGAGGAGGGACAAAGGAGCTGATGTCCTTGAGATGATGAAAAGTGAAGGTGTGTTGCCTTCCATGTGCTTGTTGAAATGCCTAGGTGAAATTTTCTTAAACTTCTTTCTATGGAGTACCCTTTTTTTTTTTTTCATTGATGTCTAAAGTTGAAGTGGGGTAAGCTGAGTTGAGTTTTCTTTTGAAGTTGAACCTCAGCCTTATGTTAAATAAAATAGAAGTGCAAACTTTGTAGAGTATTGACAAGGCAATGAAGGATCTAGAGATGACAAAGAAGAGCACCAATGGGAGCCACATGAACATGGCTAATCTGGCAAGTGGGTATTTTGTAATTTTGTATTGTTCATTTTGTGACCTCTTAATGGTCATTGTATAAACTTAAACAGGTCAATTTGTACTCTCGAAATGGATAATTTGTAAACTGGTAAAAGTTATGTGAGTTATTTGTGGTTATAAATGTGATTTTTTTGGATGGCATCTTTAAATTTTAATTGTATTTTGAATGCTGGATAGGTTGTTAATTTGGAACACTCTTTGATGGTTTAATTTTGTTAATGCCTATGATTAGAATGTGGTTGTTGTTTATTTTGAATGTCGAATATGTTGTTCTTATTGATAGTGGTTGTTGTGTATAGTCGTTGATTTTAATGGGAAACAGGTTTTTATGTGGATGGTTATCGTTCTTTAATGTCTATTTTCAAATTGTGGGTGGTTGTTGATTTATTTGTAGTACAGATTTTTCATTGAATGTGGATGTGGCTGGTTATTGCTTTGAAAGTAAAACAGGTTGTTGATGTGGATGGATGTTAATTTGAGTAGGAAAGAGGTTATTAATGTGGATGGATGTTGATTTGAATGAGGAAGAGGATGTCATATAGATGATGCTAAGTTTTCAATGAGGAAGAGGTTCTAAATGTTGATGGATTGTTGATATAAATGAGAAACAGGTTGTTAATGTGGAACATTCTGTTGTTTATTTTGAATGAGGAATAAGTTGCTATTATTGATGGTAGTTGTTGTGAATTGTTTATGTGGATTGTGGATGATGGATGTCGTTGGTTTTTTCTTTTTTTAAGTTAAACATGTCACTAGTATCACTGGGAAAGATTGTAGATGATGCTAAGTTTTCAATGATGAAGAGGTTCTAAATGTGGATGGTTCATATCTCTGCGAAACAGGTTGTTACTGTGGAACATGTTATTCATGTAGAATAGGTTTTTCAGTGAGGGCTAATGTGGATAAGTGTATATATCTTAACTTGTGACAGATTTGTTTATGAAATTGTTTATGTGAATGATTAGTTGTTATTTTAAAAGTGAAACAAATGTTAATATAATGAACAGGTTGTAGATGATGCTAGGTTAGTTATGATAAAAAGGTTCTAAATGTGGATGCTACATATCTATGGCAAACAGATCGTTGCTATGGAACATGTTGTTCATGTTAAACTTAATTTTCAATGTAGTTTTCCAATGTGGGCATGTTTTTGGAACAGGTTCAACAATGATTGTTGATGTGGATGGATAATTCGCATGAAAATTAAACAGGTTTTAACGAGGATGATTGTAAATGTGGGTGGTTTTTTTGGTCTATATTTGAATGTTTCAATATTTATTCAAAAGAACCTCTTCAATGCAATACAGTTTAATTTTTCCAAATAAATATGCGTAGTAAGGACTGAATGTTATGAGTACATATTCGTCGATTTCGATGAGTTTTTTGTTGATGTCAATGAATTATTTGTCAATATCGACAAATACTGTGTTTTAATGTGCCAACTAAAATTGGCTATCAGTTCATATTCGTCAGATATCGATTAATTATATGTTGGTATCGACGAATTATTATCGACATTGACGAATACTGTGTTATACTCTGTGAACTAAAAATTGGCTATCGGTCCATATTCGTTGATATAGATGAATTTTTTGTCTACGTCGACGAATGTTGTGTTTTATAGTGTGAACTAAAAAATGGCTAGCAGTGCATATTTGTTGATATCGAAAAATTATATATTGATATTGATGAGATTTTTGTTGATGTCGACAAATACTCTGTCTTACACTGAACTAAAATTTGGCTGTTAGTCCATATTAGTCGATATTGACAATTTTATATTGATATCAACGAATTATTTGTCGACATCAATGAAAACTGTCTTAGACTACGAACTAAAGAAAAGAGATGATGAGATGGAGATGAAAGTAAACAAGGGAGAGAACAAGAAAACATAGTGAGTTCATGAGATGAAAAGATGAAGGGAGAAGGACAGGAGATGAGAAGAGGTGTGGGTAAGATTGATGAAAAGAAGGATATGAATGGAGATGATGAAAAGAGATAAGAAAATTGGAAGATGCATGGGTTCAAGTGATGAAAAGATGGAGATGATTGAAGACGATGAGAATAGATGAGAAGATTGTCTAGGGTTGGAGATGATTAGAGGTGTGGGTTCGTTGAATGCATATGATAGTTTTGATGATGGGATGAAGAATGATGAGCTCGAACACATTTTCTTCTTCTTCTCTTCCTTTCCTTCTTCTTTCTCTCTTTTATCGATTCGGGAAATAAGGGTTTCATTGACATCGACGAATAAGGGGCAAAATGGGAAAGAAAAAGGGAGATTTAAGCAGGAGGTCTTCTTCTGATATTAAAAATATTCGGGGTCCTCAGCTGCGGTTCCCATTTTTAGTGGGATTTTTTTGGTAAGTCCCGCTTCATGTTTTTTATTTATTTAAGATGAGATGTTTTAATCTCAACCATAGCCCGTAGGATTGTTTAGGCAGTTGAGATTAGTCTAGGTTTGGGTTACCATGGAAAAATCACATTGACCAGATTATCCTAGCCATCCAAATTTGACTTGTCAGTATCAATAGAGACAACAAATCTAAGATGATACAATCATATGAGAGGTCATGTGAGATAAATAGAATTTTCTTTTGTTGTAATCAGTCTTTACCATCCACTCTTATAGGCTGTTGATTGGATGGTTAACAAAATATAATCAATTTGATTTTGGTAAGTTTTTCCTAGACGAAATACTTGGATTGATGGGTGGTATTGATGGATGATTGGAACTCCCCTGCATTTAATGGTAAGGCAGTGCACCTTGATACAGTTCATAGGAGACACATACTAAATGGTTCAAGAAAAGAGATTGGATTAGAAATGTGTATTTCAATTATCAAAGCATGAAAACTCTACCGCTACAAATTCCTTAATTCTAATGTACCACCCAAGAAACATACACTGAGTCATGCCATAAAAGAACTATGATCATAAGGAATCATATACAGGCATGAAGCTGGGTTTCGAGGATATGACACTGCTCTTTCTGAATTTTAGAACCTGGATACGGATATGGGTGTCCTATCCATTACATGATATTCATACATTATATTCAGATATTTAGAGAAAGTAATGCTTTTCTTCTTTAGAACATATTTCTGTGTTAATGAAATTACATTCATTTCTTTGATTCCTACAGAGAGAAGTAAGAGAACCATAGAACTGTACAAAAAATAGTGGACTTGGTACAATAAAATAAACCAAAATTGTACCCTCCAAGTATCTGTGCTGAATCAGCACCAGCACCACTATCATATCCAGCAGATGAGGGTAATCTTAGGCACATACAGGTATCCTGGGTGTCATAGATAAAGAACATATGATCACAGTGAATGCAATGAAGTGAATGAACTGGCCTAAGGAATGTGCAGTCCAATTATCAAGGCATGGAATTTGCCAACAGTACAATTTACAGTCAATCAAGCCCAGGAAAACACTTGCCACCGCTCCCAAACTATCTTCCATTATTCATCTCACAGCTGCTAAACAAGATTCCTTGAATGATAACAAAAGTTTCAGGCTTCTAAAGCGCTGAACCACTTGGTGGTTTGCTTTCCCATTAAGACTCTGAAACTTGGACTAGTGGTGTGACTTGGCCACCCTTGAGTCAGGTTATTACGGCCGATTTGGCTGAGTGGTGACCCAAATATTGTATGAGTTGATTAAACTCATCTCCGAAGCACCATCAAAACCCAATCAGAAACCCAGCAATCCTAAACTCCAATTCCAGAGCACAAATCCATTCACCCCAACATCTAGGCCACAACCGACCCTTCAAAAGCCCATTCGATTAAATAAATAAATAACAGAGAGAAGAAAGAGAGAGAAGAGGAGCAGAGCAAAAAAAAAAACAAGGTACCCGATCTCCATCAGCAACTCCGAGCATCGCCATCACCATCACCAGCATCGCCATCGTCCTACTTCTAGCTGCACCGGCACCGCCACCAGCCACCATCTCATCGCCCTTTGGAGCCACCGTCGTTGTCGCTCGTCAAGCTCTCCACCAGCCACCGCCTCTCACTGTACCTATTCTCTGCTTGAAGCAAGCATCCAGTAATCGTAGTGACGCGTTGACCACCAGCAACGGCCATCACTCTACAAGCACCGACATCGACCTCCCCCTCTCTCGTTGAACCACCAATACAGAAGCGAGCTTCTGTTTTCTTCCTTTTGGTGCACAGAACTCGAGACAAAAGAAAGCAGAATCACTAAACACGACCCGTGTTGACAATCGTTTGTGGGCTTGCAGTCAGGTCAGGTTCAATCCACCAGAAGTGTTAAAAAAACAAAAGGTGGCTTGAGCCGAGCCGGGACCCTCTATTGCTGTTAAGAGGTGGTAATTGCCACTACAGATCTCCTCGGTGAACATGAAGCAAGTGTGAAATGGTTCACTGCCTTTTTCATTTTCAGTTTGGATCTGATGGACACTATTCAATATTGACCCATTTACAAGTAGAAGCCCAGGTCGGACCAGGTCGGGTTTTGAGTCCAACCTCAACCCACATCCCAGAGAGCACCGGTCTCATTAAATTTGACGAGCAGGCGTGAGTAGTAACTTACATCATGACTGCATCTGCAGGGCCCAATCAACAATTGCCATGTATCAATAACAGCTGGTCAACGTGCAGTGTTCACCAATCCAATAGCTAGAAATTATTTTTGCAGGTATCTTCACCATCTGAATTCTGATCAATGATCTGCCTTCACTAGCAAGCTCCAATCGGTGAGTACTATACATCATTTCAGCTTGATAGTCAATAAGGAATTGCAAGATTTAGCCTCTAAATTCGACTATCAACTTCCAAGGCTTAAATATGGACAATGGTATGATGATAATAAAGCCTACTTTGAACAATTCATCAATTTGAGACAAGGAAAGTTGACAGTTGATAAATACTCTGATGAGTTTTCAAGGTTGCAAGAATTATGTGGATTAGATGAGGATGATGAACATCATGTAATTAGTTTATCAGAGGTTCGAGACCAAGCATACAAAAATATAAATGACTGCAAGGAATGTATGATGCATTTTTGGGAAGTAATCCATGTTGAGCACTTGATAACACGTTACCGTCTCTGAAAAGATAAGTTGCAAGAAGAAAAATCTCCACAAACAACAGAAGCCTATGTTATGGAGCCAATTGTGGAGAATGTCGGGGCTGTTATTGAGGAACAAAAATAAGAAACAGATGATTCCACAATAAATTCAGGTGAAGTGACAGACTAAACTCCTCCAAAGGATTCTACTTCAGATGAATGGAAAACAAAGGAACTGATAGTGTTGATCAAGAGCTACAGGCAGCAAAGGTAACTGACATGAACATTGAAGAGTTGAACATGGTTAAAAAGGAATCTGATCATCTGATGGATCTCAACATAGACCCACTTCCGGAATAGCAAGTTGAATCACGTGAAGAAAACACTATTGTTCCAGAGATTGCAAAAGAAGATCCAATAATAGAGGTTCCCTATATTGATTTCATCTTTGAGGATTGCCCATTACTACTTGAAGATTGTATACGGACAATAGAAATTAAATTTTGAAGCATCTAATGGTTACATCTCACATCCAATCAGATTTCAGAAATCAGAAGAAGCCATGGCTCCACTCTCCTTCTACATGGAGGGAAAAATCGACTCAAGCCTCCAAGCCATGTGAAGAAAACGAAGATAACTAGCAAATCGAAAGTTCATACATTGGATTTTCGATACTGGCGGACGTCTCCCCAAAACTCGAAGTCGAGTTCTCTGCAAGAAGGGGAGTTTTGATGTAGGACAAACCCATGGTCCCCATGGGTCAACCAGTTTGTGGGCCAGCCCATCTATCTCGACCCTGTCCATTGGGCCCAGCTCATCCATTTTATGTTTTATTTTATTTTATTTAGCCACATTTCATGGTTTATGTTTTTTATTTATTTAAGATGTTTTTCTTTTATATGTTCCATGGCAGCAAATAACAGTATTCAATTCTTCTTGTTGGCTGATCTTAGAATTGGGAATGGAGGCTTTCATGTCTGTTGAATGTAGATCATGAAGAATTGGCTATTCCTAATTACTTGGCAGCAGTTAGCCTTGAGAAGCCACACATATAAATTGCTTGACATCATACCTATGGACATTCTAAGATACGCCTCTGCAGAGACCACACAAGGAGGCACCTCAAAGGATAAAAATCCAATCAAGTGTATTAATCAAAAGTCTGAGATTGAATCTCTACAATGCAATATAAATGGGAAAAGCAAACTTAGGGACTAAGAAACCTAATCAAACTAGGAAAGTTCTTTTTTTTTTTTAAAGGATGATGATGTATTGTATTGCTCAAAGAACTGTACAGTATAAAAGAAATATACTGACTCAAAAAACCCCGCTACAAAGGAGAGAGCAAAAGGAGACCAGAAGGAATCCCAAAAAAGCCGGGCACAACCCGAAACCAAAACCTGGAATACCCGCCCAAGAACTAAAACACAAGCAATTACATGAAAATAGTCAAGTCAGTTTTGAGAACTCCCTCTTTGGCGAGTTTATCTGCTTCCTGGTTTGCCGATCTTTTAATATGGTGAAAAGGTACATTTAACTCCCATGAAAGACGGACCACCTCTTCAATGATATGAATAAAGTTCCAAGGAGGATTTGAAGATTGACTTGCCCACTAAATTACGCAATATGAGTCTCCTTAAAAATGTAGCCGCTGAGGAGTGAGTTTTAATGCTTCACGGATACCAGTTCTAAGTGCCAATAATTTTGCTTTGTTGATGGAACCAAAACCAGCCGGACCTGAATAAGAGAGAAGAATGGTCCCTTCCGAATCTCAAATGACACCCCCTAAACCCACGGGGCCGGGGTTTCCACAGGCACTACCATCAAAATTTAGCTTAAGAGAACCTGGTGGGGGAGGACACCATCTTGGTAGAACTCTATTTTGGGTAGGGTGGGAAAAGACCACTTCCTTCCAATTATGAATAATGGAATTGATGGATATGCCTTTGAAAAGAGGATCAAACTAGGAAACTTGTGCAAATTATAAACTATCCTACTTACAACTTTCTAAATAAAATTAGAAATCTAATGACAAATATATAAGGAAATAAAGATAAGAAATAAAATATTTCTAAACTACTTTGGGTCCCACGTGTGGACCACGGGCTTCCTTGTGACAGCTAGTCAGCTCTGCATCAAGTTTCTAAGTAATTGAAAGTCAGTGCTGGGAGATGACCTAGGATCAGATTTCTCGGGTATCAGAACACCACAATTATGCATGCATGATATTTGGAGCATATTTCTGTTGTTCCACATGCTTATGCATCAACATGATGCAATAACCCAAGAATTGAGAAGGCGAAGAAAAAGCATTGGAGTTTGGACCCAGCTCCTACTAAACATCAGGATTGTGACAAAAATGGTGCCTATCCAGAGGGAAAATCTGTGATCCCTTTTTCTAACTAGAAAACTGCCGCAACTAGATTTAACTTAAAAACTCATTAAAAAGCTTAAACATAGCCAACTGCCGTTGTTCCATTGTTCATTTGTTCTATTTTTGTTAACATATTCTTTTATTGTAATTGTTTATTTGTTGAAAGAGATGATCATGAGGTTAAGCTTCACCATTTGGGAAATTGGAATGCTTAAAAAATAGCCAAACTGCTATTGCTTTCTATAGTCTAATTTTATAACATATTCTTTTTAATATAATTATTTATTTACTGAAAATGGAGGGGGGTGACTTCAGGCGACTGCCTCCCTCACAATTCAATGATTTAAAACATTGATCTTAACAAACTCTGCACATTGACAAGCAAGAGTCTCATTTGTGATGTATAACATTATTCATCTTATTAACCTCAAATAAGACTTACCATTTCCAAACATTTTACTAAGACTCTTTTCCTGGTACGGCCGAGGTTGGGCCTGAGGCTTCAATTCCATGTTCAGGTCTGGGTTTACCTGCAAAGTCAAAGAGCATCACAAAATGAAAACATAACTATGAAATCCAGTAAATGCACTAAGACCATTAACAAAAAGGTCAAGCAATTGCCATAAATAAATAAATAAATAAACTATTTTCTGCTTCTACTAAGTCATATTGTGCTACATATATTTAACAGGGTTTCCTTTTCCATACAGTAATAGGGTATTTGCATACCATTTCCATTACCGCAGAAGCCCAACAAATGTTTTAGTTTGCACACATGAAGTGGTACCATAGATTGGGCAGAGACCAAATATCTCGAGAACTTAGCACACTGAATCATACAAGACAGGTCTCCACAACTGGTTACATGTTTGTTAAAGGAAAGGTGCTATCAGCAGGGATTAAAAAATTTGGCCGAGTCCAAGCCGACTAGACTCCAGTGAACAATAACCTTCTTTGTAGTGGCTCCATCTGCATTTTGCAATGCCTTTTTAAGTTTTGAAGGATCACCTTTATTGGCCTTTTCTTCTTTGCTTTTGTTCATGGGCCACTTATGATCCATCAATTCTCTTCACCAACACCCACCTGTACTTCGCAACACTAGTTTGGTCACTCTTAATTTTACCACAATGAATTTGTAATATGCATCACCTAAGGATGGGCCAGAACCATGTAGGAACTGGATCTGGAACTGTCTTCTAAATAATGGAACCAACTCCGGCCCGGAACCTGTTACATGGTTCTGGAACCGTACCAACAAGAGAACTCAGGATCCGGTTCCAAAAGTTGAGCAGGCTCAAAGAGAAATCCTCTCACCATAAAGAAGAAGCAAGAGAGAGGAGAGGGGGTGGATTTTTCTTTTTATCTTGTGATATCGGTTTCAAGAAAGTGATACAGAGCTTCTGGTTTGCATGTGTGAATCGAGAGAGCAGATTTGGAAGGAACTATGAAATGGGGTTTGGGGGCGATTATGGCTTTTGCAACTGGGAATATGCATGTCTATGTCGCACCATAGAACAGGGGTTCAGACATGAACACGACAACTGAGAAAGCTCAGATTGTTCCTTCGCTGTACATTTTCTGATGCAGTTGGAGCCGCATGTGATTCCCCCACATAGTTGCAGGGAGTTGGGTTGGAGGAGAAGAGAAGGCTTGATTTCAAGGCAAGGAGAGAGTGACCGTTTGGTGCTAAGGACACACACAAGAAATGGAGAAAACTAAAAGAACACTAGCTGTCTGCACCACTGCTAATACAATGGGTCTCAATAAAAAACCTTAACCAATTCTGCTCCTCTGAGTGTCTCACTTAAAAATCCCTGAGTTGAAAAGGTAGAACACATAGTTGGCCCACGGACCTCCTGAAAAATCCGATCCACTCAAAATGGATGCTTTTATAGCATTTAGGATTGTCTAAGATTTTACTCTACTAGGAGTTGGCCCCACCCTGGGTTGACCATATGATGTATGAAGTGATTAATAAGGCATAAGATTGTAAGAATCATGTTATTCATTATATTTCAATCTTAGGGTGAGGCTAACTCCTATTCAAGTAAAATGTAAAATTAGAGGATGTCGCATAAACGATAGCGGCGATCATCTTGAGCGGCTTGGATCTTTTAGTAGGTGGGCTCCAATGTGGGTTCCACTTTGTAAACCGAGGAATTCTCTAAGTCGGGGAGTAAGAGAATCGGACTCCTTCCCACTCGTTCAATCTTTTCTTTCTTTTTTTTTTTTTTTCTTTTTTTTTTTTTTTTTTTTTTTTGGTGGTGGGGGGGGGGGATAAAAGTATGAGAGAGAGAGAGAGAGAGAGAGAGAGAGAGAGAGAGAGAGAGAGAGAGAGAGAGATGAGTGATCGGAAAGGAGATGGACTGCCATCAATGTTTGTCCTGTTCTATATATTTTAATGTAAGAGGACTGTACATGATAGTGACCGTGCAAGAGCCCCTTCACAAGTGTAGATATGTGCAGAAGCTAAAAATCAAAGAGAGAAAGGACAGATGACAGGTGGTTAATGGTTCCAGGTCCTCAGGTTGGAATATGCTTGGATCCGGAACCAGATCCGATAGCAGGTTCTGGATCTGGATCCGATTTCTTTTATCAGAACAAAAATGAGGTTCCACACCTGTTATTTTCTGGGTTGGAAACATCAAGTAACCCGATAATTAAATATCCGTTTGCAACCCTAATCCCAGCCCCACGGATCTGTGCCCAATTTTAAGTATTTCTGAGCCCTAAATTGGAACTCAACCCAACTCATCCGAGCCCCATGAAACTCGGCCAAGTCAGGTGAATCAACTTAGATTCGGACCTGACCGAGTCGGGTCCGAGACGACTTTTTTAATCCTTGGCTGTCAGAGGTTACAACTAACAAATATTTTCCATTTCAGCCACAGAATGGAAAGAAGACATCCCGAAAGAAGGATTTACGAGACAATCAAGCATTTAACATGCACTCAAGCACTTGAAGAATCTAAGTTACACAGATTAAGTGAGCATCAGTAGACTGAGTATGCATCAGCATTCTGGCAGATTTTAAGTAGAAGTATCTTCATATTCACTAGTCAACCATTTCAATATATATATATATAGGGAGGTGGTCCTATGAGAGCATCTCTCACCTTACCATGAGAGATAAAGGTGGGGGCTCTCACATTTAAGTTGTTGGCATTGGATATGGATGTGAGGGCCCCTACCTTATCTCTCATAGTAAGGTGAGAGCATCTCTCACAAGAGCACCTCCCATATATATACATATATATATATATATATGAAGTCATACAATATTGAGGACTATATATCTTTTGAAAGGAAGGACAATGTATAATATCAATTGAGTCATTTTTGTCCAGCTGAATGCATATACTTTATCCTGTGCAATGCATGACGGCAATAATACATCTCCACAATTATGATTCATCCATATACCCGCAGAACAGCAAATGGCAAGGAAAGAGTCCCCTGAGAAGGTTCAGAGGAAATCTAAATCTAATCGTAGTTGAGTTCTATAGCATGACAAATCAGAAGCAAGCAATTTCATGTCCAAGCACAGATTCTATGTGTTAGGCAGGAAGGCAGCAACAGATTATCGAACATCATTTATGTATCTAGGATACAATCAATACCCATAGCAAGTGGGGGAAATCCTTCTCAAAACTGCAATATTTAATTATTGGAACTGTGATAATAACATTAAATCATCGCTGTTCAAATTCTCAATTTGATAACTCAAACGTAACTTAGATGACTAGCATTTAACAGCGTCTTTTTAATAATAAAAACTAAGCAATGAAACATGAAACTGACATATCAAATCTCTAGATGCAAAAGGCATGTCACGGATTACTCTGCATAAAGGAGCACATACATCATTTAGATGCAAACCCTCGTCTAAAATAAGGGACTGATCATTTCATATATGTTCTCATTTAAACAATGATACCAGAGAACTAAGAAGTGCTGAAATTATTCTGAGAAGGAATAACTCACGGTATCATTTCTGAAGTCATATTCCTCCAGCATAGGATAATTTAATGCATTTGGCAAACATCGCTGCTTCACATTTTCAACCTATCATGGCCAAGTGATATATGACTGGTTATTTTATGATGATAGAAGAATGTGCCCATCCTGTGGAGGTAAACAAACCGTACCGTACCTGAGCAGGGTCTATTTCAAAGGAATGTGTTTCTTTTTCTTCAGCAGCAGCTGCCACATCAACTCCATTTAGTAACTCCTGATGACCACTTTCTATTTCACCCATTGTTTTGCTGATTGTAAATGAATCATTTCCTTGTGAGCCCTAGATAAAGGACAAGTATATGTTTATGTATAGAAACACCTAGCTCTTCAAATCTAATGCAATGAATAACAACATCAAACGAGTACTGAAATTGTAACAGCAAAACTAAACAAACTTAATTCATAATTGGCCTCTCCTTGGTTGTTTATGGTGCTTTCACAGTTCACAGTTATAGCTGTGAAATTAAATAAAAGGGGGAAAAAAGAAAGCCACTGAAAGTAAAGTTATCAATGTATATGCTTAAAAAATAATCAAATGTATGACACAGAGAACAGTATATATGAATAAATAAAGATCTAGTACTAGTTCATCTCGGAAGAAAATTTATGAAACAAAAACATAAAGTACAGATGGTTGCACTAGCACATGCAACAGAAGAATGCATCAATAGAAGTCCACTAAAAAACACAAAACTTGATCCAAAAGCAACAAGCTTTAGCAGGGAGTATCCCAACTTTATCAACCACAACCAAACTTTTTCTTGACTAGTTATATTGGGTCATCCCATAATTCTACCTTGTTTCTTCTGATAGTTAACTTGTTGAGCTGCCTTTAACCTATTGGAATAATCACTCATTTTATATTTTATAAAATGATGAGTAGTTGTAAATGCATGCCAAATCAACAACAGCAAATCCCCAAGTATTTTTCTTCTTTTTTTTCAAAATGTGGTTTCTTCTTTGCTTCATATTGCTCAGTGGGGTCATTCATTAGTCACCTCATGCACTATGGTACAAAAACTTGTTGGTTTTTCTCAAGGGGTCTGGTATGGTGCTGCTGAGCATTTCTAGTTTTTTACTATTTCTTGGTGATTGCTATTGGGAACATTTCTCATAATTCTTTAGTTAGTAAATATACTGTTACCATCTAAAAAGAAAGGCAGAATGCAGAATAAACATCATGTCCCCCTTTTTTTTTTTTTTCACTGAAGAGCATCCTGCCCATTTAACTCCAAATCAATACATGATGCTTCTGACCCTAGCCAGATCAGGTTTAAGTTTTGGCCAGGAAATCATTCAACACAACAACCTTAGGCATTTGAAAGACAGCCTAAATCTTACAATTACTATCTAAAGGAAGAAGTCCATAGGGGTATCAAACCCTGACTCAATTCATATTTCACATATTTTTTATGATATAATTATCTAATATTCACCCATCACAAGCCCTCAGTGCAAAATCACAAAAACTTGTTCCACAAAACTAATCTCCAGCCAACATTGTATAAAAAGAAGGCATAGATAAAATAAGCAAACCACCTCAATAGGGAAGATCCTTGCCCGCGATATAGCTTCATCCTTTAGCAATTTCTTTAGCACCTGCAAACAGCAATAATTCGTTTAGAAAAGAAGGAAAAAAAAAATAAACACCACATTTATCTTGCATTTGGATTTCGCATGAACAATGGTTGACTGAAAATTACTTTACAGTAGGCATATCCTTAAAACTTTGATAATCTGTGAAAAAAAAAAAAATCACAACTTTACAATCTGGGGTACATCCAAACACACCCATATAAGAAGATTATTGGGCAGTGTTCAAACCCCTATTTGCAATCTGGGGTACATCCAAAAAGGGCAACACATCCCAGTTGTTACCTCAGGAAATGGAGACTCCACGAAATACCGATTCTTCTTCAGCACCAGCTTAACCTTCCCATAATTCGACGTCGACGCATGAATGAAATCAATCATCTCCTTGGGCAGCTTGGTCTTGGAGAGCTTATTCAACACAGTAATGACGGTCTCTGTCTCCAGCCCCACCGACACGGCGGCGTAAAGCGAATGCGGCGTCAAATTGTACTCGTGCATCGACTCCGGCCGGCAGACTGGCTCGGCGATAGCGATGAGGAAGTCATAGGCCTGCTTGTAGAGCGCAGAGAACGTCTCCAGGAAGATCCGGCCGTCAGCACAAGCCCACAGGGGGCGGTTCATGTGGTCAGGCTTCAGCTCCAGCCTCGTGAAATCCCTCTTCTTCACGATTCGATCATCGTAGCGAGAATCCTCATCTGGGTCATCGCCAAAATCGATTTCCTCGGCGTCGACTGGGGTGGGTCGGTGTTCTTCCTGGGAAGAGAGGGATTGGTGAGACAAGGATCGATTGTAGAAATTTCTGAAATTGAGAAGGGGTCGATGCAAACCTTGTTGGATAATTTGATTTTCTTGCTGGGACGGGACTTTTCACCTGGAAACAATGAAAATAGACATGGGTGATTGATGAAAACATGAACAAATCAAGAGAGAGAGAGAGAGAGAGAGAGAGAGAGAGAGAGAGAACCATGTCCGGTCATTTTTCGTGTTTGGGAAAGGTGTGAGAAGAAAGAATTCAAGAATTTGAAGAAGTAGAGAAGGTTTTTTTAAGATATAGAAATCTGTTCGGTGTTCTTTCTTTTGAACCGCCTTTGTGTAGGTATAAGTATGTGTGAATGGGAGTGAAGTTGAAGGAGGAGAAAACGTAAGAAATTGGAGTTCACAGGAATTTTTAACAGTGGAGTTGCTGCAAAACATTAATCACCATCATCCTCATCATCATCAAGCCTTGTTCCAGTGCCAGATATGTTTAGCTATGATTGGATTTATTACATTAATTCTTAATCTCCATTGCCTTCATCTTGAGCTAAATTCTAAGGTAGGATGCATGACACAGAGATATATTTTTAGAGATAATTAGCGAAAGGTCCCTCATATAGGTCTTGTAAGGCCTTCAGTCCACCAACTTTTTCTTTAAGGCCTGTAGTCCATACAGCAAGACATATTTCGGCGAGAGGTCCTTGGACAATATTCTCATGACTGATTTGCCCTGTCAACTGTTTAGGCAAGAAAATTTTGAATTTTAAAATTTTAAATCTTTCATTCTCTCTCGTTTCTAGGGCAAAGTTCAACTGCAAGTCTCAAAACTTTCGGCTTCTCAGTTTTGGATTGAAATTTAGAGTGCGCCACGACTGCTTGATTGGAGAAGACGCACAGACCTCTGTGCAATTCGAACTGAGCATCTGATAGACTGATCCATATTCCTTCCTTCTTCTCCGGCAGTCCCCTGTTCTGGCGATGATGGGATTTTGGATCCTCTGTCCGGTGTCTTCTCCGTCTCCAGTTTGATCTCAACAAACCGCCTTCTCTCTGTTGCATGGCCATATTGGGGACCGAAGCACACGATCCCTGTTCCTTCCTTCTTCTCCGGCAGAACCTTGTTATGGCGATGATGGGATTCTGGATCCTCTGTCCGGTGTCTCGGATTTCTGCACCTCATCTTCGTTGCAGAAAGGAGCAGGAGATTGGTTCCGATCTCAGATGGGCCACACGACCAGGATTGCTTGCTGATCCAAGAACAAGCAAAAAAGGCAGATGATTTGGTCGTCTCTGAATCGGTCTGGTTCTGGGTTGCAGACCGGAATTGAAGCAACAGACATATCATAGAAGAGAGGACCGGACTGGTACCTTCCAGTCACCTGAGAAGAACTTGCAGAGGATTCTCGATTATGTTCGGCGTCGCAAAAACGTAGGAGTACTGGTGTATTGCAGGGCTCGAGTTTGCCTTGTTTCAGAAACTCCGTCACAGTTCTTGTAGGAGTTTTGATCTCCAGATTTCTTGTTGCAACCACTGGTTTTGATTCCCTGGGAAGAAGGGCTTCGCTCAGTTCCAGATCGTCGGACGAAACAGAGGACCGCTTGGGCTCTTAATTTGGAGGACCGCCACCGTACGCCGTGCCGCCATTTTCGTTGGACAGGAGGAAGACCACCTCACGCCTCCGCCGCTGCCTCCATGTTGTAGGCCAAACAAGAAGGAACACAGCCTCCCTCCATCGGTTCTGGTTGTAGAACCAGTACAGAAAAGAACGAAGAAAAAGAATAAGGTTGGTTCTGTTCCGGGTCGGTTCTGACCTGACCTGCTATGAAGCCCAGCCCAGAGCACAGACCTACTATCAAATTTATCTGAGTTTTGAAAAATTTATCTGAGCTTTTGGCTAATTTTTCTGAGTTTTTTATTTTTGTCAAATTTATTTGAGTTTTGTACAAATTTATCTGAGTTCTGAAACAAATTTATCTGAGTTCTGGACAAATCTATCTGAGTTTTTGGCTAATTTATCTGAGTTTTGGAACAAATTTATCTGAGTTTTGAAATTTATTTACATTTTTTGAAATTTATTTGGATCTTTTGGAAATTTATTTATATTTTTTGAATTTTATTTGGATCTTTTGAAATTTATTCGCGTCTTTTTTAATTGATTTTCATCTTTTGAGATTTATTTATATTTTTTGAAATTTATTTGGATCTTTTGAAATTTATTTGTGTTTTTTTAAATTTCTATGCGTTCTTTTGAAATTTGTTGCGTTTTTTAAAATTATTGAATTGCTTAAAATTTATTTGCGGTCTTTCAAATTTATTTATATTTTTTTGAAATTTGTTTGTATTTTTTTTTTGAATTTATTTGTATTTTTTATTTTATTTATGTCTTTTGAAATTTATTTTCGTATTTTGAAATTTATTTACATTTTTCAAAATTTATTTGGATGTTTTGAAATTTATTTGGATCTTTTGAAATTTATTTGACCAATTTAATGGTAATTAACCATTATTAATAGCTTATCCTACTAATCATGGGATATGATTTGAAGAAAGGGTAAATTAGACATTTTGGGTTTTCAAATTTGGAAAAAGAACCTATCACACTATAAGAAAAGATTGTGGACCTAAGGCAATAAAGTGAAATGTTCAGGGACCCGTCGCCGAATTTCCCATATTTTTATTATCTACACACACATCCTCTTAGGCAGTATACCCCCTTTCCTTGTGGACCATCAATTTAAATGTCCAAACTTTTCTTTCTTTGTTATTTTTTATCGACGGCATGGTCGATACGTAACCGCCCAAATCATTTTAAATGGGTTTTTATAATTTTATCACCTACTATATTACTATTAAATGATTTTTAAAGTGCTTGTTTCTAATTTTATTTCTTGATTTTACTGCACATCTACCACAGCATTCTTATCTCTGCTATATCAATTTTGTGCATATATTGCTTAAGCACTTGTTTCTAATTTTATTTCTTGGTTTTACCACACATCTACCTCAGCATTCTCATTTCTGCTACATCAATTTTGCGCATATATTGCTTCTTGATCGGCCAACATTTTACTCCATAGATCTTAACTGAGGATTTGACTTCTTGAAAACAACACAATTTAAGGAATTTCAAGAATTGAACATACTAAAGAAGGAAAGAGACAGAAGCCAGCCAAGAAGCCTAACTGAAAATGACAACTAGAGCACTCCCCTACAAGCTTGCCAATGAAACCCGTTCCCGTCGCGCTTCTGTAAAGGGAGCCAAAAAACAAAGAAAGCAAGCAGCTCCAAAAACTACAGGGTGCACTCCAGCTTTCGAGCCAGATAGCTCTCAACCTTCGTTTGCTCCCTTGGGATCGCCTACAGTTGCTGCCTTTGCAGCTTCGCCACACCCTCCCGCCCCCCCGCCCCCACCTTTTTTTTTCTTGGAGGTTGGGGGGGTGCAGCTTACGCTTGCTGCTCCTATGCGATACGGCTTTTTGGCCTAATCATTATCTCGTAATTTCTCATAAAAAAATATTTATGTTCTGAATTTTTCTTTTGCTAGAGAACTATCGAAGTTCTTCTCCAAAAGTTGAGAGGATTTTCCTCAAATTTCAATTCAATCAGAATTTTAATCATAAATATCATGAAACACTCTAAAATATAACATAAACTCTTAAAAAGTCTTTCAATTATAAATTTTCTAAAAGGGTCCTTCACTTGAATTAGTTTTATACATCAAAAATTGAGAAATAAGAATTTGTCATTATGGAATTGATAGAGGTAAGTATTCTAAAAATGAAATTGATCGTGATTGAAATTTTGATGGCATCAATGTTTAGAAATAGAAGATCAAAAGTAATAAAATAATATAAATTTTTATATAAGTAAGAAGTTATGCAAATTTAAGTTACAAATTACCGATAATTAATATGTGCCAATAATTAAAAAAAATGCAAGAAAGATTTCAAGATAATGCATGGTTCCCAATTATATGAAAGTAAAATAAAAATACATGTAATAGAATTGAAAAGTGGAAATTACTAAAAAAGTCACATCAGATGTCCTATGCGCCAAAAAAAAGCCCCATAGTTTTTATGAAATAGAACTAATCTTTCTGCCATTTTATTTTATTTGCCTTTTTTCTATAAGCAACGATATCGTCACTCTTATCTCTACATACTCCCAACGAATCTGCTTTTTCTTCTACCATTTTCCTCTATGATGTGTTGCGTTCCAGCACGTTTTTAATGAAATTCGTTCTCCAACATTGAATACTCTTCTAAAGGCGGTTGAACTCTATTAAAGAGGTAGGCATAGCATACATTACCCTTTTTTCATATATTATTTACTCTAGAGCTTGAGTCCCATGCCCCATTTTGAGATATTTTCATTTCTTTCTGTCATATCTCCTAGATTTTTTTTCATTTTGTTTGTTTTATGATTATTTTATGAAGGTTAAAGCATCCACGTAACATGTGGAGCCATTTTCATTAGTCTATTGCCACAAACCCTAGTAGAAATCATATGGTGCTAAGTCCTTTATTGAGTATACCCATTTTAAGTAATATAAAGTTGGGCATTCGAATACATATACATATATTAGTCAATACAAGCATTTATATGTTAGCAATGTTCCAAGGCATATTATTTACCCCAGACCTTGAGTTACATCTCCCACTTGGAGACATTTTCATTTCTTTTGTCGTATGCCCTAGATTTGGTTCATTATCTTTGTTTTATGAATTGTTCTATAAAGGTTAAAGCATACACATAACATGTGGATTCATTTTCATTTTCTATTGTCTCAAACCCTAGGGGGCACGTTTGTGTAGCCCATTTCCGTAGAAAATGAGGTGGTTTTATGCGGAAAACTCATTTTCATGTGTTTGGTGCAGCAGTTTTCCGTGGAACTGAATTTTCGCCACGTCGGCTTTTTCCTCCTAGGCTTGTAAATAGACTTCCTAGGGGGACCCCCCCCCCCCCCCCCCCCCCCCCCCCCCACACACACCCCCACCCCCACCCCCACACACCCACGCCGACCCACCCACCAAGTAGTTTTTCACTAAACAATAGTTTTCACTAAATAAATCCGTAGCCACACCAAACAACATTAGCACCAATTCATCGAGGAAAAACTTTTTGCACCAAACATAAATTTCTAACTTCCTTAGGAAATCTTTTCCAAGGTATTTAAAAACCATGGAATTTGCTGATGTGGCAATCTCATCTTTCCATGGAAGTTGCCTCCACACAAATGTGCCCTAGAGGAAATCATATGGGATTAAGTTCTTTGTTGAGTATATCCTTTTAAATAAATATAGAAGTAGACATTAGAATACATACAAGCATTTCTATGTTTGCATTGTTTTCTAGTGTGAATAAACTATATGGTCATTGTTTTAACCTATTTATTATCGTTGCTAATACTACCTAATTGATCTAATGTTTATTTGTATCAGTAGAATGTTTGACAATGAGGTTTTAATCATATTCCATTATGTTAGAGAGGTTTTTTTCAACATTATGCGTCCGGTGTACAACAGTGGAATACAGAAGATGAGGTATCCACTTAGAAATAAAACAGAAGGTTTGGTGCTTAACAAAGCACTTGAAGCATCTAATTGGAATGCAAAGATTGAGGATGTAAGCATGAAATACCTTCTTCATAATGGTCGTGTGGTTTCATTAGTTACTTTGGAAGATGATAATGATATCAAGGGAATGTTGAAGGCATCAGAAAATGATCAAAATGGGCTATATGTATATTTCAACAGGAATTTGGACGTTGCAAAGAATCAAGATGAAGAACATTCTTAGTAAGTGCTTATATTGTATTTTTTATATTTGTACAAGAGATATTATAGTTCCTTACTTTTTTTTTTACTTTTATGAATGTATTCAAGGGTTAAGAGGATGAATATGCACAAAGAAAGTCGAGACGGTTCAAGTGGGTCAAGAAAAAATCACAAAGGGAAGGAGATTCTAAATCCCACGCCTGTGAGAGAATATCCTGTTGTGGATCTTTTCAAAGATAATGATATGAATTTCTATTCTACACACAATGTTCATTCAACTGATTGTACTCCAAGAGCTCATTATGACGTTGAAAGGATATATCCTGAGGTAGAAGGGCCAAATGATACTGTAAGTGCCTAATAATTACGGACTTAATTCGGTAGGGTTTGCCACGAAACTTCTGAGAGAGAATGAGACTTTAATGGCCTGAAAAGAGAGAGAGATGGGTTAGAGGCCCTGGCTGCAGTTAGCCGAAGGTACTCCGACGCCTAAGTTAGTGCAATCACTGAACAAAGGGTGAGCAAATGGGGAAGAAGAGAGAACTGAGGATATGTTATGTTTTGCATACCTTTGCTTGCCTTACCTCATGCATATATATACATGTTGGTCTCCTCAGACCCTTCCTTAGTGGGAGTTGGTGGGAGTATGGTCCCATCAGATCATACCTTTTTTCCTTAGTGGAGGTAGGTGGAGGTACTGTCCCATCGGACCATATCTTAACATTTTGCATGATTGCTGATGTGATAGTCAGATAAGATCCACGCCTTATCTATATTCGGCGCCCATCTTGTATGTCAATGTGTAGCCACAATCCCATTAATGTTGATTCACATGGTACCCACCTCGGCTAACCGAGCTGCCTGAGGTACCGAAATCAAGCATGGCCTTATTGTGAATTCAACTCGGCACTGTTAACGAACTGCGCACGCTCGGTACTCTTACCGAGCTACATAAGAAGAGAGAGGGGGGGGGTCGGCTGGTACTTTTACCGAGGTTGGTCGAGCTTAGGAGTTGACGTTAAGGCAAGCTTGACCTATGTATTTATAGAAATCAGGGCTTATTATGAAGCACCCCCACACAATTGCCCCCTAGCTCTGGATCTCATAGTTCGACTCTGAGGTCGAGAGCTAAATGTCAAGATGGGAGAGCTTTATCTTGGTGTGGGTCCCTGAAGATCACAGGTGTGTTTATTGCTGCGTGGGCTTGTTGATGTCTCTTTATTTTTCAGGGGTGATTAAATGTTGCAGCCGCTTCGCCTGCCCAAGATGATTAATTGTGCCACCATCATTTTGTCTACCCCAGACAATTAATGAGGGTAATGAGCGAGGCGCTTTGATCGATGTGGGAGGAGAGTCGTCGGTGACACATGTCGTCTTCCAATGGGGCTTCTAGTGTCTTCGAAGAGGCGTGTGCAATGCTCGAGGCGACGCCTCGCATGTGCACCTTTGAAATTTGAAAAGGCGCCCCTGTTGATATTATAAATGGGGGTACTGCTTTGCCTTCCGCAAGACCAGATTAGATAGACTTGAGGACCCTTTTTACGGCTTTGCCTTCCGCGATGGTTGGATGCCGTTTTCGTTGATAGCGATAGTCGAAGATGGGGTTAGGTTCCCAGTTCACCCCCTTCTTAGGGCCTGCTTGTCATCATGGCACCTCAGCCCCTGCCAGCTGATGCCCAATGGCTATAAAATAATAATGGGCGCCATAGAGTTAAATAGGATTTTGGGGATTAACCTCGGTGTCCGTGACATCGAGGACGCATACGATGTGTGCAAGTCGGTCGAGGATGGTCACTGCTTCTACCTCCGGGTGAGGCCGGGAAGGGAGCAGTTCGTTACCTACGTGGAAGACTTGAGCTGACATGCCGGGGATGACCGCCTGTTCGTCTCCGGTAGCTGGGAGTTTGGGGTGAATGAGACCGCAGCGGAGAGGCGGTACAGGATACCCCGTCATTTCGGGATTCCTCCAAGTAAATGCCGACCTCCTCTCTGTTCTCGTCTCCTGCTTTCTTATTTTGCCAACCTGACTCCTCTAAGCTTTTTTGTGCAGAGATCGGGCAGAGGAAGCATGAGGCCACCTTATCCGATTGGAAGCCAAATAGCGAGTGGCAGCGAGCGGTGCGCAATTACAAGGGTCATCATACCCGGGTAGCTTGGTCGCTCCTAGGGTACGCACCAAGGTATCGTACCTACATCAAGAGGAAGCTAGACGAGCCCGATCCTACCGACCTCGAGGGCCAAAAAGCCTCCACTGTCGGAACTTCTTCCTCCCGAGCCGATCTGGAGGCCGACCTCCAACGAGTAGTCGAAGCTTTCACTTCTTCGAGCTCGGAAGAGGAGAGGAGAATGCCGCCTCGCTGCCCTCCCCTGGAAACAAAGAAGTTGGGGGACAATTTTTTTGGAGAGGAGGCCCCTGTTCCCAAAAAGGGTCCTGCTCCTACGGCTGCGGTCACTGCTGGGAGTTCTTTTAGCACTGGTGCTCCAGCTCAGGAGTGTCCTGCCGAGATCAAGAAAGAAAGGTCCTGGCCAGAGAAGAGGCCCATGTCTGAGAGGCCTGGTTTGACGAGCAAGGAGCACCCCTCCGAGGAGGCGAGAGAGAAGGCCATGGAAAAGCAGCCTAGGGCAGAGGGCCCAGCAGAGCAGGCCCCGGGACAACGCTCAGAGCAGGCCCCTGGGCAAGACTTGGCATCCCAAGCATGTGGGGCCTGCTTTGTGGAGGCCATCATTCTCGCTCGGGCCCGGGAGGCCCGTGACGGTGGAGGACCGTCTACATGGCAATCCTCATGTCGCAATGACTTTCGCAAACGCTTGTGCCCTGCCGCTTGATATCCAGAGGCTGCAGGGAATAGACGATGTGACGTTGCTGATCAACACGCAGCAATCTGCCTTCTCGGTAAGCTTTTTTAATCATTGATTATTCTATCATCAAGTCCTTTCTCCCAGACACCTGGACCTTCTTTTTTGCAGATCGTGCAGCGGGTGAAGGTGGCACTGGACAGAGTCCAACACAGAGACACCTGCATCGAGCAGCTAGATGCAGAGAGGAAGAGGCTTTCCGAGGCCTTGGAGGGCAGTTGCCAGAAGTTGAAAGAGGAGGGAGAGAAAAACTTCAGCCTTGGGAAGGACCTCGAATTTGCTGTGAACGAGGTCTGCAAGGTGAAGGCTGAGTGTCACGAGTTGAGGGGGGCAGCTAAAGTTAAGGCTAATAGGGCGATTCAACTCGAGGCCGAGCTGGAAGAGACGAAAGCTGAGCTAAGAAGAAAGAATGCCGACCTCGAGGCGGTTCGAAAAGAGAAAGCTGACATCGAAACCTCGACCCAGGCGGAAGTGGAAGCCGCCTACCGCGACGGGGTGGAGGAAGCCACAAGGGACTACGTCGCCTAGGTAGACGTCCTTGGTCCACGGCTGTTTGAACATGGATGCAAGGCCATTCTAAAGAAGATGGGAATCCCTGAGGATCACCCAATATACCAGGACCTGCCCACTCTCGAAGACCAGACGACCAAGAAGAGTTCGGCTCCTCCCCCCAGTCCCCTTTCTGAGGCCCCCACAGAAGTCCCTTCAGACACACCTCCAGCCGAAGTTCCTCTTTCTAATGCTCCTTCTGGCGCTGCTTAAACTCCTTTTGTTGATGTATTTTTCTATGATTGCACCCAGTACTTTTACCCATTAATTTTTTTTTTCTTTTTCTCAATTGCACACTCTCTTTTAAGAATAGTATGTGTATCTTCTAATTTTAACAACTGGAAACACTTTTTAAGTTTTTGACTTGTATCGAGAACTTAAGAAGAAGTGATCTGTGCCATGTTCTCTTGTATTTTTCAAGAAATGTCTTAAGTATACGAACTCGGTAACTCAAAATATGTTCTGCGTATTGAATTCTTTTTTGGTTGTGGTCAGTTTCGTAACCGAGCTATAGTAATGGCTAACATGATCAAATTTACAACACATTGTAAAGTTGAAAATTATCCTTGGCATATACATGCTCCTATTATGAATTCAGGCCTGGAATTTAAATTGTGGACGTATAACTCAAGGCATTGTTGCTCAAAACCAATGATGGGAATGGCAGATCCTTAGGCGTCTTCGAAGATTATTGAAGAGTTCATTGAGAGCGGAGTTCGGTTTAATAACCACTTGAAGCCAAAAGAGATCATGAATGGATACCAAAAGGAGTTTGACACTCGTATTACTTATAGGAATGCACACATAGCAAAAGAGATGGCAAAGCGTATAGTTCGAGGATCATAGGAGGAGTCATTTAAGATCCTTCCTCTTTGCTACATTGAATTATACATGACTAATTTAGGTACAATAATTAATATAGACACAATAGATGGAGGCAAGTTTAAAAGATTCTTATGGTCTTTTGGCCCTTGCATCTGATCTTTCTTATCATCAATGAGGCACATGATTACTATTGATGGGTCATACCTTCGGGACAAGTATCCGGACGTGTTGCTAGTAGTTGTCACCTATGATGGTAATCATATATTGTTTTCTATAGTATATGCCTTTGCCTAAGCTAAGCACCGTGATAGTTGGGAGTGGTTCATTGCCAATCTGTTCCTAGCATTGGGAAGTCCTATGAATTTGACCATCATGTTTGACCACCAAAAAGGTTTTATCCCAGCTTTAACCAACATTATCCCAAGCGCAAGGCACTGCTACTATTGTCACCACATTACCGAAAGCACTAAAGCAGCTTTTAATGATCGTGCCATTGTTATAAAATTTGGCGAGCCGTCAAGGCATATAGACCCTATGAGTAGAGATGTCAAATGGGTCGTGCCTTGCCTACCGTCTCATTTGGTTTTAAACTAAAAAAAAATATGCTCTTAGGTGGTTCGTTTGGTCATACACTAAAACAGACACACTGAGATGAGTATGGCACACAAATTTAAGTGGTTCGGTAAACTCGACTTGCTCCATTGAGAAGAGAACCATTTGGATCTTTTCTATTTAAAGGTTTTTCAATAGGATTATCTTCAAAACCTTTACAATCGTTTTGGAGAATAAAAATATAAAAAATAAAAGACATTTATATTTATAAATTACAATCAAGAAAAGGAAAAAAATTAGACTTTTAGTCCGCTAATGTATACGGCTGGATCATAATTTTCATTTTCTGCCAACTCCTGCTTTCTCTTGTTAGACAAATACTAGTCCTGTAGGCAAACACAACACTCCACTGTTCTTCAGCTAAATTTGTCATTCTGCCATCCACCATGCGTCCATCTGCACTAAAAGTCTGTTCTGATTCTACATAAGACATTGGAATAGTCAGAAGATTACGAGTCATGGCAGCTAACACCAGAAACCTTTTTTCGTGTGCTTTCCACCAGACTAAAATGTCCAAAGTAGATGCATCTTGTTTCTCTAGCTAATACACCGGAGTCGAGATACGAGGATAACTTTGTCTCAACTTCACTCAAGCTAGAGGCTCTACCCAATCTGCTATAAAAGAGATCCCACTCAATTCCGCCTAATTGCTGGACTTGTTGAGGGGCGATACTAGCCCCTTTTATACGCATTTGGTCACAATAAATCTAAAAAAGTTTTTGTAATTTTGTCCTTAAATTTGAAAAAAGTACCTAAATATTTGTCTTCCATATAATTATTTATTTCTTCAAGAAAAAGTTGTGCACCAGGTGATTTTGACCTAGAATCTAATGTAGCAGCCAAACAAAATGTCATTGGAGCATCTTTCCAATCCTTATTAAAATTTTCTACCCTTTTTTTACAATGTCCTTATAAATTATGATCTTTAAATTTTTTTAAATTATAAATTAATTTCAAAACAACAATGTAGAGCACCATTAGAGGTTGGATAATACACCCGGAGAAAAATAATGTTGGAGTATAAAAAACTTGAAATAAATCTCTTATTTGGGCACACAACTCTTAATGTGCCTTGGTCATCAACAATTCTTGTGATTGAAAAGCACAATATTCATTAAAAAATTTTTTTCTATCAATAGCCTTATTTAACAAATCATACATATGAGGGAAATTTTCAAAAGAGTCCTTAACTTTTGGGTGATTTTCAAAAAAGGGTAAAAAGAATTCAATAATTCAAAAAAGTATTGAAGTTTGCAAGTCTTGTTTCACTCAAGTCCAATCCGGCAATCCATACCCACTGCTGGTAATTTTGTATAAACAAAAACTCAAAAGGACAAAAGTGCCCTTAGTGAATAGTAAGTAGGTAAAAAGGAATTTTCAAAACAGTCCTAAACTTTTTAGGCAGGCACTCTAATTATTAACCTAGTTAATAGTTAATTTCAGTTTTCACATCATGATCAATCCAATAGTTGGGAACTCTAATTATTAGCGTAAATTTCACTACAATCAATGCATTGTGTTATATAAATGACTTGGAACAATGCATTGATAATTAAAAAATGTCAGACCAACTATAAAGAAGTCTTGAAAACTTTCATACCTTTTTGAAATATTCAATTCCTTGGTCCTTTTTTTGAAAACCACCTAAAAAGTTTAGGATTGTTTTGAAAATTTCATTTTTACCTACTTACTACTCACTAAGGGAACTTTTGTCCTTTTTGAGTTTTTATTTATACAAAGTTGCCGGCGGTGGGTATAGATTACCGGATTGGACCTGATTGACATAAATCTTGAAAATTTTCATACGTTTTCTAAATATTGAATTCTTTTGACCCTTTTTTGAAAATCACCCAAAAGTTAAGGACTTTTTTGAAAATTTCCCTACATATAATTTCATCTATGTTCAACATCTGAATTTATTTTCAAAGCCGATACATTATGCCTTACACATATTGTGGAATATAATTGTCTTCTTTTTGCTGAGCATAAAATAAATTTAGTATATAGTTTTTTAATTTTTTCCGTGGTCACTGCAATATGCTTTAAACCAACTTATACAATCAGATTTAAAATGTGACATACACATCTATTTTGGAAAATGGAATCCTCTATCAAATTTGCAAGTGGCATATGTAATCTCATTAGCTCAATAGCCACTATATTATTTATTGCATTATCTAAAGTTACATCTATAACTTCATCCCTAATATTATATTCTTCTAGTTTTTCCAAAATAAGGGACCCTATTCTTTAGCTAGTGTGTGGCAATTCAAGTTTAGAAAAACTAATTATTCGTTTATTAATAACTCATTTTGTATCTATGTTATGGGTAGTAATACAAAAAAAAAAAAAAAAAAAAACTACAATCACTTTTAGATTTCCATATATCTATAGTTATTATTAGGGATTTTCTGTGTTGTAATTTGATGGATGCATGTTCCTTTTAGCATCATTTGAATTTTCACACATGCATTGATTTTTAAAAAATTGAAATCTTGGATTTACTCATGCATAGCTTGATGACTTTTAAACCTTATTTTTCATGCATGATTTGGAGTTTTAATCTTGGATGCATAAGTTATTGAAAAATTAGTTTAGTCATGCATGCCTGTGGTCTTAGAATTTCAAAATCATCTTAGGCATTAATAGGTTCATGTTTTGAAATTAAACACCTTTTGGATTGATTTAAACATGAAACCAAGCATGACTTTCATGGCAAAAAATCCCCTCTTAGAAAATCATTTTCAAGTAAAAGACCATAGGAATCTTCGGTTAACTGACCTTCATGTTGGTCACCTCTTGGTCGCAATAACTTGATGTGTGAAATTTTCTTTTTTTCCAGTTCGGTGACCTTACGGTCAGATCACGGCTAACCATAGAATATCTTATGGCTAATTGTAGAACATTTATGGTTAACCGTCGGATATATTTCAGCAAACCTCTTTACATAAACTAGCCATTACTATTTGACAGTTGGAGTTATGGCTAGCCGTAGGAATGTCATGGCTAATCGTAAACTAGCCATTAGAAAGGGTTTTCCATAAATACCAGCTCATTTCAAGGCCAAAGGATAAGAGTTTGAGGGACTTTTTGAAGGGTTTTGATGCCAAAGTAAGGGGAATGAACTAAGGAAGACTAGAGAGGTCATTTAAAAAGCTAAAGCTTTGATTCGTTAAATTAAATTTCTCTAAGTAAGATTTGTTTTCATCATCATATGTTTTTAATGCTTTATTTAAAATTATTGTAAATCAATTTAAGCATGATAATTATGATTTGTTGAATCCATTACATGTATTTCACTTTTTATTGATTTGTTGTTTTGGGTTCTTCATCTTGATTCAAACCAAGTTAGACTAACTTTTTTATATCATGGTTAGCAAACATCTTTGAAATCATTTGTAGTATGTTTCTAACATTTGATTGAATCTCTATCTTCTTGTTGTCCATTACTTGAACCTATAGTTAAACCATTTTATTTTAGGAAACAATAAGTTCATGCATCACATGTTTTAGCCTTAGAGTTTCATACAACTTGTGAGCATTTAATTAGTCATATTATTATCAAGTTGTTTTTGAACTACATGTGATTAGCATCATTTACTTCAATCAAATCTTTTCTATGATATAAACTTTCAAAAAGCTTGCATTTTTTAGCTATATTTTTAAATTTTGATTGAATTCATCATACATACACATTGGTCATACATCTTTGCATTCATAGAGTGTATGTTTGAGTTGTTCTTTCACTTTTATATCTGCCTATTCTAGAGGTATTTTATTGAGCTTAAAATTGTATTTCTTTTTGTGTATTTTAGACACATTTTAGAAAGAAAATATTTAGAGTTGTAAAGGTCATTACTTAACTGAGAAAAGCATATTGTAAAGTTATTGCTTAGCCTTTTAAAAGCATATTTTATAAATTACTACTTAGCCTATTAAAAAACATAGTGTAAAGGTTATTGCTTAACCTAGTAAAAAGCATAAATTGATATTGGAATGCCAGTGGGGTGTAGAACACAAGCCGGAAGTGGATACAGGCAATTAGCCGAACCACTATATATCGTTGTGTTTTGGTGATTGCTTTGTGTTGATTTATCTTAATAGCTTATGCACATTAGTTTATTAATCATCACCTGTGCCCAATTTGCTTTATAAAGTTAAAAGTTGACATAATTTACATAAAATTAAGCTCATCCAATCACTCCCTCTCTAGGGTTTGGTTTTTGGACTTTCAGTTATACCTATTTTAACAGGAATGTGTGCAAAGTAATTTTTAATATTTTTCTTTTTACTTTGCCAAAGTCTAATAGCATAATTTTTCACAGTATTTCTAACAATCTTTCTAAATTGTGGGAAAATAGAAGATTGGACAAATTCTTAAAAAAAAAACTCAATTTCTGTAAAAACAAATGGTAATTTAGCTAAGACAATTATTTTAACAAGTGATTGTGTAGCAGTAACAACATTTAAAGAAAAAAGCCCCAAATTACTACTACGTAGTAGAAGTTCGGGTCTCTGTCCTTGACCTCCCTTTCCCTTGAGTTCCCACAATATGTCTGAGTTCGCATTTTTTCCTATTCCTTATCAAATGGCCGGTACCCCAGCTGATTCGGCGACATAAATCTATATTTACATTTAGCCTTAGGGTCCTCCTTTTAATCTTTAATAACCTCAATAATTTCATATGCTTTCCAAACAACAGAAGTTCTAGCTCTCTTAGTTGTTCTATAGGAACTAGTAGGTTGTACTGGGACTTGTTCCCCTACTTCTTCCTCTTCTATTTGGACAAAATCATTTTCTTCCCCTAAATTAAAGGAAGACGATGTGTGGGAATTCTTCTAGAAGATCATCAAGCCATATTCTAAAAAATGAAATTTGAAAAAAAATATATATAATAATAGAAATAGAGATTTTTGTGATATATAAGAAAGGGGAGAAGATGAGAGTTAATATAATATATTATAGACTATATATAAATATGGAATCTCATATTTAAATGATATAAATATCTTAAGAATTTTTAAGCCCCCTTTAATCTTGTCTCTTGATGACTGGATCTTTGCCGCCCCCTCCACACACACACAAATTTTTTCTTAAAGAGAGTGAGAGACTTATATGCTTTGAGAGGCTAGAGAGTGTTGAGAGACTGAGAGAGTTGGATGATTTTGGTGAGAAATGAGAATGGGAGGGTTGAGACTATTTGTAGACTTTGAAAAATTCAAAAGACCAAAAATACCCCTAATATGACTATTTTATGACTGTTGGGAGGGGGTAAAATGGACCTTTGAATCCCCATATAGCCGTTGGGGCCCTAGGTGTGCTGCGCGTGCCGTGCTTCATAGGTCGGGCCATGTCGTGCCAGCCGTTCCCATTCATGCCGGTCGTGCTTGGCACCTCAGGTCAGCACGGCCCGTGCCATGGGCCATGTCGTTGACCAAGCCGGGCCGGGCCGGGCTACGCATGTTGATTGTCATGCTAGGCCGTGTCGTGTCGTGTTGGCCCAGTCCATTTGACATCTCTACCTGTGAGTATGAGGCCTACATGAATGACATCCTTGTTGTAGACCAAGGAGCGTACAACTATATCAATGCAATTGGAAAGCAACATTGGTCTTACTTGCATTTGGTTTTGACCCCATGAATTTCATGTTTCCAGCTTTCATTTGGTTTTGAGCAACGCCCAACCGACATTCGTGAATAATCTTATATCTGCACACAAATATCAATATCATATTATAGGCTCATAACATTATAGCAATGTCACAAATGACTTCATAGTAAATAAATCACCTGGAGAAGTTATAGAGGGTCGATCAAAGGTTTAAACATCTTTGGCCTTGGCTTAGTTTTCTTCTTCGTTTTCTTCTTACCACCATCATCTCCCTCTTCTCCTCTTTCCCCATCCCTCTCCCTTGACCGCTTTATAGCCTTTGCCAACATCCTATACAAATTGGCAAGACAAGCGGGGCCCCAGGCATAAGCTTTGAATTCCCTGAATAACTTAAGAAGATAGGCCGGTCCTCTTGCACCCGAAGAGTTTGAGGTTATTTGTCATGGCACTAAGAAAAATAGATATGCCCGAGTGTTGTAAATCTCCTAAGAGTTTTTTAATTTTGAATATTGAAGACTTCTTCTTTCTTCTTTCCTTTGGATACAGAAGGTGTGAAAGCTGGAATCCTTTTGGATTCGTTTTTCTGATCAAGTTCCTTATGATAGTCTTCTGCATCGATCGCTGCTTCCAGCAGTTTAGACATAGATTTAGTCTTAACGCTGATTACCATTTATTTAATCTCAGGTTTGAGATTGGACTTGCACATATCTACCTCTGATTTCTGAGAGATGGGTTCCTTGCATTTGTAAGCCAGTGCCCTCCATCTGTTTATGAAGCCCTGAACGGACTCATTTTCTCCTTGCTTGGATTGAGTGAGTGAGTTCAAGCTGACTGGCTGATCTTCTTCTTGGAAGTGCAGTAAAAAAATTTCTTCTAGAACCGCCTACGAATTGAGGGAATTCTCTGGCCACTGTTTGTACCAATTAAAGGTCGTTCCCCTCAGAGTGCCTATGAACGATCTGATCTTCAAGGCATCTATATCAGGCATGTCCCCAAGCTGGGACTTAAAGTGGACTATGTGCTGATAAGCAAAATTTTTGCCCATATTGGACTAGAAAGTCAGAGGTTTATACTTAAGAGGATAAGGAACCAAATCCATTTCAAGTGTATATTTTGGCATGATTCCCTTTTTCCTAAGTCTTCCCTCGTCCCTAGTTTTAGTTAGCATATCTACCACATCTTTGTAGGTCAGAGGTTTATCCAGATTTGTTTAATGACCGCTCTCTGAGAATTGGCCACTTTTCTTAGACGGCCTTTGTGAAAGTTGTTGTATTTGTGCTGCAATCTGGTAAATTCTAGCTCCATTGTTTTGACAAGATGTATGTGGATCTTTTCTATTCGAAGAAGATGGAGTTGCTGGCAGATCATCGTTTGGACCAATCACCCTTTCCATTGGGAATTACAGCTAAGTAGCGATTTGGTTAATTCTATCATTTTGCTGTTTAACCAAATATTGCGCATTTTCAACTGGATTTTCATTCTCAACTTGTTCTTCAACATTTGCCAGAGCATTAGTTTCCCCAGCCATGAAGATGGAGTATTTGCTTGGTCCTGCATGAGGTGAGAAGCTGCTTCCGAGACTTTGAGTGGCTAATGAAAGTCATCATCGATGCCTCAAAGTACAAGGGAATCCATGCCCCCAGTGTTTTTACCCATTAAAGGTGTTTCCTCATTTGTAATCGGAGTTTCATGTCCCTCGAAGGCGTTGTCTGATTCCTCGCCTTCCACGGGGTTTGAACTTTAAGCAGTGATTCTGGCAGAACGTCTACCGCATCAAATCCTGGTTATGTAAACCATAGCAGTATCATGATCATCTTCCTTCATTACCCATTGCTAAGTAATTCTTCTTTGGCCTTGAGCTTGATGAGGAGTCAGAATCTTCTTTTTATCCTGACTAGAGGTCATCAATTTATCATTCCTCCTTACTACCATAGGTATAGAATGATCGGTGATGGGGTCCACCCCTTTTGGCTGGTGAACCGGCAGTGTGAGGATGTTTACCTCATTTCTCTCATTCTTTTTCAGAAGGTCTTTGAACTGTGCAATTCTGTAGCATTATTGATAGAGAAATGATGTTGTTTCTTGTTCGGGCACTTTGTATGCACCCTTGGAGGACATAGTGTGGGCCCTACTATAACCGAAGCGAGGCGTCACCTTCCATACCTCCTTCCCTCTTTCTGAGTAAGAGGATAAAAGGTGTTTCTTCAAGTAATGCTAGGGCTGTATCCTGGCAAGTTTTCTTCTTGAATTTTCGTGGCTTCGGAGACCACGTTGTGCAACCGGGAATTTCTTCCTTATGCTACAACTTCTTCTTTTCAAGCACTTTGGCGTAAGTCTTTACCTTTGTAGGTTTTGACTTTGCCATTTGCTATTTCAAGGTGGGGAGTATCATCAACTATTTGCACCCTCCTTGCCCCTTGCACTTCCTTAGTGATGCGGAGGCGAGTTGGTGCAGTCTTCTTTAAGTCTCGACATTCTTTGATATGAACACCAAAAGGATTTTGGGCGTACTTTGACAGCCATGGCTCTTGTGACGTAGCCTTTTTGAAGGGCTTCACCACAGCTGGAGGAACTCTGGGGGCAGGAGTAGCAGGAGTCATCCGTTGGAAAATAGACACTCGAATTGGGAGTTCATTTTTAGTTCGGGCTCTTTTCTGGCCCCAGGAGGTCTTGCTTTCTTGAATGGACACCTTGTACATGCATTTCTTGCTTTCGTCGAAGGTGATAACAAGAGAATATATTTTTTATCTGCAAAGGAATAAAAGACCAACATTGAATGAGTGATAGGAGAGCATATTTATTTGTTCAATCCTATATTAGTCTATTTTGTTTTTCTATCTCAATGCTTTTGTGTACATGCTACCGGTAAACGAGTGGCACTTTGGTACAATAAGCATTACCCAAAAATGGGTGAGAAAATGATTTGTGATCTAATCATATTCATTGTAATGTATTTGGCTTTTGACCGACGTACACCAACGAACTGATTAATTAGGATCTCATCAAGTTTCGTAGGTCATCAACAGGGCAGTAAATGCTCGCTACCGACCAAGAAAAACCAACTTTATATATGTTAAAATACACTGATTAATATGGACTTATAAATTGAGACAACTTTATAAAAGAAAGAAGTCAATTGGCCATATTATTTTGTGACATTTTAATTTTTGTCACTTTTTTTTCTATTCTCCTTTGAGCCATGTTTAGGAGATTTATGGGTTTTGTAAGATAAATATTCAGTCAGCACACATGCTTAGAATCTCATAACAAGACGTCTCAGAAAGAAAGAAAAAAAAAAGAATGTATTCCCGCGACCACTTTTCTTATGGATTGGCCAATGAAGGCTGCTAATACTAGCTGATGAAGGCTGCTCGCATCAGCCGTTGAGTGTCAAGCACTCCAAGCTAGCTGCGCTGTTTCACATCATGGCCGCCAAGTGCTGAGCGTCTTAAGTGCACAATCCATTGGCCGCGAGACTTTGTCAATCGCTGTGCCCTTTTCGGGACGTGCTAATTTTAAAGACGTTGGCCATTTTGAATAAAATGTTCATTACAACAGCTGCTGGATGCGCACAGTAGGACTTGGATGACCGACCAACACCAATTTGTATGACCACCGTATTCTTTCTGCATTGACCGCTAGGCGTCGTGCATCTTCTCCACTTCGTCTCCGTTAGCTGTCTCCTGATCTATTTTTTCTCTCTTCTTCTTTTGTTTTTTAGAACAGCAATAGCAACCAAGGGTTCCTTTTTCTCTTCCAACATTTCCCAAGTATTTGACCAACGAAGCACCACTGATAATATGTCGTATTCCCACAGACGGCGCCAATCTTCTGTTTCATTCAAAAAGAGAGATGGAAACCTGCTAAAGAAGCTTTTTATGCATCCTTTGAACATTACAAAAAGATGTGAAAATGACTTGCACATGTACTTGGTCATGTAGGAAGAGTCACCTCCACTTTTATTTACATGGGCTCTCTCTGCTTCACCTTTTGAGTGCAGGTTGTTTACAAATTTTTATACAATCCCCTCGCCAAGCTTAGGAGATCAAATGCAAGGGAAATACGGACTAAAAGAAGAGACTGAAGGGACTGCTGCCTTCGGGAGTTTGCTGGAGATAAAATCGGAGAAGTCTGCAACGCAATTTCCTTTGTCAATCTTTGTAATTCATCACCATCATTAGAAGGAAGGATTAGCAAAGGAGTCTGCTTCAAAATAGCAGAGGCAATCTTTTTCCTTCTTTCATGGTGAGAGGAACAAAGAATAATTTTCAGAGGCTAACGCCCAAATCTAGAGAGACGTGCTCATTGCTGCCTAACTCTCACCTTGCGGATGAAGAAAGAGAGAGTCTTGAAAATGACAGAGTTTCTGAGCCTTCTTTGCGCTGGATCGGAAATGCTTTACTGCCCTTCAAAGTCTTCATTTTATAGTCTTTGGGGAGCCATAACTATCAGAAATTATGGGGGAGTGGAGGTGGTTTTGAAACTGCCATTAATGGGAAGTGTAACTGTTCCCTATCATGGGAGATCGTGGGCAACAGGTAGCTGGGAAAGAAGAGGCTTGGCAGCCAATGCTTGAAGACTTGTAGTGTCCAGCGGTCATCTTTTGAATGAAGATTAGCGGCAGCATCATTGCGCTGAGTGGCTAGTGCATTGAAGACTACAACAGCCAGAGAGCTTTGCAGACAGTAGCTGCCAACACACCTTCATTATGGCCGGCCAAACTTCAGCGATCAGAAAAATGCCCTCTTTTATAAAAATGAGTGTTTTGTCCCAGGAACTGTTATGCATGGACAAATGGATATTTTGTGTGCCAACACCTCAGTCACTATGAGATAGTATGGTCTGTCTCAACCATCAGAGTATAAGACTCTGGATTGTTGTGCTAGTCCATTGGATATATTGAAGGACCATGAGTAGCACCTTATACAAATATGTCTTTGATTAAGGACTGCTCTCATAATTCTCAAGCAATAGACTCTTAATCTTAAGATATTAATGGACTCAAGTTTCTACTATACATTTACTTTAAGTCACCAATGAGTGAGGCCAACTATAGGTCACCACCTTGGTGTCTTGGGTATAGGGTAGTGAGACTGTGAGAACATATCATTCTCAAGATGGAATCTATCATTTAAGAGAGTAATATCCCCTTGTGCCAATTGATGGATTTTAACATTGATAAGTGCGCACACATCTTGATTAGGAGGTAATCAGATGGTTCGATGATCACTGTGATTAATTGGTCACAAGGATAATAAGATGTGGATCTAATTTGGTTGGACATATTTAATCCAATGGATCCATGGATATCATTGATGGAGGGGCCTATTTGTAGCAATTGAGAAGATTATGGTCTTCTTATAAATATTCCTAAGACTGGAGTGCAATTGCATTTATATAGTGGAGTTATATTGTAAATAACTATAGGTATGGAGTTCACATGAGATGTGGGGTTCAGATTTTCAGTTGAAGCCAGTTTCTAAGGAATCTCTAGTGGTCCCCATTCTAGCCCTAAGAAGAGAAGGTTACTAATCCAATTAGAACTCTTAAGGAAGGATAAGTAGGACATATACTAACAATGGAAGTAAGAGAGGAGGTTTACCAAAACCTATATATATGAGGAGAGGGTATGGAAGATATTGAGATAGATTTTCAGTTTTGGAAACATACATTCCTTTGAGGTGTAAGATAAGGATTTATAGATTTACATACTCTAAAATAGATAGTACTCCTAAATAAGTAGTTCAAAAAAGATTTACACGCTCTATTGGCTATCTATAAAGATTTGGTGTGCCGCATGTAATTGCAAAAGCCAAAAAGAGAGCACCACGTGTTGCTTTCGGAAAGAGGGCTATTGCTTTAATATATAGATAATATGCATATTTAGAAGAAAGTTCTTTTACGAGTGGACGACACATTCTGCGTGCGCTACCCAACTCTATGGGGTCCACTTGGGCCCATCAAGACCCAAATAATATTGAAACAATAGGCTAAATGAAAAATGAGAATAATTTATCTCCATCATGGGATCCTCTCATTGCATCGACATACTATAATAAGAGTTCTTTCAAAAGGTGGAATGAGAATGATAACAATTTCCTTCTTTATCACGGAATCCTTTCCTTGCACTAACACACTCTAATAAGAGCTCTTACAATGGAATGAGGTGAGAGTTGAAAATTGCTCTTTTGCAACCCATCAAGTCATCCCTTCCACATCTGACATTCATGGAAACATTATATTATGTAAAAATATTATTTTTTCCTTATAATGTTCAGCATTTTTATAAAGTCACTAACAAAGTAACATGATCGTATCTGCGCTAGCAGATTTGGTATCACACGTCGTGGATTTGAGTGACCTAAACTAAGTTATACAATTGAATGGGATTTTGACCGTACGACTACCCTAAGGCCAGACTTTTCTCTCTCAATTATTGAAGTTGAAAAAAAAAAAAAAACACACACACTTGCAGAATTGTTCACTCAACAAAAGGTGTTGGAGAAATTACGATTTTATCTTCAAAATGTGGGATATCTACAATGGTAGGATATCACATAAAAAATTGCTTTTCTACTACTTCAACCCCTTTTTGTTGTTAAAAAAGTGAGTTTTACCTCAACCCATCTTCATTTTCCCTCTTCCACTCCATTATCTATCTATAACTAAAAGAGAAAAAAGAAGGGTTATTTTTTTATTTTTTTTATACCACATAAAACTCCTTTTTCTGTCTTCAAAGGATGAGATAGAGCTCATATACCTCTTTGTAATGAGTGAGATGGATGAACCGGATTATAGGAGATATCTATACCCATATCTAAAAGCCACAGTTTGGTCGACTCTGTTTCTATACCCATATCTAAGAGCCACAGTTTGGTCGACTCTGTTTTTCTCTTAAATGGGCCCCCTAAATTATTCTAAAAGCTCCAGTTAAGGTCTTCACGTACAACAAGCAAATACGATGTAGGGAAAATAGAGTTTTTTAATTTGGGGAAAAATGTGAATATGTGCATTTTCCAATTTGAGAGGAAGATGAATATGCGTGATATCCTATGGATGAAGGATATCAAACATTTTAAAGGCTAAATCATGATTAGTTTGATATTATTTGTTATTTGATTGATTCCACAGGCATTTTTTAGACTTCAAGCATTGGAGGCAAAAGTTAAAACTTTATTGCAGGCAGTACGGTCAGAATCCCACACTCAATAGATAACTTGGGTCCAGCCCATCACCCACCCCCTACAAAATTACAGGCCATGAAAACGGTCGTGTTCCCAAGGATTACAACTTGGAGCACACACATGCACCTTGAGAAGGAAAAATAGCATTAACAATAGAGAAAGAGATCAGCTTCTGGTGGTTCTCCCAGTGATGGAAGATTCTGCAACTCCATCTTCTCCAATGGAGAACCCAACACCATCAACCCTCAGAAGACCCTCTTCTCACCTCAATCTCCCTCCAAACATGTCCAGAGCCGCTCTTTCAATCCAAACCCCCTCCCCATCTTCCTCTCGCCACCCAGATCTTACGCCACCTGGCTCAAGTTATCACCACCCCCCAGCCTCCACCACCATCTACAGCGACCGCTTCATCCCCAGCAGAGCTTCCTCCAATTTCGACCTCTTCAACATCTCCCCTCCTTCCACCTCTGATGCCAACAGGGAGGATGGGTCTGGAGCCTACTCGGCGCTGCTCAGAACGGTGCTCTTCGGGCCCGATTTGCATGCGCCCATATCGCCCGTAACGCCCGAGAAGCTCTCTGGTGATTGGCCTGGAATCAATGGGATTCACTCTCCCATTACTCCCAGTAGGAATATATTTAGATTCAAGACGGAGAGCCAAAGATCGTCTCCATATTCGGTTTCGCCGGTCGGGTTCGATGGGACGCTTCCTGGGGTGATTCCTAGCCCCCCAAAGACACCGCGGAAGGTCCCGCGGTCGCCCTACAAGGCAATTTGATTTCTGGGGTTTTTATCTGTTTGTTTATTTTGGATTCCTGAATTGGGGTGTTTTTTTGTTTATGTTTATGTTGTTTGTTTTGATTGTGATATGCGTTGTCTTTGTTGCAGGTGTTGGATGCTCCTGCTTTGCAGGATGATTTCTATCTTAATCTTGTTGATTGGTCTTCCAATAATGTGTTGGCTGTGGGTTTGGGGAATTGTGTTTATCTCTGGAATGCTTGCAGCAGCAAGGTGGGATTTTTATTCTGTAGTCTTTGTTTAGTGATGTTTGATTGGAAAAATAGGATTGTTCCGAGTAAGATACCTATTCTTCATGATCACTCTTTCTAGTGGTAATAGTACAAGTATCTTATTTTGATCTTCTTCAATATAATTACCACACATATGGCTTTTATTGAATGAATCATACCATTTAGTTAAGTTTGACCATTGAGGATTCCTTTTACCAATCTCTTCTTTTGTAATGAATTTATTTTAAATTAAATGTTAGATTATGCTGCTTAGAATTGATGGGTGTTAAGTAGTGCATTCATGTCATGGAGAAATGGGATTTTGGTACTGATGAGAAGGAAAGGAAAATTTTATAATGATGTGTACAAATATTTCTGTACCAAATTGGGTGTGTTTTAGAATTTGGAGGGAGGAAAAATCATTAACCACCCTGACATGTTTGCATGATAGTTTTCCACATGATTTCATTTTATGCGGAAAATGGAAACTGAAGATTTATGTTTGGTTTGATGAAACATTTCTCATGGAGAAATGTGTTGATACCCCATGTGTAAGACTGCAGAAAATGGTTATTTACCTCCAGGCATTGAATATGCTTCTTGCAAAAATGTGGTAGATGCTTTTCACCTTTGAAAATGACAGCCATTGAATATGTTAACATGGAATAACAGAAAATCATTCTCCCTTGGGAACTATTTTCATTTTCTGCGGAAAAGGCTCCGCACAAACATACCACCCCTAATGTGCTTTCTAATTGTGTACTGCATTGAGGATTGGGAAGAATAACAGTTACCATTATGAAAAAATAATCTATTCATCGTTATTGAATCTACATCAACGCATCATTATGGATTGGTACTTTTAAGACTATTGGAAAATGGTCTTCATCCTATGACATAAGTATTGGTTTGACAAGTGCAGGTGACAAAATTGTGCGACTTGGGTATGGATGATGGTGTTTGTTCAGTGGGATGGGCGCAACGTGGTACCCACTTGGCTGTTGGAACTACTCTTGGGAAAGTACAAGTGAGACATTATCAGAAAAAATTAAAGTTGCTTGCATAATGTCCTTTTTTTGCTCAACTTTTCTTACTTAGTAAATTCAATCTTCGGAACCATTTAATTACTTCCTTATTTTGTTGTCATTTTAATTACTATCCTTGTCAGGAAATACATGCCTGCACTTCATCTTAAGATATCCATGGCTAGATCACCCTTCTTTCATGATGTCAAGGAATATGCACCATTTTCTTCACCATAAAATATGCAAAATAATACCCTACCTTTTATGATTTGACAATGATTATGCCACAATGGATACCAACAGGGGAAAATAAGTGAGGATGGATAATAAGATTCCTTTTGAGAAAGTTGGATCGTAAATTTTTTGAAAATGAGACAAACCCTTATAGCTTTTAGCGAATTGATTTTCTTCTATCGAGGAATGGATTTTGGGAACTACACAACTTCAGAGCTGCTTATATAATCACCTTAAGTCTGATTATCATTCATATGAATTGTCGCATCTACTTTGCATGCACTTACTTTATATGGTCTGGACACTCCACTTTGCTCTACTTTAATGGGATGTTGAAATGAATATGCATAACTCCATATCATTCCATTTTCAAGCCTTCAATTATCCATGATATTAAAAGTTTAATCAAATCATTTGTTATATGCCCTGGAATTGGATTACACAAAAGTTTTATGCATCACTTCGAACTTTTTCTTGTTAATGCCACTGAGGTAGCTACCATTGATTTACCATGTCATTCCCTCACTGTATCCTTATGATATTAAGTTATTAACGAAAAAGAAAAAAGGAAATTAATTTTTTTTTGACTTCACACTATAATTGATTATATTGCAATTTTTCAATTTGATGGTGCTTGGGATGTAATTATTTGAATTTGAGTTGGTTCCTTACGATCTTGTTGACCCTCTAAGGACACATATGCCCAACGATACCCAAGTTCCCTTTGCTAATAATCTCTTTCATTCTGTGGCTCCTTATGATTTCTAATTCTCCTTCCTTTGCACCATAGAAGATGTATTCCTTTTCCTTGTACAATGGACACATTTGTGGGAACGAAAAACCCCATCCTATTTCTCCCATTGGGCCCAAAACTCACATCACAACTACCCAATGAAAAAAAATATAGAACCCAAAACACGTCTAACCTTTCATTATAGGTTGTAGGTAGGACCATATACATTTTATCCTCAATTTCTCATTATTAGCAACCGACACTTCTCCTTGTACATAAGATTGACCTCTTTTTATCCAGATCTGGGATGCTTCTCGCTGTAGGAGGGTAAGGACTATGGAGGGCCATCGTATGCGAGTTGGAGCTCTGGCATGGAGCTCATCCCTACTGTCTTCAGGTAGTCGTGACAAGATCATTTTTCAACGTGATATTCGTGCTCAAGAAGATTCTGTCAGCAAACTCACAGGTCACAAGTCAGAGGTTAGATTCTTTTATGTTGTTTACTTTTTCATTCAATCTCTTTAAATGCTCCCTATTCTATTTCAGCACAGTTTGTTTTGAATTTATGGGCACCATCCTATTTGTGCTGGAACATTTAGGGCATGTTCGTGCAGTGACATTTCCATGGAAAAAGTGAAGTTTTCTGTGGACACGTGCAAATGTTTGGTGCAGAAATTTTCTATTGATATGTCGCGGAAAACTTTTGCCTAAAATCCACACGATTTTTAAGTCTTAGGGAGAGGGGTTGGACCTGCAATTTTTCTGCAGATTGTCACGCCTGAAACTAGACCTCCGATAATATCTCCGAATTTAGAGCACGACTGGTGCGCGGTCTGTAATTTCCCACAGGATATCACTTGTGAGGATATACATAGTTTCCATCACTTTCATAACACATTTCAGCGGAAGCATAAAGATCCGATGGTATCAAGTGATCATAGCATATAAAGCATCCCAAAACCAATAATATGATGTCAGAGTATAACCAGTCCATCAAGTAAGGTAGTAAAGTGCGGAAGCGTCTATGTTCAACCATTATTACATGTTTTTCTCAACAACCAAACCAAACTAAAAAGCTAAACAACTAGAACTAGCAATCAAAGATCTCCAAGTTTCGCAAGTGTGTCGCCCTCACCCCAATGGATGCTCAAACCATGTCATCTGGAGACCACTCAACTATCCTAGCTGGCGTGTCCTTCACTGCCTCTGTCTCTGGGACAAGGGTGGAGGCAAAGTCTCCTACAATACCAAGGTTAACAAGTTAGAGCAAGTAGACAAATATAATAACATAAGCATGTTGCATCAAATAGAATTAAAGATATGATAATTGTAAAGATGGCAAGAAACACGAATATCTAGGGTATAGCAAGTCCATACCATGGTCAATGTTACTAGGTCCATCCTAGGTCCAAGGTACAAGTCTGATGCAGGCCCTGGGGTTAGGGCTTGCGGTGGACGTGCAAAAAGCACAATGGGTTCCGAAGAACGTGTCTGAAGACACAATAAATCTCCGTAGAGATAATGAACGAGGACGCACCTCAATGGGAAAACCCAATTTCATTAATCAACAACTCTCATAAATAATTCTCTACAATGCCATATAAATAGTAAAAGTAAACTTAAGCCTTAAGAAACCTAATAAAACTAGGAAACTAGATAATATAGGAAACCTAATCCTAATAACAATATTTAAAGAAACACTTGACATAAAAATAAATCCTAAATCTATATGGGCCCTACACATGTGGCCACGAGGTCTACGTTGCATCATTCTCCCCCACTTGAAAAAGAACTCGACCTCGAGTTCGGAAAATGGCCACCCGGATCAAAGATCAATCTGACGAACTTTAGATTTGGCGATCGGTCTATAACTTCTTGGCACAGCTCCATGCATAATTGCTTTTGATGGTTGAAATATGCGTTGATGTGCTTTACTTGTAGAACATGCACCATCAAATCAAAAGCTCTGACTATCCGCTGGTCATCTCTCAGTTGGCATAGTTGATCCTGAAAGACAAAATCAATGGGAGAATTAATGTGGGGAATAGCAATAACTTTTGCTTCATCACTTGGTATTTGCACTTCGGAATTATTAGTACTCATAGGAGAAATTTCAAGGCTAACTGTAGATATGGAATTTTCTTTGTCCAACTCTGACGGATCGGTCTGCATATCCGCTGGCACTGGTTCCTCAACACAGTCTGTTATGGGTGGTGACTTTTCTTCTTGAAGCGTAACTTCCACTAGATGAGATCTTTTAATTATCCGCTCCACACGAATTGCTTCCCAAAATGCTTCATACATATCGTTGCATTCCTTCTCCACATTCTTCAGTATACTTGGTCGCAAACCGCTGAGAAAGTGATTGAAATCAAGTGCATCTTCTAATTCACATAAATAATGTAGCCTTTCAAATTCATAAGCATGTTCCTCGACAGACAATTCTCCTTGTGTCAAATTAATATACTGCTCAAAGCAATCTTTATTTGCATAATATCTTTTCCCATATTTGATTGCGTATGTCATCCTTGTAGCCCTGTTGATGATTTCTTTAAGCTCGTTGTTGGTTTCTGTAAGCCTTCTATTGATTTCAAGAAGTTGCAATTCCCTCTTGTTTGACAATTCCATATGAACTTGATGCAAATACTGAAAATTTTAATGATCTAAAAATTAAAATCAAACTGACCAGAGGTGTAGATCTGCTCTTCACGATCACGCTGGCAAAAACAGATCGAAAATCTGATGCGATAGGAGCCCGATATCGAAAAAAAGAAATCTCAACTGTTGATTGGATCAAAGCTGCTGTTGATTGAAGTTTGCTGATGCAGTGATGATGTCAGCAGAATCTGTTGGGCTTCAAGAAAGGCTAGATTGACTAAACTTCAACCCGGATATAAACTCGGCCCAACCTGTGAATGAGTTGAATTGAACTCAAGCCTGGAATGGACTTGGCCCAAATTCAGATGGGGCCCAATGGGCTGGCACGGGCAGGCTTCCTTCCCCTGCTTTGATTCAAGCGCCCCAAAGAAAGAGAAAAAAGGAGTGAAGCTCTATCTGTTGCTCCAATGAAGGAAGAAAAGACCTGGGAAGTGGAGTTTGAAGTCGAGACTGTGGCGATGGGTTGACGACGACGACGCTGAAGCGACGACGACAGACAAGGCTACACTGGGCGAAGGCTATTGTGACGAAGACGCAGGGGATAGCGTTGGCACAGGCTCGATGATGTTCTGGCGAAGCAGATGATGGCGATGGAGGGCGAGACAGATGACGGCGATCGACTGGTGCACGGTACACGTTTCCTTCCTCTTCTCCGCTGCTGCGTCTTCTTTTTCTGCTTCTTTCTTTCTTTTCGTCTGCTTTTCTGCTGTGCTGTTCGTCTTCTTCTTCTTCTTCTTTTTTTTTTTCTTTTTTTTTTTTTTCTGGGTTGAATTCTGGGTTGGAAGGAGTGCGATTGGGAGACGAAAGGGAGTATGGGATTCAGCTGGGTTGGGCGTAGGCAGGGATCAGGGTGGTGAAGGGGTTTGATCGATTCGGGTTTTGTGGTTTGGGTTTCAGTTTGGGGATTCTAGGTGGGGTTGAGTGTCGAGAGATAGGCTGGAAGAAAGATACAGGAAGATGAGGGATTTGGTTTTGGTGTGGCTAATGGCATGGAAGAGGGTTATATGTCGGTAGTGCAGTAGGGAGGTCGTCTGGGGTGGGTGGGTTGCTGGAGTGGGGTTGGGTTGGGCGCAGGGAACTGACGAACGGAAGGAGGGATAAGGGGTAGTCACTCCGACGATCGGAGATCGTTCGGCTTTGATACCAATTGATGCGGTGGTTAGGGCTTGCGGTGGATGTGCTAAAAGCACAATGGGTGCCGAAGCACGTGTCCGAAGACACAATAAATCTCCGTAGAGATAATGAACGAGGACGCACCTCAATGGGAAAACCCAATTTCATTAATCAATAACTCTCATAAATAATTCTCTACAATGCCATATAAATAGTAAAAGTAAACTTAAGCCATAAGAAACCTAATAAAACTAGGAAACTAAATAATATAGGAAACCTAATCCTAATAACAATATTTAAAGAAACACTTGACATAAAAATAAATCCTAAATCTATATGGGCCCTACACATGTGGCCACGAGGTCTACGTTGCATCAAAGTCCAACACAAAAGAACACTAAATATAACAATAACAACAATAGGAACAAGTATAACATGTATAAACAAATAGAGAAGCATGTACAAGCCATGCGAGTATAAAATATAATAATATAAGCATGTTGCATCAAATAGATTTAAAGATATGATAATTCTAAAGATGGCAAGAAACATGGATATCTAGGGTAAAGCAAGTCCATACCATGTTTAATGTCACTAGGTCCATCCTAGGTCCAAGGTACAAGTCCAACACAAAAGAACATCAAATATAACAATAACAACAATAGGAACAAGTATAACATGTATAAACAAATAGAGAAGCATGTACAAGCCATGTGAGTATAAAATACAATGGGACATGTGGCATGAGACTGTGTAAAACAGGGACAAAGACAAGATCCAGCCTAGGTCTAGGTTGCCCGTGGCCAATGCTATCCAACCCTACGTAGCCTTAGGGTTCCTGGTGTCCAATTAGAAATGTAGTTCCAAAGTTAGGTTACATCAAAGGCCCTAAACCTCCATGCACTTGACCTAGCATTGAACTAAATAGATTCGGGCAACCCGTAGGTGAATGCTGGCTCAAACACCACCTACGAAGGTCCCTCAATTAATTACCATTAGGCATGCCCCAAGCTGGTCCTAAGGTCTAACAATTATGAATTCTGCACTTAAGGAAAACTAGTCTGGGTACAGCTGGCCGTGAGGTAATTGTAGAACAAACTCTTGATTTTGCATTGTTTTGGGAAAGCAACCGTAATACATTCATGGTCAGCTGGAAAATAGCTATAGTTAGCCGTAATTAGCCGTAAGTGTCCTATGGCTAGCCATAAAAACCTTTACGATTAACCATGAGGTAATTGCTATACAAAATCTTGAAATTACACAGTACTGCGAAAGCAACCATGATAGGCCTTTTGTAACCTTACGGCTAGCGGCTAGCCGTAGGGGTTTACGGTTAGCCGTAGATCCCCAGTTCTTCAAGTTAAAAGAGACGAATCTGAATTCAAAGGGGATTTCATTCCATCACCAAAACCTGCATAATTCCATCTTAACCAGCATGATAAAGGCCTGATCCACCACATGCAAGACATAATTCTATCAAATTACCCATTAACAACCCATAATCATGTAATTAGCATCAAAACCATACAAAGAGCTTGAAATAGGGTTTTCTATAGTAGATCTAACATCAAATCAATGAAATCAAGCATGGATGTTATGGAATTATAAATGTATATTGATGCAGTGAGATCCAAGAAGAAAAGGGCCCCTAATGGACACCACTAAGGATGATTTGCTTTCTTTAAATAGTTTATTAATTTTAGTAATTTGTTGTTATCTCTGATCAGAGAGATTTTAGTGATTTGATTTACTTAGAGATTTTAGGGAGTAATTTTAGGAACAATGATTCTGATAGATTCTTTATTTAGACCATTCATCTATTATAAATAGGGAGGGATGCTTGCTTGTATGGTGTGCTATATTCTAATAAAATTCAGAATTATTCTTGTGAGTTCCCCTTTGGGTATTTCCCCTAAGTGATCTTAGGGTTTTGAGTCTTAGGGCTCTATCTCACCGTTGGAGGTGTAGATCTTCATTGTGGCCTCCAAGCTACGCCATCATATATTTGCCTCAAGCTAGATCTAGCTGAATTCTCCCAAGATCCTGCAAGAAACCCTCAAGATCTCTAGCAAAACTCCAAGAAAGCCCAAATCTAACACCCAACAAGAGACCGTACACCAAAAATAAGGGAATTGGGGCTAAAAGGGCACGCATGCAATGATCCTAGCAATGAGATCATAGATCCAGACGAAAGAAAGGGTTTGGGAAGGAAATTGCTAACTAAATAAGATTTAACCAAGAGAATTGAGATGGGGAAGGAGATTTTGATGAAGAAGTGATGCAGCAGCATTATATAGTTGTTGGAGCAAGAGGCATGGTCCACATGTGGGACCCAAGGAAGTTTAGGAAGTCTTTATTAATTGTTAGTAGTTTCTAATTTTTATTTAAGGAGTTGTATTTAGGATTAGTTTGTTTCTAATTTGGGTAGGATTATTATTTGGTTTCCTAGTTTGGTTAAGATTGCTTTCTTAGCCCTTTAGTTTCTTTTCTTATAAATATGACATTGTAGAGATTGGTAATCTCAGAGATTGAGTTAATAGAAATTCCTTTTTGTGGGTTTAGCGTTGGAGAGCTCTCTTCATCGTGTGATTGTTCCTGTGGGAACCCTAATTGTGTCCCGGCACTTGCGATCGTACGAACGATTGCATTAATTGGTATCAGAGCCGAACGATCCCCCGATCGTCGGTATGTTACCCCTATCCCCATCCCTACCTTCGTCCACCATCACCGTCCCTGCACCATCGAAAAATCCCTCTCCAGACTTGTCACACAACCTCCAGCAGGGCCCATCCCAACACCACCGGGCTCCCTACTCCCAAAACCCAACCCCCCCTAATCTCCTTTTCCTTGACCCTTCTTCTCTCTAGACATATCCTTGGCAACGGTGAACAACCCACCTGCCTGTGATTCCCAAAAGTACTGCTCCTCGTCATTGTGCTTCGTGGTCACAACCACCCTCTCGGCAACCAGGTACGTCGAGTAAAACCCCACCCCAAACTGCCCCTAGAGAAGAGAGAAAGAAAGAAAGAAGAACAGAGAAGATAGAGAAGCAGGAGCGAGGTGCGTACCTGGCTTCAAGCATTCCTCCATCGCCATCATCCGCCTCGCCTAAGTATCATCGAGCCGTCGCTGCTTCCTCGAGTTCTGCCACCACCATTTTCTCTCCCAATCTCCAAATCGTTATCGTCAGCCACACGTTCCTCCCTCTTTGTTCCTTCCTTCCTCTTCGTGACGACTATACAACAAACAAGGGTTTTAGAAAACCCTTTTCTTTTTTCTTCGACACGGAGACCGAGATAGCCACGTGTGTCAAGTGCTTTGAAACTGGGTTTTGAAACCGGGCTCAGTTCAGGAATAGGTAAAGCGAACTTGACCCTCTTTGAAGCCCAGTACCATCAGCAACTTTCTATTACTTGGCAGATCCATGGCTACAATTTAGTTTTGCGATATTAGGCTCCCCTAGCGTTAGATTTTCGATCCGTTTTCACCAACGTGATCGTGGAAGTCAGATCTATACATCAGGTCACTCACAAATTTTAAATTTGCATTCAACAATTATGTCTCCCAAGAAGCATGTAGAAATGGAGTCTTCCTCCAATAACAATGATGATTAAAGGGGAACAGTTGCGGAATTATCGGTAATTGTTAATCAACTATTTGCAACGATAGTTCAAATGCAAGCTCAAATGCAAGCGACTCTTGGAAGGATTGAATCCCGATTAACCAATTTGGAAAATAATCGGCGTGAAGATAATCATCAAGATGATGGAGGACATAATCGGAATCAACGAGATCCACATGCCGTCAATGTTGATCGTGATTTGTGTATTAAACTGGTGATTCCCGAATATGATGGAAAATTGAAGTCGGATGAATTCATGGATTGGTTAGTGTGTGTTGAAAATATTTTTGCACACAAGCCAATGACGGATGGTCATAAGATTACACTAGTGGCAACTCGATTTTGTAATTATGCTCCGATATGGTAGACCGAGTTGCAAAGGAAGAGAAGAAATCAACAAATTGACACTGTTGACACGTGGACCGAGATGAAAAATCTGTTGAAGCAAAAATTCTTCTTGTCAATTACTCCAGAGATCTGTATTCAAGTTTTCAATATTTGAAACAAGGATCTAAGACAGTTGTTGAGTATTCTGAGGAGTTTATGACCATGCAGGCTCGTTATGGTTTGAATGAAGATGATAATGTATTAGTTGACAGATACTTTAATGGGCTTACACTTGACATACAAGATATTCTCACATTCAAGCATTTTGATAATGTTGATGTGATTGTTCAGCATGCTATCAAAGCTGAGGGGATTGCAAATCATCAAGCCAGAAAACTTAATGCATCTAAATGGGTTATGCAGAAGAATTCCTCATTTACAGATTTGAAAACTAGTGATTCATCGGAGAAAGTTTTCACCAAGCCCGAAGGTCAAAATAGGATCACATGCTTTAATTGTAAACAACAAGGGCATCATGTAGCGGAATGTCCAAAACGCATCCACCTCATTGAGAATGAAAGTGATATGAAAGATGCTGTATATGATCCTAAAGAGAAGGAAACAGAGGAAGTGGAAGACATTATGCCCGAGGAGGGTCTTGAGTGTAACGCCCCACCCATACCCATGCATGATATTGTCCGCTTTGGCCCACGGGCCTCACGGTTTTGCTTCTGATGGGCCTCAACCCATCAAAAGGCCTCATGCAAGGTAAGGGTGTAAGCTCTACATATAACCCCATTCACTTTCCTCTCTATAGTCGATGTGGGACTCCGGGGCGTCACAATCCACCCCCCTTAAGGCTGCACGTCCCTGTGCAGTAGCCTGCCAGTCTCTGTAGCCTGCCAGCCCTCTTGGCCCGCCCACATGGAGACCCGCCCACTTACACCAGACCACGGCAGGAGACCTACACTCGAACTAGTCGAGAGTCGGCTCTGATACCATCTGTAACGCCCCACCCATACCTATGCATGATATTGTCCGCTTTGGCCCACGGGCCTCACGGTTTTGCTTCTGATGGGCCTCAACCCATCAAAAGGCCTCATGCAAGGTAAGGGTGTAAGCTCTACATATAACCCCATTCACTTTCCTCTCTATAGTCGATGTGGGACTCTGGGGCGTCACATTGAGTCTCTCATGATCATCCAGGAAACTACAATGACTACTGCGAAGAAATGGTTGCGAGAAAATATTTTCCGCTCAAAAGAAACAGTCAATGGTCAGAAATGCACGGTAGTCATTTATGGAGGCAGTTGTCATAATATTATATCCCAAGCTCTTGTGGATCGATTACAGCTGAAAGTTCGGAAGCATCATCGTCCCTATTTTGCTAGATGGTTAATGACAGGTGATAAAGTCCAAGTACGGTGATGCAGGCCGATCAAAGGCCAAGGCCTGCAAGACCAGATGACCCGCTTAATGGGGTTCACATGATCTCTAATTCGGGATCCCTATCCTTAGTTTAGATAATTTTTAAATTAGTAGATTGCTTAATTGATTTCCTTTCTATTTCATATGCTAATTAGGATTAGTTATTTCCTATGTTGCTTATTTTGGATTAATGCTACTCTATATATAGAGAAGCCTCTTATTGTAATGGGCAGGCCTTTTTCTGAATACAATCCAAGAAATTATCCTTGTGAGTTGAGTATTTTTCCTAACAGAGTTTAGGGCTTGAGTCTTAGGACTCGATCTCACTGTTGGAGGTGTAGGTCTTCACATCAATTGGTATCAGAGCCGACGATCCATCTCAAATCGCCGGTTTGATCGCCAATCCGAGGTATTCCGTCAACCCGTATTCCATCTTCCCACTTACTGTCCATCCATTAACATCCTCACCTATCGTCATCTTCACTCATCATCCTCATCCGAATCCCCATCGCTGACCCGCCCTCCTTCATCACCGAACCCAACCCCTCTTTTCTCCACCAGCGACCCCTTTGCATCCCCTCATCACAGCCCAAAATTTCCTTTAAATCCCTCCACACACAACCCATCCATTCACCAAGAAACCCTAATCCATTCATCGACCACCATCCACCATCACTGCAACCAATTCCCAGATATTAATCCCATCCCACTGTCATCCATCACAGCCAACCCCAACCAGATCCATTCCCCAACCCCGCCCAGATCCAATCCAATTTCCAATCCCACCCAGATCCAATCTCCACTCACCGAAACCCTCTCTACCCACCCAACTTCAGCAAATCCCCAACATCCCCATCGACACCCCTCAATTCCAGAAAAAAAAAAAACTAACAGCTCTCCATTGCACACCCTCCGACACCTTTCCCAGCCGCTTTCCCCTCTCTGATCATCCATTCCCAAAACCCAGAAGAAGAAAAACAAAACAAAGAAAGAGAAGAACGAAGGCAGAGCACAGAAAATAGAAGGGAAGAAGAAAGGTTACAGAAGTTCAGTTGAGAGAATATCGTGCACCAGAGGGCCACATCGTTTACAGCATCGTCACCAGCCATATGCTGCATCGTTGCTCTCGCGGCATCTTCTCCAGTCGCTGCCCATCGCCTCCAGTGACCTCGCCACCGCTTGCGCCCACCGACAACTCCATCTGCGACATCGCCGCACCTCCCGCTGCCGTCCACTCACTCCTTCTCCTTTTCCGGTCGAAAGGTAAGAAAGGACCGTCCCCCTTCTCCATTTTTCTTCCTTCAGCGCACCAAGTCCGAGGCGGAACAAAAACCACAGCCCACGTGCTGAGTTCTGCAGTTGGGCTTCACGTGATTTAGGCCTTCGTTTAGAACTGACCTGCAGTCTGGGCCTGGCCTGTTTTTGAACCCGACCTAGCCCACCAGGTAAAAAAAAAAATGTATATGAAATCTCATGGCTACCCGAGGACATCAATACCACAGGTATTTCACCAATTACCAGCGGGATGAGCTATTGACAAAATTGGGATCTGACATGGACATTGTGGTTGAACGACTGGAAATTGTTGAAGCTGCTCTCAATGAACTTCAAGGACGTCGGACCACATGAATTACTGAATCTGTTCTCACAGAGCGGGATCCGCAAACATCCGGGATTGGACCTCAGGACAATCCTGTAAACCCCGCTCCCCATGCATTCGGAATAATGGCCCAGGTGAATCCAGTTACGCCTGGTCCTCAGCATCAGCATCGTGAAACCATGTCTGACATGGTACAACGTCTTTTCATTGAACATGGTGATCATGAACCACGCGGTGCACCAAATACAGATGACATCACCAAAAGAGTGAGACTGGAAATTAGTGATTTTTCAGGAGATCTTCATCTTAAGGCTTTCGTCGATTGGCTCAATTCTCTTGATGACTATTTTGCCTGGTACAACATGAATGATGCCCAGAAGATAGCCTTCGCAAAAGTTAAGCTCAAAGGACCTGCACGCATTTGGTGGCAAAGTGTTGAAAACAGTGAGCTCGCCTTTGGGCATCCCATTTTCCAATGGAAAGATATGAAGCGACGACTCAAGCAAAATTTCCTTCCTTCTGACTATATTGATTCCCTGCATAAAGGATATCTTAGTCTACAACAAGGTACCTATTCGTTGGATGAGTATACCAATCTGTTTCGAGAATATATTGTGCGCTGCAATCTGCGGGCGAATGATGAACTCGTTATCAATAAATATACAGAAGGCTTACGTTCTGATATTCGGCAATGGATTTCTATGTTCGATTTCAATGATATCAATGAAGCCTACTGTAAAGCCCGCAAAGCACAACATGAAATCCAATTGAGGAGGCGGGAAAGACCCAAGCCGGGGAGTTTTCCACTAGAGGGATACAGTCTCCGACTTTTTCTAACGCCCAACAGTCAATTACTCGACCGAGGCCACCACAGACATTGCAAAAGCCGCCCCAGGGTGTTCAACAAAGGCCACCTCCTCTCCAAAATCAGCGGCAATAGGCACCACAAAATGATCCTCGTGCGCGAGGACGTGCTGACAAAAGGGATGTGATCTGCCATACCTGCTAGCAGAAAGGGCATTATGCTAAAGAATGTCCTCATCGGAATCTCTATGCAGAAGATGAAGCTGACGACAGTGAAGAGTTCGATGAGCACATTGAAATGGAAAAACTGACAGACACTCAAAGCGTATGCCTTGAAGAATTCCCTGCTGATGGAGTACCACTTGTATATCTGGAGCGCCATCTTCTGATTACTAAAGATTAACAGGAGGAGCAGGATTCTAATCATGCACCTATTTTCCGCTCTCGAGTTCACTGCATGGGCGAAACTTTGAATATGATTGTTGATGGAGGTAGTGCTATGAATGTTATTGCTAAAGAGGCTGTGGAAAAGCTAAAGCTACCTACTACAAAGCATCCGAGACCATACAAAATAGCATGGGTAAATGATTCAACTATTTTGGTTGATAAGCAGTGCATAGTTCCTTTCAAACTGGGTTCTTATGAAGATACAATCAAGTGTGATGTTATTCCAATGAAAGTCACACACATACTCTTTGGTCGCCCATGGCTAAAGAAGTTGAAGGTTGTCACAGATAATGATGCAGACACCCATACTTTCATGTGGAAAGGTAACAAGACCCGTTTATGGCCACTGCTAGCCCAACATGTTGCTAAGGCCCAAAAAGAGGTGGCCACTCCTTAGATGTTAACCATGAGTAAATTTGAACAGGACAACAGAGATCAGGATCTGATGTATGCCTTGGTTATCCGCCAAGTGACAGATGATTCTCCATATGAATCCATTTCGGAAGAAGTAAAGCCACTCCTGCAACACTTCTCCAATCTTATTCCAGATGAACTTCCAAATACTCTTTCACCTATGAGGGACATACAACACGCCATTGATCTTGTCCCTGGCTCTTCACTTCCGAATCTACCTACATATCGAATGAGTCCCTCAGAGCACGCCGAACTCAATAAACAGATGGATGCCCTCTTACAAACGGGGTACATTCGGAAAAGTCTCAGTCCCTGCGGGGTACCAGCCCTTCTGACTCCCAAGAAGGATGGAAGTTGGCGCATGTGTATTGACAGTCGAGCTATCAACAAGATCACGGTCAAATACAAATTTCCTATTCCTCGATTAGATGATATGCTTGATATGATGACAGGTTCAGCCATCTTCTCCAAGATCGATCTGCGCAATGGTCACCACTAGATTCGCATCCGTCCGGGTGATGAGTGGAAAACAACATTCAAAACCAGAGATGGTCTTTATGAATGGTTAGTCATGCCATTCGGGTTAACAAATGCTCCCAGTACCTTCATGCGGGTTATGACCCATCTATTGCAGCCTTATATTGGGAAATTAGTCGTCGGTTATTTCGACGACATCCTTATTTACAGCAAAACCAGAGAGGAGCATCTCACTCATCTCCACACGATTTGCCATCTCCTTCGTAGAGAAAGTTTCTACATCAATCTCAAGAAGTGCACCTTCACGAGCAGTTCAGTTATATTCTTGGGATTCATCATATCGACGGAAGGCATTAAAATGAATCTAGAGAAAGTCAAAGCAATTCTGGATTGGCCACTCCCCACCACAGTAACTGTAGTCAGGAGTTTTCATGGATCTGCTGCCTTCTATAGGAGATTCATCAGGAATTTCAGCAGTATCACTGCTCCTATTACAGAGTGTTTAAAGAAGGATGAGTTCAAATGGACCAATGCCGTAACTCGAGCTTTTGAGCAGATCAAACAAAAAATCACAGAAGCTCCTGTCCTCCGCTTTCTAGATTTTGACAAGGTGTTCGAAGTTGCTTGCGATGCGTCCAATGTTGGCATTGGTAGTGTCCTTAGGCAAGAGGGACATCCAATTGCTTTCCACTGTCAGATTCAAAGCGCAAGTACTCTCCTTATGCCTTGGAGTTTTATGCTCTTGTTCAGTCACTTTTCCATTGGAGGCATTTTCCTGATAGGTAGAGAATTTGTGCTTTACTCTGATCATGAGTCTCTCAAGCACCTTTATTCACAACATAAAATGGGCGCTAATTTTGCCAAATGGAGTGCTTATATTTAGGAGTTTACCTGTACCATCCGCCATAAATCTGGCAAGGAAAATGTGATAGCGGATGCTCTCTGTCGTAGGAAACATCTCCTGATTACCATGGCTATTTCTGTATCGGGTTTTGAGCAAATCAAGGAGGCATATGCGACTGACAAAGACTGTGGTACCATCTATAAAGAGATCCTTCAGGGTGAGCATCTTAAGCATCCATACTTTAGCATTCATGATGAATATTTATTCTATGGTAGTCGCCTCTGCTTGCCAAATACTTTTATCCGCGAGCATGTTATCAGGGCACTCCATTCCGGAGGATGCAGCGGACATTTGGGTCGTGATAAGACCTTCGCGCTTGTCGGAGATAGATATTATTGGCCACACATGACACCCTATGTTTCTCGTATCTGTGAGCGGTGTCGTACTTGCCAGTTGGCCAAAGGGAGCAAGAAGAATGCGGGATTGCATTAGCCATTGCCAGTTCCTCAGGGCCCCTGGGAGGATATTAGCAAGGATTTTGTACTTGGACTGCCTCTGACCCGTCGAAAAGTAGACTCTGTCTTTGTGGTTGTGGATCGTTTCTCGAAAATGGCTCATTTTATTCCTTGTTTCAACACAGCAGATGCCTACAAAGTTGCACAACTCTTCTTTAAGGAAGTCGTTCGTCTGCATGGACTTCCAAAGACCATGGTGTTTGACAGGGATACTAAATTCGTTAGCTACTTCTGGAAGACATTGTGGGGCATGTTCAAAACAAAGCTACAATTTTCTACTGCTTATCATCCACAAACTGACGGTCAGATAGAAGTCATCAACCGTAGCCTTGGTGATTTGCTACGTTGTTTAGTGCGTGACCATCTTACTACATGGGATCTGGTTTTGCCTATGGCTGCGTTCGCCTATAATAACTTAGTTAACCGGTCCACAAGAATTTCTCCTTTTGAAGCAGTCACTGGCACCAGACCCCGTCTCCCCGTTGATCTTGTTCCCCTCCTAGTCGAAGCTAGACCAAGTGCTAATGCAGACAGTTTTATTCGCCATATGCAGTAGGTTCATGAGGAAGTTTGACGTCATATTGCAGCAAGCAATGATTATTATAAAGAACATGCAGACAAACGTTGGCGTTTTGTTCAGTTTAAGGAAGGTGATATGGTTATGCTTCGAAATCGTCCCGAGCGCCTTCCACCATGAGCCCACAAAAAGCTGCACCCTCGCAATTCCAGACCATTCAAGATTCTCAAGAAACTTGGTCCTAATGCATATGTGTTTGATTTACCAGCAGATCTTGGCTTGCATGCTACCTTCAACGTTGAAGATCTCACACTCTACAAGGGCCATGACCATGACAGTCCGTCGGAAGAAGATGAGCTTCATCTTCCCCTTTCTCCAGCCCCTGCCGATCACATTGTTGATGTGCTTGATGATCAGATTGTTTTCTTTAGACAAGGGGGATTTTAGAAGTTTCTTGTTCCTTGGAAGAATCGTCCCCTCTCGGATGCCACGTGGATTACGGCTACAGATTTCCAGCGTCTTAATCCTGATCTTTACGAGTGATATCAAGCTATTCACTCGCCGGAGTCGAGTTTTTCCAAGCCGGGGAGAGTTAATGCAGGCCGATCAAATGCCAAGGCCCGGAAGACCGGATGACCCGTTTAATGGGGTCCACATGATCCCTAATTTGGGATCCTTATCCTTAGTTTAGATAATTTTTAAATTAGTAGATTTCTTAATTGATTTCCTTTCTATTTCATATGCTAATTAGGATTAGTTATTTCCTATGTTGGTTATTTTGGATTAATGCTACTCTATGTATAGAGAAGCCTCCTATTGTAATGGGTAGTCCTTTTTCTGAATACAATCCAAGAAATTATCCTCGTGAGTTGAGTATTTTTCCTAACAGAGTTTAGGACTTGAGTCTTAGTACTCGATCTCACCGCTGGAGGTGTAGATCTTCACATCATACGGCATGCATGTCCAGTTACCTTTTCTATTGGTGAAGATTATATAGATACAGTGTGGTGTAATGTGATACCTATGGATAGTTGTGATATCTTGTTGGGTCGTCCATGGATGTATGACAAGAATGGTACTAACGGAATGTGTGACAACACATACACATTCATGTATGGTGGAAAGCAAGTAACCCTTTGACCTATGAAGCCGGCACTACCAAAGAAAGGTCAAGTTCTCGTCTCACCAAGGACGCGCTTCAAGTGCATACTATCTACAAAAGCAACATCCAAAAGAAGAGTTGAGTTCGAGGACGAACTCTTTTTTCCACTGGGGGGAAATGATGTAGCAGCATTATACAGTTGTTGGAGCAAGAGGCATGGTCCACATGTGAGACCCAAGGAAGTTTAGGAAGTCTTTATTAATTGTTAGCAGTTTCTAATTTTTATTTAAGGAGTTGTATTTAGGATTAGTTTGTTCCTAATTTGGATAGGATTATTATTTGGTTTCCTAGTTTGGTTAAGATTGCTTTCTTAGCCCTTTAGTTTCTTTTCTAATAAATGACACTGTAGAGATTGGTAATCTCAGAGATTGAGTTAATAGAAATTCCTTTTTGTGGGTTTATCGTTGGAGAGCTCTCTTCATCGTGTGATTGTTCCTGTGGGAACCCTAATTGTGCCTTGGCACTTGCGATCGTACCAACGATTGCATCAGGAAAAATGATGATCGAGGATCCTTGAAGCTTGGGTTGGCCTTTCCTTGCTTGGATTGATGAGGTCCTGGTCTTCTTACTTGCAAGGGAAGGAGAGAAAGGGAGAAGAGAGGTAAAAGAGGGAAGAGAGTTTCGTTGCCGTTGAGAGGGAAATGAAATGAAATGGCTTGAGAGTAGGCTTATATAGTTTTAGTGAGTTTATAATATTTACAAGAAAGTACTTGGCTCTAGTACTTCTAGCAAATGGAGCTTACAAGGGATTTGAGTTCAACAAGAGTGGTCTAAATGCAAGGTGAAAGTGTTGGGGTTACAATTCCCATGTCCAAGGTGTCCAAGACCCACAAGATCCTAAAATTACATCCAACTCCCCTATACTCCACAAGCCTTATGACAAGTCCTTCTAGGTCTCCTACTAAAGCTCAAACTCTCCCAAAACCATCCAGTCACTATTCTAACCCCCGGGAAACTAGCTAATTACCCACTAATCCCGACTAATTAGCAGAAAAACACGCAATTAGGATATGAGGCCTTACGCATTTCCATGGAAGAAGTGAAGTTTTCTGTGGGTACGTGTAAATGTTTGGTGCAGAAAATTTTCATTTATATGTCGCAGAAAACTTTTTGCCTAAAATCCACACTTTTGAGGATTTTGAAGTCTTAGGGAGAGGGGTCGGACCTGCAATTTTTCTGTAAATCTTTGCCTTCTCTTCCTCCTTTCTTGCATGCTGCACCAAACAAAAATTGCAGCAAAATCCACTCCCGAGATGTCCATAATTGGAATCCTCAGCAGATTCCAGATATGTCCTTAAATATACATACTTGGGCAATTACATTGTTCACATCAGATTTCTTATTGTTGTTCGTACTATGTACGAACAACAGCTTGTAACAAATCATTTATTTATTGTTTTGACCAGTAACAGATCATTTATTTTTATTATGTTTTATGATGCATTCTGCTATTTCTACTTTTTCTTGGCCTTGATTAATTGTCTTCATTAGGTTTGTGGGCTGAAGTGGTCTTATGATAACCGTGAACTTGCATCTGGGGGAAATGATAACAGAGTGAGTACCTTCCTATCTTCCACAGTTAGATTGCTGCTTGATGTACATTGGTTCATGCTACTATGGCAGTCATTTGCATTTGATGAATTATTTATCAACTGTTATTCTGCATTTAATTCTTACCTCTTATTTAATGTTTTCTCAATGCAGCTTTTTGTTTGGAACCAACATTCGACGCAACCTGTACTCAAATACTGTGAGCATACCGCAGCTGTAAAAGCTATTGCATGGTCACCCCATCTGCATGGGCTTCTTGCATCTGGTGGAGGCACTGCAGACCGATGCATTCGTTTCTGGAATACAACATTAAACACACATTTGAGCTGTATGGACACTGGCAGTCAGGTCTGTTCACCTTTAATGAAGCTGGCAACATTATAATTGCCAAGTGCTAACTACTAGTATGGTATTCCTTACAAAAAAAAAAAAAAAAAAAAAAAAAAAAAAAAAAAAAAAAAAAAAAAAAAAAAAAACCCTACTTGTATGGTATTTTCTATGAGATAATTTTTTATCTGTTATCATCACTGACATTGATATACCTGCAGCCATATCTAGTACCATCACTCTGACTGCAATCCCACTCCGGCATAGGATCAAATGTTATGTCTGGTCTTCAAGTTGGTTAAGTAATGAACATAAGAAAATGTGACATTTGAGGAAAAAAGACGATGAATAATAATTTCTGGAAAAGTAAACATGTAAGTGAAAATAATAAGAATCTGATTACATAATCTGTCCAAAAATAAACAACTCTAGCACATTCCAGGCTCAAGCTTCCAAGTGATTTTTGGAGTTTAGGTTGAGCATCCACAGGCAATGGGGTCCACAGAGCTTGTGCTCATGTAATTTCTCCCTTGATGACCTCCAACATCCTTTTTTTTTTTTTTTCCATGGTCACCTGTCTCTTGACATTTCTCCCTTGATGAGGTCCCTCACAATACAGTAGTAGGTGCTACACCAAATGACCTTGGCCAGTGAGAGCTGTTTAAGGTGTACTAGTAGAAGTTTTTCCGTGCTACTACAGTCATTCGTAATGAGTCATTTGTGTATAAATGAGGCCTAAGAATGCCCCTCCTGCTAATGTAAGAATGCCCCTCCTGCTAATGTATTGCCAATATTACAAGATTCTCACTATTACCTGTGGTGCAGGTATGCAATCTTGTGTGGTCGAAGAATGTCAATGAACTTGTTAGCACCCATGGTTACTCCCAGAACCAAATAATTGTCTGGCGGTATCCAACAATGTCGAAGGTACTTAACCTAGATGCATGTGAACTTGTTGAAGAAAGGCCACCAATTCTGTTTACTTATTGGGTTCGGTAATTGTTCTGTTATTACAGTTAGCAACACTTACTGGCCATACATTCAGAGTCCTTTATCTTGCCATTTCACCAGATGGGCAGGTATAGTTATCCTTCATTGCTTGTGACTCCTGTTGATTAGGCTGTGGCAGTTTCTTCTTCCTTTTATCTAGTATGTCTTTCGCTGCTCAGGCTTTAACCTGTTCCTCTTTCATAGACTATCGTAACAGGTGCAGGAGATGAAACTCTTCGGTTTTGGAATGTGTTCCCTTCTCCAAAATCTCAGGTAACCACATCATCGTGCAGAAATTTATACCTGATATTAATACAGTCGCCCTTTCTTTGTTTTTAATTTTTATTTTTTAATCTCTTTTTCTGGTCATTGATTGAAGGATTTAGAATCCCATTCTAGATAGTTTATGACATGATCCATCAGCATCTAGATTGCTTTATTGTAGTCCCTCTTTGTACATTTATTCAAGGCATAATAAGAATACTGATCTATCAGAATCTTCATCTGAGTTACTGGGAATAGTTTGAATGTGGAGGGCATGTTTTGATGCGGAGCAGGGTACTAGGTGCGGGGCGGGTAGAGGCGGAGAGACGAGAGATGGAGGGTGGAAGGGATATGTCACGCTTTCGCCTTAAAATTGGCCTCGCGCCAAACTCCCCATTGCGGGCGAGGATGAAGAGACAACTTGGGAAGACCCAAAATCACTCTTGAGAAATTTCATTAATCAGTAATCAACTAAGCCAAGAGGCTTTACAACACTTATATAGGAAAATAATAAAACCTAAAACTAATCTGGACCATCCAAACACATTGATAGTCCGGATTAAAATATCCAACTAAATACAACTTAAAACATAAAAGAGTAAATAAGACTCTAAATAAACTAACATAAGTGGGCTGGGCCCATTGGCGGGTCGACCCATGGGGACCATGGGTCTGTCCTGCATCAACTCTCCTCTTCTTGGAGAGAACTGGACCACGAGTTCTATAGAAGTCCTCCAGGATTGAAAGTCAAGTGAACAAAGCCTCGATGTTCTTCTAGATCTTCTTTCTCTTTGCATTGTTTGGAGGCGTGACTCAGTGCTTTTGATTTCAATATGATCTTCCAGTTAGAGGTAGAAGTGCGGTAATGTTGCTTCGGAAAACGAAAATCTGCTTGGATGTGAGATCCAACCATTAGAAGCTTCAAATTTTGGAGTATCATTTGCTTTGAATCTTCCAGTTGTAATGGTCGATCTCTGAAGACTAAATCAATATGTGGAACTGCAATGGTGTGATCTTCTTTGACAATCTCCTAATCAATGGTCTTTTCATCTAATGGTTTAATTTGATTTTCTAGAGGTGGACTAGCAATGGGATCCATTAGATGAATAGACTCCTTGATGTTTTCTTCATTGTTTGTTTTTTCTTGTTCCACGTGCACTACTTGAACAACACTATCAGAATGATGAGACTCAGGTTCCTTTTCTTCAGATTCACCTGAGGCATTCTCCATGAGTGTTTCCACTACAGAGACTTCTCTTCTTGCATCTTAGCCTTCTGGAGGCGATAACGCTTTATTAAGCTCTCAACACGGATCGCTTCCCAAAATGCTTCATACATATCTTTGCAGTCCTTCTCCATATTCTTCAATATATTTGGTCGCAAACCTTTGAGAAAGTGAGTGAAATCAAGTGTATCTCCCAATTCACATAAGTGATGGATGCAGCCTTTCAAATTCATCGGCATATTCCTTGACAGACAATTTTCCTTGTGTCAAATTAATATACTGCTCAAAGCAATCTTTATTTGCATAATATCTTTTCCCATATTTGATTGCATATGTCATCCTTTTAGCCCTTTTGTTGATTTCTTTAACCTCATTGCTGGTTTCTTTAAGCCTTCTATTCATTTCAAGAAGTTGCAATTTCATCTTGGCTGAAATTCCATATTAACTTGATGCAAAGGCTAAATTTTTTAATGCTCTTCAAAATTAAAATAAGACTGACTAGACGTGTAGATCTCACTGATTGGAGATCACAAGTGAAGATGGATCGACGATCAGAGTCCGGATGGAGTAGATATGATTGATTGAAGATCAATTGTTGAAACTTGCTTGAATCTGAGGCCCACTCATTCACTTTGTTGCTACTGTTCTACTCTGTGAAGAGTTCTGACCCGATGTAGGCTGATATGGGTCGGGCCTGACCTGAGCTCGAGCCCACTGGCTGGGTCAGACTTTTCGGGCGATGCTGTCAGACTCTGCCTACTGTGCCTACTGTGGATCAGGTTTGATATGCTGATTTGGTCTCTTTGAAACAAATCTGGCCCGAACTAGAACTCGGCCCAAAATCATAAATTGGCCCAGCACTTGTTATTAGAAGGGGACCACATGCAAAAGAGAATCCTGCTCCTGGGCCTTGGACACCGCAAACGAATGGAGAAAAGGGTTGAAACCCCTCTTGCAATGGTTGCTGTATGAAGATGGGAAGGTGATGATGCAGTAGGTGGCCTGTGGTGATGTGATACCCGTTGTGGTGTAGCGCTGCCAATGGTGAAATGATCGTCTGTGCAGGTACGCCCAGCTTCTTTCTTCTTCTATTCCCTTCTCTGGTCTATATATTTTTTCTTGCTCTGGTCCTCTGACTCTCTCTCTTCTATTTTGTTTATCTTTCTTTTCTTTTTTTATCCTCTTCTCCTTTCTCAATTCCTCTCCCTCTCCCTCTCCCTCTCTGATCTTTTTTTTTTTTTTTTCAAAGGATGGGTTTTGGGAATGTTGACGAAGAGGTTGAAGGGGCTGAGGTTTGGTTGGAATGCAAGTGAGGGAGGTGATGGTCTAGGCTAGTGGGGAATTTGGGTGATTGAAGATGGCCTCAGGGCCTTCGGCTGAGTGTGATGGTGAAGAGATGGGTTTGTGGTTGATTCGGGGGAATATGGGGTCCACTCTTTGGTGATGGGTTTAAATGAACAGTGGGATTGGGTTCAAAATCAAAAAGTGGGTTGAAAGGAAGTTGGGTTCTGTGGATTGTGGAATTAGGGTTAGGGATTTCAAGGGTTTGGGGATTTTTCTTTTTCTTTTTTTTTTTAGGGATTTTGGGTCGATTTGGTTCTAATTTGGGGATGTGATTTGGTGCTTGGATTTTAGGGATTTCGATTGAAGATGGGATTCAATCGAATGCGGTTTGATGCAGAAGAAGTTATTTTGGGTTTGATGGATTGGGGTTCAAATGGATTTTGGGCAATGAAGATTGTCGGCAATGGTAATGGGTGATGGCAGATTCAGCCAAATGAAATGTTGGATTTGGTGACAATTAGGGTTTGGGATCTGGAAGGTGGAGAGACTATTTAGATGGATGATGGGGTATGGGAGATGCGACAGATCTTGATGAAATTCGATCAGGGATTGGATTTGGTTGATGGCAGGGGCCGGTGAATGACGATGGTGATGTTCGGTGGGGATGATGATTGCCGATGATCGAAACCGGGTTGGATCGATCTTCGGCTTTGATACTGATTGATGCAGAGTGGGGTACCATGGGCGGGGCGGGTAGAGGCGGAGAGACGAGAGTTGGAGGATCGAAGGGATATGTCAAGCTTTCGCCTGAAAATTGGCCTCATACCAAACTCCCCATCGTTGGTGAGGAAGAAGAGACAACTTGGGAAGACCCAAAATCACTCGTGAAAAATGTCATTAATCAATAATCAACTAAGCCAAGAGGCTTTACATCACTTGGGAAAATAATAAAACCTAAAACCCATCCAAACACATTGATAGTCCGGATTAAAACATCCAATTCAATACAACTTAAAACATAAAAGAGTAAATAAGACTCTAAATAAACTAACATAAGTGGGCTGGGCCCATTGGCGGGTCTATCCATGGGGACCATGGGTTTGTCCTGCATCACGTTTGTATTTTGCTACGGGTTCCTCGGTGGTACAGAAAAGTGTCCGACTTCCTGTGCTCGCCACTTCTCCACGATGTGATGTGCTGTGTGCCACTTTTCTGCATGGAAAGTGGAAAAAGTTCGAACTATTTTTTGCTTGAGCCCTTGTGCCCCGGAAATGGAAATCTAAGGAACACATAATTCCAGCCTTACACAAACATGCCCCGAAGCAAAATGACCTTTTGAAGAACCCTAATTGCAGAATCAATCAAATGCTGTACAGGCCCCTATCTATAGTTCTCAGATGAGGAGCACACACTATTTCCTTATAAATCTGAGCAACTGGATCTCCCTTGTTTTTTAGGCATATTTGTAAAGCACGTTTCAATATTCTTCCAAAGTATATATCATGGGGTTCATCTGTTAGAAAACTTCATATTGTCTCCGTTTTGGCAAAAACCTAAAAACACAGCATTCTTAGGTTGTGAAACTGATATTATGAGCTTCAGTATTATTGTTAGTTTGTTCTTTATAGAGGACAAAAATGTTATGAACACATTTATGAAGTCCATACATGGGAACCTACTTTACATCCGAACTGTTTTGGCTGCTTGTGGTTGGGCTAGACATGTGAACCTACCTTGGAGCTAAGCCAAATGTCCACGGCACCATGCCTTTTATTTTTGGAGTCATGCCATCCTCTACCATATTTGCTATTAAACATATATTGATACAATGCAAACATGCTAATGGGAATTCTTTTTGGCAGAATACGGACAGCGAAATTGGAGCATCATCTCTTGGCAGGACCCAAATCCGGTGATCTCTACTAGCTTTCCGATTCTTACCTTCATGCACTATATTCTTGGTGTCATCAAACAATCATGCGAAGAGGTTCGCACGACAATTACGGTATGAATATCACCATACAATCACATTCTTTCATGTTGGGTCTGCATCAAACAGGCTGTTGCCGAGCTGAAAAATGGTGGAAAGCAAGAAAAAGGGTTTCAAACAAATTAAGCAAAAGATGAATGATCTCTGCTTTTCTTTGCAAATTGCAAAGTATTGTTTTTATCCGAAAAGCGAAAGGAAAGTTGTCTTTAGATTTCTACAGTGATGTAGATATATATAGATGATAAGGGGAAGTGTTTGTCAATCATGGTGAAAACACCTCCCTTCCATGAGAAAGTGGGATGTGTCAAATTAAACATTTTAGTATACCATGTTTTGTAAAGTTGACTGTTGCCCATCTTTTATGCATAAACAGCTGTTTTATGTGCTTTACAATGCTCAATCCAGTGGTGTATACCACTCCAGTTAGTTGTAATATTGTACCTATGTGCTATAGGTGGGGGCATGTGATATGGGTGGCTTTGATTTTAATAAAGTTGGCCAACATAGATCAAGTCAGATGGTGTGGCTGGTTTGGTTGTTAGGATGGGATCACTTGTGTATTAGAAGTTGTATGGAAAATGACAATTCTAAAATAGGGTTATACTGCATTGGGTAGGGATGTCAATACTCAATAAGCCCGGCCAGCCTTTTTTGGCTCAACTGGGCTTGGGCTCAAGCTCAGGCTCAAGTTGGAGTCTGTGGCTCAACTCGAGCACGACTCTGCTTGCTTGATTTTTCTATTATATAATTTTTTTGTAATTCTAAAAAAATAGATAAGAATGAAGAAACACAATTCATGTAGCTGACCCAACATTGGGACAAGGGACTGGTGATGGTGATGATATTATGTTTCTTTGCAATTCTCCAGTGGTTTTCCTGTACCGTATCTTGTGCTTGCATACTTAGGCCCACCTCTGATCAGTCCTACGCATTGATACACACCAGCCCTCCTTTGAATTGGCACTAAATGTAATTTCTTTCTTATATACATTAGTCACCATTTGATTTTATCACTACAAATTTGCATGATATATGTCCATTATTTTATCTTCATCGCACCTCTTTGATTGTCACGCATGTAGATGGGCCCACAAGGACAAACGATCCGGCGCTCACCTGTTACTCATTATGTTTTATATAATCATCACATTGTCTCTGGATTACTTGCGTATAGGGCCTACTTGATAGTCCATCGAGTGGGGACCAAAACCCCAATAGGTCACATGCACCCTGGGTTTGGATCTATCCAAATGGACTGGTTCATTGAATTGATCGATCACCCATCTGAATGAACTGGATTTATGGGCCCTAGATGTTAGGGTTAGAATGATCGAATGAGGCTGATTTTTCACATAGGAGGGCCCCACCCAAATCTTCGAATCCCCCTAGTTCCATATCAAGGTGTGCCATTCAATGAGCACCACAGCATGGCGTGCACTGGATTGGGACTACACACACCTGCGGGGATTTGAAGATCTGGGCGGGGCCCTCCTATGGACAAAAAACCGGCCTCATCCAATCATCCTAACCCTATCATCTAAGTTCAGCCCATTTGCATGGGGCGTAAAGTCGATCCAATGGCCTAGTCCATTACATGGGCGCAAACCCACAAGGGGTGTGAATTTTAGTTCGCGTGGGTTTTCTTTGTCCACTCGGATGGTCCATCAGATGGACTCCACTAGGGGTGCACACAGGGGGCATGGGATAATTTTCAGATTTCATTTCACAACCCCATCCCTTTTACACTGATTCGAATGAGATTAACAGCTGGATTGAAATGTAAGAAAGGATGCATTCAAGAATCGATAAACTTGAGGGCCTCAGATAAAGGGGTTAAGATGATATGATGGGACTTAAAATTTTTCACATAGGTGTGCCCACATCCATATCTCTCGACTCCTATCTTCCCATGAATCGATGTGGCCTCAGGTAAATCGTACAAGGCTTGCACAAATTGTTTAAATGAGCATGTCCTCCACCTGCAAAGCCCTCTGATCTTATCACATATCTATATATAATGTATGTGTATATATTTTAGTAGGTCACACAAGATAAATGTAGTCATAAGTTTTATATGGAATATACATGTGGGTGAGATGATCTCCCCTGTGAAGCCTCCTCCAGGGCCCTTTTAACATCCGTTTCCCACCCCTCAGTGAAGTTCCGACCCAGTACAGCCCATGGGCCAAGCTTGAGCCCTGTAACAGACTTATCTCGGCCATTGGATTTGAGACGGGGGATTTTAATCATTGATTTTGCATAGTCCTTACCTTGATCATTATGGATTTGCTGGACCTGAATATGCAATATCCACTTATAAACTTGCACCAATCATTGGTACTAGTTTTAGCACCAATCATAAAATCTTAAACTTAATCTAACACTTTAATCCAACTAAGAACAATCACAAATTCACTTGAATTACACAACAATGTATATAACTATGAAAGAGTACAATTAAGTAATCAATCGTGGAGTGCTACACAAAATGTGTGCGCTAAACACTAAACGATATTCTAATTAGCCGAAAGTATTCTAGCACGAGTGGGTTGTATGCCAAATCAATAAATAACTATCTAGCACATGCAAACCATATCATAGAGATAATAATAAAGGGCACACAATGATTTATAGTGGTTCGGTCATTGACCAACATCCATTCCCAACCAAACCACATACCAATGATTCCTTTGGTTCCACTATATGAGGTTTTTCAAAAGGCTGACTTCAAAACCTTTACACCTAATTTTTTGAGGGTGGTTCAATCACTAGGGCCTAATCCATTAACTTGTTTTTATTTTTATTTTTATTTTTATTTTTATTTTTATTTTTATAGTGGTTCGATCACAAGGGTCTAATCTACTTTATATTGATATGATGAAGCCTTGAGTGTGCTCTTGATGCTTGAAATCGGAGCTTCAAGCGTTAGACTCCTTGCTTTGCTCTCTTGGTGCTGATGATGCTCCAATGATTGCTCAACCAAGAGGGATGGGGAGTCTAAGCCTAGGGTGAATGAGGTTTATAACTTGAGAGGCTTGAAGGTTACTCTAGAGGGGTGGATTGATTCCACTTATCACACTTAATTAGAGCTTTGAATGCTCTTGAATATGCCTATTATGAGCCTAAATGTGAGTGGAATTGTGGTTTTGGGAGCTCTAAGAAGTTGTTAATTAGTGGGAACTTTGTGTTGGAAGATAGGTCTCAAAATCCTAAAAGCTATGGCCTTTGGGATGAGCTTATTTATATATAGAAGAGCTTCCAATGGCTACAACTTTTTATGGTTAACCGTCAAACCCTATTGGCTAGTTTGACTTTTGGTCGAAATAGATGTTTTATTCTATGGCTAGCTTCACAGTGAGCCGTAGGGCACTCACGGCTAACCGAAAGCTTATCGTAGTTTAGAAGACATGAAAACAGTTAGCTTCTAGAAAGGTAACTAGGAGTTGACTGTGGAGGCTTATGGTTTGCTGTACCCCCTACTTTAGAACTATGCAAATCTATTGCCCAGGTAAACTATTTTCACCCCTCGAGGCCCAATTTACCTGAATAGGTTGTCACAAATTGAAGAATTTGACTTGACGATCCATTGGCTTTTCAAAACTCGATCTTCTATTTTGAACTTGATTTTCCTTGTCGAACCTTCCAAAGGTAAGGTCTTCAACTTTATATGGAATTGACTACACTAAGGTAGTGCATATATGTGGAAATGATACTAACAATAAATAAGCTTTTTAAATTCATTTATTATCTCACCGACATCCATAAGCCTATCCACCTACCAATAAACACTAGTCTTCTCTAATTTCAAGAATGAGCTTAGAGGATTTGGGGCTTGCTAACTGGGCCACGGGCCATGTTGTGTCGTGCCTGTACCTGTTCACGGGCCGTATCGTGCAGTGCCGCAGGTGTGGGCACCCTAGCCCAAATAATTTGTGCCTGAGATGGGTTGGGCCATGTCGCGGCATGTTGACTGGTGTGTCGGGCCATGCCAGGTATGTGTGGCCCGACCCATTTTACATCCTTACATGAGCCCTATAGTGCTCTCGCCCTAGAGAATTGGGGCGAAGTTTTCAGCAATCACTACTCATAATATATAGACCGACACAATAAATCATGTGAAGCACAAGCATATTTACCAATAAATTTGTAGCAACAAATATAAAAATCAATTAAAAAAACTCAGATCACGTAAATTCATCTTCAACACTTAGTGTAGAGTGTAAAGTTTTAAACAGAAAGCAAAAGAAAAAAGATTATAACAGTACGTTTTTTCTTAATCCAAGGGTATGTGGAGTACAAATGGGGTGAGGGAAGTTGGGTTGAAAAGAAATAAGAGAGGATATGTATAGAAAAGATAGGAGATTTGGGATAGAAATGAAGTTGAAATGAGTGAGAAGTGTTAAAGAAAGCTTTGAGTAGTCACATGTTAAAAGTGGGTGGAGAATGTGAGTAAGTTACAAAGAATGAATATAACTCCCAGTCAAAATCAAAAGTTATGATCAAATTAGCTTCAAAATCCACGACTTTAATATAGTATAATGGACAATGTTCTCCAACGAGAAGACTGAATATGAGCAATATGCAGTCTGGCTCATAGGGTCCACTTAAGATGCCCTCTTATTAGTGGGGTAAGGTACAAGGAAAGGTCTCCTTGTACATAGGGGACAACAAAAAAGCGAACCTTGGAAAATTATCTTTTAACTATATATTTATTTGAGATTCAATCCAATAGTAGATTAAGGTCTGATGATAGTGAACCTAGTCTCGGTACTAGATCATGAGGGGATGAGAGTGTGAAAGGGCCTACATTGATCCAAGGTGGCCTGAGTAGACCCCATAGAGCTGGATAGCATATGCGATAGCTCCTAGGAGAAGATTTCCCATATATATATATATATATATATATATATGTGGAAAATACTCTTCTTAAAGTAACTATCACGCTACTGTGAGAGTAATGGTAGGACCCATTTGATTCATATCCAATGCCAACGGCCTAAATATGATGATCTTCATCCTTAACTCTTAAAATAGTATGGGAGTTACTCTCATAGGAGCATATATATATATATATATATATATATATATGAGAATATTCATGTACATCCATCCCTCACCATAGGGTGAGGGACACTTCCATAAATGAGAATTTTCAAGTACAAATGTAAATTTTCAAGTACATAGGGTGATATACACTTTCTTGTCTTCATGTGCAAAAAGGAAAAATGCCTTCATCCTATGGTGAGGGATAGATGTGCATGAATGTCTCCTATATATATATATATATATATATATATATGGAGGTGGTCCTGTAAGGACCGTCCTTACGGTCCGCACCGTTCGAAACACCCTCTGGGGCCCACCTTATGACTCATCCAAAGTGACCACTCATTCATAACCCCCTTATATATATATATATATATATATATATATATATATATATATATATATATAATCTAAGAGCTTGGAAAAGTGTGGGTCGAACTAAAGGCTCTATTAATTATCAAGAAAATCCATCTGAAAAATGAATTTCTAGATCACTGATTCCACAACAAATTTCAAAGATTTTATTAAAAAGCCCAACAAGCTTCATTAATTAGTTATTTTGGGTCCCCACTTCTCAGCACCGACGCCTGTGGGGCTCACATAGGGATCAAAAGATCCAAACCCACCCACCCAAACCTCCCCCTCCAACATCCTTGTGTATGGTGATAGAGACTCGGATCGGATCAAAAGAAGCCCTTGTTTGTTTGAATAGAATGCATGTCAAATGAGCTCCACCGAAGGAAGGGTTATTAAAATGGTGAGGATTAGTGGATATGAGATGAGATGAGATGAAGGATGTAAGGATGCGAGGTAGATGCAACCCTCAAATATCTAAGATTGAATTATGAGGATAGTGGCTGGATTTTCATTTCCCACCTCTCATTTGATTCATTTTCCATTAGAGGGAAAATAATTTGATAGACATTTTTAGAAATTCACATATTTCTTATTCAATTTTAATAATCTTCAGTAATAAAACTGAACTCATTTCTTTGTTCAGCAGGGAATTCTCTCACTTGTCATTTCTCATCATTCAAAGTGTCTCTCAATGTGCAGTTTTGAGAGTGAAAGGAAAATTCAGCAACCAAGGAAATTGCAACTCCGTACGCTAAATAGCTGCTTGTCGGCCCATCTAACGTCATGGTATTCGGTGGAGTTAGGTGGGCTGAAAGATCAAATTATGAATTAGGGGGCATTTGGGAGAATATGTCATCACATAAACTCACTCAGTTGATGATCACAACCATTTAATTAGTGACCATTAAATACATGGGTTGAAAAGAACATGACCCAAAAGTCTAAATTCAATTACACAGATCAAATCTTAGACTCTTTGGCTACTTTTGAAAGACAAGATGAATATGCAGTAGAGATTAAAATCTTTTCATCTTCACTGCAGCCCTTTCTTAGTCGCTTGGTGCAATGCATTTATCTTGTGAAAAAAAAAAAAAAAAAACTGATTTTTTTCGATAAAGAAGATTTTGATTTTCTATGTGAGAAGAACAAATGCAGGTTTTCTCACCGAAATAAAAATATGCAGAGAGTAGTATTCTCTCGCACCACATGGTCCTCGCTTTGTGAAGGACTCACACAAGAGTCTAAGGCCTAAACCTAACACAATATAAAAATTATTGGAATTGTTCTGAGTTCTTGATAAATCAATCGAGAAGCATTAAAATATTCCACCAAAAGCTATTATAATGATATTCATAAATCAACACACTCCTATTATAATTATTGTGGTGGTTATGATTATCAAGTATATTAAGGTTGAGTGGCGTGAAAGCTCAACAAATGAACAACTACCACCCAACCCTACCCACAAATTCCTCTGTGATGGTGGTGGACCTTACAGTTTGGGTCCTAAGAGTCTTTGACTCATGATCAAATTGGTGAGGTTCACTTATGAAAACACAAAGCTCTCAATATAAAAATCACCCTCTTCTACAATCAGTTTTGCAAAATTGCCATACATAGGCATTTTATTTATTTTGAGTGATATGGATTTTTTAAGGGAAAAATTTCAAGTAAGGCCTTAAATTCTTGCCTTATTTAAAAAAAAAAAAAAGATATAAGTTTTTAAAACTATTCAAATTATTTTCTAAGTTTTTCAATTAGTTTTCAATTAAGGACATCCGTCCATACATTTTCCTTCAAAATCTTAAAACTATCCATCTTACCCATCATTGAATTAAAACCCTTCTTCAGTTCCTTTATATTCTCCTCATTTTGTTTACCAGCGCCCTTATAGTGATCGAAGACAATCAGTATCCCCATGATGATCGACTGCGTGTATTGGCTACCAAGACTATATCGTGGCTTTAAAAGAAGCATAATTTGTGTATTTAAAAAAATCTGAGGGAAAAAGTTTTCAGAGAATACCTTTAAATGGTGGAATGTTCGTGAATAAAAACTTACTGAAAAACTTAAGGAATATTTTGAAAAGTCTTGAAACTTAAGGCCTTAATTGAAATTCTCCCTTTTTAATGGTTGGGCCCCATTAAAGGGCCCATTTAGAGAGCCATACAGACGATCCGGACTTCAGTGGACCTGCCATTTGTAAGAATGGATGCTGATTGGTGAGGGACAAGATGGTCATTTTGAGCTCTTGTATTTTAATAGGTTGGTAGTGGAGGGCCATGATTGGCTAATCGATTGACCTGGGGATGCGACGACAGGGACGATTCCTTGATTTTGGCTTTTGCGGGTGTGGGGACCGTGCCACCTGTCACGATATGCGAGTACGCAAGCGGAAATGGAAAATGACATCTGTACGGTTGTCCCAGGCAATGCTGCTCCATCCCTTTGCTGTAATTTATTACTTGTAAAGTAAGAGAAAGTAAAATGTCCGTTTGAAAGTAGGGTTCACCTATTGGTTAAATGAAAATGATGTTTGGATAGTTGTAAGAGTTTTACACTATATTTGGAAAGGGGGGAGGATAGGGGAGGGGAGGAAAAATTTGAGGGGGAAGAAAAATGAAGGGGAGGAAGAATTAATTTTATCTGTATAATTTTGTTTGTTTGTGAGGTAGAGGGATAAAGACCATTTTATCCTTATTTGGGCAAAAGTTTCAATTGAGAAAAAAGACAGTTTAGTAATTTCCCCCCCTTTCCCCTCCTTTCCCCTCATTTTCCCCTCTATTTTGGGGGGAAAATTTTTGTGTGGGCCCCACACTCTTTTTCCCTCAATTTTTTCCTCCCCCACTTTCCCTCCCCCCTTCCCAAACACCCTCATTTTTCATTTTCCCTCAATTTTCCCTCATTTTTTTTTCCTCCCCCCATTTTCCCCTCCTTTCCAAACGATAGGTTAAAATAGTGTTTGGACTTTTTGACTAAATTAGTGGAACCATAGAGTCAAGTTCACCAAATTAAAATCCAAACTATTCAAGAAACACATCTTCCCATTTTATGCCGGTATGTTTAAATTTCAAGTCAATCAGAGCCTTTTTCACCGTTGGATTGATGGTTTAATTATAAATTTAATAATGAATATATATAGTGACATGGAGTATATCACATTTACATCACAGTATTCAATCAGACAATGGGATCCACTCCATTTAAACTGAAACTTGATCATATATCGGTGAAGGGGATGAAAATCATCTTGAACGTTCCGGATTATGTCTATGTAGGGCCTACAATGGAGTTGTAGGCATATGTTACACGATTCCGATGTAATAGTTACGACATACGATACGGATACATTCCTTAAAAATCTTCAATTCTCTATTTGAATGGTAAGAGTTTATAAAATTATCCTTATAAATGTTATTTTCAACATTTGGGTTTTTTAGAATTTTAATTTTCAAAATGTTATACTTGAGTGATTGAGAATTTAGGTGGGGGAAATAGGGGATTTATAAAACTCCTCACAAAATTTCTTAAAACTCTTGTATACAAATTGGCTCTTAAGATTTAATTTGGAAAATCCCTCAAATTATAGTCAATCTAAAAGCACTACCAACTTCTATTAGATCTAAGATTTGGGGATATCTCATAGACTGAGAGGGAATGGTCATTTTGACCATGTGAAGAAGCTGGTAAATATTGCTTTGAATCATCTTTTCAGCGAATTGGATTCATCTTTTTAGTGGGTGAATATATCTTTTGATGATGCAAAATGTCCAATCAAAGGATATGGCAATTAATTTATAAATTTATTATGGTCTTACTTGAGCACATCCCGTGCTCCTTGTGTATTCCATCCTACAATCATTGCAAAAATGTTGAATTCTCAATAATATTAAAAAATCAATATTGAGAAAAAAAATCCATAAAATCATGGATTAACAAAATAAAATAATAAAAATTAGATAAAAATAAACTTAGATGCAATTTATGATGATTTCATATATATATATATTTTAATAAAAATTGATTTATCTTATCCAACAATTTCTTAATAGTATTGGAAAGGATTTGAATTGTCCACTATAGATATAAATTGATGTCCTTTGCTGGCTCAAAAATTGAAATGTCGTAAAATTGATGTAGTACAATATACAGTAAGTGATTTCATGGACTGATGTTCTTTTTTGCATTTTTAAGAGAGAAAGAACGTGGAGTTTATAGGGTCCATTGTCTTTACATTATAGAAGAGGGCATTGAGATAAATATAAGAGAAAAATGAAGTTTATAAGACATTTTTAGTTGTAGTTGCCGGATATAATTCCATAAAATGAAAAATTTCTTAATTATACTGTTCACTTTAAGACAATTAATTTCATGGTATTAGATCGAATAGTTTGTAATTTCCATTGGACTTGAAACTTTTTGTAGAAAGATAGAACTCGAAGCTAGCTCTTTCTATCTAGTACATATATGGCCACTTGATCTCAAAAAAAAAACCTCTACCACATACCATGTTCTAAAGTGCAATAGAGCGATACTTTTGGAAGAAATGTGGGAGGGTAGAAATGCAGATCTCTAGAAAAACACCAAATTATAATATTTTGGTACTTCTCTCGAGACAGTAGCTTTCTAGGAGGATAATTTTGACATTTCTTACTTGACTCTTTTTTCCTGTGTTCATGCAAAAATTATAGAGAAGTGTGCATCCAAATAGACGTTCAAAATCTCACAAAAGGAAGCACTAAGTAATAGAAAAAGGAAAAAGCAAAAAGAAAAATAGATAATACCATTTTATTGAGGGGAGAAAATAGAGTACTAACTTTAATTCTCTGTTACAAAGTCATAAGCTTGGGATTCAAACTTGACCCACCGAATGCTATTTGTTAACACGTGTGGAGGAGTATATGTGAGGTGGTTGTCAAATAAGGAAAAGGTAAGTTATGTTGAAGTTGAAGTGGAGGTATGGTAAAATCCTTGTTTGGATAGTATGAGGTATAGTAAAGTATAGGTGATGCAGGAAGTGTAGATGAAAAAGTACCTTCTATCAAAGTTTACCACACCATACTTTATCATACTTGTTATTAGTTGGGGGGGGGGGGGGGGGGACTTTTTTTTTCGAACGTAAAATGCCACATCACATGCCTACTTTAATTCCAACTTTACTAGCTCCTGTGGTTAATAATTTGACTGATGCCATACAGTAATTTAGAAAACTTCAACATATGCATGTTATTCTATTAAGTCATAATTGCTAATTAAATATTGTCATTCAGTTCAACCAAAAGCTCTTATTACTGGTTGAGATCTATATTGAAGATTTATGTGCATTCCGATGATGGGGAAGCTCTGCGAATTTCTTCGCTTATTGTTTTACCTATGAGATCAAAGAATGTATCCAACCTTAAGGCTCTCTTATCTTTATATAGACAAGTCCTTTTTTTTTTTTTTTTCTCTTTATAAAGGAGGGTATCCCATCGGACAAATCCCTTCGGGGCACAGGAGGAGCTGATTAAATCCCTTGTGACCCCAGTGTGATAGCACAGTTTAGAGCCCTCAACCTCCAGAAGCAAATCATGGTCCTAATAAAGAATCACACTTACTTGATACTTCTTTTCCAAAAAAAACCCACATCCACAGATCCTATTGAGAGTCGCCTTGTTTATGGGGACAAATTAGTCTTACACTAAATAGGACTGTAATCACTGTTGGCCTACGCCCTGTTTCGTTTGACGTGGGTCCTTCTTCATGCAGGCCCGTCTTTCCAAAATCATTAAACCTGAGGGCCTTGGGTGAAGAAATTAGGACGATGTCATACGATATTTTGTATACAGATGGGTCTCATTAAGCTCTTTTCGTTCTCTGCCACCTTCCTCATAATTGTCATGGCCTCATGTGGGCTATATGGTCTCACCAATCTGGCTAAGATCTCATCAATGTTTGATGGAAATGGGACTGTGTTGATAGGTGAGGTTACTCTCATCACACCTCATCGTGTTGATTTCGCATTACCGGCTCTGATCTCTCAGCCACTTATCTAATATTCGGTACAACATCGTATATAGTTTTTTATCAGCATTTATACTTTCAGTGGGGCCCACCGTACTAACAGTTTCTCACCACATCTTTATACTTTCAGTGGGGCCCATTAATTTGCAGTCTAGATCGTGGGGCACTTAGCTATCTACTTCTTCGTGAGGTTAGTAAAAAATAAAAAAGTCAGTTCCATCAAATCTTCTTAATCGTTGTTTAATAGCCATAAAGTTCAGAGGTCTATTAACTGTATAAAGGTTTTTTTTTTTGAGATTCAATCTTATGGTGGACAGAGATCTGTTGGGAGTGAAATTGAAGATGGTGCCGAATCATCAAGGATGAGAGTTTGAAAGGGCTTGCACCGATCAAAGGTGGCCCAAGTGGGCCCCACGGACCTGCATGATACCGGATTTTACAGATGGGAAGGGAGAAAAGTAAAAAGGATAAAGCTCACCACCTAAGTCAAAAATCAATGGGATACATAATAACACCACCTGAGGAGTTAACGAGGGATACATGGCTAGGGAACCGCTCACCACTCTAAAGAATCCACCTAAGAGATACAGAAACGAGGAACTTGCCACCTATCGGAATCAACCAAAGGATAAGAGTTAACGAGATAGCCACCTATAGGAATCCATCGAAGGATAAGAGTTAACGAGAAGATAGCCACCTATCGAAATCCATCGGAGGATAAGAGTTAACAAGAAGAAATATCTTCTCACAAGCCAAAAGCTAAATCAAAACACACATTTTATTTCATTCATAGCAACGGATATATATATATATATATATATAGGACTTGTTGGAACATCCCTTAAACATGGGAAAAATAAACTTAGATTTTCAATACTAGAATTAAATGAAAATAAAGACTTTGACTACAACCAACTAGGTAGACTTCTTTAGAACTTAAAAGACACCTAGGAACTTCTAAAAGAAATTAATAAAGTCTAAAGAAGCTCAAAAGATAACTTGGTGGCAGGAAGTTTTGAGAACTTCGGCATCAAACTCCCCTGGTTGGAAAAGATTCGACCTCGAATCTTCGGCACTTACTTCAAAATTTCCCCTCTTCTTCCTTGGAGAGACTTGCTCTTCAATCAATAAAAGTCTCTCTCGTTTCATTCTCTCAACGTTTGTAAATAATTTTACAGGCTCCCCATTCACCTTTAACTCATACACATTTTTGCGACCATGATAATAAACATCGCAGTCCCACTGCCACGGTCACCCCAATAAAACATGATATGAGTCCATTCGCATCACATCGCACCAAATCTTGTCCTCATAGTGGTGTCCAATGGGGAATTCAACTAAACATCGGTTAGTCACTAAAGTTCTTGGCTCGTGATTCACCTAACACACATGGTAAGGACTAGCAAGGTCTTCAGTTGGGAGATTCAAAAAAGAAACTAGATTTTGAGAAACATAATTACCTGCACTTTTTGAGTCCATGACGAAGCTACATTCAAATCCTCAAATGATTCCATACGTCTCAAAAATTCTGGTACGCTGTTTTATGATTGATTCATCGACCCAATTCCAATCATCATTCAACCTTCTGTTTCTTTGAGTTCAAAGTTGGACTTGATGGGATAACCTGTTGGGTGTGGTGAATTGTTAATATTTTTAGCTCTTCCGGCTCAACATCCTCTTCTGGATATTCATCATAGACAGGAGGTTTTGACCAATTAAGTTTGGGCTCCTTAGTTGTTGCCATCAGGTTTTTGTAACACTCCTTGGGGTTGAAAATATTTTTAGCCTGATCTTCTTGATGGAATGCATCCAAACTGTGATGTATGACAAGAGATACTCCTTCATCTGCATAAGTGACCTCATTATCCATCTCTGGCTGCTCCTTCAAAGACTCATGGTCATCATTTTCTTCAATCAAAGTTATAATCTTGCGATTTGGACAATCGGATGTAATGTGGCCATACCCTTGGCACTTCAAGCACTTGCAGGAGTTGGTATGAGATGAGCTTGGATGGCTGCTATCATTTGTTTTCTTGCCTTTAGGAGATGGCTTCAATGCTTGGATTGGTTTGGATTCCAAGTCATGACTCCCTTGGTTGGAAATTGCATCCTTAGATAAAGACCGATGATTATTGCCACGAACATCTCTAGCCTGTTTTTCCACCTTCATTGCTAGCTTGACAACATCATTATAAGTCCAATATGGCTGTAATTGAACAACATTTGAAATCTCTGTCTTCAACACGCCAAGGTAGCGAGCTATAATCTGCTCTTCTGGTTCAATGATGTCGCATTTTACCATGAGATGATCAAACTCAATTGTGTAATCTTCTACAGACAAATCACCTTGCTTGAAATTGTGAAACTTAAGAAAAGTACCTTGTCGAAAGTTATCCGACAAAAACTTTCTCTTAAGCTCCTTTTTCATCTTTTCCCATGTCACAATTCGACTTCTTCCTTCACAAGCTTGGTGTATCTTTAAACTCTCCCACTATAAAGAAGCATATTTCTTTAACTTAATGGCAAAAAGCTTCATCTTTTGTTGATCCGACACATCCTTGTACTAAAAAATTTGCTCGATGGTATGAAGCTAATCGAGGAATTCATCCAGTTGCATTCTTCCTTCTAACTCCGGCATATCTACTTTCACATTTAAACTCTCACGCTGGACTTCATAGTTACTGCGAGCATGGTGATGAGAACAATTTTCTTCACTTGATGAGGATTGATTAGGATCAAGATAGAAGGGGTTAAAATTTTCCCCACCATCCTCAGAAGATTCTCCCTCTAAATCTTGGTGTGAACCCTCATGTTCAAAGGGCTGTTGTTGCTGAAGTTACGGCTGTTCAAGTTGTTGCTGAAGTTGCAGCACTTTTTTTCTCAACTAAACTATTTTGATGTCGCGGAGATCTCTTTCACGAACTGGGGTTTTTTGCTTATTAGCTTGATGTCTACCACTAGCCATGAAACATAAAGCTCTGATGCCAAACTGATACCGGATTTTACATATGGGAAGGGAGAAAAGTAAAAAGGATTAAAGGATAAAGCTCACAACCCAAGTAAAAAAACCAATGAGATGCAGAATAACACCACTCGAGGAGTTAACGAGGGATACAATACTAGGGAACCGCTCACCACTCTAAGGAATCCACCTAAGAGATATAGAAACATGGAACTTGCCACCTATCGAAATCCACCGAAGGATAAGAGTTAACAAGAAGAAATATCTTCTCACAAGCCAAATGCTAAATCAAAACATACCCTTTGATTTCATTCATAGCAACGGATATATATATATGACTTGTTGGAACATTTCTCCAATATAGGAAAAATAAACTTAGATTTCCAAAGTTAGAATTAAATGAAAACAAAGACTTTGACTACAACTAGCTAAGTAGACTTCTTAAGAACTTAAAAGACACCTAGGAACTTTTAAAAGAAATTAACAAAGTCTAAAGAAGCTCAAAAGACAACTTGGTGGCATGAAGTTTTGGGAACTCCGGTGTCACTACATATATAGTTTCTCATAGGAGATCATATTATGGTTATGGTGTTTGTAACATAGATACAACTGCGTAGATATAGATACAATAGAAAAATAAAAAGGGAAAAAAAAAAAAAAAAAAAACACAAAGGCAAAAGAGGTCAAAGAAGCAGTTTCTCAGCGTTAGCTTTTAAGGGAAAGTTACAAATACCACGCCTGTATTTTCTAAGAATCACTAAAAGAACTCATGAGCTTGTCACAATACTGCAATAAAAAAGGCACCCTTTGATTATCCATCATCTTCAAATCACCTTATCTAGTGGGCAAAGGGATTTGGAGTATCAGTTACCTAAAAATGTCTTAATTTGTTAATCTGGCTCTGACTATTTAAATTTTGATAAAGGTAAAGGTGGCCTTGGAATACATTTTGATCACGAGTGAAGGGAAACAGGTGTATTCGGGAGGATACTTTATTTTTCAAAATAAGACTTGTAGCAAAACTCATAGGCCTTATTGACCTTTGTAGACATAATAGGCGGACTTTATAATTTTTCTATTTACAAAAAAGTAGAATTACATTAGATGTTACTACTACTAGGTATCTAATCTAACCCTGACAACGGAGGATTAGTTGGTAAAAGCAAGGAGTTTCTATTTTGATTATCTATTTTTTTTCCTTATTAGAAGTATCAATATTGTCCATTCAACCTTTATTTTAACATTTTTTTCTACATGGATAGATGTAAAGTCCTCTTCTAGATTATGTTGGGAAAGTAAAAGTCACATCTCCTCCCATATTGTCCAAGTAATGGGTTTGATAGGGCTTTATATACCTGTTTGGGCCTCCCACTTATTAGTTTAATCTTTTAGGTTGATATATGGTTTCTTATATGTTATTGTATATCAGAAGTAGAGGTCAAGAGTTCAAAATCCTTAATTTGTTTGTTTCGTTTTTGTGTAGCCTACGTGGCAGGTTCGTTCATGAAATTTGTTGGGGCTGCACGTGAGGGAAAATGTTGAAAAACTCCCACATCCCACATCGCCCAAGTAATGAGCTTGACAAGTCTTACAGATTAGGGAGTTCTACAAAATCTACCATGTGCTTTATTTTAAAAATAGAAAAATAGCATCCTGCAATGAAAACGGGAGAGAATCCAGATACATTGGGAATGCCAGAGAAATCAAGAGAATTTTCTTGTTGTTGTGAAAAATGCAAGGGTCTCTTTGTGAATGTCACACAATATTGGGCTGCCTTTGTAAATTTACCTACTCTAAGTAGAAGGGAGTGAAGAAGAGCAATATCCAATCAAAAGATACAGATGATGTATGCTTTTCTTCACCCATTACTTTCCTTGTAATGATTCTACACTCTCCTCTCCCTTTCACATTCTTCTCATTATAGGTTTTACACAGCAATATAAATATTCTCATAGGTTTTAGACAGCAATAGAAATACTCTCTCTCTCTCTCTCTCTCTCTCTCTCTCTCTCTCTCTCTAATATACAAGCCTTCAAAAATAAAAACCCATCAAAGAACGAGACTAGTTTACAAGAAAAGATCTCGAGAACAACGAGGAAACGGTCTTCTTGCACCCACCCAAACACTCCTCAAACTGATATAGAGCTGTGGTCCTAAGTTCTTTAACTTTCCCTTACCCCTCAATTATATTCCAATTCCCTTCCTTTTTCATCTTTCTCTACATCATTTCACAGTCCCACTACCCTTCCATTGCTAGAGCTCAAAGGTTCCCTTGTGGATCTCTCCCATTAAAAGAGAAATATCAAAGGAGTGAAGAAGAAGAAGAAGCCCAAGAAAATGCAACAAGAAGAAGGGCTAGGGTTGGTGGGAGGAGACATGTTGAGAATGGTGGAAGAAGCTTCCTTTGATCAAACAAAATCTGAGATTGTGAACCACCCCATTTTTGAGCAGCTGCTGGCAGCTCATGTGGGATGCCTCCGCATCGCGACGCCCATCGATCATCTCCCCCTCATCGATGCGCAGATCGCTCAATCACACCACCTGATACGCTCCTACCAGTCCAATCACCACCATCAAATCCTCCCTCCTCATGAGAAACAAGATCTTGACAACTTCCTTGTGAGAATCAGCGACATCCCATCTTATTATTATTATTACTACTACTGCTGGTAACATGACTCAACCCATGTTAAAGAGCGCCTTCCACTGCCATAGGCTCTCTTCTTCTTCACTTTTCGTTGCAGGAATTTGTCTAATAATCTTTGGGTGTGAAGTATTTTTGTTGTTCTGTAGGCACAATATCTGTTGTTGTTGTGTTCTTTCAAAGAACAGCTTCACCAGCACGTCCAAGTTCATGCGGTGGAGGCCGTTCTGGGTTGCCGAGATATAGAACAGTCATTCCATGCTCTCACTGGTATGCTCTCTCTCTCTCTCTCTATCCTTTTGATAATTTTTCTTTTTTCCTATTAAGTTTTGAAAGGCAAGCAGACTCAAACCCTCATTCTTGTTAGTTCTGTAGATACTGAGTTTTGTTTTGGATGTTTTTTTCTTCACTTAATTAAATCTTCTTCTTGATGAATGGGTGGGTGGATAGAGAGTTTTTTTTTTTTTTTTGTGTGTGTGTGTGTTAATTTAGCCTTATGTTTGATAATTGGTGGGAAGTATTCTTTTGGATGTTATTTTGTTTTAGTCTTATGCTTAATTCATTGGTGGGTGGGAAGTTTTGTATTGGATGTTTACATTGGTGGGTAGAGAGAGACCTATGAAATAGTATTATTGTTAGGAAAGGTTAGTTAGTTAGGTAGGCAATAGGTGTGAATTTGATGGGAAGGAATGGAGATTGATAACAACAAGCATGTGTTGTTTTATGCACTGCTTTCGTTTTATCCACTTTGCTTTGGTTGGAGGTTTTCTATAAAATGATTTTGTTGAGTGGGGTTTACTCTTATTGTTTTTTTTTTTTTAATTTATTTATTTGTTCTCAACAACAATACTCTTATTGTTGTTGGGAACAAAATCCTCTTAGTGTAAAACCAAGGATTAAAGAAATATGTTGGAGTTATGATTGGGCCTGGTTAGTTGCCAAGGAAGTTATGTTGATGGTACTGATGCAAAACTGTGCATTAAAAATACAATAAAGACGACAGATAAGGTGTACCACTTATCCATCTATCTTTAAGGTAGTGATTTCTCTATTATTGGTGAACTCATAGAACTCTTTTCCTCACAATATTCACAATAATGTCTCAAGTCTTGAACCTAAGAAGCTTCCAAGTTCCAACCAATCATGTCAAATGCCAAATGCCAAAGAAAAAGAAAATGATATACAAGATGTGATTTATATTAAGAGGATTTGATTTGATGATTCTTCAACTCGTGTTTATTCTATATGAGAAGATGAGGGGGTTGTCTTGAAATGATAGGAAGCATCACAAATCAATATAAAAATCAGTAGACAAAAATATAAAGCAAATATCAAGAAAGGGTAATATTTTTTAGAGGAGTCACACCCACTTTTTTTTCCTTTTTTTTTTTATTATCAAAAAATCACTTTATAATGAAACCATTTTATATATGAAGGAGTCTCACCTCTCACCCCTTACGAAAGAGCCATAAATAAAAAGTAATTACATTATTATAACAATTTTACAAAATCTAGAACAAATTATACCTTGTTTTGTACTATCTTCTTAGCAAGTTATAATACGAGAATATTAACCAAAAATTGGTATAATCGTGGATAACTCTTTTAACTCAAAGCATGTTGAATCTTGAGTACACTCTTAATTTTAGAGATTCTGTGTTTCTATTTCTTTCACATTTAAATTGGAAAAGTATATAAAAAGTTCTTGAAATATGTTTCGACTATATATCTTTATTTGCTAAATAATCACAAGTACTTCTCACATTTCATAATACTGTCTTTGGCTATTATAAGTTGTGTACGTAAAATATTTTCCTATTTTTTTGCTTTTCGAATATCCAACATGCTCTTAAAGATATTATCAGTTATTATTAACTTGCAAGTTCAATAAAATATCATTTTATTATGTAGGGAAGATAAGAGTATTAATAATAAAATGACTTAGTTGAAAGTTAATATTTTAAAATATATAGGGTTTTTATCAGGAAAATCCCCTTAAACCTTAAAACAAACGTGGAGGACACAAACTTTCAATATTAACACTAAAGCCCTTTTGCCCTTTTTTTTTCTTTGACTTTTTTTCCCATGAAGAGCACTATCGCCATTCCCCCACAAACAAGGATATCACTGTTTGTGGGGGGCTATGATACTTTACACGTACATTACTAAGGGCACGTTTGGTATTTGAAGAGGAATCTGTAGGATTTATGATTCTTCTCTTCGAAGGGAGAAGTAAAATTCTTGTTAAGGATTTGCATAGCTAATGATTCTTTGCATTTCATGTTTGGTTGTAAGTGTGGAGACATCGAGGATTTCATCAATCCATGTTTGGTGTTAAATACCAAAATCCGTGGATAATAAACAACCCATCTATTCATTTCAACCTTATAGTCAATCTTTTCTAAAGTTATTTTAATCGTAACGGCAGTATGTCTTTCTCCAGGGTGTCTATACTCATAGGTCTTCTCCTTTCTGGATTTTTTTGAACTTGTGAAGTTTTAAGTGCTATAAAATGTGTTGTTTATCACTTATGTAGTTTAAAATCATTTCAAACCGGAATCCTGATATTAAATTTTAATAAATCTCGAGAATCTTCATCTTATTTTTTCATTTTTACTTTGATCCCTTTATCCTTCCAAACATCCAATCTACAATAGCAATATGTGAGTTTGCGAGAGAGGTCGAGACGGCCATGTAGGAAGTGGGGGGTGGGATTTTGGCTTTTATACCTATCCCTTTTGCACGTAGGATTTGCATATCCAATGCAGGGATATCGGATCCCAAAATCATATCAATCTCATATTTCAGGAGCAAAAAATCAGCAATGATTTGCGGCTGCCAAACTTGGATATAGCATACAATAGTGGAAATAGAAAATCTTTTCACCGCAGATTCTGTTACCAAACGTGCCCTAAAGAAACTTGAGATTTGATTAAGTATGTAAATCTCTTGACAACATTTCATTAGAGATTTTAACGTATATATAGAAGTCTGTAAAATGTGGTTGTTACAGGAAGATGGGGATCTCTTGCCATATGTATAAACAAATTAGTTACAAGAAGATGGGAACTCTGCCATCTGTATATGACCTTTCTATGCTAACAGATTATTGCCATTAGTTTTTGAAAAAGTCTTCTGTGTTCTTTACTCGCCCTCAAACTTGATGCCGGGTTCACCCATAGTCCAAATTTGATTTGAAGTTCATGAAAAAGTGCCCGGCTAAAAGGCTTGGTGAAGATATTAACGAGCTATTGAGAGGCAGGAACAACTCTTGTAATAAGGGTGCCAAGAGCAACTTTCTCATGTACAAAGTGATATTCAATGGCAATGTGTTTTGTTCGTGCATGGAACACTGGGTTTACGGTTATGTGAAGTACTGAAAGCTTGTCACAAAAAAGTACCTGAGGCTTGGCTTGATAAATACCAATGTCACGAAGGATAAATGAAAGCCATGTTAGTTCAGCTGTCGTATATGCCAAAGCCCTATACTCTGCTTCAGCACTTGATTCGGAAATAGTGGGCTACTTTTTAGTGCTCGAAGAGATGCAATTAGCGCATAAGAAGGTGCAATAACCGGTGGTGGAATGTCTTGTAGTTGGGCAGCCAACCCAATCAGCATCAGCAAATGCATATAAGTTTAGGCTACTGTGTTTAAGAATGCGAAGACTTATGGAAAGCGTGCCTTTTACAAACTCGAGAATTCTTTTAACCATCTGGAAGTGTGTATTTGTGGGAGCATGCATGTGTTGACTAACAATATTAACCGCAAAACATAGGTTGGGTCGAGTGAGTGTTAGATATTGAAGAGTGCAACAATCCGCTGGCATTCTGTAGCATCAGGAAAGGGAACATCTCCATTGGCAAGAAAGGCTTGTTTTGTTGCCATAGGAGTAGCAATGGGTTTACATTCTGTCACATCCCGGACCCGAGAATCCCCTGTTTAGGGTGGTTCCTAAGGTGTGACACACGTACCTCCATGAACTCGCACCTGTTCTAAACCAAGTCCGAATTCACGAAGGAGAAAATTCCACAATTCACGTGTGAGAATTACTCACCGACACCTGTCAATGAACATTTATTTGCGTAAGCCTGTACAAAATCAATAATAAAAAAGCCATGAGCAGTCCATTAACCACTCCATTATATTACAATTTATCTTTAATAAAGCTAATCATTTATAATCTCTTAAGTGCATAGTACACAAGTACTCTAATGAAAATCTATTAGATTCTTATCTCAATCGAACATGATCCTAATACGAATGTAATCATAAATAAACCATGATCTAGTGCAAGGTGCAACCTCTAATCCCAATTATGATTACCACCATTTCACATTTTCCGGAAGATAAGCTAATCATTATGCTTACCGATCCAATCTCTAATCTGATTTGCTACTAATTATTCTCTTCGGTATCCTGGATCCCTGTGACACCAAGAATAGTATCTCAAATACGACAATTTGGCAAGTATAGGCATTAATAAGTAATTACATAATGTATCAAATCGAATTAAATGACAATTGATTAAAAGATGTCGATATCAAGTAATAACTAGGCAGTTGTGCCAAATACGAATAGTTCATACTTTACGAATCAATTGTGGAATCAACATACTAATCTGGTTACTACATTGAGCTCATCCTTTCTACAGAGAGAAAATCTAGTTGGGATGTCACCAGCGTCCCGACCAAAGGTTGACTGGCTACCCAGGTTTGGAGTCTTGGTACTTCAGAATGACTTACTATAGTAGTCTCAAATAATAACCAAGTGTAACCCCGTCGGGTATCACATGGTCAAAGCTAAGTAGTGTCGACTCAATTGAATCAATTAATAATTGTATGTGAATAAATTTCCATAAGATGTAAAATCTCATAATCTCAAATCGAATTAAATCAAATCAAATAACAATGTTCACATTCATATTATTTCAAGGAATCAACTCCGATTATAGCAATCGAATTATAATACAGCAATATATAATGCATTGATAAACCAACTTGAAGTCGAAGGCAATATTCTACTCAATATGAAATGCATTGAAATTAAGGAATTAAGATAATTACTAACCAAGTCTAATCTATTTATTCATAGTCTCTCACCGTCCAATACAATGTAGTTTTAGAAGGTTAATCTATTACTATTGTGTATTTGGTGCTACTAATTATAAGAAAATACATTGAATTCCTAAACCAACCCCCATGGCATAGTTTTAAACCAAGGAGTGTTCTCAACCTCAAATGAACACTTATAGTGTTATAATTTCCCATTAGGTTAAAGGTTCCACTCTAAAGTCATGAGAGTCCTTAAATCTTAATCACCTATTGGTTTAGGGTGTGCACCACAATTCTCTTTAGGGAGGATTATGAAAGGTTATTATAGATTAGGGAAGGTAATGCACCCCTTTAGTGGGGTCTAAAGGACCACAGCCATACATTTTAGGTTCGAGCGGATTCTTCCAGAAAGGGGTTTGCTCGAGCGTCCCCTTAGTCCACTCGAGCGAATGCTATCCAGAGAGGGGTTCGCTCGAGCGGTTTGCTCGAGTGCCTACTCCAGAATCTCCGTGATCGTGAGCTCCAAGTGTAGAGCCGCGATGTAGTAATAAACTACTGAGACCGGATCGATCCACATGGAGCAATGTTGATTAAGAAACTTTCCAACTTTTAACCTATCCTAATTAAAATCTAAAACTAGCCTAAATAAGAAACTAATCAAATTACATTAACTTTTCTAGAATAACTGAACGTAAAAAGTTTAATTACAATTCTTTCAAAACTAAAAGACCTATTCTACTAAAGGAAACCTAATCTAAGCAATTATAGAATATCTAAAAACCTGCAAAATAACACACAAATCAAACAACCAATTTAATATGAAAAATCAAAATAAAATTTCCTAAATTAGATCCTATTTACCAAAACAAATTATAATGAAAATATGAATGATTTTTGAGGTCCTACATGCAAATAATGCAATTCTAGACAAGTTCCTAAAAATCTGATGCACTCGGAAAAATTATAAATATGAAAAACCTTATGCACGGGCCTGTTTTCACTGGACTGTAGAACCTACCTAAAATGCTCTAAACCAAAACTTAATCATTGGAATTCGAACCTTGATGATTCATTAACATAACAAAAGAAACAGAAGTGAAAAATGAGTTTAGATGAAAAAGATATGAATGTAACAAGATGCCTACTTGAACCAGTTATGCTGTTGAAATCTGGTAAGACCTTGCTGGGTACCTCTGTTTGTGCCTCTGGTTGACATGGTTTTCGAGGTTATTCTTGGCTGAAATTCTGGGGTTTCAAAGTCCTATTACCTTACTTTAATTTTGCTAACTTTCAAGGAACAATAACATCTTTTTTTTGGTTTTCAAATCACATACTTTTGGAATACAGTCAGACCAAAACTGCTGCAACAGTGCAGTTTTTTTCAATATGTAGATATTCAACTATGTATCAGGTCCGAAATTAGCATTAATAATCAGTCATTAAACATTGTGATTTCAGAAACAAAACATATTCTAATGCAATTTTTAATTATGATGCATGAATTATTATGAAGAAATATATTATGCATAAACTTAAAGTACAAGAAATAAAAGAATTTGCTGGAAAATAAAAGTAGTGTTGCAATTAAGAGTAAAAGTGGTGAAACTAATAAAATTTAAATGTAGTGTTGTGAAGAAAAGTAAATGTAGTTGTGCAGAATTTAAATATAGTTCAAGCAGTGAAATTATCTTCTCAAAAATTCTTTCTTAATACAATTTAGAATTACTTCAAATATGCCCCCATAAACTTGCGTCGTCAATCCCAGCACAAAAATAAGCAACATAAATAAAGCATCAAGCATAAACTATAAGAAGAATAATATTAAAAAAAAAATAACTTTTACTAACATGTAGATTCATTTACATAAGATGGAAAATAAAAATGATAGAGAAATACATGGTAGGATGGAAAAACCTCTTCTAGATAAGAAATCCTAAGGGAGTAGTGTGGCTTTAGGACTAAGCCTCTTTGAGGAAAAAAATGAGGAGAAGGACAATGGAGGAGGGAGTGAAGAGAGACTAGAGGGGGTTGCTTTCCATGAGAAAAAAGGGGAAGGAACATCCCATATGATGTTTATATAGAGCATGGAATGCCTATGTAGGGCACGAGTCTTCTCCTTAGGTCCTACTTTGTAGCATTCAATCACCTATGTTAGGTGATAGGTCCTATGTGATGTTTATATAGGGCATGTGATGCCCTATCTATTCTCCTTATAATTTCTTTCTTTATCTCATTCCTTAGTTGTGGGACCCGTTTCATCCATTTCTTACAAGCAAACGTGAATTATAATTTAAAATAATAATTTTGAACAAAAATCACAAATGCATGATAGTGGGCCCATAAGTTGAAATGTACATTATTATGCGTGAATGCACTACAATAAACTCAAAATGCATAAAAATATGATTTTTTCTTAAATGAGACTATTTTGGATTTATTAAGTTTCTAAAATGGTCTAAAATGTGTATGAAAATATGCATTTTTAAGGATTTTTCACTCCGATTCCGGAATTTTCATGTTTCTTTGTCCCATTCATTTTTCATACTTTCTTCTATCATATAACCTGCACCACTGAGCCTCATTTCTCCCATTTATAACACATATCATCACTAAATACATCTCCATCAAATTAACTCAATAAAACTAATACAAATCATACATTCTATTAAGAGGCTAGAATAAACAAAATAGAATTTTTGAATCAATCAATGAATAGACAACATGTAATTCTAAATTAGGCTTATACTTACCTAAAATTAGCTTTCCAAGCCTTTCTCTCCTCTTTGACTCAATCCAAGCTTAAACCCCCATATCACAAGCTCAAACTAAGTCTTACAATGGTGAAATGCAAGATATGAAAGAATATTAACATGCATATCATGAAAATGAGTCTCCTTGCCTCAACTTTACATCCAATTTCAGAATGAGGCTTGAGGTCTCACCTATGGTAGCAATGAAGACTTGTAAGGAGTTGTGGGGGCAAATTTTTAGACTCTAAGATTATTGCAAATCTAGCGAGATCTCGGCTGCGTGCATCTCGGCTCCAATATTAATCTGCCAAGCCGGGACCAATATCGCCAGCCACGACCTGCAGCCCCGCTCGTTCTCAGCTCGGGGAAGCACATCTCGGCTAGGCCAGTTCCATCACGGCCAGCACCATCTCGGCCTGGACCATCTCATGACCCCAGCACCATCTCGGCACCTCGGCAATAGCGTCTTGTGGTCTCGGCTACAGCGCCGGCACGCTAGCTGGGACCAGTGTTGTGGCCTCAGTCCGGCTGAGCGCATCTCGGCTACAATGCCAGCACGCTAGCCGGGACCAATGTTGTGGCCTCAGTCCGGCTGAGCGCATCTAGGCTACAATGCCAGCACGCTAGCCGGGACCAGTGTTGTGGCCTCAGTCCGGCTGAGCGCATCTCGGCTACAACTGTGAGGACTGCCAATTGAGACAAGCACTGACAGCCATTTTCCCTCTTCAGACACGTGGCATCCGATGGGATCTTTGCTACCAATAAGTCAAGACAGGAGCAGAGCCCATGTGATTGGCATTTAATGTAATGTGGGCTGATGTAATGTAATGTAGGCTGATGAGACCTTAGCAGTCAGGTCGTGGGGCCCACCATCAAATATCCAGAGTCAACTCTTCCCACCATAAAATATCTGGAGACCCTCTCCTATAAGAATGGACCGATTCCAACCAGAAAGGGGATTCAGAATATACTCAGTTGTAGACACACAGATACGTTCACTCTGCTTCTCTTCTTCTCCACCCCTAGTTCAGTCCCTGCACTAACTTAGGCATCGGAGAGCCCTGTGCTGCCACAGCCAGGGTCCTCTGACCGGTCTTCTCTTTTCTTTCAGGTCCCTGAAGCAGCTAGCTCTCTACAGTCTTTTGGATAAGTCCTGAAGGGCACCTCCTAATTTTGTGAGTTACATTTTTTGCACTTACAATTGGCGCCGTCTGTGGGGACCGATTCAAAAACGCCATGTCTTCGAGAGCTAAGAAGGGCGGAGAAGCATCAAAGACGCACAGTGCAGAGCCAGCTCTAGTCGTCCCCCCTTACGAGAGGAAGACAAGGTCGAAAACAGCCGCGAAAGACTCCGACTCCGCCCGAGAGCAGATTCGAGCTCAGAATATCGCCATCCAAGAAAAGGATGTCTTGATTTCTCAACTCCGGCAGCAGCTAAAGGAAAGAACAGCTGGCTCGACCACACTGCATTCTCAGCGATATGACTATGAGAGGAACTCTCATAGTAGGAGGACTACTCCCAGGACAGATCCTAGTGCTCATTCGAATAAGGAGAAGCGTGATTGGACCTGCAATGAGGGCTCAAGCAACAGTCCAGGCCGTAGAAGAAGGCGAGACGACCAGAAGTGGTTAGACGAACGCATTTAGGAAGTTGTTCACCATCACCTGGAATTGGGCGGTCTCGCCCGAGACTAGCAGATATTTGCCAGGCTATTGATCTCGGCACGTCCCATTTTTCTCGTGACATCAGAGATTTTCCCCTCCCGAGGAAGTTCACTGTCCCGAGGTTCGTCACTTATGACGGGACCTCAGATCCGGCTGCACATCTTCGACACTTCTCTCAGAAAATGTCTGTTTGGGGAGATGAAGGCCACCTAAACTGCAGGGTCTTCTCCTCTTGTCTGGGTGAGCTCCCCCTGAAATGGTTCTGCGCACTCCCAGAGAGGTCTATCTCAAGTTGGCAGCAGCTTCAACAGTCCTTTATGAAGAAATTCCAGGCCTATAGAGTCAGACCCAAAACTGACGCAAATATCATGGCCCTGAAGATGGAGAGGGGAGAGAATATCACCCAGTTCGCCAAGCGATTCTGGACAGTCTATAGCCAGATTGATAACTCCATAGATGAGGTGGCGATCTTCGCCTTCCAAAATGCTCTGCTGCCAGATAACGATCTCCGCAAAGATCTAGCTGGACACCCTGTGACCACCATAGCATCACTGATGGCCAGGGTAAACCGTTTCGTCGCCCAAGAAGTTGATCAGATTCAAGCTCGGGAAAGCTTCGACCTCAGTTGGAGAAACCGAAGTGACAGGTCCTCCTAAAAGGATAAGGAATCACGTCGGAGAAAAGAGCCGAGCTGACTCCCTCGGCGAAGCCCCATCATCTACCTCGGGAGGAAACGGGACGCCCAGCAAAACGATCCTTAGCTAGAGCGTCCCCGGCAAGACAAGACTCCAGTGCAAGCCAGACCTCCTCGATCCAATCAGCAAACTGGTGGTAGAAACACGATGGGAGCAGCTCACTTCGCGGATACCAGGGCCCGAACTGGGGGCAGCAAGCATCGTAGCAAAATCGCAGAGATCCTAGAGCACGGGTCTTCAGTGACTCTCAGTTGGTGACAGGCCAAGTGATCAGAGGCTGCCAGGCTCGGCGCGAAAAGACAGCAGCCCCCTTCTCAGGTACCCTTCATGTCATTATTCAGTTCGGCAAAAACCCTGCTGCGGAACTCAGCAGATCCACTTCGGTTACAGCACCAGCCTTCGCTTGGGTGCTTTCGATCACGAGCTACGATTGTGGCTTCGGTTACGTCACCAGCCTCAGCTCGGCCAGCCTTGATCACAGCCCCGGCAGGCCTCGGTGACTAAGCCAGCCTTCGCCCGGGTGCCTTCGATCACGAGCTACGATTGTGGCTTCGGTTACGTCACCAGCCTCAGCTAAGCCAGCCTTGATCACAGCCCTGGCAGGCCTCGGTGACTAAGCCAGCCTTCGCCCGGGTGCCCTCGATCATGCAGCTGCGGCTGAAGCCTAGGTTACATCACCAGCCTCAGCTCGGCCAGCCTTGATCACAGCTTCGATCGTGAGCTACAACTGGGGCTCTGGTTAAAGCACCAGCCTCAGCTCGGCCATCCATGATCACGGCCCCGGCAGGCCTCGGTGACAGCACCCATCCTCCGCTCGGGTGCCTTCGATCATGCAGCTACAACTGAGGCTCTGGTTAAAGCACCAGCCTCAGCTCGGCCGGTCTTGATCACCACTTCGATCACGAGCTACGACTGAGGCCTAGGTTACATCACCAGCCTCAGCTCGGCCAGCCTTGATCACAGCTTCGATCACGAGCTACGACTGAGGCTCTGGTTAAAGCACCAGCCTCAGTTCGGCCAGCCTTGATCACAGCTTCGATCGCGAGCTACGACTGAGGCTCTGGTTAAAGCACCAACCTCAGTTCGGCCAGCCTTGATCACAGCTTCGATCACGCAGCTACGACTAAGGCTTCGGTTACAGCACCAGCCTCAGCTTGGCCAGCCTTGATCCGCTTCGATCATGAGCTACGACTGAGGCCTAGGTTACATCACCAGCCTCAGCTCGGCCAGCTTTGATCATGGCTCGAGCAGGCCAAAGATGAGATTGCCTTGACGGTTGGTCTACGCACCACCTCGACATGAAGCCTTCGGGCCACTGATGAGATTGCCTTGAGGGTCGGTCTTCACCACCTCGGCATGAAGCCTTAGGGCCACTGATGAGATTGCCTTGACAGTCGGTCTACGCACCACCTCGGCATGAAGCCTACGGGCCACTGATGAGATTGTCTGACGGTCTGTCTACGCACCACCTCGGCATGAAGCCGTCGGGCCACCGATGAGATTGCCTTGACGGTCGATCTATGCACCACCTCGGCATGAAGCCTTCGGGCCACTGATGAGATTGCCTTGAGGGTCGATCTTCACCACCTTGGCATGAAGCCTTAGCGCCACTGATGAGATTGCCTTGACGGTCGGTCTACGCACCACCTCGGCATGAAGCCTACGGGCCACTGATGAGATTTCCTTGACGGTCGATCTTCACTACCTCGGCATGAAGCCTTAGGGCCACTGATGAGATTGCCTGACGGTTAGTCTATGCACCACCTCGGCATGAAGCCTACGGTCCACTGATGAGATTGCCTGACGGTCGGTCTACGCACCACCTCGGCATGAAGCCTTCGGGCCACCATGAAATTGCCCTGACGGTCGGTCCCCGCACCACCTCGACATGAAGCCTACGGGCCACTGAGCCTTCGCTCGGATGTCTTCGATCACGCAGCTATGACTGTGGCCTCGGTGTCAACACCTGCCCCAGCTCGGACAGCTTTGATCATGGCTCGAGCAGGCCAAAGATGAGATTGCCTGACGGTCGGTTCTCACCACCCAGGCATGAAGCCATTTCGGCCTTAGATGAAATTGCCTCAGCAGATGGGATCCGAGCTCGACAGCGCCAAAAAAAAGATAGATCAAGATGGCAATGAGCCAAAGGGCCACCAAACTGGGGGTAGTGAGCAACGCAATGAAGTTGCCGAAATCCTAATATGGGTCTTCAATAGCTCTGTTGGTGACAAGTCAATTGGTTAGAAGCTACCAAGCTCAGTGTGAGAAGATGGCATCCTACCGAGCTCATGTAAAGCAGCTTCCCTCCCTGTTGTTGCCTCCAAATTTCGCCAAGTTCTTAAGCTTGGCAAGCACCTTGTTGTGGAACTCAGTAGCTCCAGCTCGGCTACATCACCAGCCCCAGCTCGGACAGCTCTGGCAATGGTTTCGATGACAGCACCGGCCTCGGCTCAGACAGTTTATATCACAACAGCTTCAATTCTTGCCAAGCCATGAAGAAAAGCCCTTGAACGATCAAGACATCCCTGTTGCAAAATCTCGGTGAACCCAGCTAGGTCCCCGAACTTGCTGCCATTCAGAGTTGGTGACCATTTAGAGTTGGTGACAAGAGCTGCCATCATTCCAGCTCGGCTACACGGCCACTGACGAGTTGGTGCTGTCACCGATCATGAAGCCATCACGGCAACTGAAGAGATTGCCTGCGGGTCGTTCCTCACCACCCCGGCATGAAGCCATCCCGGCAGATGAAGAGATTGCCTTCGGGTCGTTCCTCACCACCCCGACATGAAGCTTTCGCGGCAACTGATGAACTTGCCTTCAGGTTGGTCCTCACCACCCAGGCACGAAGCCTTCGCGGCCAACACATTGTATGTCAACCTTGCATCTTGGCCAAGTTTTCTCAATTCGACAATCTTGGCCTCGGCAAAACCCACCTCGGCAATAGTGCCAGAGGAGACATCTTCATATGGCGTGGTTGTTCTAGCTCCAGTAAACAGTACCAGCTCCATGAAACTTAGCTCCCGACCTCCAAGAGTTGGTGAACTCTAAGAAGATCAGGAGCTAGGGGGCATTGTGTGGGGGCAAATTTTTAGACTCCAAGATTATTGCAAATCCAGCGAGATTTTGGCTACGTGCATCTCGGTTCCAGTATTAATGTGCCAAGACGGGACCAATATCGCCAGCCACGACCTGCAGCCCCACTCGTTCTCAGCTCGGGGAAGCACATCTCGGCTAGGCCAGTTCCATCACGGCCAACACTATCTCGGCCTGGACCATCTCATGACCCCAGCACCATCTCGGCACCTCGGCAATAGCGTCTCGTGGTCTCGGCTACAGCGCCGGCACGCTAGCTGGGACCAGTGTTGTGGCCTCAGTCTGGCTGAGCGCATCTCGGCTACAGCGCCAGCACGCTAGCCGGGACCAGTGTTGTGGCCTCAGTCCGGTTGAGCGCATCTTGGCTACAGCTGTGAGGACTGCCAACCGAGACAGGCACTGACAGCCATTTTCCCTCTTCAGACACATGGCATCCGATGAGACCTTTGCAGACAGGAGCAGAGCCCATGTGACTGGCATTTAATGTAATGTGGGCTAATGTAATGTAATGTGGGCTGATGAGATCTTAGCAGTCAGGTCGTGGGGCCCACCATCAAATATCCAGAGTCAACTCTTCCCACCATAAAATATCTGGAGACCCTCTCCTATAAGAATGGACCGATTCCAACCAGAAAGGGGATTCAGAATATACTCAGTTGCAGACACATAGATACGTTCACTCTGCTTCTCTTCTTCTCCACCCCTAGTTCAGTCCCTGCACTAACTTAGGTACCGGAGAGCCCTATGCTGCCACAGCCAGGGTCCTCTGACTGGTCTTCTCTTCCCTTTCAGGTCCCTGAAGCAGTTAGCTCTCTACAGTCTTTTGGATAAGTCCCGAAGGGCACCCCCTAATTTTGTGAGTTACATTTTTTGCACTTACAGGAGTTTTTGACAATCCAAGACTATGTAAAGTTGGGGAAAATGGTGGGGATGAGGAAGATGCTCTTCAAGTGGACACGCAATACTTTGACCAGCTGATTTGGAGAAGAGACCTGTAGAGAAGGAGTGATGGAAAAGGAGGAAGAAATTCTAATTGAGAGGAGATGATTTGGGGAAGATGATGAAGATGAAGGCAGCTCTCAACCCACATGTACAGCTCCAGTTGCAGTCTTTTGAAGAATTGAAAGGAAGAAGAAGAGAAGGAGGGGAGAAATGAGGAAGGAAGGGTTCTCCCAACTGAAAAGGAAATGGAAGGGATGAGTAAGAGGAAGGAACGGTTGGCTAGTTTTAAAGGGGTATTTCGGTTTGGTTTGCATGTAAGTACACCCATTTGGGCATAATTTGGGTCAAGGGCTTCTTTGATGGAAATGGGCTTGGGTTCGTTTTGGGTTTGTAGATGGGCTGAGTTGTGGAAATGAAGTAGGGAAGATGTTTGATGAAATGCATATGAAGGCCGACTAATGCTAGAAATACTCATACATGATTAAAACTATAAAAAGGTCATAGCTCCATCTAACTTGGGTCAAACCCCACTAATCTAATTAATCCAACACTAAACCAATAAAAGAAGTATTAGGCACCTAACCAAGATTAATTAGATACTAATCACATATAAGCGGGGTCGGGGTCTTACACATTCAGCCATGGTTGTGCTATGTAGTAAATAAGTCATATATTTAGACTGAGATAGGAAGATGCCACCACTAAACTGCTGAACCTGTATACCCAAAAAACAGTTCAGTGGACCAAGGTCTTTTATGGAGAACAGAGTGTCCAATTGTGATATAAATGCGTCCAATAAATTGGATGTGCTTCCTGCGAGAATTATATCATCAACGTAAACCAGCAGCAGAATCATGAGATGAACACCATTGTTAAACACAAATAGTGATGAATCAGCCGACCTGCAATGAAATCCATAATCAATAATAAAGGAACTAAACTGATCAAACCAAGCGTGTGGAGCTTATTTCATTCCAAATAATGCCCGGTGTAGGTGACAAAACATGGTTTGGCATATTAATATCTTTAAAACCTGGTAGTTGTTCCATAAAGACTTCTTGTGTCAAGATGCTCTTGAAGAAAGGCATTTTTAACATCAAATTGTTGAAGACTCCATCCTTTAAGTGTAGTGACATTTGGAATTGTTCGAATAGTGGCCGGTTTGATGACTGGGCTGAGAGTCTCATTGAAATCAACTTCTACTTGCTGATTGTATCCTTTCACGATTTCGTTATAAGGTTAGTTATATATATATTTTTATATTTTTCAATCCCTTCTTTACCGGAATTGATCAGAATGCCAAAACGTTCCACTACAAGGTCAAACCGGAACGACAACCGGAATGAAATTGACGACTATGCCTTACTAGCTATTTGCGTATGCTTTTTGATTAGTCTAAAATTTCAGTCCTCAGTATTTGTTTGTCATCTTCGAAATTGTTCAACCATGAGTCTTTAATTTTTGGTTTCCACTCTCCTGCATTTGGATTGAACTTGATAATAGATTTGATCAATTGTCTTGGATTGGTTCTCTGAATCAAGTCCCCTGTTTGCTGGATACAGTAGTCCCTTATTTAATTATCTTTTATGGATATTCAACTTGCAGGATCTCATAAAAAAAAAGATGCAACTTGATAACGTTTCCAAATCTAATTTCTCCTCATTATATCCCCAAAAATCTGACCATTTGTTTTTAGATTGAATCTTCAGATGATCTTCAATTGGGTTTTGTCTTTTGCTTCATTCTTCATCTGGATCGTCAATCTACACCTCATCTGTAACTTAAACTTGATGGGGAGCATTAGGATAAGTGTTAGTTGTTCTTTTACATCATCAACGTAGGTTTATTTTGAGTGTTTTTCAATCAGATAAGATCAAGCATGTATAATGTTTGGTTTTGCTCTTAGGGCTCGTTTGTTTTCATCAAAATATATAAGAATATAATACATAGAAAATCAGGGTGAAATGAACTCTGCCAAGGAATTATTAAAGATGCGAGGGTTGAAGGATATAATATGGAGAAGTGGATACTGTTAGACGAAACTGATTTTGCAATAGATATCAAAGCCTACGGATCTAGATTTATGCATAAATTAATACAAGATCAGATTTCTAAAAGTGTACCTTGCGCCATTATCTTGATGATAAATGGCCTCGACTTGAGCTTTTAAGTGTCCCGCCTTACGATCAACGGCTTCGATCAAATGGATTTCAACAAAATATCTTTATCCTCACTCCAATATGCGTGACAAGATAGGTGTCGTGTGTATAACCGTGACCGAGAGAGAAGACACGGAATCCACCTTTTGTAGAAAACTTAAAATGATTTCCTCCCATCAAGGAAAGCTTAATAACGGTTAATTTCCTTAATTCCCTCTAGTTAGATAATCTTGAAATCTTAATGACTAGGTTTACTAAAATGAGTCCAAGCATATTTAATTAAATCACCAAACCAAAAGAAGCAAGCAACTCACAAGGTCAACCAAGCAAGTGGGACCCTATCATATTACTGGACGCCGGGTCATGTGTACCACTCATGTCTTACAGACATGACCTTCACTTTCCTTTGTATTAAATTACTTGTGTGATGGGTGGGTATTCATTTTTCATCTTCTTTTGATTCCTGACTATTCATCTTCCATTTTTTTGGTTTTATTTACCCAAAAAGAAATGTTATTTAATGTTCATTTTGGAAATTTATCTATGATATCTTTATGTTTAACTGTTCATGGTATGACTCCTATGCATTCAGTTCTTATATATTCTAAGGCAAACAAACATGCCCGTAATGAATTGAACTGCGTGTAAGTTATAAACTTCTTGTAGGTTTCAACATAACATATTTATGACCCATTTGCTTTGTTCTTAGTAGACATCCTTGCTCTATTTTTTACCCCCTCTCAATTTTGTGCATCAACATTTCAATGTGGTTTATAAGAATGAGTAGAATGATGAAATCATCAACGAAGAATGCAAGCCATGGTGAAAGTATGTTAATTACAACCTCACTAAGTTTCTTTTCAAGGTTGAATCACTTGAAAATCCATAAGCAATCTTATTACAGGAGTAACACTTGGAGAAGGAACTGGTGCAACCATGTCAGATGATGAAGATGATATGCAGATGGAATACTCTTTTGACAACAATACGGACGGACATGATTTGATGGGATTTGGTCCACTACTTCCAACTGATGCAGAGAGATCTTTAATGGAAAGAGTTAGGCAAGAATTAAAGATTGAACTGAAACAGGTGATGTTCTGAAGTCATGATTGTAACCTCTCAATCTCAAATCATCATTCTTAATTAAAAAAAAATAGAATTATAGGAAAAACTCACACTTATCATATTTTTTGCAATAATCTAAACATTATATTCTTGCTATACCACAGGGTTTTAGGTCGAAAATTGAAGACGTGAGAGAAGAGATACTGAGAAAGAGAAGGGCAGGAAAACTTCCCGGTGACACCACTTCAGTGCTAAAAGACTGGTGGCAACAACATGCAAAATGGCCATATCCAACTGTAAGAAACTTCATCTATGATCTGATTCTTTTGACATTAATGTTGAATCATTTATCATATAAATGAGAGATATTCATACGAGAACTAGTTTTCACCGTGCTTTCGTGAGAACTATTCGTGGGGCTCATCCAACAATTAATCCATCCAAACTGTGCACAAATATGGACCCCGTGAAGTCACTAATCCCGAGGTTTGGCACCCATCTAAATTGACTGGACTGTTGGATGGATGACTGAATTTTTCTAATTAATATGAACCAGTTAAACTTGCAAATAAATATACTAATCTAGCAAAATATGAAGATACATTGAAGTTTAATCTCTCAAAATGGTCAAGAGTCCAATGTCAAGAAATAGTAACTTTTTTGTGTATATTTTAGGAGGACGATAAGGCGAAACTTGTGGAGGAGACAGGCTTGCAGCTGAAACAGATTAACAACTGGTTCATCAACCAAAGAAAGCGCAACTGGCACAGTAATTCTCAATCCGGGTCAACTTTGAAATCCAAGCGTAAAAGGTAGATTGGTCCATCTCATTCCACCGGAATGCCAATGAGATAGATCAATTGACATATACACACATATATACATATACATTTGCATCACGCATGTAATCCATTCTTATATAGTTGATAGATGCTTGGTAAAGGCCATAACATCTTGGCCAGCAGAGAATGAATATTGGCTTTAGGCTTTTATGATTTGAGTTGTAAATCAAGTACTTAAAATGTAACATATGCTCCTAGCATGAAACATGCAACTGGGGCTATGTGTGTAAAGACTTTTGTGTTGGAATATGGAATGGAAAGGATGCTTCTAACAGAATGGTTTCGTTTTACAAATATTGTTTCACTTAAAGGGCTCGTTTGTGTTAAGGTAGAATCTGGAAAAGCTAAAATCTTTCCACATGGAAAGATTTTAGCTTTTCCAGATACATGGAAAGATGCCTTGCATGTGCATGTTTGGTGCCGTGTGCATAATTGGAAAAGCAACCCTACCCTCTACATCTAACATGGCTAAGCAAATTTTCCTTATTACATCACTCTTTTCAAAGGGAGAAAGAGTTCCATGGAATGCAAAAAGTTGATGAGTATATATACATGGAGTTTCTTTAGCTAATCATTTCTAATAAAAACTAAACGCATTAGTAGAGCCTTCGATGTTCAAGGGCTATTCAGGTGGAAACCAGCTGCACTTATGATAGTGAAATCTGACGGGTGGCAGCTGTGTGGGGCATTCCAATCCGGGGAGGAGGGAGAGTAGAAAAGATCTCAAAAAGAGACCTAAGGGAGTATAAAATATCAATCCAAATAGATCTTTTAAATCCTTGATCAATATCCCTCAAGTATATATAATAACTTCAGAAGGCGTAGTTTTTTCTTTTTAGTTTTAATTTCATTGTTAGTGGGTGATGTTGTGTATCTGAGATTTTACCAATGATCAACCGTAAGGTGGGTCGGTGAGTTCTTCAACGTAAAATAAAAAATAAAAAATTCAATTGTGAGTAAAGCTTGAACGAGTGTGTGAGGAGGGTAACTTGACTATATATATATATATATATATATAGGAGAATATTCATGTAAATCTATCCCTCACTATAGGGTGAGGGGCACTTTCCCTTTTTGCACATGAAGATAAGGAAATGTACCTCATCCTATGTATTTGAAAATTCACTTTTGTACTTGAAAATTTCCATTTATAGAAATGTCTCTCACCCTATGGTGAGGGATAGATGCACTTGAATGTTCCTCATACATATATATATATATATATAGATATATTCAAGTGCATCTATTCCTCACCATAGGGTGATGGACACTCCCATTTTTGGGAAGTTTCAAGTACAAAAGAGAATCTTCCCAAAAAATACAATAGCGCTTTTGTACTTAAAACTTTCCAAAAAGAGGAGTATCCCTCACCCTATGGTGAGGGATGGTAGGGTGAGGGAACTTTCCATTTTTGCACATGACACTTCTTTTTATGCATATGACCATTTATGACTTTTCCTCTTTTTGCACATGAAAATTTTCAATTATGAAAGTGTCCCTCACCCTATGGTGAGGGATGGATGTACATTGAATGTCCCTTATATATATATATATATATGGAGAGAGAGAGAGAGAGAGAGAGAGAGAGAGGCCCCCTACGATGGATTGAATTAAAGCCAGGTCCAAAATTGAATCCCTGAGATGGTCAAATCATCAATGGTACAACCCACTAAACTACAGCTCTCATGCGTGCAAAACCACTTCCATATAATACCTCCAGGCCACAGCCCAAAACCCCTTAAACCATTCATATACTAGGTATGTATAAATGGGTTTTGTATATACCCGCTGCACTGTTACCTATTGGTAAATAACAAAACCCCGCTGCACTGTTACCTATTTGTAAATAATCATCGAGAAATCATTAATTGTAAGAATCAATTCTTACCTTTTGGTTTTTTCCCCTTTTCGTAAAAATAACTCCTAATTTTTTTGGGGCATTCGGCGACAGGTCCCTAAGCATTTCACTTTCTGACCTTAGATCCACAATCCTTTTTCATAGTGTGATAGGTCTTTAATTTTTTCAAATTTAAAGACCTAAAATGTCCAAGATACGCTTTTATTAAAAGTTCTTATTTATTTAAAGATAAATCATATCCCATGATTAGTGGGATAAGCCTTGTACTTGGTATGGTCAAAAGTGATAACCAACTTAGTTGCCATTGATGAAACTTGATGACAAAACTTGAGAGACTTCATGTTATGCAACCTGTAAAGAAGAAAGAAACAGTGAGCTGTAGCCCCTCTGAGTATGCCAAATTTTTGTGCACATAGAAATTATTATGAGAGTTTGAGAGTTCAGTGGGTTTTTGGAACCCAGTAAGCTCAGTAGATGTAGGATGATATGTGGATTAACTATAAACGACAGAAACAATGCTCATGAAACTTTAAATCAGTAAACCCTACAAACTATTCCACCCATCATATTTTGGAACATATAGAGATAATTGTCTAAATGAGTTTTTGAGGATGAAATGATTTGTGCTGATTCAAAGTATATTTTCAACAGGTGGGACTCAAAAAGAAGCCACATCCAAAAGAAGCTAAGTGTGCTGTGCGCACTCATTTTCTTACATTGGATGGTGACGGCCCCCACGTGAATGACTTATAGTTTATTATACCGACAAACATAAAAAAAAAAAAAAAAGAAAAAAAGAAGAAGACTTTAGATGAATATTCATTGATAAAGACATCAATTCATTCTTCTTCTTTTTTGTATTCATAAAAAGAAATTTACAATGCCACATTATCTACAAGCAATAAATTTAAGAGAGAAAGCAGAAAGTGTAGACTAAAAAAAATAATTCTAGACATGCAATTCTCATTTTCTCACTTTACATGAAATGTAAATAGACAGTAAAAAAGATATAGGGACATGGCTCAAAACTAGAAAATCATGCTCCATCTTGATGGAGGCATGATCCTAGTCCTTAATCTGCTTCAAATCTTCTCTTCAGGAATAATTTCTTCGACTGATAATTCCGGCAGCGCGTCGTTTGAAAATGGCAACGTAGTTCTCTCTTTTTTGTATGAAATTCTGCACAGTTTTTGGTGTCTTCCCCCTTTTTTCTTCACCAGGTAGTGACCTAGGCTTCTTGGAGCCATCCACGAAGTAGTTGCTGCCCCCATGTTCCCCACTTTGCTAGCCATTTCCTATCGCTTGGAGTGGATGGGCACCATCTGTCCTCTTCTTAACTACCTTGCTGCCATGTTGGCTACCCATTTCCCATGGGTATTTGCTTTTTCTAAGGAGTGGATACTCCTTTATGTTGATGTCAGTTTCATCTACCGGCTCATTTCTTTGCATTACCCCTGTGGCATTTTCATCTAAGGAGTGGGTACTCCTCACTACAACAGTTTATACATTCAGCCACGAAATTTTTCGTCAGCCAGACGTCAGTAAAAGGTCGTGGACAAAACCTTTTACCGATGAAATATTATTTCGGAGACAAAAATCCAATTTTTATCGACGATAATTTGAGTTACACCGATGTTTTTTTTTCATCGGTAAAAGAAAAAAGAAAAATAAATAAATAATAAAATGAATTTTACTGACGTTTTTTTCCGTCGGTAAAATAAAAAAGAAAAATAAAAAAAATGACTTTTACCGACGTTATTTTTCGTCGGTAAAAGAAAAAATAAAAATAAATAAAAAAATAAGATGACTATTACCGACGAATTTTTTCGTCGGTAACAGAAAAAAGAGAAATAAATAACAAATAAGATGACTTTTACCTACGTTTTTTTTCGTCGGTAAAATAAAAAAGAAAAATAAATATAAAAATAAAATGAGTTTTACAAACATTTCTTTTCGTCGGTAAAAGAAAAAAGAAAAAAATAAAAATAAAATGACTTTTACCGATGTTGTTTTTTCGTCTGCAAAAGAAAAAAGAAAAATCAATAAAAAATAAGATGACTTTTGCCGACGTTATTTTTCGTCGGTAAAATAAGAAAGAAAAATAAAAAAAATAAATGACTTTTACCGACGTTTATTTTTTCGTCGGTAAAATAAAAAAGAAAAATAAAAAAAATAAAATGACTTTTGCCAACGTTTACTTTTACCGAATTTTTTTTTCGTCGGTAAAAGTATTTTTTTTAATGTTAAATTTGTTATTTCAATATAAATTCCCTATAAACCTGTTTATACACCTGTATCAAAAATAAATTTGTTCATGTACCTATATTCAATATAAAAAATGCACGCAAACAAAAGTTGCTAAATAAACAAAAAACCATCGCCATTTCTCATCAAATCAATCATCTCATTAACCAAATATTACAATCAATAATGATACAGTCCCATATAAATGTCCAATATACATTTACAAATAAACAAAAAAGAATAAAACACCCCCAAAAGACTTCAACCGACCCCAAAGCGTCAATCAATCTGCAATGACAAAAAAAAAAAAAAAAAATTAGAATATTTTCAATGAATTAAGTTACAAATGAAAGATAATCATCATATATATAAATCATTTCCTAAGTTTTTCGGCTGTCTGTTTTCCAGCTTAAGTGTTGAGAATCGGGTGATTTTTGTGTCTAATTCGCTAACCGAAAGTTCGATTCACTAACCGTAAATTCCTACAAGTTACTTTGGCCTTGAACAAGGTACCCGTGTTGGTTACTAGGTTGTTCGATGGCTGTTTCCCGTTTTCGACCTCCGACGGCCTATTTTCAAGACTAAGTGTTAAGAATCCAACGTTTTTAAGTCTAATTCGTTAATCGGGGGTCCGATCTGCGAGCCGTCAGTTCTTCCAAGTCACTCTACCCTCGACCAAGGTACGTGTGTCGGTTTCCATTTTTTTCGAGGGCCGGGTCCCGTTTCGGACCTCCGGCGGGCCGTTTTTGAGCCTAAGTGTTGGAAAATCCGATGTTTTCTCTTCTAAATCTCTAACTGAGGATCCTATTTGCGAACCGTCAGTCCCTACAAGTCACTCTACCCTTGAGCGAGGTGCCCGTGCCAGTTTCCAATATTTTTGGGGGCTGACTTTTGTTTCGGACCCTTGGCGGGCCGTTTTTCAGTCTAATTGTTGGAAAATCCGATGTTTTCTCTTCTAAATCTTTAACCGGAAATCCTATTTACGAATCGTCAATTCCTACAAGTCACTCTACCCTCGAGCGAGGTGCCCGTGCCAGTTTTGGATTTTTTCGAGGGCCGGTTCCCGTTCCGGACCCCCGGCGGGCCATTTTCCAGCCTAAGGTTTGAAAATCCGATGTCACTTCTAATTCTCTAACCAGAAGTCCTATTTACGAACTGTCAGTTCCCACAAGACACTCTACCCTCGAGCAACGTGCTCGTACAGGTTCTCAATTTTTTCGAGGGCCGGTTCACGTTTCGGACCCCCGGCGAGCCATTTTCGAGCCTAAGTGTTGGAAAATCCGATGTTTTCGCTTCTAAATCTCTAACCGGGAGTCCTATTTGTGAACCGTCAATTCCTACAAGTCACTTTACCCTCGAGCGAGGTGCCCGTGCCGGTTTTCAATTTTTCCGAAGGTTGGTTCCCGTTCCGGACCCCCGGCTGGCCGTTTTCGAGCCTAAGTGTTGGAAAATCCAATGTTTTCGCTTCTAAATCTCTAACCGAGAGTCTTATTTGCGAACCGTCAGTTCCCACAAGTCACTCTACCCTCGAGCGAGGTGCCCGTCCCGGTTTCCAATTTTTTCGGGGGCTGTTTCCCGTTCCGGACCACCGACGAGCCGTTTTCGAGCCTAAGTGTTAGAAAATCCGATGTTTTCGCTTCTAATTCTCTAACTGGGAGTTCTATTGGTGAACCGTCAATTCCAACAAATTACTCTACCCTCGAGCAAGATGCTCGTGCCGGTTTTCAATTTTTCCGGGGGCCGGTTCCCATTCTAGACCCCCGGCGGGCCGTTTTCGAGCCTAAGTGTTGGAAAATTTGATGTTTTCGCTTCTAATTCTTTAATTGAAAGTCTTATTTGCGAACCGTTAGTTCCCACAAGTTACTCTACCCTCGAGCGAAGTGCTCATGCCGGTTTTTGATTTTTTCGAGGGCCGTTTCCCGTTCCGAACCCCCGGCGGGCCGTTTTCGAGCCTAAGTGGTGGAAAATCCTAAAACATTATCTAGAGCCAAAAGGAGGCATTACAAGTTTATATACAAAAAGATAAAAAAAAACCTAAAACTAATCTCAATCATAGAAATAGTTAACGGTCAAGATTGAAACACTTAAGTAAAACCTATGCGCCCTACTTTCATAATTCAACAAAACTCCAAATAGTTAAATAAATAAAACATATTAAAAGTTTTTTGGTTCATATGCTCCTAGCTAAAACGGAGTGCGTGGGCCCACATTTCCTCAATCAAAACTGCTCAAAACATCAATAGAATCAAAGCCATTTTCTCTCCCGTTGGACCAAAATTCAAGCCACTGGCAATTTAGTTAGAGAGAGAAAGTGGCACTGAATTGAGTGTGATCATTTTGTTTCTTCGATGATGGGCTCTAATGAATCCATTTCAGGTGGCAGCAATATGATAACCCACTTCAGAAATTCTTCTTTTGAATCTTCTAAATCTTAATCTACAAACACAGTCAATTCTGAAAGTACCAAATCCTGGTAAAATTTGAACTATGAATCACTTAACTTGCATCACTAAAATCACAAACTATGTGAGAAAATTTATAACTACAAATCACTTAATTCACATCTCAAAAACAACAAGGTGCTTGAGAAAATTTGGAGAAACCCAACAAACTCTGATCCTAAATCTAAATCACAAAACACTAGAGCTCCTAAAGGCTACTCAGGCCCACAATTAGACTACACCCATATATCATGTTCGTGAATCATGCTGATATCTTGCATCAGAATATCACTAGCCATGTTATGTTCTAAGGTGTGCATGGTGCATCTTGTGGTACTATCATCCAGCCTATCATCACAATCTTTGGATCAAAAGAAGAGAGCACATGTCCTTGAACTGAACACTAGAAAAAAAAGAATAAGAAAAAAGAGAAGCCACTTTCCATCTGCATCTCACAACATTGAGATAACATGGTTGTTGTGAGATAATCCATAAAAATAAATACATATTCACTTGCCTCTGGGTGAGGAAATCCAAAATGCTCAAATCCACAACTTAGCTCAAAATGCCCAAAACCTATGAATTAGAAACAAACCCACATAAATAACTCTACAGATCACAATCTAACATGCTAACAAACTCATCTAACACTAATTCATGGAAAAATTCCAATTAACAAAACCAAATCAAATGGAAGAAGCTTACCAAACAGTGAAACTTGAAATTAGGGATGATGAAGATCGTGAGGCCCACTTGATCGATGGCCCACTAGAATAGTGGTGGTGATGGTGCTCGGTGGTCCACAGGGAAAAGAGGGGGAGGAAAGAAATCTGAAAGAATGAGAGAAAGAAATAGAGAGAGTGAAATGGGTGGGTGCTCAGTCACGTTGTTAGGAAGAGTGAATGAGAGGAAATAAAGAAAGGAAGAAAGATAGAATAGAAAAATCAGATGGGAGATGAGATGAATGAGTGGAGAAGAGAGAGGGAAATGAGAGAGGGTGCTGTTGAGAGCGTGAAAAAGGTGGTTGCGCAGGGCAGAGGAGAGGAGAGGAATAGGGGAGGAAGAAGAGAAGAGAGGAAGAGAGACAGAGAACCGAGGGAGAGAGGGAGTGGTGTGCAGGTGAGCGCAGGGCGAAACAGAGGAGGAAGCAGGGGAGATGGAGAGGAACAGGGTGGGAAGAAAAGAAGAGAGGGAGAGGGAGAGAGAACTGAGGGAGAGAGGGTGTGGTGTGCAGGCGAGAGGAGACAGGGGAGGAAGAAGAAGAGAGGAAGGGAGGGAGGAGAGCAAACAGAGAGGAAATAGAGAGATGGGGAACGAGTGAGAGAGAGAACAGAGAAGAAAAAGAGAGGAGAGGGGGAATGGTGCGTGGTGTGTGCGGAGTGCAGGAAGAGGGAGGGGTGTACCTGGTGCAGGGGAGGCGTCAGGCGGCTCGAGGAGGAAGATGAAGGCTCTGCGGGCATCCGGGGGCTGCTTCGCGCGCTTGGCAGTGTTGCTGTGGTCGTCGTGCATCTGGGAGAGGTCTGGAGAGGGAGGGAGAGATAGAAAGAGCGATGGAGATGGGCTCTGGAGGGAGAGATAGAAAGGGCGATGGAGATGGGTTCTGCAGGGAGAGATAGAAAGGTCTTTTGGCGGCGGGACAGAAAGAAATGAGTGAGGAGAGAGAAAGAAATGAGTGAGGAGAGGGAAAATAGGGATTTCGCTGGCCGGAGGGGGAAAATTGACATTTACCGACGTTTATAATAAACGTCGGTAAAAAATACTTTATTTTTATTATTTAAAAATAAGTAAAAAGTCAAAAACCTTTACCGACGTTTTCTAATTCGTCAGAAATACATTTTCCGACGCTAATTTTCGTCGGTAAAAAAAAATTCGTCTGTAAAAGTTCAGATTTTTAATTTTCCTAAAAGTAAAATTAAACTTTACCGACGTTTTCTATAAAACGTCTCTAAAAAGTTCATTTTAATATTTATTTCCCACTTCATAATAAAATTGAACTTTGCCGACGGTTTTATTTCGTCGGCAAAATAAAAAAGAAAAATAAGTAAAAAATAAAATACTTTGCCGATGTTTTTTTTTTTGTAGGTAAAATAAAAAATAAATAAATAATAAAAAATAAAATACTTTTACCGACGTTTTTTTCCGTTGGCAAAAGATAAATAAAAATAAATAAGACTTTTACCGACGAAAAAAAACATCGGTAAAAACAAGAAAACGTTGTTAAAAGTCCATTTTACCGACATTTTCTAATTCGTCGGTAATAATATCTGATTTTTAATGAAGTTAATTCTAGATTGAACTTTGCCAACGTTTTTTAGTAAAACGTTGGTGAAAATCAGACTTTTACCGACGTTTTATAGAAAATGTTGGTGAAAGTCTGATATTCACTGACAAATTTTAAAAGCGTCGCTAAAAGTGCAAGTTGTTGTAATGCCTCTTGACTCCACCTGTCATTTGACCACATATTTGCAAAAGACCTAGGCCCCATCACATGATTGATACCATGTAACAGCCCCCCTATAATCACTGACCTAGCATGATATGGTCACAATAATCAGCCTGGTTTTATATCAATTGGCCCCAACACACTACTACATAAATATGAGAGAGTTTGATGGGTCATGGGACATTAATTGGATATGGACCCATTACCAATCATAGGATATAACATGGGATGTGACTCACATAAAAAGGTTGCCAATTATTAACTTGGGAGTGAGCCCAATGGCTAAATAGATTTAAACATGTCAATACATAAGTGAGCCCAATGCATAGTTGGGTTTAGGCCTATCTAAACAAGTCCTGCAACAATGGGCCTTATGTCCCATAGATTGTCATTTATAGCCTGGGTCAGGCCTAGGCCAGAAATTAGCTTTGGCTTAGACCAAGATTGGTCACATACTTAGGCCAGAAATGACCCTCTACTCAATCAAAATTGGCCGTATGGACCAATTCATATGGCTCAGGCCAGAAATTGGCATTAATTCGTATGGCTCAGGCCAGAAATTGGCCATAGATTGGCATGGATTAATTTATATGGTTCAGGCCATCATCAAAATTGATCGTGTGGTTTAGGACCAAAAATTTGGCTTGGGCTTCAATGGACCTGGGATGATATAGGTATACAGGTTGGCTTGAACCTATATTAATCATATTAATCTCCCTCGTGAATTCAAGAAATCTTGACGGGACCCACCAAATTCATCAGGGTACAACTCCATGCCATGTAGTGGTTGCCAATCATTGGCTTGGGGATGGGTCCATTGGCTAAATTGATTTAGTCCCACTTGATTAAGATCATGCTAAGCATTGATGATGATGTATATATATATTTTTTTTATCTTCCAACACCTTCCTTTATTATCTACCAAGTAAACATGGGTACTTTAATCATTATAAATAGCCTACCTTTATTGCCCTTAGGCTCCTTCATTTACAACCACTCATTTGATGATACTTTAGTCATTAAATATGAATACCAAAACTACCCTAGTCCTTATCCTTTATTTTTAGGGGGATTCGGCGACGGGTTCCTGAATATTTCACTTTATTGCCTTAAGTCCACAATCTTTTCTTATAGTGTGATAGATCCTTTTTCTAAATTTGAAGACCTACAATGTCTAATTTACCATTTCTTCAAATCATATCCCATGATTAGTGGGATAAGCCATTAATAATGGTTAACTACCATTTAATTTGACAAATAAATTTCAAATAATGTAAATAAATTTCAAAAGATGAAAATAAATCTCAAAAGATCCAAATAAATTTCAAAAAATGTAAATAAATTTCAAAAGAAGTAAATAAAATTAAAAAACTCAAATAATTTCTAAAAAAACACAAACAAATTTCAAAAAATACAAATAGATTCGAAAGAACGCAAATAAATTTCAAAAAACGCAATAATTTCAAAAGGCACAATAAATTTCAAAAAAACACAGAGAAATTTAAAAAGAAGCAAATAAATTTCAAAAAATATAAATAAATTTCAAAAAGATGAAAATCAATTTAAAAAGACGTAAATAAATTTCAAAAGATCCAAATAAATCTCAAAATATATAAATAAATCTCACAAGACACAAATAAATTTCAAAAGACGTAAATAAAATTTCAAAAAACGCAATAATTTCAAAAAACGCAATAAATTTCAAAAGAACAAAGATAAATCTCAATTTGAATTGCACCGAGGTCTGTGTGTCTTCTCCGATCAAGCAGTCGTGGTCCAGTTTGAATTTCAATCTGGGAGACTTGCAGTTGAACCATACCCTAGAAACGAGGGGGAATGGAAGATTTAAAGTTTTAAAATTCAAATTTTTTTGCCTAAACAGGTTGAGAGAGCAAATTAGTCATGAAAATGTTGTCCAGGGACCTTTAGCCAAAGTATGTCTAGTTGTATGGACTACAAGCTTTAGAGGAAAAGTTGATGGACTGGAGGCCTTACAAGTCCTATATGAGGGACCTTTCGCTAATTATCTCTTATTTTTATTTGCAACCAAAGACCCTTTGGTCATTCCATTTAAACCTTCCCTAAATACCTCCATCCTTATCCTAAAGCAACATTAGCAAGAGAAGGTATTTTAGACAAACTAACCCAACCAATTCCTATAAAAGAAATCTACCACAAGCTTCCTAAATATTTTTTTTACATTCTCTCCCTCTCATTTCACTACAATTCCCTCCCACCTCTCTCTCTCTCTCTCTCTTCTCTCTCTAGATCTAGGGCTCCCAATTGCTAGAAGAAGAGACTCTCATCAAGATCAAGCTATCTCCAAGCTAGAAAACTCATCCCATCTTCTAGATCTCTCTCCCCTCTCCAAGGGAAGGTAGTCTCCATCTCCCTTTCAATTTCCTTGTAGAATAATCATTTCTCTTAGAATTTCCTTTCTTATGTATTTCTCTCTTTGGGAATGGGTGTAGAGATTGTAGATTCAACTATTGGGGTGATCTTAGAGCTTTTGGAGTAAAACCAATCTATTTGAGGAGGTTTTTCCTAATTAGGCATGTTGACATGCTTAGATTTCTTAATTTAGTTAATTAACATGCTTTGGTTGCTAATTACTGTCTTGAATGGATATTTGGTTTGATTTCTGTGATTGGATGGTGGTATGGATGTTATGTTGTATAGATCATTCTCTTTCTAAGTCGTCTTATGTGTATTTGGCCATTGATGGATGAAAATCCCTCATTTGGAATATCAATGGCCCATTTGTAATGGAATCAGGATATGGGAGGTGTGTTTGATGTCAGGAGGTGATTGGTGTAGATCTTGGATGGATTTGATAAAGTTTTGATGGAAAATGGAAGATGTTAGAATCTCGAAAATCAAGGTTTCATGTGTACCGGTTAACCTGGTCACTTAGGATATTGACCGGGCACACGGGACTTCCCCTCAACTGAGAGTAGAAAATGGTCACAAGGTACATAACCTAGTGTACTCAGTGGACCAGCTAAGAGGCCCGGTCGACCGGCCACACTGAGGATCTCCACCTGCCAAATTTATGATGTAAATGCCCGTAGTTTACCAGGTTGATCGGAGGACTCTCCAAGTCGACTGGGGACAATGCAAACTGTGATTTTTACTTCCTAGTCAGCTGTTCCCTTCCACATAGTATCAGGTCGACCTGTAGACCCATGATTTCGACCCGGTACATTGTAGACAACCATTTCTCAGATTTTGTTTCCTTTTATGACTTGATTATGTGTGGGCCCCGTTGACCTTCCATTTGGATTGTTGGGTAAGCTTTACACGTGTCAAGGGCCGGGCTTAACCTTGACCCCTGTAGCTACCTAAGTAGGGTCTTTGGTTATAAAATGGAACCCGATTCAATGGTTATGGATATCCTATGATGCTAAACACCTACAGGAACACCAATGATACTTAATAAGCATCTAGGACTCCCTAATCATTATCTTAGGTGAAGTAGGACCCGGGACCTGAAGAGAAAGGCATCAATTATCGATAGATTGAGACGTGTGGTACTTATATTGTTGAGAACGGGCATTGAGGCTGGCTGGTAGGTGCGAACCTTGGATGTAGGCCTTGGGATGTGATGAGTGTTAAATATTGCATATTTTACCCTTCATTAGTTTGAGTTTTATCAGCATCTCATATGCATATCATTTGCTTTACACTGAGATTTTATCATTTTATCACATTAACGGATTATCGGATTATCACATATATATTTGAATATTTATAGCGCATTTTTATGTAATTTCTCTTGTGTAGGTGGACTCCGCAACTACCCTAACTTTCCGGCTAGTGTCCCAAGGCATCAAGAAAAGATTTCAATAAAGAAGTTACATGAAGAAATCTTGGTGAAATGTTGAAGAATTCCAAAATAAGAGCGGAAGGCTTTATGGATAAAAAAAAGTTATTTTATAACACAAATGATTGGTTGGTGTATTGGTTAGAGCTTGGGTTGGTATGGAATAGGTTATGGATTCAAATCAAGCCTACCATGGCACAAATCCATGTGAAAGGATATGAGCCAATCAAAAGCCTCCAACATAAAGGACCATATAAAGCAAAACGCACATATGCTTTTGGAAGAAAAGTTTGTTGCAACTAATCAAATTGAAGCTATCCATGTGAAAGCAAAAGAGCCAATGAAAAGCCTTCAAATCAAATTCAAGCAATCCATGTAAAAGCAAATGAGCCAATCAAAAGCCTTTAAGTTGCAACCAGTCAAATAGAAGCAATCCTTGTGAAATGAAATGAGCCAATCAAATGTCTTCGATGTTCCTATAAATTGGAATGTTTTTGTAGGGCAAAAGAGGGGATCTTTTGGCAAGTTAGTCTTTTTGCAATTTTATTTTTACTTTTAGATTGTAATTAGGAGCTTCTTTGTAACTAATCTAGAGAGAGAGTGTGTATAATTGAAGATCATTAATGAGGATTTAGAGCTCTTTCTTGATGTTTAGTGGTTAAAGCTCTTGGACTAGGCTTTCCTTTTGAAGTTAAGTAATGTGATTAATTCAATTCCATACATATTTTAGTTTAAATTTCCTACTTGTAACTTGATTGATTAGTAGATTTTATATCTGCTAATCTCTCTCATTTCTCATGCTCTATCTCTGCACTTCATGCTTGGATAATCTCAATTGATGCTTTGTAGTTAGATTAAGTTCTCTCACATAGTATGCTTTAGAGCCCTATCTTTGGTCTTTTGTAGCTTGATTTTGATAATTAATTGTTAGGGTAGTTAGGTTATAATATAGGATCTTGACTTTTGATTTTTTTTACTTTGATCTTCATTGTTATATCATCCAATCCAATTAGGAAAGAGATTGCTAATTGGATTGTAGATTTGGGAGTTGAATTAGAACATGCATTGAATGAATTAGTTACATACTTAGTGGATTTTTGGATTGCCTAGTCTCTTATTTTGGTTGTTGTTAATTTTATTTATTATTTTCACTCCTAGATTGTTAGATACACATTTTATTCCACTCGTTTTAAAATCATACACATTTCACACCACATCTCCACCTTAAATCTTCTATTTCCAACCACTATTCACCAATAGTTTAGTGTAGCTTGTTAGATTAATTTAGATTTTATTAAATTCATATTTTAGTTTGTTAATTAGTTGTTTACATTGTATAGTTTATTAGTTTTATTTTTTTTTTCACTTTATTTGTCTATATTAGCTATATCTTAGTTCAATTCTCATTTAATTGGATTCATTCCTTCTTCCATCATCTCTCCGTGGGATCGATAATCCGGACTCTTGAGTCCTTTACCACTTGATGACACAGTAGTCTTGCAGTAAAATGTTGCACATATAAGTGTCGATCAGGAAGTATTATAAATCAGAGCATCGCACTTAGGCTCTTATCCATCATCACGGTCCGTATTGGATGAGATGTCAAGACATTGCACTTGAAGTCCTGACCTATAATATTGGGAACCTAATGGTAGGTATTGATGGACGGATTGTATAATGAGATAATGTTAATTAAGAGTATAGAGAAGCGGAGTATACATGGGTATGCATTATTAACTGTTGGGAACCATGAGGATGGATTAACTATGTCCGAACTCCATGACTCAAACCCTTGACTAATATCATCTCATATGAATGATGATAAGGCGATTCGGTTCGGAATACCCCCACCTAGTGGTTTGTAGGATTGTGGATGTACTGTTGGACTGTCGAGGGATTGGGTGCCGGCATAGATATCGATATTGAGATGTGGTTTATAGTAGGTACCTTTGGGGTAACAAGACCGCCGACACTCGGACCGGGTACGTGTGGATGGATATTGATGTTGATCTAGCACGTAAGACCAATGGCTGGGACCTGGCAATGGCTAAGGATATTGTTGGTTGAGATATCAGGTAAGACCAATGGCTGGGACTTGGCTGTGGCTATCGATGAGATGGACTCTTGTACGCTCATATTCGATGAGACGGTAGCGATGGGTGGCCATGACCCATGGTTGATGTCCATCGACAGTTGTTGAAATGATGATGATAGGCTGGCTCTGACCCCCCACGTCCCTTGTACTTCAACTGTGGACGTACCTTTATGTGATCTTATGCATGTATATTATATGTATGATTATTATGTACTATGGATGTTATTGCTTAGTGTCTTTAACTGACAATGTTGATATAGTTGGATCTGGATAGGATGGTTACGGACACGGAAACGCTACTTAGGTTATCTCTATTAATGGTGACATTGATGTGCTTGTATAATTCTTATGATATATATCTTGATGATGATAGCTTCTCTTATCTACCTAGGATGCCGTATCAAACATTTGTTATATTCATATCTTGATTGTCGTTCATACACTACACTCCACATCGTTTCTATTGTACTCAGATATTCTATATTTATTATCGAGATACTAATCACGCAGGTACAACTGGGATCATGTATGATATTCTACCTTATCTATTAATATAATGTATTGCCATCGAAACATACATATTTGTCTTGCTTATCGAGCTAGACCCAATCCTTGGTGTTTTTAAGTATCTCTCCCTATTTTCTTTAATTGGTGGTTTGCTTGGCTGTTGATCCGTTGTTGCAAGGTTCTTAGAGCGAAACAATTGGTGCATCGAGAGACGTCTATCACATAGATTTCTATTCTTTCCTTTTCTTGTAGCTGGCCGTGTAGGCCTATAATTGTAATTAGTTTAATTACGGAAAGTCTTGTGATCCGTAAAGTGAAATAAAATTGTAGGGCATTGTCCATTTACTTGCTCTTATGAAATTCATACTTGCTTATCTTATTGGATTTCCACTTCTCTTGAGTACTTTCCCATAGTGTCCCGGGATTCGAGGCGTCCGGATTTTGGGGCGTTACGGTCATCCCTCTCAAACGATCCATGAAGGTGAGCTTTGCTCTCTCCAGAGAGGGCTTCATTGAGTTGTGCTTGGAGTCATTCCGGAGGAGCCATAAAACAAAGATGGCATGGAAGAAAATTGCTGCTGCACTCTTTCTTCCCAAGACATCTTTGCCATAAGCTAAAGTCTCCCAAATGGCTGATGCAGAGAGGTGGGGAGAGGATTGAACATCCTAAGGACTGAGAATCCAGTGCCACAGCTGATTGGCCAATTTACAAGAGGAAGAGGTGCATATCTGATTCCTCTCCACTGAGGCAATTGTAGCATCTAGAGGCCAACGACCATCCCCTCTGTTTGGCCCAGAAGTCGGTCGGAATTTTCCTGTGCATCATACGCCAACTCAGGCAAACCAGATGGGGGTTGACGAAGTTGTTCCAGATCAGCCCAGACGAAAGAGTTTCAGTAGCCTTTGTTCTCGACAGATTCCATGCTTAACGGCCAATTGTACTGTCAAAATCTCATTTTCTAGGCCGATTGGCCTAGTGGCCAGGAGGTAGGAACTTAGCCTGCATGCTATGGGCATTGAGGAAATTCTTATATGTAAACAAACCTCCCCCTCGGCCGGTTTTGTTTCCCAATTCTCAAGTTATGTGAGATACTCTGATTTTTGGAATTTTCTCAGCTTATTAATGTAGAAATATAAGAAAACAATTAAACATACTTAAAAGGGTAAAAATAAATAAATTTACTTTGAAGATTTTAGGTAAATAGATCTAACTGTTGCAATAATATTCCAACAATTTCAACTTATCATGCATGTTAGTAGATTGATTTTAATATTCAGATTATAAAAAAAAAAAAAAAAACACATATATATAACCCACTATTTTCCAATTACCTGCAGTAATTAATTGTAACAGCGGACTCTCACAGTTCCCCTTCTTACTGAGGTTGGAAAGACGCAAGTCATTAGCTAGAGGGCTCGATCAAAGCTAAGCCCATCATCATCATCATCATCATCATCATGATATGGATTTAAGCAACTGCACAATTGTGCAGTTAAGAGATGACTATTTGAATTCGGATACATGTAGTTCATTTCCTGCCTCAATTCTGTGCATCCCTTATATAGTTCCTAATTAGGTTATAATATGTTGTTTCATATAAATCAACGCGTCACAAATGTCAACATTTTAATATTATCTGGTGGAAAATAATATCAAAATATTATTACTTTCTGAAAATCTTAAATCGAAACTAAAAAGAAATATTTAACGCGTTGTCTATAATACAGAAAAAATGCAGGACTTTTATGGAAAAAAAAAAAAAAAAAAAACTTTCGGTTTAATTATATCTTCGACTTTTCCAATGATAAAATAATAAATTCAATTTTATCAACATTTTCATTATTTTGAGATTATTGAAAAACATTGCTTGGGGAGATTATTGAAATCATGTTAGTATAAATCCAAGTCATCAGTGATAAATGTGACTCTCAGGAACACAAATAGAATAGGTCCTAAATCATCATTGTAAAAACTTTGCAGTATGAGATGTGCAGAAATGACTATCTACATGAATCTTGCAGGAACTTTGAACCACTTCGGCCAGACATCAATTTCTCCGGATGTTGCAATAGCCTAGAAGATAAGCTTTCCAGTTATCACAGGATTCTGCTCTTGCACTAGTGAAGTTGAAACAACCAACATGATTTACCTAAACCATACACAGTTAATAATGCTGCATTCCAAACCTTACACGTTAAGCTGATGCAATGCGTTCACTAATTACTATCACAAGGAAATCAAAGTAACCCAGTAATGACTACTGCTCACATTGTTGCAATCCACCATACATAAAAGCTAGTAGGACAAAATCACACCATCTTCAGTATTTACAAAAAACCATAATACAGGACAAGGCAGACAACCCATAAATAATAACAAGAAATTTAGGCCACTACAAGGCTCATCATCCTAAATACTATGACTCATAAGCACACAGAGGATCTCAAAGCTTCAAAGTAGTTTGAATTATACACTTCCATACATTCGTGACTGAATGAAGATCACTTGGGATAGCCTGGAGGAGGATGCCCAGGATGCTGATAACCATGTGGAGGGTAACCAGGTGGAGGTGGAGGATAACCATATGGAGGGTAACCAGGTGGTGGTGGAGGATAACCATGAGTTGGAGGTGGTGGTGCATGGCCATAAGGGGGCCCGTATGATGGATGAGGTGGATACCCGATTGAGGGAGGAACAGGTTGATCTATACGTGACATCTGCTGCATGGGGGGCACTACCATCACTGGTGGAGGTCCGAATTTACCATCTCTTTTATCCATTTCTAACTTGTGTTGTGCCTGTGATTGTCCATGACGAAATCAGTAAACTTTGTATACAAACAAATTATGGAAATTAGCTGAAAGGGTTGAATAATATAACCATGTCTAAATTAATTGCCCCTCTCTATTCCACAAGAAATCATGCACAAGATCCAACCATTCATCTGCTGGGCCCAACCATAACGGCCTGTACCTTGAAAGTATGTGATATCCATTGACTGGAAAGCACTGGTCCATTTTTAATTCACCAAGTCCTTCAGGTCGTAGATAAAGGGCCAGCCCACTTTGGGCTGGATGCAGGCTGGCTTTCAACCGTTGTACTAGGCACACCCCAGATATGTACGGTAGAAATCTTTATGGAGATGTCTATCAGCCAAATGTACAACTAGAAGGACCACCCTGAGTTGAATCTGGGACAGTCTGAGGTGTGACTTCTACGACAGTCGGCTGGACCCGGGCTGATTTTAAGGCTTGATAGATGAACAGACTGGGTATGTAATCCTTGATAAGTTTATCTAACTGGAGCAATTCTTATGGTATGGACCATCCGAAGTAAGTTGCAAACTCAGCAGATAATCAGTCAGATTCCAAACATGAACGTGTCATATGGAGGTGTATGAAAACTTAGATTCATAGTGCTTGAGACCAAAATGGACTCCACTCTGTTCAATTTCATACTAATGGATGCTTACCTGCATGCATGCACAAACCCTGCAAACAAATGTAAGGAGCTAGAGTTAGCAAGAGCATTTGAAACTCAGTAACTGATAATATTTGATAGGGTGGAAAAGGGCCTACGTGCAATAGACAGAATCAGATAGACAATTCAGTATCTGAGACGCCTCTTGAATTTCATCACTTCCAACAATCAATGCAATAATGGAAAATATGCATGCAACTTGTTGTAGACAGAACATGAATCCCTATATAAGATAAAAAATTACACCGAGTTTAATAAAGGCGCGTGCTCACACACACACACACACACACACACACACAGAGAGAGAGAGAGAGAGAGAGAGAGAGAGAGAGAGAGAGAGAGAGAGTACAATAATGCAGTTGTCACACTGTGTTGTCTGTATGTTGAACTCATCTTGCAACATAAAGCGAGTAGAGGAAACTGAATTTCCAAAGCAAAAGAAAACCTGAATGCATGGATAAAAGCATGGCAAATTGGAAAAGTAGAATAAAAATCATTAGAAACTCAAAATGTTGATGCAGCATATACAACAAATTCTAATCAGGATGTAACTTCAAGAAGCAGATAAACCATATGAAGTTCCATCAAAAAAATTTTAAAAAGGAAAAACCACTAATAAAGAAAAAAGCACAAAATTAGTGACCAGGAAATTTATAGAGGATTATTCAAATATTTAACCTAGAACATACTCGTTTCAGTATAAGAATTGACTTCTATCTTTCAATTAATAGTAATGCCTCAAACATAAATAATTAATTGAAAATCTCCCACAAAATAATGCATTTTATTCTACTTTATTTGTCCCTTCTACTCTATTAAGGTGGAATCCTAATAAGGAAGCAAAAACAATCTACTCTCTCTTATACGCGAGGGGAGGAATCCTGCAGTGGAAAGACCAAATGCATCTGAAATTGCAGTCATTGCTACCCAACCAAACCAGCACCAAGTAGTAAGACCCGACAAAGAAGTGTAGCAATAGCTCCCACATCCAAATTCTCTTAGTTCTTCTCAAGGGTGAAAATCTTGCCTACTGCCAGTGGATTACCAGAACTTTCAATTTCATCCTAGGGAATTGAGAACCCATAACATCTTCCGAATTCCGTAGAGACACAATACTCACAAGAGTATTCACAGTAATCACAACTAGAAAGCATAGTCATCAATTCCATTCTGTTGTGCCTCGTAATGGAACGAACATTCCACCATTCCAGTCAATTCCGGTGTTCCGTTCCAAAAAAGACAGATTCCTTATCCCACAAGTGATGTACATGGCCCCACAGCTCGTACCATGCAGATTGTTCCATATGGGTGAAAGAAAAGCATTCTCTGAGGTTTCAATCCTTTTGAGGGGATTTCTTTCCTGTTTCTGAGTTGTAACTGGATATATTTTTTAATATCTGTTTCTTCCTTTCTTTGTTTTCTTCTTTGGTCATGTTATTGAAGGGAAATCATTGAAATAGAGGTCCATTTAGTACAAGCCTTCACACCTTAATAAGGTCCATTTGGACCTATACCAATCACATTACAGGATGGAATGAGACGGTTTCGCGGAAAAGATTTGGCTAAAAGGAGCCCTGTTGGATAGCAATGGCAACCATTTTCAGATCTCCAAATATTTGATAGTCCAAACTCGAGGCGACTCATTATATTAATGAATTTCACTCCCACTAGGATTATATTTGGACCAATAACAATACACAAGGGGTAGGTGAGTGAGGGGGGTTGGAGTAACAATAAGTTGGCTCCACAAAAATAGAGTATTGGTTCCATCCTACTGTATCATATTTCCTATTGAAGAACTACCAGGTATATAGGAATCTGGAACTCGACCAATAATTACTGTTGCAAGAGTAACAAGACGTTGCTCTGTAATTACATCACCAAAACATGAAACAAGAAAAAATTATATACAATAGCATTAAAACCCAAAGGTGAAAGTTACAAGCTTTTCTTCTACATGCACATATGACAGGTAAGATAAACCAGCTGCAGTCAAAGTGATTCCACAACGAGCATATTATAATCCTGACCTAATCAGATTAAACCATCTTCCTTCTATTTTATGTGCTAATCATTCATTCAGGAAATATGGGTGTGTATTACCATCTAATTCTATAAATAAGGCCACATTTGGCAACCAAATTCTTGAGGATTCCTCACCGGTTTTACCTGAGGATTTCGAAAATCCATGTTTGACAATTGTAAATTCTTGAAAATTTGGCCTGTGGAAATCCTCATTTTGAGGATTTATGCTCCGACTCCAATTTTTCTTATCTATATGCATCAAAATTGATGTTAAATCCTCAACAACACAAATCCTCAGTGAGGAACCCTAAAAACTGTGGAAGTGAGGAATTCTCAAATCTGCAAAATTCCCCACGGAGTCCTCATCTATAAACAAACATGCCCTAAAGTAGAACCTATATTGCGCACATGGTTATAAGATATGCAGTCGACAAATATATTTCATACCTCTGTGCAGAGACAAAATTCAGGACAACTTCTTTCTCCACACTTACCACTACAGGGCATGTACCCACCACAACACTCATATCTACAATAAACAATACACATATCTTATGCCAAAGATGTACAGTTATTTGTCTTCTTTTTTCCTTTTTCTTAGCTATTCAGAACAAAAAAACCAAAATGATTATTACCTTGACATATCATTATATAGTGCTCGCTTCCGAAGCAGGTATGATGCACATGGTCCACTACAATCACATATTAACTGAATTAGATTAGATAAATTGGGGCAAAAAAAAACCCTAGTCCACTTGGTGGGGATGGGGGCGGGGGGGCGGCGGGCGGTGTTGTTTGATAAAAGACTATAGACATATGCAAAAGATTCAGGTCAGCTAAAGTAGCATCGAGTCATGGAACATGTTTGCCCACCGACTTTTCATTCAATGGATGAAGAAACGTTACAACATATGTGCATGTTTTTGAAAATGCAAATGATTGCAGTTCATGATTAGTTACATCACATTCTTGTTTGAAGAGTGTTTTAAAATTTTGGATATACCAAAATGCAGATCTGTGTCTAAGTATAGAATTAATTCATAGCGGGCTACCTACTCAGGACCATGCAAGGTTCAGGCTTTTTGGCAAACTTGAGACCATCGATGGTCTTCGCTGCATTGAACAAAGGATAAGGATATCGAAATTTCTGAAGCCCATTATGTGTTATCTCAATATTAGGATGATAAAATTGTCAATGGACATATAGTTCATAAAAATGGCATGCCCTTTTTTCAATATAAAGAAACAAAGTGAGATCACAAATTTTAAAAATAATAATAATAACTAAAAACTAAATTAAATTTGGAAAACTTTATAAGCAGAACACAAAAACCCTTTGTGTTTGAATTGGTTCCTATGATGCCTGCTTATAGAATGGATGCACGGAGGACAGGCAGGGGCACAGATTTTACACAAAAAAACGTGAAGCATCCAATACGATATGACATGATACGTTCCCCATTTTGAAGTATCTGGTATCATATTTTGGTGCATGTAAAGCTCACATGCACTCAGGAGTCCATAGATTTCTAAGGTTTGTTGGAAACCAAAAAAAGATGATTTATTATGAACAGCATGTTATAAGAAAAACCCTGCCAGAGTAAAAATGTTAACAACTTGGGGACACAGCTTTGTCAAATAAAGGTTTTCAGAGCTGAGAAAAAATAGACCAATGGTGGGGAAACCGGCAAATCCACTTGAGTATGTAGGAAGGCATTCCTGATGCATGACAACCCATATAAGTTTATAGGTGCTGGCCCAAGACAGGATTTGACCCAACCAATGCTTCAGTCCACATTGCAACCAGGTCCAGAACAGTGTGAATAGGCCAAATTTCACAGGGCCAAGTTAGCAAGGCCGACCAAAACAGTCCAACAACCTGTTTGACCATATAGGGGGCTTACAAAAGTCTACTTTACTCATCATTTGTTGTTTTCATTAATTAATGTGTCCATTGTTAGAAAATCTATTATATATTTATATGCTGTAAGATCTAATTATTAGGAGCAAGATAATGATGGAAGGTCAAGTTTAAATTGTGTTATTTTACGCTTAGTAAGCAACATATTGGTTGGAAGGTAGGGAACGCATTGATTCATTTAAATGAGATCCAAAGTAAATGTGTTCTATATATATCTGATAAACCATACTGCGATTATTTGAGGGCTGCGCTATACTAACTGAAACCAGCTCTAATTTCTGGTTTTTCCTGCTTTGCTTCTGACTGTTGAATGTTTTTGTAGAGATTGATTTATTTCAGATCTACAAATCCACATAATTCCAACAGTATTTTGCTGCATATCATGAGGTAAAGGACTGATTTAGTTGTTGAATGGTTTGTACACTACCAGGCTAAAGTAGCACATGACAAGTCCACTGTCAGCTTGCGTTGGTTCATGCTTTGGACCATTTAACATTTGTGGCAAGGGAATTGCTTTGGGATGCTGATAAATGTTGACTCGATAAAATTGAACTTAATTTTGCACTTACAGACTGAAAAGAAAATTCCTGTTTCATCACAAACCTACTCCCTACATTTCATTCTTATGAAAATTCTGAGACTCTGAATAGCAAACAGATACACATTCATGGCCAAGGTATCTCAGAGTTTATGAAAATAAAACCACCCCAGGTTTATGTTTCTGCAGCTCAATCTCCACAAGAAATGAAAATGCTTTCCAAGGTAGAATGCTTTCTGTTTGTTACTTGTTAACATTCTGGGAAGTTTGCATTTTTATGGTAGATACATTTTTCGCGATTTTCGTGGAAAGCAGAGACAGACCCGACCATAATGGTAAAAAAAAAAACCATTTTTTGTGATCCAAATATACAAGCTGTGGACACACATTTCCAAACACTAGAAACTAAAAGACCCAGAAAATCAAGCCTTAGGGGATTTTAAGTAGTGCAACGGTTTTCCATGGGAGTTCATTTTCCACAATTCATATATTTTCTGCAAAAAATGAGAACTGAGAAATTCATTATCTACAGTTTCAGTTTCTATTGTTTGGCACAGCAAAATATTTGCTGTGGTAAATGTGTTTCTCTCTTGTGTAACAATGCAGGAAATAGTTATCTACCTCTTGAGTCCACATATGCTTTCCACAAAAATTGAGAAAAATGTTTTCACCTTACAAAATGAAAACAGCGGAAAATGTTAATACACAACAGCAAAAAGTCATTCTCCCTAGGAAAGCATTTTTCATTTTCAACCATACGTAACAATTGAGAACGGCTCCTTACCCAAGTGGTAAGGAGCGACAGTTCACCTGATTGTCTAGGGTTCAAACCCCGGATATGCCACCTTTTCCACATGTTCAGGTTCTCTCTTAGGACCGAACCCCCTTGGCTGGGGTACCCAGAAAAAAAAAAAAAGTGCATAACAATTTTCCGCTTTAATGATTTTCAACCTTTTGGACTCAATTCTGATTTCCACAAAAACTGAAAAATTCATCTTTCACTTCATAAAAAAAAAAAAGGGAGTTTTGACATATTAGTCCCCCTAAACCTGGTTTTGCCACTCACCAGAGTCAAACAAGTCTGGTCAACATTTTTTTAAAGTCGTTTTTATGTCATATCCCATGATATCATGGGATTTATCAGTTTCTGTATCATTTACTTTTTGCCACCAGCAAGCTAATCTATTTTTTTTACGGAACACGGAAAATAGCATTTTGTGAAAAGTAAAAACACATCTGACCACCATTTCTCAGGTTTTATCATTTAGAAAAACATTTTCCTAAAATGTTACATAAAAGCCATGACATCACGAGACAATCTTATGATATGATGAGATTTATCAGTTTACGTGACATGCATTGTTCCCATGATATTATGGGATTTGGGGCAAAAAATTTTAAAAAAAATTTGTTGACCAAAGTCAAGCGATTATGGTGACATTATCTGAATTTTGGTCAAGAAATTGGTAAAACCGGGTTTAAGGAAGACTAATATATCAAAAACCCAAACAAAAACATAGAAACTGTTAACACGAACAACGAAAAATAACAATAATAATAATAATAATAATAAAATACCCTTTCCCAAAACCATTTTCATTTTCCATGGAAAATGCTCCACACAAGCACACCTAACTTCCCTTTTTTAGCAGAAGATGAAACAAAACAACCCCTGAACCCCATAATCAAAATACCCAAGAAAATTGTCAGCACATAATATATCCTAGTGATCACAAAGCACAAGAAACATAATCATTGACCCATCACATCTCCTACTTCTAAAAAAACCACTAAATTTTTTTTTAAAAATCTCTCAAGGGTTCGACGTACTCACCACCAAAATGCAAAGCAGCAATCTGCAAATGAGGAGCAGAAGATTATAAGACGATTTGAACAGCAATCAAACAAAAGACCCAAATGGGACAAAATCGAAAATCTCCGGGTTTTAGAGCTTACATGGGGGCTCTTCTTGGATGGTGTTCATGAGGTCACTATGCCATACATTTCGGTAGCTCTGCCGAAGCTCCATTTTATCCATGTATTCCTGTGACGCCATCGTCTCTCTGCAATCTCTCTCTAAGAGAAAAACAAAACACCAGTCCGAACGAGAGATGGAATGGGTAATAAGAGTTGCAGAGATTGATTTTTTTTTTTTTTTTTTTTTTGAATTGGAAGAGAAGAAGAGAGGGAGAGGTTTTGAATTGACAATAGTGGGTTTTGGCTTGTAATGGGTCCGCAAATGTATCGTTGGATGTCTCCCAACCGTACAAGTGGACGATGGAAATGAGGTGCATGGGGAAGGACAACATGATTGGCCAATCCCAGACGTTGAAAATTGATGGAGGGAGAGAGAAGAAAGGACAATAGCCTCATGTGCCATGGACCATGTATGGGTTGTGCTATTAAAAGGCTATGAAAGTTTAAAATAGAGTCGAGCCTGGGTCAGGCCAAGGCCTGCTTTTATGTTACCCTTACAAAGATGGGCCGGGCCTAGGTTTGGTCTGAACCCTCAATGAGACTTAACTAGCTAGGCCCTTATCCTGTCTTCAAGGGTGAAGGTTGGGCCAGGGCTAGAAGAAGAAGGAATTAATCCTTTCATTATTTTTGTTCTTTCTTATGCTGAAGCGGTTTAGAGCACATTCATCCCGCATATGCAAGATTATAACAATAATTGATTGAAAAGCCCGCCTTCACTCGTAGGACCACGGATCGATCCTTAGGTCTCTTCCTCCTCGCATGAGCAAATCATGTATCCCTCCTTATTTGTGTGGGTGTCTTTCCCTCATTCCTACGAGTGGGGATGCTCTCGTTGGTTCGGGTTCCAAACCCTTGGATAGGATACCAAAATAAAAAAGGTCTTATCATGTGAGTTTGCATGAAATTGGAACCTACGTATTTAAATCGTTCGATTGGATACATGGAAGTGGATACATAGGGATTCATCGTCAAAAATAGGCTTGATTGTCTGCATTGAATTGGAATATATATAAATTGATGTCGAGCGGGCAATGTTTGTTTGGCATGGAACTATGGACTACGTAGGAATTCATTGTCTCAAGTTTGCTGACCTTTTTTTATCTTTTTCATGGTGTCCCACTTGAGACCTTTCTCACAACCTTCACTGCTCTTCCCACCGACTTCAAGAGGTGAACCATCTGTTGGCTGGAATTGGGTTCTTTCTCATTTTTCTCTCGATTCAATTTTGCTTCCTGTCAAAAATTACCAACCTCAAATGGAGTATATTTTTCTTGCACCCAACACTGTCCTCTGCAGCTAGTTCAAAAGCATGAGCGGCTATTATATCTGAACCATAATCCAGAAATCCACACGTTCTGCTTCCTCCTGACCCTCACCCTCTTAATTCCCAATAATGTAGAACACAAAAATTATCTATCTTCATGCCGAGATTCATCTTGATTTGCTTGAAATAAGCCCACATTTCCAATTGCAGTAGCATCTTCATCTTGAGAAACTTGGTCTGAATCACAAATGCAATTGAAAGAATCCTCTTGCACTTCACCAGGACCCTATGCCGTATCTTCTTCTCTTTAAAATGCACTTGGAGAAACTGAACCCATCAATACTACTGTGTCCACTGTTCCTCAGGTGTCATTTACTAAAGTTTGCACAGAATCTTCAGCACTAGCAGTACCTTAGCACTCATTTTAGTATCATTTACACAAGAAAAAACCCACAGAGATTTTTCCATCTGTCTTGATTCTTCTAGAAGTGTTCATTCTCACTTGATGAAGACGATGAAATTGTGTACGTGGTTTTGTGGTTTGGATTAATGGGAAAGGATGTTTGATTTTTATTTATATATAAGAACCGACCCCAACATAGTTAGGACAAGGCTTTAATAATGATTAAAAAAAAAAAAAAAAGAGTAACAAAGATTACGGTAAAAACGTGGTAACTGGGCTACTCTTAATTGGCTGATCGTAAAATTGCCAGTGCAGTTCACCGCAGCTTCTTATTAGAATAAATAAAATAAAATAAAAAACCAAAAATACAAACCAGCCATAACATCTATAACCAACTATTCCTAATGTCTCTAACAAATCTAATAATCTTTTTAAGTTCTAACATAAGCAGCTGCGGCTCTAAAAATTCAAGTTAGTGGGGTCAACAAAAGACTTATCTTCTACGAATCAAATAAATTTATTTTTTCCTTTATCAACATCTGTCATCTACTTTCGACAATCCGACAAAGATAAACATTGAATTCTCAAATAAAAATAAACAGAAATGTCTAAACATGGAACGTATTTAGAGGTTAAGTTAGAGGTAAATGAAGAGTTATTTACAGAGTGTTTAAAAAAGAGAATTTTCTTTAAAAAAATATAAGTTTGACCCTTTTTTTTTTTTTTTTAAGTAGACAGATGGCCCATTAACTTAGGAATTGCGTGTGATCAAAAACTTCCCATAAGTTCAATTCATGAAAGAAATTTCTTTCTTTTTTTTAATATTTTTCCAGATCTCAGTGGGGTCAATTGACCCCACTGGGATTAATGTAGTGCTGCCCATGAACATAAGTATAAAGCCATTAAAAATGATCATCTAAACCATGAAAGATTGGATTTATCACATGAACATTTTAACAAAAGTTGGGCTTAAGACCCAAAACATAGAAGGTATAATCAGGCTGGCCATTTTCGACGGACCTTTAAGCCCACTTCACTTCTTGCCTATGCTGGAATTGAATTTTAATCAAGTCCCACAGGCCAAGGCTGGATCACTAAGAAAAGATAATTTAATAGGTGATCTGGATCCAGGCTTCTAATTCAAACCCCATCAACCTAGTCACTGCTATTTGCCCCAGCAGTGAACTCATGTTGTTTAGGCTTTGTCATGTTTTAGGCCTGATTAAGATCAATTTGGGTTCTTTTTGAGGCCCATGGGTTTTCCCTGACCTAATTTTCTGGCTTGATTACTGAAATGGGTCGTTCCAGGACCTACATACGATTAAAACTCCGCCCCATAATATTTTAAAAGGTGGGGTTGTGTGTATTTTGAATAGCCCCTGGACCTGACTTTGAGGTCCATATGCTTGATCTGCACCTGAATATCACGGCTAGTAATTAAACGGACTGGGTTGGGCAATTTTGAACCAGCTGTTCCTTCCTATGAACCCCCCTGCGCTCCCAATCCTTCTCCCAATTGGTGATCCACTGTGGTCAAATTTATGGTCTGTTAAAGTAAACTGGGCGTATCCACTGTGAATGTGTTTCAGGCCCATCTTAAGAAATCTCCATGATTAGAAATACATAGCCCTTTTGAAGCTATCATCATCGATATCGTTTCATAATTACAGTTAAAATATATATACGATGTACACAGCTTAAGAGTATCATCATTAGTAGATCAGCGATATCATAAACAAACACCTAAGTATTACCAACAATAAAGATAATCTGTGGGTAGTGCTACCATGTCTATATCCAATGTACCTTGATCCAACAGTGTCAATGTCTACAGCTAACAGCGCTATATAACAATATTCACAATATCATGATAATCATTCCATCTCTTATACATCCATACAAGCTCATAATTTGTATGTCTGTAGTTGAAGTACAATGAAAGTGGGAGGTTGGAGTCACCCTATTGTCGTTGTTCCATCAATCATCGATGAACATCAACCATGGGTGTCATGGCCACCCATTGTTGTCATACCATCAAATAAAATCATACACCCGTGTCCATCTCGTCCATCGATATCCATATCCATGTCCATATCCATCATATATGTCACAGCGTTGACTAAGGACACTCACTGCACCCAGCTCCCACGTGTCCGGCTGTCTCAGTACCCTGTAAGTACATACTGTGCTCACGTACCATCTATCATATCCATCGTATCTATCATCTAATCAACTCATAGTGTTCCCTGTCTGAGCGCCGGCTTTCTTAATACCCCATAGGTACCTCCTATACTCACATCTCATCATGACATATCATCCATATCACCACGTGGGGGTATTCTGAACCGGATCACCTTACTCTCTCCATGTGGGATGATATTAGTCAAGGGTATGATCCATGGAGTTCCAATACTGCTATGCCTCCCTCGAGGTTCTCAATATCTATGTTATATTCCCAATATTCTATGTCAGAGTTTCATGTGTCATGCCCTAACTTTCTACCAGAATCCGGATTGTGATTGTGGATCAGAGCCTAAGTGCAATGCTCTGATTTCTATTACTCTCAGAGGTCTTATCTTCTCAGTTCGGACCTACTAGCCAGCCTTGGTGTCCATCCATAATAATATAGGCACGGTATGCCTTATTCTACCGTAATCATTGCCCCTCTCTTTAGGTCCAAGACCCCACTTCACCTAAGACAATAGTCAACGGAGTCCTAGATGTTTGTTAAGTATCCTTGGTGATCTGCAGATGAATAGCATCAAAGGCAACCATTGCTACTGAATTGGGCTCCATTTTACAACCATAAACCCTACTTAGGTGGCTACACGAGTCAAGATTATGTGAAGTTGGGGAGCTTTGAGATATGATACTTTCAAGATATTTTTTTGTTATTGTCATATGTATATTGCAAATTGATTATAGAGAATTTTACCTAAAAAAGGACCCAAGATGGCCTACAACCAAAAAATGAGCCACTAGTAAACATGGCACGGAAGTGGTCCCAAGGGATCACTTCCGTTTTTTTTTTATTATTATTAATGATTGTAACTTGTGACAATGTCGTCACTTAATATCCCATCTAAACGTGTGATAGCGTCGTTGCTTAATCGCTTGAAACACCATTTTCCCCTTTTTCCTCCCATCGTTTTCCCCCTTTCTCCCAATGTGTGGTTGCCCTTACACTTGATGAGATCGTTTTCTGAGGAGTAGATGAGGGTTACAAACATAACGCCTGGAAATATTATGTACTCAAAGATCATTGCAAGCTTCGAGACCAGAGGCTCCCCTCTCCAAACACCTTGAGAAGATGAAGAAAATCCCTTGAGCTTCTGGTTTTTGTGGTTGTAGTGCAGATCTGTTGCAGGCCTTGTTGCAGAAACAAGAACATTAGAAAGACAAAGAGGGCTGGGCTCTGTCAAACACGCGCAGGTTTCGTCGTTACAGAAGACGATTGAAAAAGGGTTGACCTCATGCTACGTTTACAGATCGGAGAGACCTTGGCCGGGGATTTGGGCTACTATATACTTGTGCAACAACAGGATTTGGGTATACAAGGCGATTTCTATGATTTGTGAGAGAGGAATTGTGATAAGGAGGAAGAAGGAGAAAATGGGGTTTCAGGCGATTATACGATGATGTCATCACACGTTTAAGGCAATTGTCCTATGGCCTTCTTCTCTTTATATGTTATGGAAATTTAGGCAAAATAAAAGCTTGTAATTCTTCTGGATCTTGTAGTGCGTTCGCACACCAAAATAATACAAACAATATTTTTTTCCGATTGCAATGGTTAGTGACGACGTCGTTGCTTCACAGAAGCTAATTGTGTGTGACTGTACAACGACGTATATATAGAACATTAGCGACGACGTCGATACTAACTCTCGATATTAAGTGACGACGTTGTCGCTTGTTGAAAAAAGGCAAAAGAAAAAAAAATCTGGCAGGAATACTACTTCCGTGCCATAGATACTATTGGTACATCTTCTGGTTAGTGGCCATTTATGGTCCTTTTTTAGGTAAATTTACCTTGATTATATAAATTATTATGCTAATTTAATATTGTCCCATTATCCCATCATCATTTTTGGAGTGAATGCTTGGCTTGGGAAGAATTTATTGCTACCTGTATTCTGATTGTGTTCTTTTTTGGTTTTGCATATTGGTTTTGGATCTTATTGTGCTAGCTGCGGACTCTTAGGGAATACCTTGTTTATTTTGATCACAAACACTTGTGGATTTTAGAGATTTTTGGAAATGATCAAGTAGTAACATTTGTGTATGTTAGAGATTTATGGGTTTATTTTGGAATTGTTGATGAACCTATTTTAAATTGGTTTGTGCATCAAGTTTGTTGGTTTGAACACGAATTCAGATTTTTATTTATGGTATACAAAAAGAAATGAATTTTTTTTTAAATAATAGTCTTTCCCGACTCACCAGCATGCGTTGCAAAATAAAAAAAACTATTTCAACCTTTTTCGATGTGATATTTTCGTCAGTGAAGTTGCATTTCCCAACATTTAGCACATTCCCAATGCATTAGTAGCATCGGCTATTTCATAAATTCCCAACGCATTAATTGCGTTGGCTATTTCATGAATTTCCAATGCACTACCAGCGTCGGCCATTACAAGGAATTCCTAATGCACTACCAACGTCGGCCTTTATGATGCAGAAACTTGTATTGCATTGGCAAATTTGAACTTGTACCGACGCACATCTCTTTGCCGATGTGTTAGCCAATGCTGTAGTGAGTTGGGAATTGTATTGAGATCTGACGACTCTGTTAAAGTAGCGTAGACTATGGATTTACTTGTTGCCGACGCGCGGCTGACGTACTGAAATGCATTGGAAAATCTTTTGCCAACGCGATTCTGATTTTTCTAGACGTGGTGACTGCATTGGGAAAAATATATTTTGCTGTATTGATTATCGAGTTCAGACTCGTGAAATAGAATGGAAGTGCTTTGCCACAATTGAGATTTTTTCTATATTCTTTTATCGTCATTTATTTTATGCTTTGTGCATGATTCTGATTTTTTTTACACGCTAACGTCTAAAATACATTTATACTTCTGTCTAAAACTTCACCGCAGATAGCATGATCCAAGCGCTGTGAGGTAGAAGCCACCTGTATCATATGAATCCAAACACACTTTTCATTTACTCCAAGGACAACCCAACTTTCAGTCTTCCACAACTTTTCCCTGACGTGACAGATTACCATACTTCACTTCTTCACTTTACTGCAGTAAGCATCCAAACACGCCCCAGGGAATTTTAGGGCAAAAAATGTGCCATCAAACAATCACCACATGAGCAATCAACTATATACAGATTTATGTGGTCTCTTTCTCTGACAGCCTCTCCCCTTAAAAGTTCTCTCGTTCCCCTTCCTTGTTTGTGTATAAATAATAACCATAGGAGAGAATACATAAGAAGCTTGCCCTAACAATGTGGGCCGTAAGAAAACCACTCAATGGGCCAAATTGGACCTTTTAAGCCAAACCCAATAATATATTTATACCCACCGTATGATTTATAAAATGTAATGCACTTGAATAATGTATTATAAATAATATTTTATTTTATCTATAATAGGGCCCACCTATTTAAAGTCTAAATTGCTCATTAAAAAATCCCTCTTTCTTCCACGTGATATAGCTAAATTTCACTCCAATATATTATGGGCCAACTAAGATTGGTAAATATATAATACATTATATTTTATTATCACAAACCAGCAATGTGTTGTATACATGATCAACCGGACAACCCATCTCCTGTGAGAATGAAATTTGGCATAGGCTAATGCAAGTTGTTGCATTTTTTTATTTTTTTTTTGCAATTTAAAGTTTTTAAGAGGTGAGCCTCTCTGTCGAGAGCCTTACGAATATTTGTATGACACAACTTTCATCAAGCTAACCTCTTTAGTCTTTAAACCCAATCGGTTATTCTACCAAAAAATAAAAAATAAAAAACCTATTAACAGGGCAAAGCTATCATCCAGCACCGCTGCATCATACTATGATGCAGCATTGGCATATGCACATGGGTGGGGGCCATCTTTTAAGAAACCCAATTCATTATCTTGTTCTAACACCCATCCAGTTCTTTGCATCTATAACTTCAAAGTATACTTCGTGGGGCATACCGTTAGATTGACTTGTTGATTTTAAACATGTGTCAAACTTCCCTTTCCAACAAGAAAGAGAGAGAAAGTAGATAAAGTTGAATCATGCAGTTAGGATTTAGTTAAACGGTGTGCATATTGTTGTTTTGAATAATATTTATATGTATATACCACAGTGGGTGTTAGAACCAATAAATGGATTGGATTTCTTAAAGGTGGCCCCCACTCATTTGCATATGTCAGATGCAGCGCCGTTGTATTGTAGCTTTGCCCTTATTGACATGCCTCATTGTCACTTGACCGCTAAGTACTTTGAGACCTCTAAATCTTGGGTTGTTTTGTGATGAAACCTTTTCGCATCTTCTAATCCTACTGATTGCAAATGCGTCTACTAGGTGGGCTTCAAAGGGTAGGTGGAATAAAACTAAATCAACAAGATCCCCCTTAAGTATTGTTAGAAAATAAGAGGTTGCTCAGTTGGTTGGCAACCCCGCATCTTATGTGGTTGCCCAGTGATCAATTTTTGGGTATGCCACTTTTTTCCATGTATGTGGGCTCTCCTTCCCACTTGTGTGCACTTCTCTTCCGGTGTGTCGGCTCTCCTTCCCATGGTATGGCTTCCTCTTTCGAGGACTCTCTTAGGTCCCAACACTTTGGGCCAGGGTACCAAAAAAATAAAAAATGGAAAAAAACCAACGTGGCTGATAGCTAGCCGGTCATGTGTGTGTGTGGGGTTTGGATTGAAAGGTGGTCCCATTATACATGATGTCAATAGGATTTCTTTGAAAGTCTCTAGAAGAGAAAATTGGCATATGTTTGTAAATATGCATATGTGAATGTATCTTGAAGTTTTTGTTTTTTCCTGTTTATTTTATTTTATTTTTGATGATTGGCAATTTGTATTGAATTTTGAATATAAACTCTCAAAATTTAGCACTTTTGTATAATTCTTTATGTAAGATGTGTTTGCATGTGTGTGTATGTATGTATGTATATGTCAAGGGTACCCCTTGAGGCCTTTGGCCCAATAGGGCTAATCCTATCAGAGGGACCCGCACACATACAAATGAGTAACCCACGCTTTATGCCACTCCACCAACTCGTAGGTGGGTCGTAAAGTTTTATTTAGTGAAAAATGCTATACTATTTTAAAGATGAGTTTTGAGTTAATACATAAGTATAAATTTATATAATTTTTTTATTGAAATTAGATAAGAGTTTCACAAAAGCTAGAGAATATGCATTCATTTCTTGTATTTGTATAATTTTCATATGTAACAATTTCATCCTTAATTCAACTATTGGGGCTTATTTGTTTGCATTATAATACACAAGAGTTGAATACATATATGGTTAATGCTGTAAGAGGTCTAAAATGAAGATCAAATGTAAAGTCTTAAATCTGAGTTTTAAGAGTTTGGATATCCTCTTCCAATTCACATTCCTATAAGTGTCTAAAATCTTATGCCAGCTAATGCACCATCTCAATTCCTTTCTTGAGATTAAAAAAGCCAAAAAAGGGATTTTACACAGTTGGTGAATGTGGATTGGATGAAACAATATCACCTTATTTCTTCGAACAGGCGATGCGGATTCAAGTTTTAAATAACCTTTCCTCTTAAGGTGAAAAATGAATAAACCAACCATCTCCCTATTAGTTCATCTCCTTCCTTCTTTTCTTTCCACTTCCCTTAAAAAAAGATTTATCTGGCGCTCAAATTTTTTTTTATTAAATTAATGCTTAAGCTTCATTTCTAATACTAATGGTATAAATCATTCGAATTCAATCCCAATGTATTTTAATACAAACAAATAGTCCATTATAGATAGGACATACAGACCATATTCGTGAAAATACTTTACATAGGCCCTTGTGAGTTGTGACTATGGTAACACCACATTTTATAGCACAGGTTTTGAGCAGTTGTTTCACAAAATAAACACTGTATTTGTCGGTTCTATGTTTTTTATTATTTGAAGAGTACTGACTGCAACAATGTGGTTGTTGGCTTTAATGTCGGCTCAGTACTTCAAATAATCAAATGTTAACTGATGAATAAACAGAGATTGAAAGCATGTAACGCACTAGGTGGGCGAACCAAAACAAAACCACCATAAAAATTTCAGAAAACCCCCTTAAGTTTCAGGAAATTTTATAATTTTCTACATATGACCCCCCAAAATCTTTTTTTAAAAAAAAAGGCCTCTATATATTTTGAGAATTACATGCGTTTTTTTATATGTGCCTTACCAAGAGTTTTTTTCTACATAGCAGCCCTCCGAAGGAAGAATTCCAAGGTCCACCCTTGATGTAATGGGAATGAAAGGTGGGCCACATATCAATACAATTTGATGATCCTAATCATTATTTAAAATATTTTGAATTTATAAATTATATGATTATATTAATTAAAAATATCCATGTTAGTTAAATACTTTCAACATTTAGTATTGAATCCCACTTTTTCTCATTAATTGGCATGTATCAAGGTGGGCCCCACCAAAACTTTACAATTTTCAAGGCCAGTGCAGCAGTATGTTGAATGAAGAATTTTAATCAGAAGTAATGCAAACAAGAAACACAGCCCAAAACAAACGGGTCATCATTCATTTGGACCACCAGCAATCATTGCCGGCCTTGTAAATCACCTTTTCCTTTTCTCTGTTTTATTTAACTACTTGTCTTTTATGAGCATCTTTTCCCAAACTATTGTTGACCATTTGATTAATAGGATGGTCCAAATTGATGAGGACGCCAAAGCTTTCATCATGAGCTTTGACCATTAATTAAGTTGGACTCACATTGTATTATCTGTGACTCACAAGGAAAACTTGGGTTGGATGATCTTAGCCATGCAAGATGCTAATGACTTGGGTCATAAATTGTTCTTTTTAGAAATTAAAGTGGGCTGCTCGGGGGACATGAAGAGGTAGATCAGATATGAAGAGATTTTATAGATAAGAGGTGGGTGAAGTTTTATTTCCATTCAATCATTCTCTGATAAATTTCAAATGGATATGAGAGAAATCATTTTATTGTACTTTTTTAATAGAGAAATGGATATAAGAGTTGAAAATTTGAAATGCTTAACCCACTTGTAGAAAACTTGAAATGCTTAACCCACTTGCTTTTATGGTAGTACTCTAGTAGTTGAGAAGTAATGTCTCTTACCACTAAGGCATCCCATGCTTCTTACCTACGGTAATTTTAACAATAGATGAGATTTATCCGTAAAAAAATATTTAGAGTTGTTTATTTACAAAAAATATAAAGTAATTAAATATATATAAGAATTTATAGTCAAATGAACTCCACGGAATGATTATTAAGAAGGTGAGAGGTGGAGGACACTAGACAGCCAATTAGATGCAAGCCTCACTTTCCTAGGAATTGAATTGCTTGGGTGGTGGTTGGGTGACTTTCCACATCTTACTTGGTTTAATTTCTGTTAGATATTGGGAGATAGTTCTATGGTCAGTTTTGGAAATTCACGTATATTTCTTTAATTTTACTCATTTTTAGAAATTGCAACTCACTCGAGCTTATTTGACCAACTCACTTCAACGGCCTATCTACTTGAGTCAACTCACTTTGAGTCGCGCTAGTAAAGAGCAGAGTTTTGAAAAAGTGGTTACCACACAAATGAAGTTCTTTCAAGGGTTGGCAAACAGCCTTAAGACAGCTCCAAATTACCATATAATCCCACAATGTACAATCTATGATGGAAATTATAAAGCAGAATCAAGCAAGATCTCGTAGTGACTTCAAATTCCAACATCTATCATTCAAACTTTGGCTCTTATGCTCTCATAATCATGATTTATTATTTGTTTGCGATTCGTTTTATATTCCAATCCATACAAATAAAGTTTTGTGTTGAGATGGTACCACACGTTTATTAAAAGAAGGGCGGCAAGTCCCAAGCTATAGCTCAGTTGATAAAGGGGAAATAAAAAATTTACAGGTTGATCATGCGACGATCCTTCCTGTAAAAAGTAAAGGGAAGGGTTATTCTTTTTGCGATGAGGGAAGCATAAAGCGAGGTTTATCCAAAGCTATCCTTTTGTCTGTCGCTTTGGAAGTAATCCAAACGATTAACGGAAGTTGTGATTGGACGATTGACGGCATTTTGCGAGACGGTAAAGAGCTCACCAAATGTTTTGAATCCTTTAGCCTTTTATCACATCCCAAGATCTTTTAATGGGATTGCCCATAATTTTGCTAAGAAAACTTTCATGAATGATCCTAATGTTGTACTGATGTGGGTCTTAGTCAGTCTATTTGTTTAGTTCTCAAGTTGTTTATGTTTATTTCTTTATTTGCTGTATAAAATATTCCTTCTATCAAACAAGGTTTACAGGTTCAAAAAGTTTATTTGGACAAACTTTTTGGTCAGAATTTTGGACGAACCCTATGATATGCCTTGAATGTTATAGGTGATATTCAAAGCATATCATAGGGTTTGTCCAAAATTCTGACCAAAAAAATTTATCCAGGTAGCACTACTCTTACGAATTAAAGTCTTACGGGCTAAATTCTTGGCAGGAACACGGAGATACATACCCTCTGTGAGGCTAAACTACATTGGGTCCATAGGAATGAAAAAAAACAGAGGTCGAGCAGAGCCACATGGTTAGCTGGTCCACAGTACAATACCATGTTGGGTGGGTCAATTTTGTATTTTTATAACACGAAATGAATGTCATATTGGCAATCTGTTGTCGAGTGGCAGTGGCTTTACTATAGATGGAGATACTGGACTCATGCATGAGGACCTGTTATTGATGAGAGGTCTGTCCTTAGATCCAAATTGATGAGACAAGGCTTTATTGATGAAGATGATGATTAATAATAATATATTAAATATGATGATGATAATAATGGTATATTAAATTAATTAATTTTTATCATAAAATAAAATATATATAATATAAAATTATGGTTTATAATGTTGGGATGAGAATGTTGATATATAGCATAGATGAGAATGTTGGAGCTCGTCATTTCACAAAACAAAGAAAAATAGAAACAGGAAAGGTGCATTTGAAAGTATTTAAGATGGTTTTTTTTTCTTTTTTCCTTTTTTGGTATCCCAAGTAAGTGGGATGGGAGCCCAATAGACTCGCACATGCGAGGAGAGAACCCGCACACATGGGGATTGCAATCGTACATGCAAGGAGTAGAAGGAGACCAAGGTCGGTCTCTGGTCATCCGGGTGAAAGGCGGGGTTGCCAATCTCATTTTCACATTTGACATGGTTTGGATATGTCAAATGCTAGTCAATAGCTGCACCGGTTAGAAAACCTTTTGATATGTAGGTAGATGGCCCCTCAAGCTATACAAATAGGTTGAAGGAGACATGGATGAAAGCAATAATGACATATCGCAGAAGTGCAACTTACCCGATGATTTACCCCAAGATTGACTAGAAGGAGAAAACAAAACTCCTATAACTAATCTCAGCATGGCTAGGACAAGTCTTTTATATTGATGATGATGATGATATATCATATGCATATTTCGGTCATCGTGGGTTTAACTTAAACCAAAACCATTTACATCCCTAATTGAATGACAAACAACCATGGATCCATGAAGGTATAAAAATAAATAAATAACAAAGGAAATATGCCTATGCCTATGCAAAATTTTCTCCCATGAGAACATCCACATGCGGACATCCCAATCTAGATGTTAAAGAGGTGCGGGTCCATCAAAAGAAGATGTGGACGTCCGCATCGCGGGAACATCAGGCGGGAGAAAATTCCCCCTATATGCCTACATAAGGTTAGGAGTTCGTTCAATGGAAGAAGATTGGAGACCACACACCCACCCACCATGTAAGGAGAAGATCCAAGACAGTGGTCAAAAAGGAGTAATTAGCCATCACAACCCACATCAGGAGGACAGGATAACGTTCCATTCCTCAAAGTGGAAGCAAATCAAAAGCAAAAAAACAAAGGAAAAAGATAGGATTGTGGGGTGATGTCCCAACCCCTTCAGCACAAGCACCTTATCATCCACATGAGCTTGGACCCCACCATTTGTGTGGCCCAGATCTCAAACCAATTGGAGAAGAGGACTGGTAATGGATTTCCCTCTCTTGGATTTAGGATATGACACTATGATAGTGTTAACTCAGCTACTAGAAAGGAGCGATCTAACGGTCAACTGAACCATCATTATCCCCTCTCTCCCTTTCTCTCTCCATTTATTCCTCTAGACGTGGCTAAGACATTATTTTAGGTGTGGAAGTTGAGAGGATTATGTTGTGTGCAATAACGATCTATCACAATCATTGATTTAAAACAGAGAATAATAATAGTAGTGTTAATGAGCTAGGCCAACTTTTTGCCTCATGATCCTAACCCACACTGGGCTGGATTTGTGACGTGTTTGAACTTTTGACCCTTATTTTTTTTTTTATCAACTTGGCCCCATTGGGGGCCATCCTAATTACGAGAGAGGGAGACAGGAAGACCTCAAACTCCGGTGGAACAGACCATTTTAATTCCTTGATTCACAACCCACAAATCTCAATCTAATGGTGAGGAACAGCAGATGGATGAGTGTCAAGTCAGGCATGTGACATCTCATTCTCTTGTGGATGGTATATATGAGGGGGAAAACTTGATCATGGTAAATTAGGATTTACCAAAAGCAAATATTGGGATAGTCGAAATTCATACAAAATAATGAGTTGAACAAGGGGGATTGGAAGGTCTTCTAATGAATGAGCAGCTGGCCATTACTAAGATTGCACCAAAATTTTCCTTGGCCATAGGTTGTGGAGAAGTGATGGATTTACAGGGACCCCAATTTTGATGCCCAGGTTTGGATCTGAAGGGTGGTTTGTTTGAACAATTTACAGAGACCCCCAAAAAAAAGAAAAAAAATTTGAACATTTTATAGGACCAGATTCCAGAAAATGTTGCTGCAATAAAGTATATAATGCATATTTTTCAAATTTCATTTTTTTTTCTAAAACCACCCCTGTCAATTTCTTAATGGAACTCTTTCCAACACTACGCTTCACATGCTGACATTAGTAAGTCCATCATCCCACATCTACAATCTAAATTGCTCAAAACCAACACTCCCTTCATTATATTTGGAGAATGTTATCCTGCAAGTAGATTGCATGTTTAGTCCTTCATTTACAACGGGATTGAATCTCAAGAAACAATTTATGGTAAAGATGCAATTAAAATTTAAAACTGTTAAATTAAGACTAGGATACTCTAGTGGGGAAATTTTTTTATTTTTTTTTTTTTTTTAACTCTCTCTTGTGGCTTATCCTCAGTATATGCAATTTCCTCATAGGAGAACCTTGTTCATTAGCTTTTTTTTGCCCAAATCTCATTCCACTTGGAGCTAGGGCCACCATCAAATTGACATGCTTAGATTTTTATTATTGGTCTAACAATGCATCTAATTGTGAGAGCGAATAAAAGTGAAAAGATAGCAATTTTAGATGTGGGCCTCACAAAAACCTTTTAGGATAAAGAAAATCCCATCATTATGCCATTTGATTTGCAAGATTCATTCATTTGAAATCAAATCATCAAAAAACACATGGAGAGAGGCATTTGGAAGATAAAGATTCACAAATCCATCCATTTACAACTCAATTAGTTGATTTTTCATTCATCGATAAATTTAGTATCATACGGAAAATCAAACAATCATTCATCGATAAATTTAGTATCGTACGGAAAATCAAACAATCGATGAATGATTGTTTTTAAGTGAGTGAAATAGTGCCAGGCGTAATGGTTTTTAAGCTGGATAATTGTGACAATGTCCCAATTTATTGATAAAAACTTATACACATGACTAGTAAAAGAGTGCTTACATAACATACACATATGTAAGTGGTAAATGTCTAACATGGGTAACATTTACATGTGTAAATGAATGAAAACAGACTTCGTACCACTTACTCTCAAGCCGGAAAAAAATGGTTCTTTAAGCTTTAAGACCCAGAGATTCATCCTAGGGCATGTGCATGATACTATCTATGGTGACACATCTGGGTTTGGCTCATCTTTGTAAATATTAGTTTGTTGCAACTTCTAACGTAGATTAATGAAAAACTCTAAGGGGTAGCTTAGTTGGCTTAGGACCACGGTTTGCACCTGGATCCAACTTTTTTCTGGGCCCTGAGTGATTAGTTCAGCTCAAAGGGTTGGAAACCCTTCAATAGCGGAAAAAAAAAAATACATTAATGAAACGAGAAGAGACAAAACAACCGAAAAAATAAAACCTCATAGTCATAAAGATATAGGGTCCCCTGCCTGGGTTGGCATCTTCTGCAGATAAGGATAGGGAAAGGGCCCTCCCCTGTCTAGGCCAGGCCATACAAGCAAACATAGGCTCGTGGTAGTGATGGTGGATCGCTCTCGCTTGACCCACTTCGACTCAAATATGGGTTAGTTTTGCTGCATGTGTTGCCCATTGACGATCAGTCCTTGTCAGTCTGTTTTATGACTGTATCAACGTCAGAGGACTATTATCGACAATAGAAACAACACTTTTCAACAGCTCCATCCCCACTCTCCCCACTTTCATGTCTCATCTTCTCCTTTGTGAGAGCTAATCAATTATTCATCATTCACCACAAGTTGATCTACAGTTCTTTTGAATCCCAACTGTACATTAATGGGTATGCCTCCATAAATCCACCCATTCCCCACCTACAGGAAACGAAGACCTACACTTTGATCATTGGGGCCTATTTATAAAATCCAAATCGCGCAAAATGAATTGCTAATGTATTTGCCACGTCTAATTATAATATATTAAAGCCTGAGGATTTTGGATTCAATTTTGACAGATTCTTTTCAGTTTTTAGCAATTTTTAGTTGAGCCATAGTAAAAGTCTAAAAATGTATAGATAGTGAGATTTGAACTCATGAGTTATTACCCTTTTAAATAACTAACCTAACCACTTTAGTACATAATACATATATACATTTGCCATGCCCAATTTTATAACTGAGCCTGCATTTTAGGCTGATTACACTTTGAAAAACTTCACTTCAGTTTTCTTTTGTCTTTTTATTATTTTGATTATGCGTTTCACACATGATCAATTTAAGATGGTCCAACTCTGATTGAAGTGGAGTCAGGCGCCATTATTTGAAGGGATTTTGTTTCAGATTTTATGAGTAGGCCCATTGATGGATTTATAGGCCTAGCCTAGAGGGATCTTTGATGCAATAATAGCCGATTAGATACAAAAGAGTTCCTAGATTGTATATCTACAAACGCTCAAATCCAATGAAACTTTAAGAATATCTAAGGATTGTATAACTTGCCTTTAAAAGTAGGGAGGTTGGAGATATGTGGAATGTGGTACATATATATTCTCTTTTTTCGTAAAGGATGTGTTTGTGAGACCAAGGGAATATATGGTAGAGAGGAGTATTATTTTGATTTTTCATGTACGTAGCTCCCTTTTTAATCGTTTGGTTTGATATACTTTTCTTATGGAAGATGAAAAAATGAACCCGTTTTTCACAATAAAGTGGGTTTCAATTTCAAATCTACAAGGGTAGGAATATATGATTTATCTCTCCTGCAGAAATGGAAATCCCGCAAAGAATGAAATATTTTCACTGCGAAAATGCACGAAAAATATTAGGGGAAAAGTGGGGTGTCGGTGAGGGGGCCTTTACAAAATACTTATCTTGCGGAGGGCGGTAGAAGCACGGCCTAAACATTTTTTTTTTTTTTTTGGAGAAAGTTAGGAAAGTAGGTATCATCCCATGTTTGCTAGAAGGATGTTAAGAGGAAAAAAAAAAAAAAAAAAAACCTTTTCTAGTAATATTATCAAAATAACCACATAAAATTTTAATTAATACTTTCTCTCCCATGTTGACTAGGTCTTTAGCTTTTCGTTCTTTTGAAGTCTTTTCACCTATATTATAGTTGAATGCCTAACACCACTTTTGAAAGATGCCTAATGCCCATTTTAAAACATGCCTAATACCATTTTAAAAAGCAATAATCTATAAGCACGGCAAAACTAAGCTCATAATAGCAGTCAATACCTAAATTTTGTCACTTTTAAGCTCTTCATGACATACCATGAATTTTATACCTATGACCTGTGACAAATAGTTTACATGTGTTCGACTTAAAAAGCCAAATGTCTCATCATCTAATTAACATTTGTATAAAAATAGATTAATGATGATCCTTTGCTCCATGATCTCATTTTAAAGTCCTAAATTTGAAGGATAAACAAAATGAGTTGATGTCAAACAAATGATCATTCATAAAAACTTGGAAGAAATAAATTTTAAGTCCACTATGGAAAGAAGCTGACTATGAGGATCCCTGGCCTAAAGTGGACATGGAAGGCTCACTTTTGAAGAGTCCGGATCCTGATGCTTTGACTTGGAGGGATCCCAATTAGAGGAGTCTACCTATTTAAATTCATATCTCTCATATTAAATGCCCTCTAGGTATATGAAGGTATACCTAAATTTTACCTTAACTGAGTTGGTCCCACCGTAAAATTGAAAGCGTGATTTACACAATCATTTACATGTTCATTATTACTTCTTTTATCGAACAGTTAATCCAGTGGTATCAACTTCAATTGATGTAAAATTTGGGGACACCCCATATACATGAAGGGTGTTTATTTTGAATAGTTTGGATTTCAATATGCAGGCTCTATTATTGATTCTCACTCCCTTTTGTTGGGCATGTGCATGCAGAAGCGCGAATGGCAAAAAGATAATCACATGTGGGATTACACAATTCGGGGATATACCTATGTATATGACCGGAGATAAATATCTCTTTACTTTGCACTCTTAGGCTTAGGGTTACATGTTTCATCATATTTATAACATACTATTTTTTAAGCCCTAAAAAAGCCAAGTACAATTACCAATATACCACTAACTAAAGTCTTGTCCCTGGTAATTCAATGGACCAATGTAATTTAGGATTTAGGATTTAGGGTTCAGGGAATAAACCCAACCCAACCCATTTAAATGCGGTTTTTTCCTTTTCTTTTTTCTAGGTTCTTTAAATGTGGATCCAACTCCTTTTAAAATGGTGGTGCCCACTTTTGAATAATGAGTCATGGATGTGCCTTGATTGGTCCCACCACCACAAATTGACAATACCCTTTTCTAGGGACATATCATGGTGATAAACTAGTTGAAGTAGATACCAAATAGACACATCATATGAATGGTCTCAATCATCCCACATGTAACTGAGCTTGTAAAGGAACATCAATGTCCTCCAAGGAGAGGCAAGGTATTCGGGTTTCAGTCCCTTTTGGATGAGGGATACATCGGCCATTAGTGCCTTAAAAGAGGGTAAAATGGGGTAGACTAGGATGATACAGTTCAAAAAATAAAAATAATGATCTCAGTCACCAAAACCAATGTGTCAAATATCTTATAGTCTTCTGGGAAATATTGTGATATTATTTGTTTAGAATTAATTTCTTCTATGTCCTCAATAGTGGAGCAAAAGATAAAAATTTCCATTAGAAAAGTGTAAGAAAATGTCAATATTATTAGAACAATTAAACAATATAAGTTACATAAAAGTTGCATTAGTCCGCAAAATCTAAAACATATCCTAAAAATTTTTCTGAAAACGATATATGACCTTGACAAAGGCATGATACCCACGTGAACATGATTATGATACTTGAACACCCCAAATGATATGTATCTAAAAGAATTATGAATTCTCCAAATACTATTCCCGAAGCGGTTTTCAAATGTTTAAGGGCTTTTTCTTTACTGGAATTTATAGAGTCATTGTCCTCAAACATGGTGAGATTCTTGAATACTCACTTTTACTTAAACATCTAAAAATTCCATTAAAAAGTAAAGGGATTGGAGTTTATGAAATTCCAAAAGTCATTTGAGACTTTTTAGGTGGCTGGAATTTGAAAATACTATTGAAGAAAGATGACACTTGCAATTGTTAGGGGACAAAATGTCACAGCATGCCAAAAAAAACCCAACATGGCAAGTTCTTGTTAAAAATTCTAGTAAAAAGACATGTCCTAAATATTAATCTAACATCCAAGAAGCTGAAAGTGTCGTATTTGCAAAAGTCCAAAAGTAATTTTTCAAGAAGCTGGTTCTTAGAATTCAAGCATTTAAATGAAAAATCTGAAATGCTGCCAAGTCATAATCCCGCACCTCATAAATTTTTAACTATTGCAATTCTCGTTAGAAATACCTCCTAACAAAATAATTTCTATCCTCGAAAGGTGTCTTGCTAGTGTAATAAAGATCCCATTAAGCAACTGGCTGCATCCACTAATAAAATAATAAAATTTAATTATTTTATTAAAAGAAAATTTTATTGGATTAGCTATTTAAGAAAACATCAATCTAATATGGAAATTAATGGGTTGGGTCCAAAAAGTGTGTTTTATCTCTGGCTCGACCTAATTTACCCCGATCCAACCCATTTGCTAGGGTTAAACTAAATTAAATTGGTAAATTGGATGAGTCAAAATCAATTGAAATTAATTTCAATTTGAAACCACTTTGCATCATATATCTAATAATGGAAAACGTTTGGGTTGAGACGGCTGAGAATACTAACGCTGAAGCGCATGTCAAATACGACCAAGCACGCTTGGGGTGGTTGAATGTACTTCTCAGTTACATTGCACTACAATGACCGCTCTAAATTTTTTAGACCTTTTTTTCCTGGTAAGATACCAAGAAAGTTCAGTTTGTGAAAATCTCCTGATCATTACAGAGATCAAAATCAATCTTTCTTGATCAAAATGGTTAGAAAAGTTCAATTAGCTGCCCAAAAGAGATCCGGGCGGATCCAGCTACATCCAACAGTTCGTCACGCCATTACGCCATCATTTCCGGGAAAAGAGGGGGGCGTTTTCCGTTATTTTCTCAAAGTACGAGGTTCTTTTCCCAACTCCTTCCCTTTAAACCTCAGCCCCCTCTCACCTTCCTCCACCTGATTACTTCTCCAAACGGAGCAGAAACAGAGTAAAATAGAAGTAAAGTAAAAACAGAGTAAAACAGAAGAAGAAGAAGAGAAACAACAGAGCACAGAAGAAGAAAGAGGAAGAAGCAGCTTCTTCAATCTCTACTTACCATGGGGTTTCCACTGGGCTATTCAGAGCTTCTCCTTCCCAAACTCATCTTCCAAGCCTTCTCCTTTCTGGGTCTAATCCAAAACCTGTTCTACTACCTTCTCTCTTTTCTGGGTCTCAACCATCTCATCGAACCGGACCTATCTATCCCTGACCACACCACCCACCAACCCCAACCTCAATCCCTCTCTGCAGTCCTCATCCGAGAGATCCTCCCTGTGATCAAATTCAAAGAATTGCTGCAAGAATCCGACGTCCCGGACCGCTGCGCCGTCTGCCTTTACGAGTTCGAAGGCGAACAAGAGATCCGACGGCTGACAAACTGCCGCCACATCTTTCATCGGACCTGCTTGGACCCTTGGTTAGATCATGATCATAAGACCTGCCCTCTCTGTAGAACTCTTTTTGTACCTGAACAATTGCAAGATGATTTCAATGAGCGGCTTTGGGCAGCTGCTGGGATGCCAGATTACTATGGAGAGTATTCTTCTTTTGGTACTACTTTGGAGAGATGATGGAAAAGAAACTAGTTACCACCAGGTGTATATAAATTTCATAGAAATTTGATGTTTCAGGTTAGTGGGTGTTGGTGTAGATTGCAAATGAAAATGAATTACAGTTCTCATTTCAACATTTCATACTCTCTGTTTCTTTCGTTGGGTCTTATGGTTTTGTAACATTTTTTTTTATTGGTTGGTTTTGATTGGTGTTAATAGGCTGTGTATGGATGTACTCCAAAAAGAAATTCGGATATGATGGTGTTCACATTTACATCATAATCTGATTTATTACTCTACATTTGAAATGGTTGGGAAGTACCCAATTTTGAAAAATACTGTCAGATTGGCAGTTGCTGTTTTTGGTGTGTGCCTGGCTATGATGTTTTTCTTTTGAGCTTGTTTGGGTGAAGCTCAGATTCTTCGCTTTGTTGCGAACTCTCTTTTTTCCAAGGAAATAGTTTTGCTTGATATTGTGGAAATCTGTTTCAGATTTTTCTACTTTGGCCCGAGAAATCATTGCACCATATGATGAAAATTTGAACTCTGCTAAACATCAGAGTTACCAATATGTGAGAAAATCATTCTGTATTGCTCTTCATTAATGTTTTCTGCAGCTTTTAATTTTCTGGTGTAAAAGCATTCTATGCAATGTTTGCATAAAGGAACTCTAGACTTAAGACCCAAGACCTGAAAAACCTTTTCCGCAGTCACACGCAAGATGTGAAAACAATTTTCACTGTGGAAAATGTTATGCCACACCAAACAATTGAAACTTATCACTAAATACGGATTGGTTGTCACTTGATTCCACTGAAAGTATTCTAAGGGTTATTTGTCATAGGAGCAGAAAATTCTTTCCTGGATTTTCAAGAGTCTTGACAAATTGGATGGGTGAAGAGTTTTCTATGGTCAAGAACAGATCAAGAGACAATGATCTATGTTTTAGAAATTGGAAGTAGGAGAGGTTTACATATTGTAAGAAAATGTTAGTGCTTATCTTGTTGAAATCAAGGCCTCTGTAACTAACTACACCAATGAAATTATGATGGCGTGAGGTTGGCGTCTTCTCCTTCACCTACCACAGGAAATTACACGATGAAAAGTACACAACACCAAATTAGGTTTTGGAGTCTGAATAGCCATCCATTTTGTGGGCTCCTAATAGGCAGTCACTTAGTATTTAAGGCTGTTAACCGTGTGGGTGGAGGTCAGGTCCATGCTATGGCAAGACCCAAAAATTGCACCCAACAAACGTTGGAAATCTTGTGAGTCACCCAACTTACAAAAACTAGACTAGGGGTCGTCAACATAGTGATTCGGTAGTCATTTTTTAAATTTAAAGTATTTTAAAAAATTATAGAAATTGATTAGATTTTTTTTGAAATTATAAATATATATGAAGTCATCCGTATTCATGATAATTAATCAAGATTTAATAACTTATCCATTAGAAATAAAATATAAAAAATAAGGAAAAGGAAACGATTCTTACACCATTTTTAGAGGATTTTATGGGGAAAAAACCCTGTTAAACCCCGTAGCGATGGTGGTGGCCCTAAACTTATAATAATAATGGAAACAACCCCCCTGCTATTTCTTTGACATTTTTTTTTTCAGAATGACGATATTGTTATTTCTTCTTCTTCTTCTTCTTCTTCTTCTTCTTCTTCCCATTTTCCTCTCTTCTTATGTAAACCCAATGAAAAACAAGGTGGGGCCCGGAAATATGTGTAGGATCTTGTATGGTTTGCAATATAAATCAAACCTATTGGATCAAGATTTATACATTAAACAATATATTAACCACAAATAATAAAAGTGTATATTGCGCCATGATCCTGATGATGAGCAGAAGTTTTTTCTCAAATAGGGTTTTCTCGATGGTTACTTTTTAGATCTTGTGGGTTAAGAGAGAGGACCGAAAAACCATATATATAGATAAGCCCTAGAGAGATTTCTTACCATCAAATAATCTAATCAATATAAGTTTCCTTAATTCCTTCAAATTAGCCAACAAGAGTTAGTGGGTTCCAACAATATTACATATGTGATCATGAAGACCACTCATGTCCAACAATATTTCCCAATTCATCACCTTGCGAGCGGAAGAACTCCTCCTAAGATACGTGCGTGGAGGGTCTCATAAGCAATACAGGGACACTTCTTCAAATTCCAGGCCTTCTCTTTACATTTGTAGACAATTGTTGTTGGCACCTAACTTCTTGAGAGATTCCTATAAACTTCCTTTACTTGAATATTATTCTGAAAGCACTCAAGACTTTGTCAATTTCGCAGATCAGATCACCAAAGAACTGGTGGTTTCTACAGTGAGCTCTAATTTGAGAGATTGGGGTTGGAGTTTCCAGGGGCCGGGGTTTACCAATGTCAAAGATTTAAAAATTGAGATGGTTGTTGGATTTTCTTAATGAACATCATTCTAGTGTTTCTCAGCCAAAACCAGTCAGAGATGTTCTGTGGATCAACGAGATCGGAGATAGGATCAATAGGAAAAGAAGAAGAAACAAACAACGATATTGAAATTCAGATCTATTCAACAGTGATATTGCCGTTCACGCAAAAAATAAAAAATAAAAAATAAAAACACGCACACATAATTAAAGAAAGGTTGCGCGAGGGCCTTTGTCATCATTATTAAAAATTTAGGGCCACCACCGTCTTTACGGGACTTAACGGGATTTTACTTGTAAAATCCTTGATTTTTTGAATATATACTATATCTTCTTTAAATCTGACTCGGCCTTTATCCAAAATGAGGTCACTCAGCCAAGTCACGAATGAACTTAATGAGTTTTCAAGCTCTCGTCCCAACCTAACTCAAAGGGTGAGATCTTCTAGCTATCTCCTATTGTAAAAGAATTTGTTATATAGATAATATGTAATGGGGAAAATCAGCTACTAATTGACAATAATTGTCACTAATATTTCTCTTTGGAATCTATAATATCTAGATTTGTAGGGATATTTTCAAATTTGAGGTATTTCTTCGATATTATTGGAAAGTATCATGGAGAATAAATTGAAACTTAATAGCTGATTGATAGATGCAAAATAAATTTAAATTATTGTTAGAATTTTTTTTATTTTTTTCTCCCATCCTATCCCAATTTTCTCATGATTTTTCAATTTTGGATATGTTTTGAAGAAATGATATTTTTCGTGAAATATTGTGTTAGAGATAACCGTAGGTTAATTAGGATTGTTCGCAGTTTATTAGACATAAGATTGGATTTGATTGTTAGTGGTTTTTTAGAGATTTTATTTTAGTTTAAAATTTGAATAATCTTGTTATTACATGAATAAATAGAGAGCAATTCCTCTCATGACAATTACATTGATTTATAAATGTGCTAAATGAAGTTTATTTGAAAGTCTTTAGGGTATTAGAGCTGTGGCCTGATGATAATTTTACGATCAATCCTGCTACAGTCCTATAATTTATGCTTCCGTAATAATCATTGCCTTTTGTTCTATTTCAATAAAATCAAATATCCTCTCCTATCCATTCAAATACACATGTCTTACAATGTCACCATCTTTGTCAAATTGCATGATCAAAGCATAAATCACAATAGATTTGATCTAGTGTACCTATGGCACTGATAGACTCAAAAATAGTGGGTCGTAACAGTGATGAATTTACAGACAGACCGTGATCACCAAAAAAACATGATGATCAATTTTGCAAGACATTCACCATTTTATATTTTAGAAATTAAAGGATTTGTAGTTTTTTTATAACAGTCACATGTTCTTCAATAAAAGGATCTTTTGATTGTGGGAGGTTATTAGAGATAATCATAGGTTAATTAGGATTGTTAGCAGTTTATTAGAGTTAAGATTGGATGCGATTCTTAGTGGTTTGCTAGAGATTTAATGTTAGTTTAAATTTTGATTAATCTTGTTATTACATGTATAAATTGAGAGGATTTCCTCTCATAACAAATACGGTGGTTTTATCTGAAATGAAGTTTATTAGAAAGTTTTTATATTGTTCTGAGTAAATATCACAATATTATTAGAATGTTTTTAGAATATCACGATATTTCAACGAAGGATGCAACTTTAATGAACCCTTCTCTAAGATCCACCATGATGCATGCCAATTATGTGGTAAGGATGGATATGAAAGATTTTACATGAAGTAAGGCTTGTACAACTTAGAATGATCCAGTGTTTGTAACCATCTTTTTAAAGGTCGCAAAAAGTCTTAACCTATGGTAAAACCATTTAACATTGAAATTATTAGTAGATGGTCACGTCATCATATCTTCTTACATATAGCCACATTTAGCCCATATTAAAACCAATCCCATCCTTATCATGTGATTAGGAAGCATCGAGGTTGCCCCAGAAAGGTGTTACAACTTTCATAGTTGCAACTAGTTCGTAGCTAAACAAACACGAGACTCTCTCACAATAATGGTATCTGATCTCACATAGCTATCCAGTGATTGATCCTTAGACATGACGGTTATTGGACGAGTACTATACCATTGAGGTAATAACTATGATTAAAAAAATCAGCCGATACCGGTTCATATCAGCTCATACCGATCTGATATGGCCCCGTAATATCGGTATCGGTATCTCGGTGCCAAATATCCTCAATATCTTGGCCCATATCAGCTGAGATATCCTTCATCTCGGTTTTTCCGAGATCTCGGCTGATATTTTCAACATATCGGCCGAGAATATCTTATAAAAAGTTTCAAAACCTTATTTTTTCTATCTTTTTCCCCATCTTCATATTCTCTTCTCCTCTCATCTCCTTACTCCTTAGAGTAGTAGCCATACTCCATCACATGATGATTGATATGTTATCTTTATCTTCTTATATTTTACACTAATAAATTGATCATAAGCATCAATAATGGTTGCATTATATGAAATACTGGAAAAGACAACGAACTGCGACACAGACAGACTCATAACTTAAGGTGACCGATATTTTAATTTATTGTTGTTACTAATGGAAAAAAAATGTTGTTTTCCAACATTTTATAATATTCTGGATTTTTTTGAATATTTTTGCGAAATTTTTTGGATTAAAAAAAATTCACACCGCGATGACCGCGAGAGCCCGATATCCGCGACCGATATCGATATCATATCGGTTTTTCGGCCCGGCTGATACCGCGACCGAGACCGAGACTGAGATTTTAAACCATGGTAATAACAACAACTAGATTTAGCCGATTTCCTCTATAGAATGTATTTTTGAAATAAATAATGTACACAATTACACATACAAGATCTCAACAGCTTCTAATACATTTCTAGAAGCAGTCTAGCCATGGGTCCACATAGCTCTCTCCTCTGATTGTGCTAAGCCCTTCATACTTATTAACCCCTTTGAATTAACATTATTTCCAATTTTACAATTTTCTGAGTTGTGTAGCACATTCTGATCATGTAAATTTTCACTTTCACACCCATTGTAGTTTCTTCAATGGCCAAAAAATAACTTTTATACCATCATAGTTTACCCATTATAATTTTGACACCCTCAAACTAGCTAGTAGGTCTCTTGGTTGGATTGTTCTCAAATAATTTCTCACACAACATGTCACCAATAGACCTTTCAAGACCCTAAAACCCCATGATTAACTCTTTCAAGTAAGTCTCATAGGCTGAATCTTTACCCAAAAAAATGACAAATGACTCAAATATAATATTAGAATAGCTCAAAAACATGTGCTAATCACAAATATGCATAAAGAAATAGGATTCTATGTATGTATAAAAAGAAAAATATGGAAATCCATAAGCAGGGTAAGTATATTAGTGGAAAAGAGGAGGAAAAGTATATTATTAGTTGTAACTTACTAGTAGTTGTAGGATCTGAAAATAACTTCCGATTAAAATTAAAAAGTAAAGTTAAAATTGAATCCGAAACCTTTTAACTTAATATATTAGAATAGAGAGATAGTACTAAAAAATAGGGAGATGATGGTTTGTACCCAAAATTCTGAGGGAAAATCCATTATTAGTTAGGTAAAAATGAATGAAAGGCTCTAGTTTTTTTTAGCCTTACTGGGAACTATGAAAAAGAAAAAAAAAAAAAAAAAAGGGTTTTGGATGGTGGCAATGTGGTGGACCCTTCTTATCCAAAGAATCTTGTTTACCAAGGTCCAGTGTCTAGTGTAAGGTGCTCTGACTACAACACCAAGCAAAGGGTTCTTATTCCAAAAAGGAATAATCCTTCGCCCTAGGTAGATGGCAGCCTCTGCAATCATGATTGTTAACATATCATGCTCCGAACGGACCACCCACTTCAAATCTTTACTCAGCTATGACTGCTTGTCTATTTTAAAGCACAAATTACAGCATCTTATGCCTTTTGCATCTTATCGTTACTATTCTTGAGTGAGTAGAAATGTTTTTTTTTTGGGTAGATCTCGAGTGAGTAGATAAGCTTCATCACATGATGTGGTTAGGTGAGGGTCAAATCAGTTATACATGTGGGGTCTACTATTCTAAGATTTTTACCTATAGTATTGGTAGGTTTGAGTTTATAATTTATTTTTGTTTAACACTTTTTGGCAATCTGAGATGTCCATTAGATGGAAGTCACTTCCTCTGTATATTCTTGTGAAATTTTAGTCCAATCAGAGATTTAGTCACCGTTGGGACAAAACACATTTTAGTAATGTTTTTTCACTTTTGCAACCTTAGTCTGATTGAAATGAGATTTTGGTTAGTCTGATTGAAATGAGATTTTGGATGTCCACAGATAGCATGATGGATGATTAAACTTAATGGTCTGGATCCATTTTATGTGGTTCCTATGAATATAAAACTTGATTTTATTGAAAAAAAAAAAATCAATCTTAGTCTGATTGAATTGAGCTTTTGGATGTCTACAAATAGCATGATATGGATGATTAAAACTTTATCCATTTTATGTGGTTCCTATGCATATAAAACTTGATTTTGTTGAAAAGGTATGTGACCTGAATAGTTAGGGACTAATGTGCCAACACTACTCAATCATGAGTGTGTTCTCAAGCTATCCAGTTTAGTAGCTGCGGTTAAAAGAATAAGCTTGGTGTTATCTCTGCTAAAATCAGTAGAGCTAGCTAGATTATATAATATGTAATCTCATGCTCTATTTGTTGAGAGGTATGCTTGTACATGGACCTTGAGACGCTTCCAGATCGGAACCATAGGGTCCCGGACCCGTTTCTAAATAACGGTTCCAATTCCGGATCCAGTTTTGACTCGAAATCTGTTTTGTTTGATCCAAACCCCAGTTGCGATAGGAAAAACCAGAATCCAGTTCCGGAACCGGGTCCACCTAAAGGACTGGGATCTAGTTCTAAAATAGATTCTAATTTCTCTTTATTCTTCATTTTTTTTCCCTTAAAATAAGCATATCATTCAACTTATAATAGTGCATTAAGTCTACTACTTTCAATATTATACATAAAAATGTTATAAAAAAAAAAGTTGATTTTGAGGTACAATTTGCCATATTAAAGACTCATATGCCGGGTCCCGGATCAGAACCTTTATGGACCCGGAACCAGACCCATTTATCAATCGGGACTTGAACTGGGTTCTAGACCCGGACTTGTTTATATATTGGAACTTAAAATAAGTTCTAGACCCTTTTTTTTATTTTTTTATTTTTTTATTTTTTGCGGGTCGGAACTTCTAGGTAATCGGAGAATTGGATACTTTGTTATAGCTGGTGTCTTTACCGACCTAGGTAGAGGAGTTGGGTGGCAAACCTTTGTGTGGTTGTTTTCTTGTTTTTTTTTTTGTTCTTTTTCCTTTCTTAATAATAAACTCTTACTTAGCCATGTGCATCCAGTATGCATTATCACATGGCTAGTGGGGCCCACTTGGGGCCCATAGAACATAGGACATGGGTGGGATGGAAAGATCCACTCATGATAGACCAAAAATTAAAAAATGTGGTCAATCTCATGCTTCTAACCTTTTGATCCATGAGGCCCCAACGGCCAGTGCACACGGTCGGAATGCATAGGAATATTAGAGCGGTATTAGTATACCTAAGATTACCCGTTACCTAAGGGAGCGTTTGGCAAATGGAGTGGAACCCTCTATCTAGAGGGCTCCTCCATTCTTCCCATACGATACTATCCACCCTAGGATTTTTTGTGAAGAAAATTCACCTTACACCAAGTTTGACAAACACTAATGAAACTATGGATAACATATATTAGATCCAATGGTCACAAGTCTTTTTGGAATTTTCTTGCAATCCGTGATGAATCAAGCCCTAAAATTTGGATCACTGGCCTTTTTTTGACATTGTAAAGATGATGGACGGTTTAGATTTTCATTATGGGTCCCATAAAATTTAAAAGTAATATTTTTATGGTGTGGATTTTTTGCAAGTATTGCAAGATATATGAATGGCTGAAAATTGACCTACTAGCCGTTTTGGACCTTCTAAACATTATGGACGGTTCGGATCGTGATTATGGGACCCATAAGGTTGGGTTCCAAAGCAAAAGGGGATACCACAAAATCACGCCTGAAACACAGTCGCTACCCAAGTCAAAGAACTTTTTCTCAGTTAATGATCAACGGTCAGGAGTGTTTTTCCATTTCCTCACTGTCCACGATGAATCATGATGCCAAAGTTTAACACATAGCCGTTTAAGGCGTCATGAAGAGATTGAACGGTTCTGATTTCGCAAAAGGGGACCAAGAAATTTCAGATCTCATGATTGATGGTCTCGCTTTTTCGCTCGTGGGACTACCAGAGTCAGCAGACGTAAGAGTTCGTTGAATCCAACCGTTTTGTGATCGGAGACAAAGCGAACATCAACATTTTTTTATACGGCTATACCAGATTTTTTACTCTACTTGGAATTGACAAGTGGTGGTCCGTAGATCCACCTTCACAAGAAGAAAAGGAAATCAACTTTTTTCTTGTTTTTCATTGCACATATATTTAAGAAAAGAGACATGAGTTGTTTTGAATGTCGTGAAAGGTGATTTACAATTCTTATCAATAATGAAAGACAAGAGTTGTGATTTTTTTTATGTCTCTTTAAACAATACCAAATACAATAAAAAATAAGAAAAGGGGATCTAACTTATCAGGAGATTGTGGGGACTCGTTCAGATTAACGGTCGCAAGTCGTGTACTGTAGACTTCGCCATCATCCTTCAGATGAGAACAAATGATGCTCTTGATTTACTTGGCTCGGCTTAAACCTCAGATTTTTAGAGGATAAAGACCAAGAGATGATCTTATATCCAATAAAAAAGATGAGTAGATAGACTGAAAAGCCACGTCTAAGCCATTGAGACAAAAGAAGAAGGCCTTGTGGGGTGGCTAATCGAACCCCAAGTATAAGGTGCGATTGTAGTAATAATTTGGTGAGACCAAGTCAATCCACATGGAGCTATTGAGATAAGGCTTTCCAACTTGTATCTGCCTTAAATGAAATCTAAAGCTAGTCTAATTAAAAACTAATTACAACCATGCCTACTTTAATTAAAAGAATAAATACAATCCAATAAAAGAAAAAATCTCCTAAAACTAGATTCCTAAATCTAAAAAGATCAAGTTGTTGCAAAATAGAAAACACACTAGAACATCCAATTAGAAAATATTCTAAAAATATCACTTCCTAAAATTAAAACCGACAAACAAAATTGGAAAATAAAACAAGTTATGAAAAATAATCAAACCTAAAAAAAAAAAATATGTATCAAATCAAATCAATCAAAATTGGAAACAAATCACCCATCTAAAATCAAAGTCCTTAAGATTAGAAACCTACACTAGATTAGAAACCAATTAACTTTCCTAAGTTAAACACTAGATTAAGATAAGAATCTAAATGATACACTTTCTAAATGAATGCAAATATGAGATTTAACTTTCCTAAACTAAATAATCTACAAGAATGATGATGATGCATGCAATCTTCTAAAAACAATAATTTTTATTATAGGACACAATGCATGGACGTGTAACATGGTGAACTAGTGTAAAGTATTTATTTTGTTCTTATTTTTACTTCCTAATGCTTGACACCTATCACCAATACATAGCTAGACCAAAACCTGCCTAAACTACAATTACTGCTGAATCTTTATACCCAAAGATGCATGACATTCGAAAAGAGAAAAAATGGATAAAAGTTCTAAATCTGAAATGCTATGTATGATAGCTAGCATGGGACGTTCATGACTAATCACTACTATATGATCTACATGAATTATGCAAAAAGTTCCAAAAATCAGTCTAGAAGCCATTGCCCTGTGTGATAGATTTCAAAGGGCTATTTTCTAATCCAAACATATTTAGCACATGAGACGTTCAAATCTGATTTCAGAACTTCAAAAAAAATTACACCACTACACATGTTTTAAAAGATGAAAAAAAACTATGCATGAAAACTAATGCACTTTCAGCAGTACCATAATTCTAACATATTGATGTAAAGATAGAAATATAAAGTGCAAAAGTTAAAAAAAAATAAAATAAAATGCGGAAGATAAAGATGGTGTCCATAAATCAAAGGTGGTAAAAAAATATAAAAGTGGTGAGTTGCTCTTTAAAATCTCATTCTTAATTTTTGGCCAAAAAATTAGAAGTGCAAACCTAGGGTCTCATTCTTCAACTTGGGTTGTCAATCTAAGTTGAGAATAACAAGCTTCACTTTTTAATAAATAAATTTCAGACTTGGATTCTTAAACTTTTCTTGGTCAAACCTCTTTAACTTCACATTATATTGCCTCCAAAAATACCATGTATCCGTAGAAAACAAGGATATTGTGAGGATGCTAAGGTGAGTTGTTAGTAATTATTTCAAGCCAATTAAAAATATTTAATTAAAAGTAAGAACTAACCCTATTGCATGGATCACAAATCTAATATTAAGAGATACAAAAATCAAGAACACGAATTAAGAAAAAAAAAAAACAACTTTATTTACTAGCATGAAAATTCTTTACAAGGAATAATATAACATTGAAAAATAAGAATACATACTAGGATGTTAAGAACCTCTCTTTCTAGTTGAAATCATAAGGTTTGTGATATGGCCTTTGGAAAGAACCCCCTTGGTGAATTAAGATGGAAGGGCAAGAAAGGGAGAGATAGTATGAAATTCTCTAGAGTGAGAGTTGAGCAATTCTCAAGCATGCCTTGGGTCTCCCATAGGATTGTTTATATAAAGTTTGGGCTCCATTTGTTTCTTCTTTTGGTTCCTCTTTCTTGCTTGAAATCTTCATTATTTGGCAAAAATCTTCTTTGTTGGCGACCAAGTTTGCAATAAATTAGTAGCTTGTCAATCAAAAAAAAAAAAAAAAAAAAAAAAAAGAATCTTGCCAATCCAAGCAATCAATCCTTGATTGAGGCCACATATTAGGTGGGTACAACTTGAATGGCTTCGATGTCCATGTGCAAGTTTTGAGAAAAATTCTCCTTTGCTTCACTTTCTTCTTTTGATTTCTTGGCAAAGAAGGGCTCCGTGCATTCTTTCATCCTTTGCTTCTCTTGCTCCACAATTATCTCGATCTTCTTTCTCCTCTTGCTTTTGAATTTTGAATCTTGAGATTTAAAAAATATCTCCAATAATTGGAAAGGAATTTTGAAATCTCTTGGCTTGATATAAGTCCTTAAACTTACCAAAAATAGCCATGAAAATGTGTATTTTTAAGGATTTATTAGTGACCCCCCAAGAGACTTTAGTCACCTTGTTGTGGTGGTCGGTGCAGGATTTCTTCAACAGAAGAGAGGTCGTTATAGCAACTTTGGCAAGGTTTTCTCTTGTGTTTGATGTTTTGGTCTGATCGCCGGATCTTTCTGTGTATTTTTCGGTGTCCTTGAAATGGTGGAAGTGGCCTCTTTTTATAAACTTGTGGTGGCCATAAGGGGGGTTTATGAGCCTTAAATGTATTAAAGCTATATAATGGGAGGAGTAACAAGTTTTTAATTCATTATTTTGTAACTCCTTTTTGCTTGGCTTTTGATTGGCCTTTGGAGAATAAAGGACTTTTAATTGCCTTTAAGCTCCATGATGGGAGGAGTTACATAGTTTAATGTCATGATTATGGTCGACTTGTAACTCCCGTTTCTTAGCTTCTGATTGGGCCGTCCAAAAAAATGAGTAAATAACCGCATTAAATTATTATTAAATGGGTCATTAACTGCATTAAGTGGTCGCCGAAGCATTTGAAGAGTCGAAGGCCGCTCCGCATCTTTTGGAATTCTTCTTGCGATGATCACCGATGGATCTTCATGTTGATTAATGTTAGATGACCATGCAATTTCAAACTTCAATTTGCTACTAGTGGGCCGGTACCATTTGTCCTGTCGATTTCTCGATCGATTGGGTAGAAAGCGTGCTTTCTTGGTTGATCGGTTGGCGATTTCGAAGTATCCGATGACGATCCCATGCTTTTCGACGGAGGATCATGATGTTGACGAAGATCGACGGATTCCGTGCCTCGAAAGTCAGATTTTTAGAAAACCACAGGGGCCAACCAGACATCTCGAAACGCAAAAAGGGACCTAAAATGGGTTTTTGGCGAAAATTCCGGCGACCCACCATGGGGACTTTTTGTCCCTTTCGGTCGCTGGTTCTCAACCGTTTTTCGATTTTTTTTTCGATTATTTTTCCTAACATTTTTGTACATGTTTTGGCCTGATTTCTCTGAAGAAAACTTGACAAGAAGCTCTGCGTATCAGAGCGCAAAGTTTTCCGATTTTCCGGAAAAGCCGAATATTTTGTCGCGTAGAGTTGTCGATTTACCGTCAGAAGCCAAAACTAGGTCAAACGATGTTGGAACAACCTAAAATTTGAGGTGAAGCATCCTGAACAATAAATAAGACCAACCATAGCCTTTTGTTTTAGTTTTGAAGTCGTGTGGGGTTCTGTCGCCAGTGAACTTGATTTTATCACGAGGAAGATGTCGCACTTTGATGTATGGTCAATCGATGTCCGATTAACCTGAAATTTGACAAAGAGCTTATTAGAGTCATTTTGAGATGATCCATTAGCTTCGATTTGAAATCATGGTCTCAAGGGACTCCGCCGCCGAGAGGCCTGATTTGGTTTCCTGAGAGTCAAAGTCTGGTCAAATGTTGTCGAAATGACATGAAACTTGACATGTAGCCATTGGGAAGCATTTTGAAGTCACCCATGTATTCTGTTTGATGAGTGATGGCCTCGGTAGTTTTCGCCGTCGAGAGGCATGATTTTGCTGCTCGAGGGTAGATATAAGGTCAAACGTTGTCAGTTTGACCTAAAACTTGTCATGAACCCTTTCGAAAGTATTTTGAGACTATCTATAGGCTCTGATCGAAGATCTGATGTCATCGATGCTATCACCATCGGGAGAGTTGACTTTACTGCGGCTGTTTCCTTTTCGGGTCAAACGATGTCAGAATGGCCTGGGACTTGATGTAGAGCCCTCTAGTGGCATTTTGAGGCCAAGTGTGTGCTCTATTTTGTGATTCAGGATCTCTAACTTCACCATCTTTGAAAGCTTCTATTCAGCTGCGGAAAGAGTGAAGTTAAGCCAAATAATGTCGAAATGACCCCGAAACTTCACATGTACTCTTCTTTTGACAGTTTTAAAGGATCTTTGCAGTTTTTATTTGATTATGACAAAATTTGATGCTTGAAGTAGTATTGCCTGTTTGTGGTAGGATGCGGCTTCATGTAGCTTCTTGATGTTGAAAGTGTATGAAAAGGTAAAGTGAGATTTTTGGTGTCAACAATGATGATAAGTCTAGACTCTTTTTTTTTTTTTTTTTTTTTACAAATATCTGAAAATCTATAAGAAATCAACGGCTGAGATTTGACCACATTACCGTTTTGAACATTCTTAACATGATTGACAATTCGGATTGTGATTGTGGGACCTACAAGATAGGTTTCCAAAGTAAAAGCAATAATCTCTAAGTTAACGCTCATTCAGTATTCATCCCCCTTTCTTCTCAACGACAGATTTTCAGAATTTGATGGGGGAGGTCCGACCAGAGTCATACAGTGGGAACCATTGTCAAACTTGGATTTTCAGCAAATCTGAGGAAAACCAAGAAGCAATCCCATCCGGTTGATCATTGCCAAACGTGGCCCAGTCGTTTTGACTTGAAAAGTCCATGAACCCTCTTTCTAGACCTGACAGATAATCAAAACTAGGTCCGAGTCCAATCAGTTTCAAACCTGAATATACATGTAAATTATTATCTATAAATATTATTTTTATTTTATTTTATACAATAATAAACAAGCTAGTGATATGTAATAGAGAAAGGTAAGGCCATTAAAATAACAAGACGGTTACAAGTTTTAATAAGGTGACTTCAGTTTTAGCTTAATTTAGGTTGTTTGTCAGGCCTGAGTCGGATCAAAGTGATCGTATCTTTTTGAGCGACTTCTTTCTTTATAAAACGTACTGCAGTTGCAGATAATTGATTTGAGTACCTTAGTTGACAACATGGTTCGATCAATCTAATGTAATCCTTTCTCTTATTATGTGAGTTTTCTCAAGTCTGCTGACTTTAATTTAAGCCCATGCCATTTCTTCTTGATTCCATGATTAGGTTCGTCTTTAGGGGATGATCAAATTGTCGCTGGCCATGAAAAACTTTTACTTTTTTGTACGTTTTCTTTGTGGTACAATCCTACACCAAACACAACTCCAAGGGGTTGGCCGAGTGATCAGGACCACGGTTCATCTCTCTTCTGGAGCTAAAAGTCTGGGTATCAATTCTCAATTCCCCCCTCTTCAAAAACCGAAGGTTGAGTCCTCTAGTGCTACCACCTGGGGGCCATAGGGGTTTTACTCGGCTTTCTCTCCACGTCTGGAGGGATAAGTCTAGCCAAAAAAATTGAAAACCCTCCGTTAAAAAAACAAAAAAAAAAAAAAAAATCCTACACCAAACACCAAAGACGTCACAGTGCAGAAATACTGCTGGTTTCCGTCTCAAGTCCGAGGAAACAGCCGTTGCACAAATAACTCCTTAATAAGTCCAAGCTGACTCACCTGCCCTCACGTAATGAAAGCCACTCATTTTGACATTATTCTGACTATTAACCACAGTTGGACTCAATGACTATAAGCCTTAAAATTTAAGTGTTTAGGCTATCTATTTAGCTGAGCACATGCAACTAGTTTTTCTCCTACCCGTCAAAATATCTATTTCATGTGATTAAGGGGAAATGAGCACATCATCCAATGGCGAGCATTGTTTTTTTTTTTTTTTTGGTTATCCAAGAGAGCCCACACAAGTGGGAAGAGGAAAGCCTACACACATAAAAAAAGTGTGGCATACAGTATACCAATAGATTGGTCCGTAGCCAAATGAGTGATTCGCGGGTTGTCAACCAGCTGTACAACTCCTTCTTGTTGAAATATAAGAAGCTTAGAACATTACGAGGGCTTTAGAGGGAAGGAACAAGTCTTTGGGTCAGGTACATATAGTAGCTCTTCTACCTATCAATGGTGAGAGAGTCCCACCTTCACATATCACTTGGAACTCTACTTTTCCCACTCTTCCCGAAAGATATGAGTCAGGCCGTAGTCTGTTGATAGGTAAGGCCGGGGACATGCTTTCTGGTTCAATAGTGAAATGGGTCAATGTAGGCACTTCTATTTAGAAGCCTAACTAAAGGGTTTAGACTCTTCTTTCGGTAAAAAGTCAAGTTTCTTAAATGTCCATATGGGGGTTAGCCTTGACAAGTCTCCAATTGACTCGGCTGAGTAGCATTTTGAGCTTCGCCACATTTCAAGTAATTGATGTAAAGGTGTGAATGAGCCGGAATCTACCTTGAAGATATCGGTGACGTCGTTGTCTTCCCGTTACTCATTGAAAAGTACACGCCCGCATCCACTACGTCCGAGCGCAACTCCTACATTCTCTTCCCCCGGAGTGCACCCACAATCTCAGTAATGTGGCGAGTTGGTCAAGCCCAAGTGGTGTTTTAACTTCTTCGTCAATTCTCTGAACATCTTCATCTTTTTGTCCGAAGTGATCAAGGGCGGCGCTACATTTATCACAGTGGGGTCGCTATAATGATCTCGGTGGGGTCAATTGGCCCCACTGAGATCTGAAAAAATATTTAATTTTTTTTTTTTATATTATGAATTGAACTTATGGGAAGCTTTTGACCCCACTCAATTTAAGAGTTGGACACCACATTAGCTAATTGTACACCTTTTTCTTGTTGCTGTGGTGATGAACAAAAGTCACCATAAAAGATCCACCGCCTAAGTTAATGGGCCAACTATCTACTAAAAAAAAAAAAAAAAAAAAAAAAAATTTAATGGGCCCATAAACTTTTCTTTAGTTGTTGCTTTACTCCCATTGTGAATAATCCTATCAGTCAACCACACCTCTACTTCTCCATACGCGAGTAATACGATACTCTCTATTGATTAAAGTGTCTTCATTTTGCAACAAACATGGTGTTTCTATCCCGAACATGGATGATATAGTTGTAATTTCTGGGAGGCCACGACGCAAAGCCCACAAACTATAAATTTATACCACTATCGTGTTGAATTATTCTACACAGTCATCGATATGCAACTTCAAGAGCTCAACAATCGCTTCACAGTGGCTAATATTGGGTTGCTTCTTTGTATGGCTTGCTTGAATCCTACGAATTCATTTTCTGCTTTTGACAAAGAAATGTTGGTCCGTCTTTCTCAGTTTTATGCCTCTGATTTTGTAAGATAGACCTCATGGCACTTGATCATCAACTTCAAAACTACATTGTTGATATGCACTCTAGCAACGAGTTTTTAGAACTTAAAGGAATTGGTGACATTGCTAGGAAATTAGTAGAGACAAAGAAGAACATTGTTGTACCCATTGATTTTTTTTTTTTTTTTTTTTTTTTGCTTCTAAAATTAGCGTTCATTTTACCAGTAGCGACTGCAACGGTAGAAAGCTTTTTCAGCAATGAAGTACGTAAAGAACATGTTGCGTAACCGAATGGGAGATCAATGGATGAATGGTTTTACATATTGAAAATGATGTGTTTGCTTGTGTTGATAATAAAGCTCTTATGCAACGATTTCAATACATGAAAATCCGTCGAGGGCACCTGTAAGAATTTATGTATTTGAATTTTCTTTTTGGTTTAAGAACTATTAGTAACAATGCATTAGAATTTCTATTTTTTTTTTTTTTAGAATTCAATATTATCTTTGTTGGATTATCGAAAATAGATTATTTGAGAATCTTATATTGTGTTTGTCGAATCATCGAAACTAGATGACAGATGTTGATAAAGAGGAAAAGGAATTTATTAGAATTGCGGAAGATAAGTCTTTTGTTGGCTCCACCGAATTGAATTTCTGGAGCCGCCACTGGAAGTGATCCGGTCTATTTGTTGTCGTTCTTCATAGCATCCTTATTGATGGGCCAAGCCCAAATGGCCCAATCCATGTGGAAAGCCCAATCTTATAAAGACCCACCAAGCCCAAAGTGGTCCATGTCAAGTTCATCAGGGAGCTACATAGCCTGGCTACATCATCAGGAGAAGCATTCAGGAGCCTCACCGTCGTCACCTTGGAAGGAGTCAGTCCTCTCCTCATCTTTGACCGAGTCTCATGGAGAGCACCTCAACCACCTCGTCTGTTGAGAAGAAGTCGTGAGCTCCACCACAATAGCTATCTAGTTGCTAGTAAGTCGCCCCAATCTGTTAGGGGGCGACTATAAATTGTAAGCCCCACCAACACTTGCAGGGGATCATATTTTTTACTTGAGCACGACTTTCTCCTCTCCTTCTCAAAGTTTGTATTCTTTGCTCCTTGCACCCTTGAGCTAATAAAGTATCCGGCAACCAAAGCCATTCAAGAGTGGACGTAGGTCACGATCAACCGAACCACTATAAATTCTCTCTCTTCTTTAATTTCCAAATTAATTACTCACTACTCGACCGGTGGTGTCCGAAAACACTTTTTGGCATCATCACTTATAATACAATGACTTCCTACTTTCAAGTGTCAAGGCAAATATAACATTAGTTTCAACTGCACATGTATGACCATAAATGGAGACAAACTCTGATATTCAATATCCTCAAATCAATATTACAGAGAAATCCCCTTTTTACTTTTTGGGGTGAATTACAATGCTCGGCACAAAAAAAAAATACAAAATCCAAATCCGGAAAGGAGCTCCTTAACCTTCTTCTTTCTTTACAAGTAAAATGAAGGGATACATAAATGGCCAATTTGCATCATGTTGTTTGATTTCTCAATATCTCTTCTAGAGCTTCCAATTGCATCGGGCTCAACATCATTTGGGCCTTAATTGATCTCAACATCAATTGAACTTTGATGAGATCAATGATTCACTTGTTTTGTACCATTAAAGAGTGTTTTCACTATTTATTTGGTATTCAACACAATTTCTATCATTAGATAAATCATCTTTGATGTTTCAATCAATAGATTGATAACCCTAACATATCCAATCATTGGATCGACAATCTGAGGTGTCTCCCCCATATGATCAGCAACCCACACATTCTCCATTATTGTATCAATGATTCATGGTGTTTCCACCGTTAGATCAATGACTCATGTTTTTTCATCATTGCATCGACAATTTAAAGTGTTTCCATCATGCAATCGGCTATCCACATATATTTTACCATTGGATGAATAATCCAAGGTGTTTCCACCATATGGTTAGAAATCCATATACTTTCTATCGTTGGACCGATGATTTGTAATGTTTCCATCATTGGATTGGTAATCGTCAAATATTTCATCATTGGATCGATGTTCAGGAGTATTTCCACCACCATGTGATCAACAATCCACATTGGATCAATGATCTTTGATGTTTCCACCATTGGGTCATTAAGACCTTGTTTGGTGTGTTTACTATTTTTTTTTATAGACCCATCAAAATAGAGCCATTAAAAAACTTAATAAAAAAAGAGGCTAGAATCAAAAGAAACGTTTGGTAATACAAAGATCTATGTTAAATAGACCTTTTATATCCATGGTTGAAAGTTTTTCATAAATTTTCAAAGATCCATAAGGCATCAAGCCTTAAATATTGACCAATGGTCATGTCCAGTCTTCCAAAGAGATCTAAAGGTTTAGATCTTGTGTTTGAAGCCCACATAATTCTAAAAATTGCATCCAATGACTCACATTTTTGCACATATCTTGATATTGATGATGATCCAACGGCTCAAGTTTGGTGTCAAGGCCGTGTTTGATCTTCTTAATATTATCAACGGTTTGGGTCTTAATTTACACTCCCAGAAATAATAAAAAGAAATAGAAAAATGTTATTACTCATGGACAAATCCAATATTGAACATAATACATCAATGACTGATTATTATTTTTTGCAAATATCTCGAGATTCACAAAATATGAAGCCTTGAAAATTGACCATGTAACCGTCTGCATCCTTTCAAAGAGATCTAACGGTGTGGATTTTGCATTTGGGGCCTAGAGATTCCAGCAAAATTGCATCCAATGGCTCACATTTTTTTTTCCTTTTTGCACATATCTCAAAATTGGTGATGATCCAATTGCTGAAATTTTGTACCATGGGCATGTTTGATCTTATGAACATCTCCAACGATTTGGATCTTGAATTATACTCTTAGATTTTGAGAAAAAAAAAAACTCAAAAACGCAGAATGGGGCGTGAATGGGCTAGAACACTGTTCGCCCGCCTCTTTTTTTTTTCCTCTAGTTTCTACTTGCTATCAATGGTGAACTGTGGAAAATAGAGGCATTGTCTCTCCTTGTCTACGAAAAAAAAAGAGGCTGCCCAATACTGTCAAATTAAACAGGTTTATGTACTAATATAGGTTAATTTACAAGAAATGCAAATGAAACTTTTTTTAAAAAAATGCTAGTTTAAATGGCTGCCAGCTGACCGCTACTAAAACATTTTTCCTCTTTTCTTAAATCGTTTTGCGGCGAACTTTTTTGCACTTTTACTGGCGGCCACGAGCCCCGCTAAAAGTTTCTTTTCATCATTTGACTAAACCACAAAAACTTTCAATGGCAGCCAACAGCCCCGCTAAAACTCCTTTTAACGGTGGCTATCGACCGTCGAAAAACCACTGAAGTTACCTTGTGTCGCTTCACACTGTTGATTACAACAGACTCAATCCTGCAGTATTTGACTCCTCAAATCTTCAACACAAAATGATGATTTTCTATAGAGGATGCAGAAGAACCTGGCTCTCTAGAGAACTTGTCAGCACACAACTCTTCAAAAAATCTCTAGAGAAAATTTATCTCAATTAGATCTCTAATTCAAAACTTGAGAGGTGATTTGTGTCTCTTTGAGTTGTGGGAAACACCCAATATATAGTCTCAAATCCGTGCATAAGATTCTTAGTCATAATCCACTAAGAATAACAGTTTTGTCACAAATTTCTTCTTAGAATCCGGATCGAACTGTGTTTCCCACGCCTTCTCCCTATAGCGAGATTCACCCTAGCTATAGCGAGGTGTGTCTCTGCCTCTTTGGCCTGACATACGTCTGTCATGCTTTTTTTTTCCCTTACACATGTCGATTTCACATTGGCTCATATGTCGGGCTCAAAATAACAACCACATTATAGGCCAACTTGTAGCCCATATGGCAAGCCCGGCCCAACTCGCATCATGTCTAGTTCATAAGAAAAAGAGATAATTAGCGAAAGGTCCCTTATACATGACTTGTAATGCCTCCAGTCCATCAACTTTTCCTCTAAAGCCTGTAGTCCATGTAGCTAGACATATTTCGGCAAGAGGTCCTTAGATACAATTTTGATGACTGATTTACCCTTTCAACCATTTTAGACATAAAATTTTAAATTTTCAAATTTCAAATCTTCTACTATCCCTCTTCTTCTTCCCCGGACACGTTGAATTTCTGCTTAGGTCAAAAAAGAAACAAAGGAAGAAATGAGAGAGGAGAAAGGAGAGAGGAGATGGGTGCCCAGTGTTGATCATAGTAGTGGGCCACAATAGAAAGACGCTGAGGAGAAAAATCTGAGCTTCTTCTGAAGCGCTTCTGCAACAAAGAACCAGAGAAAAAAAGAGAAGGCTCGATGAAACACCCCAAAACCCCCTCTTTCTTCTTCTGTTTCCTCTTACTTTCTCTCTTTAATGAATCTGTACCAGCTAGCCCCCAGCCAAAAAATCCCCAATTCAATTTCGATTTCAATTGCATCAGAGATGGTAACAAACCCTAAAGTATTCTTCGACATGGCCGTTCTGATCCTGGTTGCAGAACAAAATCGAGAAACAAAGAATGCTCTCTGCCAGTCGCCTGAGCACCCATCGCAGAGATCGGAGGATCCGAAATCGCAGTGATTCATTTCCAGAGCTCTCAACCGTCGCTTGAGAAACGAATCAGAGACCTCTCGTACCAGGCTGCCCATCGCCAACGGGAGCAGGGCGAGAAGGAAGAACCCAAGCCTGTCTCGGAACAGAGGCAAGGAAGAAGAAGAAACACCTAGATTGAAGCCAGGCCAGTTTTGGAACCCATCGCTGAGATCGGAGGATCCAAAAACGCAGTGATTCATCTCTAGAGCTCTCACCCATCGCCTGAGAAACGAATCAGAGGACCTCTCGTACCGGGGCTACCCATCGCTAGAGAGAGCAGGGTGAGAAGGAAGAACCCAAGCCTGTCTCAGAACAGAGGCGAGGAAGAAGAAGAAAGAGAACGGTGGATTAAGACCAGGCCAGTTCTGGGTTCGGGTAGGTTCCAGGTCAGGTTTGACCCGCTCAGCCCAGAAGCCCAGCAGCAGAAGCCCCAGTAGCATTCAACTAGCATGATGACCGGAATCCACCATCGTCGTAGACCTTACCAGAGAAGAAAGGCAGCGGGGCCCGGGGATTTATCTAAGTTTTTGTGAAATTTATCTAAGTTTTGGTAAAATTTATCTGAGTTTCTATGAAATTTATCTGAGTTTTCGTGAAATTTATCTGAGTTTTTGTCATATTTATCTGTGTTTTTGTCAAAGTTATATGTGTTTTTGGCAAATTTATCTGGATTTTTTTAAAAATTTATCTGAGTTTTTGAAAAATCTATTTGAGTTTTTCGGCAAATCTATTTGCATTTTTTGAAATCTATTTGTGTTTTTTAATTTTGTTTGTGTCTTTTGAAATTTGTTTGCATTTTTTTTAAAATTTATTTTCATTTTTTAATTTTATTTACGTATTTTGAAACTTATTTGTGTCTTTTGAAATTTATTTATATTTTTTGAAATTTATTTGGATCTTTTGAAATTTATTTATTTGCATTCTTTCGAATTTATTTATATTTTTTGAAATTTATTTGTGTTTTTTTAATTTTATTTACTTCTTTTGAAATTTATTTGAGCCTTTTGAAATTTATTTATATTTTTTTTAATTTATTTGGATCTTTTGAAATGTATTTGGATCTGTTGAAATTGATTTTCATCTTTTGAAATTTATTTATATTTTTTGAAATTTATTTGTTTCTTTTTCAATTTATCTGTGTTCTTTTGAAATTTATTGCTTTTTTTTAATTTATTGTTTTGTTTTAAATTTATTTCGTTTTTTGAAATTTATTTGCTTTCTTTTTAAATTTATTTGGGTTTTTTAAATTCATTTCATTTTTTGAAATTTATTTGCGTTCTTTTGAATTTTATTTGCGTTTTTTAAATTTATTTCATTTTTAGAAATTTATTTGAGATTTGTTTCCTGTTTTTTGAAACTTATTTGTGTTTTTTTTTTTTTAATTTATTTGAAAATCTCATTAGTGGAATTTTATTAATCATGCCTAATTTAATGGTAGTTAACTGTTATTAATGACTTATTCTACTAATCATGGGATATGATTTGAAGAAATGGTAAATTAGACATTTTAGGTTTCCAAATATGGAAAAATAACCTATCACACTATAAGAAAATATTGTGGACCTAAGGCAATAAAGTGAAATGTTCAGGGACCCGTCGCTGAATCCCCCTAAGAAAAAATAGCCCACATGTCTGAGTCCATATTTAAAATGAACTTAGAGGTCGTATATATGGCCCGCATTAGCATCCCATATGCCTGCTCATAACAGCGCCCTGTTTTTTGGCCCATGTCTAATGCCAATTTAAACCCATTTACCCATAATTCAGGCCAAAGTTTATTGGGTTAAGATCCACATTCACTTTTATGAAGTGGGTTCTTCAAGTGAGTTCCCTTCTTAAAGTTAGTTCACACATTGGATAATTTCATGGAATGGTTCAAACATGGAGGTAATTTCACTAAGGGGCATGTTTGTATAGCCGATTTCCACATAAAAGATAGTGGATTTATGCGGAAAACTGATTTTTCATGTGTTTGGTGCGGTGAAAGTTTACGGAAATACTTTTCGCCCACGTCGGCATTTTCCTCGAGAAGCTTGAAAATGGAGTTCTCATAGGAGGTATGGGAAGTCCATTTCCACATAAAACTTGCAACCCGCACCCATGTAATTTCCCCTCATTTTCCCATTATATATATTCAGGAGCTGTTCCTACCTTCAATCTTCACCGTTCTTATATAAGACAGCAAGTGGGCCACCTACAAAAAAAAAAAATCACATTTGCTAGAAATTTTTACACCCTCAAATTTATACGCAGAGGGACCACTAGAGCTACTACAGAAGTATTTATGGGCTGTTCTCTAATGAAAATCCAGATCCGAATCCCACCAAAAAAGAAAAGAAAATTAAGCGTTAGAATAGACAAAGATGGAAACCAAAAGAACATTAAAATGTATGAGGTAGGACCTGAATATTAAGCATGAATAGTAAATGGGCCCTGATTGGACATGCTTTCACTTGGCCCAAACAGGCCCGCGAACACCCCTCGTTGCAATGCTCTCATCCATGGTTTTTAGAAAATGTTGACCCCTTTTCAGCCTTACATATGACGTTTGTGAGCCATCCCATTTATCTGAACAGCTTGGCTTGGATATATGAGGCCCAGAACAATCCAGATTTGAAGATCCAAAGAACTAGTTTTTTCCTTGGAAAAATTGTTGCACCAAATAAGAAGAATCAATTTTCATAAGGGAATTCGCAGATGCACAAAACAAAATTAACACCAATTTCGTAAAAGGAAAAAAAATCACACCAAACATGAGTTTCAATACTTCCGTGGAACTCCTTTCCTAGGGCATTTTCCATGGACTCTGATGGCATGGCAAATTCCTCTTTCCATGGAAATGGTGTGTACAAATGATACAAGGGTTGAAAACCCCCTCTTCTTCTCAGTCTCTGTGCTTGCAGGAGAAAACCGAGACCGAGCCACTTCTTCTCTGACTGCAGCGAATGGATTCAGCAATGGCTTCATCAATATCCGGTCAAGCAACAAGCAACAGGACAATGATCTAGCTTCTTTCTCTCAATCTGAGAAAACCTGAGTCCCACACCTTTGATCTAAGGGTCTAATGCAGAATAAGCGTCTCTCCCCCAACCCTTATTTGCTTCAAGAAATCGAGAGATAGATCCGACTGATGCAACCTATGTGATCTGGCCCTCTTCTGAAGGTTTGGGTATGAGATAATCTCTAGATTGGTTAACTCGTCAGCCCAATTGTGTGCAAGCCAAATAACTATGCAGTGGAAATAAATAGCGAAAGCACATACCACAAGGACACCATATTTAGCATGGAAAATCCTAACCAAGTGAAAAACCACAAATCCGAACTGGATCAATCAAGCATTATGAATCTTGCAATTACAAGAACTCACAGATTCCTCCCCAGATATCTCCTACCTAAGGACTGTGATTACCTCTTGTGTCTCTTCACGTTTCAACAACTTCACACCATTGATTGCTACAGACTCAATCCTGCGCTTGACTCCTCAAATCTTTTACACAAGAAGATGATCCTCTACAAGGAATGCAGAAGAACTTGCTCTCTCTAGAACCACTCTTCAGTGCAACTCTCTTAATTGATCTTCTAGAGAATATTTCTCTCAACTTGATCTTCCAACTCTAAATAATGAGAGACTTATTTCAACATCATAGCCCTTGAGTCCTTTAAATAGTCTTTAAGATGTGCTTACGGTTGCCTAAACTGATTAGGACTAAAACAAGCAATTTGAGCATAATTAGAATCAAATTACTAATTTTCGTAAGACTATGCCGCATGGTCCACTCAAGTGGATGGAACGTGCACTCGAGCGCATGAGGTCTGTCTCAGCATCTAGCAACAATTCTAACTACATCCGCTTGAGCGAAGTCAAGGGTGCTAGAGCAGACCCAGTTCTGGATGATCCGAAAATTCGGCATACTAATTCTTCCCAACTTTCTTCTTTCAAAAATATCAGACTTCCTTTTCATTCCTTCAACATACTTCTAATTATATCTGATCTCCCAGTTCTAATTCTGCAAGACTTCTTCTTTGAGTACTCTTTCCAGTTTTAATTTTCATCTTCAGAGTCCTTTTCTAAAAATAAGAATTACAACTAAATGGACCCAGAGTTTTGTCCAACCCATGAATTAGCCAACATTAAAAAACCTAACATCTTCATAAACGATTATGATTTGACAATTTCGATCCGACACCCTTTTAAAATCCGAGAGTGGCCCACTTCTATAATCACAACGTTGTAGATAAAAAGATGTCTACATGTGTGTGTTAGAAAAAGATAGATGCATCCAAGCATGGTCCCGCCAATCCTCACTTTCTTTCGTCGATTGCACAACAACCCCAAGAAATCTCAACTTCGCTCAAATGACACTAATTGGGTGGCGCAGCAGAACAAATACTTACGATTGAGAATCACACAAGCAAAATCTACACAAATAATCAAGCAATCGACACGAAGAAGACACTGATTTATGTGGTTCGACAAAACCGCATAAGTCTAAGAAAAGGTCTCTCGTCAACTCCTCTTTCTCTCTCACTATTTTCTTTGGGCTTAGGCTTATTAGGGTTAGGGTTTTACATTGATATATATGTATAACCTACGCCTTTTTAGCCAAAAAAAAAAAAAAAAAAAAAAAAAACCTTCTTAGCCCCTAAGAAAGCCTCCTACATTTACCAAGATACCTATCAAACCCAATTATTCATAATAACTAATCCAGCTAATCCCGAATACAAGACATACCCAAAATGCAAGCCCAAACTTGCTGTAATACTGGGGCATGTTTGTTTGCATAGAATACATAGAAATTTATTGTCAGATTAGCCCCACCATGATTATTGGTGAAGCTACATGCTCAGGTGCAGGCCACGCTCCCGTCCCATCTCACCGCCCTCCTCCATCAATTTAAAGAGTCAGGGAGAATTCCGACATGATGCAAAACTACTCAAAAGCTCGATGATCATGATATTTTTTAATTTTAAGTTTATTTTTATTTTTATTATGATGATGTAAACTTAACTTTTGCTACTCAAATATTCTGAAACTTATTATTTTTAAATTCAAAGTTTTGTTTCAATACTTAGTTGTAATGAAATTTTCATTTTCTATTTTTTATAAATAAACTAGTTCATTAAAAGCATGTATATGAAGAGGAATAAATTAATAAATTAGCCGTGGCAACAAGTCACCAGTAAAACTTCTATACCTAATGCTTTTATTGGCAACTTGTGGTCACAACTAAAAGTCAAAACTTTTAGCTACAACTACAAGTCGCAACTAAAACTATTATAACTAATACTTCTAATGGCGCCTTGTAGTCGCGGCTAACTTTTAGCCGCCACTACAAGTTCCCACTAAAATATCACTTTTATATGTTTATGATGGTTTTTTTAGTGGAGATTTTATGCTTTTAGTGTCAATGATTTTTTAAATTAGCGGCACTAAATCTTGCGGCTAAATTTTAGAATTTGGCCTTTTTCTTTGCTAGAATTTAGGGAATTCATGTATGGGGAATTCCTGAATTTTCAGACATAGTAGAATTTCTAAATGCTCTATTGTACTTGAGCATCCATAAATTCCACCAAAAGGCAAAAGAGCTGGAAATTTTGAATTTTCAAATTAAAGGTCATTTGAAACCTTTTATGTGGCTAGAATTTTTAAATGCTTATTAAGAAACATGTTATTTTCAAATTTCAAAGGACAAGATATCACATCATGTCAAAAAATCTCCAACATGGTGAATTCCTGTCAGGGATTCTAGTAAAGAAACAGGCCCTTAGTAGCAATTTTGGTATCGCGGTTAAAAGTCTAACTTTTAGCTGTGATGTTTTAAAATTGTAACTAAAAGAATTAGCGACAACTTAGCGGCAATAAAAATTATCGCCCCTAAAAATTTTAATGGCAACTTTGAGACCTTTAGCTGTGAAAATTTTTGTGGCAAAATGTCAAATTTCTTGTAATGAAGTTAACAATGTAGTTGAGGCCTTTAATTTCATAGGTCTTGTATTGAAGCTAGCAATGTAGATGAGAACTTGAATTTCTTAGGGTGATGGCTGAGTATTCATTTTCTATCTTCCCTTGATCCAATATCCATTAAAGTAAGAGGTTATTGATGGTAATTTTTGGATATTCACCTCTTATATTTCTTCATTTTTAACCACTTACAGAAATACAAAGTATTAAAATTTATAGGAATTCAATTACATGAAACAAACATGCCCTATATATGGGGTAGCTAGAATGATAGCATGATGCAAGCTCGCTGTGGAAGTATCCAGCTAGCTGAGTATGAAAGACAATAAATCTGGTGTCGCCAGACTCGATCACTCACTGCTGATACGTTTGAGATTAACTCGATTAACCTAAACCAGTATCTTGGTATTGGAGTGAGGGGTTCCCTCATTAAGAAGATAACCTTGTCTTTCTCTCGAAAACACAAGAAGCTAATTTCATTTCATCTCTATGAGGAGATCATATAAATATCATTAGCACAAAACCAACAAAAAGTATCTAAAAGGACAATTGAAAACTAAAAAAACAAGATAGTATCTTAACATATAATGTGAAAGTAAATAAAATTAGATATTTTGGGCCCAAAATTGTGGACCAAGCATGTATGACCCTATGTGTAGGTTATAAACAAGGCATGACCCCTTGGCTGCATCAAACATCTCCTTGTATCTACTCTTGTGACATAATTCAGTCATTGAAGAGGAAGATGATGATGATGATGATGATGATGATGGTTAATGTGTTATATGTAGATTCTTGTGTCAAACAAATGCAACAAGCAAGACACCAATCGAGATCAACAAAAAACGAACATATATAACCCATGTTTGGCACTTTTTATACTCTACTAGCAATCTCATATCAACAGGAAGTAATCTACACAGCAGCTGTATATATCCATGAACCCCACCTCTATCCATAACTACCATTCAACGAACTACAGCAGAACCCAACCAACCCCATCCCCTACCCCCCAACACACACACACTTCCCCATTCCACAGGCCAAGAAACCCCCTCTCTATTTATGCAGCCAAGTCATGTAAGAGCTGTTCTCCCATCAAGTTCCTATATGGTAGATTTTGTGTCTCACCATCTAAGATGGAGTACTGCATTGGTGGGCATTCTTCCATCTCCTGTCTAGAGAAGAAGAGAGAGTGTTGAGAGTCTGGTGAGAATGAGAGGCTGATTCCACCCCCAATACGCTGCAAGCCCAACGTCAAGGACACGGTGTTGCCAAACCCACCATGGGCACAGTCGCCGTTGGAGTAGGTGACGGTGCTTGTTGGAGCATGGCTGTAACTTGAGAAATCGAGGTCAACCATGTCGAAATTCTCAGCCTGTTGATGTTGTATGCCTTTACCAACTTCCCTCTCTCTCATATCCGAGTTGCTGATGATGGCGGAAAGATAATCGGAGTCATGGACCAGCTCGTCAGGTGACGGCTTTTGATCAATGGGGTGCAGTTGATTGTTGTGGTTGGTATTAGGATTAGGGTTTTGGCTGCAGTATTGTGGGTTAGGCCGGCTGCTTTTGTCTTGGAGCACTTGAGCTCCATTTGAAGCTTTTTTGTCTTGCTCCTTGGTTTCTTCCAAATACATTTCTTCTACCATGGGTTTCCAAAGCCTAACCCTAGCATTAATAAACCAATTGGAGACCTGTTCATGTATATAATAAGATTTGGGTATGAATTCTTTTGTGATATAAAACAAAGAAAATTTATAATACTAATGACTATTGTAATAAACATAGACATGATATTTGGAATCTGTTATGCTAAAAAACAAAGAGAAAGTATAATACTAATGACCATTGTAATAAAATAGATATGATACATGGAATCTGTTATGCTAAGAAACAAAGAGAGTATATAATATGAATGACTACTGTAACAAACCTATACATATAAGATTTGGATTCTGTTGTGCCATGAAACAAAGAAAATATATAATAGTAATGACTTTAGTAATATGCATTCATTGATGTAACCTAAGGAGATGCTCATTAGAATCAAATCATTGAAAGAAATGTTTGAGATAGGGACACACCTGGCTTCTAGAAAGGCCTGTTTGGCGTGCCATGATGTGTTTATCCATGTCGCTGGGGTACCTGTGTCAATTAGTGAGAGGACTGATATTAGTTAGATAATGTTTTTGGTAAAATTATTGTCCTAATTATGAGTTGCTTGACGAATGAGGTGTCTTCTTAGCACACATTCTTACTGAACACCCACATTGATGTTTTGGTTCCTTTTAACAGTTATTGAATGGTAGAAAATGCTAATCCTGAAAGAAATTAGAGATGTTTTTGAAATAAATATTTTAATGGGATACACCTTGATTCTCTGATCACCAGTGGGGCAAATGGGAATCATGGGTCATGACTTATGAAAGATTGGATGAAAATCTTTGGCGCGGGTCTTTTCAGAAAAGATTTCTATTGATATAAGTTTTCCATTTTTCTGCAGATTTAAATAGTCTGTATAACCTTTTTTTTTTTTCTTTGATCAAGACTCTATTTTGGGATTTGATTTGAATAGTATTACTACTCAAGATGTCTATGAACTGGTGCTTCACTGCGTCAAATAGCAAATAGCTATCACACCAGTTTGTGGTTGCTCTATACAAGTTTTTTGAGAATTGCACAATCTTGGCTCTTGATTTTTTTTTATTTTTTTCAGTGGGGAATTTAGGGGGGAAAAGAAAAGCACAAATGAATGTATGGGAGGAGGGGAAATAGATTGGTTGCATCAGTGGCTTTGGTTTTAACTGTCCATTTCAGTAACTTTTCCAGCTGCTAGGATTTTCTTACCATTGAGATATTTTTCAACTTTAGCCCCATTTACAGACACTTCAGTGCAAGGAGTTTATTGGCTAGTGATACCCAAATTCAAGCTTTATTCATCTGGGTAAGTAAAGACGTCGATCATTTGATTTGGCAGAACGAATAAACTAGTTCCATTGCTTTGATTAGGAACAAATACTACTTCAAACTTCTGTGAGGAACTTCAATAGAGAAAGTGCAAAGTGTGGGTCTTCAAAAAATGAATGTCCTGCAAACAAAAGATGAGACACAGAACAATCAAGAAAGTAGGGAGCTGGGACAAACGTCCCCATGCTTCTCTTGTTCTGATTCTCCATTGACAAATGCAATAAAATAAAATGGGTCTCTAGGAAGAACTACTTTGGCTTTCTGTGTTAATGATTTTCCGAGCTGTCTTCCTTTTCTGCGGTGAAATCGTTTTATGCAATTTTTGCAGAAAGCAGATTCGGATTTAAGAGGTGGAGAAACATGTTAGGAGTCTTACACGAGGCAGAGACACATCTCTCTGCACAGATTATTTCGAGTCTTTATATTGTTTTGCTCATTTAAGTTCATATAGCTTGTGTTAGAATTAATTCAAACATGAAATGGGCCCCTGAAAAGATCCTTTCTCTAATGTTTGAATGAGTCTTACTTGTAGTTAGAGATGTAAGTAATGGGTAATTTCTTTCTTTAGTGATGGTCACTAAGAAGTAGCAATAACTATGTAATGCTTGAAAGTTACAAAAAGAGTTAGTAGGTGGTTATATCATTTGCAAGTTTGAAAGGGGGGAGGGGGATTAAAACAAACTAAAATCTTCCATGCCATTGGTGGATTTCCAAAAATTTCTTAGGGGCTACTGTAAAAAAAAAATAGATTTTATATAACAATAGGGAGTTTTTTGACATTCCTGGGGGTGTAAGAGGTTATATTGAAAATGTATATCTATTTAAGAGCTTGTGCATGCATTTTATGTGCAATGGAGGACTTTTTAGATTCATCGGGACCTATTTTGGAAAATCGAACCTTTTTTTACCCAAAAAAAGGTTCGATTTTCCAAAATAGGTCCCGATGAATCTAAAAAGTCCTTATTGAAATAGAACTGATTAATTTAGGCCATTCGAAATAGAAGTCATTCAAATAGGTTATTTTACAAGCATTAAGTTTGGTATGTCTCAATTAGAAAAAGTAGATTTTCATAATACAAAAACAGTTCCGGCAAACATATGGCAAAGTAAAAGTAATACAAGCAAACTGATCATATCATGAAGGATATAGGCAAAACTTATGGCAAAATAAAGGTCACCTTTTTGTTACTTTTAAATAAGACACAAAAGATCCTAAAATTAGCTTAATCACATTCACAACGCTCAAACATCTATTTGAATTTGTTTAATAAGTTAAAATGACCATAATAAAAGTATACTTTCCAAATGACAACTTAAGTCTTATTGTGCAGGGTGGTGAAATTATGTGTGTGTGCATGAATACGAGAGAGAGAGAGAGAGAGAGAGAGAGAGAGAGCAACATACGGGTGGAGGAAGTGTTCGAAGAGCCAAGCTCGAAGAATCGATACAGACCTCTCAGGAAGGCCTCTCTGAGGCCGCCATGGTTGGCACTCCATCATGCCCATCTGCTGCAATGCCTTCTGTTGTCTGAGGGTTTGATCCAGAAGTTTAAGTCGCGGCGTCTCTCCTTTTGTTGTCCCCAGTGCAACTGCATCCTTCTCTCCCATTGCCTTTTGAGTTGCCTGAATCTGACCCACAATCCCATCCCTTAGACACCTGAAATGCCTAGACATAGCCTTTAATGCCAATCTCGAATACACATTTGCAGCTCCTGCCCCAGCCACCGCCTCAAACGAAGACACGACAGTCCTCATCTGCTCACAGTATTGCCTATATCTCCTATTCACCTGAAAAAAAAAAAAAAAGAAAAAAAATATTCAACTCATTCATTCCATTGTCCTTGTAATGGAAGGCAGTAGTAAGTAAAAGCAACAAGGAAGATTTGATATTAAATTATACATATTAAGGAAATGGACTTCTAAAATTGTATCAGCCTAAGCAAAACCTTTATTGGTTTGTTTGGGGCCTTATTTTATTAGAAGAAATAATACTAAGAAATGTTTAGTCTTTAGAATAAAGAACGGATAACTCTATTTTAAATTGATGGTTGTTTTAGATATAAATAAAGAAACCAATTAGAATGTGTACTGAATGTTGAGAATGGAGTTTTTGGTATATTTTTGGTTTTGGACTAACCATATAAAATTGGTGTCATTCATGGTCAAAACTTCTCATCTCAGGCAATACAAATCTCAGTTTTCATCTATTTTTAAAACCAAGATGAATTTATTTCTTTTACTTGAGAATCAACACAGAGCATTCTTATATGATAGCTCCTTAATAAATGTAAAGAGTGGATTTAGGGAAACAAAAGTGAAAATCAAGTGTCTTATTTTCAAATGTCAAGTTATCGATCGTTGCTTTTCTTGTTGTAAGGTTCCTCAAAATCCCAACTTGAAATATTCCGATAGGGTCTACTCGGATCAGAAGAAAAAGTGAAAAAAAAAAAGACTAGTGTGACTTTCTCCCCAATCAAATAAAGCCAAAATGATATATATGAGAGAGAGAGGTTTTCCTTGCATGGGTGCAATAAAAATAGAGAGAGGTTACAGTAGGGAAGATTGGCTAGGCTCTGCTTTCATTGAAAAAAAAAAAATGAGATTCATGTGCCTTTTTCTAGAAAAGCATTAATATATTTTCTTCCTGTAAGGTAGCTTAAAATCCCAACTTGAGATATTGGCAAAGTGGAGAGAGAGAGAGAGAGAGAGAGAGAGAGAGAGAGAGAGAGGCAGATGAAATAGTCATTGCATGGTGCAATAAGAGAGAGAAATTACAGTAGGGTGGGGTTTGCTAGGGTGGGAGATGCTATGAAAGGCAAAGGAATAGAGGTTTCCAAAAGTAAATGAAATGCCCATTTTGTCAAACTGTCACTACCCCATCTCAGGATATCATTAATGGAACGCCCCAGTCTGTGAGTTAGCTCCAGATTCAGGCCTTTTGAAAACAATTCACTCAATCCATCCCAGTAAGAGATGGTCCCCTGATATTTCAACTAGGAAAAGATAACACAAGTTTTTTTTTTTTTTATAGGGTAAATCTTCGAAAAAGAAAAGAAGAAGATATGTGGAATTGAGCAGTTACAGACCTCTTCTAGCATGGAAACTAGTTTCGCTTTTCTTTTCTGCAGTTCAAGAAAATCTAATGAATGGAGGGAATGGTTCTTGGAACAGTCTCCGTCCTTGTGGAACTTGTTCTTTGTTCTACCACTGCAGCTGCTGTTGTGCTTTTGCTTTATTCCGAGATTAGAGAACTCGTTTAGGAGCTCTTGTGTTGGAAGTAAGAACTTGGAGTTCTTCAGCTGTTGGTGATGGAGTTGCAGAGATGAACCCATGAAATTCTGCTGTTGTAGTGGAAGATCCATTGATTTTCCAAAAAACCCATCTTCAGAATTTGCTGAAGCAAACCTCGTATCGATCTGGTGATTGGTCTCTCTCAGCTCAAATGATTGTAATGAGCCAAGCTGAAACCTATTCTCCTGCCACGCCGAGTCCGGTGCGAGTTCGGAGAACCCAATAACAAAATCGGGCCTCCGGCAATCGGGCTGATAGAAATTTGTGGATGCTTCGGCGACAGTCTTCGATGGTGACTGTAAGTTGAAGAGCTCTGAATTGGGCTGCTCAAATTCCTGCATCCGGTTCTCAAGCTGATGAAAAGTTGAGTTCGTGGAAGAAGAGAAATCTGAGTAGCAAAACCCGGATTCTATCCGGGTTCTTAGTTTCTCTTCACAAGGCTCATGATCCATAGAAAAAGAGGAAAAAAAAACTTCTGGCTTGTGGTGACTGATGATCCTGCAATAGAAATTTTATTAGAATCCTTTTCATTCAATACATAAAAGACAAAAATGGAAGAAGAAAAGAGATGCATGAAGCTGCCCCTTTAGCATACAACACCACCTACATACGTCATAGAGTAGAGTAGAGAGGATTGTTTGTGTGATTTGTATTTACATAAGGAGGATTCAAAACTGAAACCAACCTGCAAGTAGTGTGGATTATAAAGCTTACTTGTTTTAGGAGAGCAGATATCTTGATATCTCAACAGACACCCACATCAGGTGTAGGTCTTAATGCCTCTCCATCTTCATATGCCATAAAAAGCAACCCCAGGAAAACCAGCCGATGCTTTCTTCCCTTGATGATGTTATGTAGTGTATAGATACTGTTGTGCGCGTGTATGCGGAAACGTAAATTAACGCGATCGAGCAAATAATAAACCACACAAGAACAAGCAATCAAACAAAAGAGAATTACGTGGTTCGGCAATTTTGCCTACGTCCACGGGAAAGAAACTCGACTCTCCTTTTGGATTCACTCTCAGTATGATATGTTCTGATACATCATGGGTTACCCATTACATCATATATATAATGCTCTCTTTCTTATCCCCCAAGAAACCCTATCTTAGTAAATAAGAAAGTCCTAGTACAATTACTAAAAATACCCAAGACTCTGAACCCAAATAGTCTGGACCCACTAGGCCAACAATCTCCCCCTCCAGACCATGGGGAAGACGCCTCTGAACCCCCTTACTAGGAGTCCAATCCTGCCAACTCTGAACACAGCTCCAGTTTTCCCTTAGACACGACCTTAGTCATCATGTCAGAGGGATTCTTGTCAGTGTGAATCTTTTCCAGCTTCATGAGATTCTTTTCGATAACCTCACGAATCCAATGGTATCTCACATCAACATGCTTCGTGCGGGCATGGTATGCAGCGTTCTTGCTAAGATCCATAGCACTCTGACTATCACAGTAGACTACATACTCTCCTTGTTTCAAACCCAGTTCTTGAAAAAATTTCTTCAACCAAATCATCTCCTTCCCTGCTTCATTAGCAGCTATGTATTCTGCTTCGGTTGTAGACAATGCTGTACACTTCTGCAACTTAGACTGCCAGGAAATAGCTCCCCCTGCAAAAGTAAATAAGTACCCAGAAGTAGACAACCGACGATCAAGATCGCCTGCAAAATCAGCATCTGTAAAGCCTTCAAGTACTGGTTTTGATCCTCCGAAACACAAGCAAAAATCTGATGTACCTTTCAAATATCTGAAGATCCACTTCACTGCTTCCCAATGCTCTTTCCCAGGGTTAGAAAGAAATCTACTCACTAAACCCACTGCATGAGCAATGTCTGGCCGTGTACACACCATGGCATACATAAGACTCCCAACTGCTGAGGAGTATGGAATAGACATTATCCGTTCCTTTTCTTCATCTGTAGTAGGACACTGTCTCTTACTGAGCTTGAAGTGACTGGCTAAAGGCATGCTAACTGGCTTAGCATCTTTCATGTTGAACTTTGCTAGCACCCGTTCAACATATTTCTCCTGTGATAACCACAGCTTCTTTGCATTCCTGTCACGACCTATTTGCATTCCCAAAATTTGTCGTGCGGGACCCAAGTCTTTCATGTCAAAAGTCTTTGACATGTCCCTTTTCAACCTGTCAATCATCTTACTATCATGTCCAACTATCAACATATCATCTACATATAAAAGAAGGATGATAAATTTGCCGTTACCAAATTTACGAATATAAACACAGTGATCTGCAGCTGTCCTCCGGTACCCTTGACTCACCATGAATGAATCAAACTTCTTGTACCACTGCCTCGGTGCTTGCTTTAGCCCGTAGAGACTCTTCTTTAACCTGCAAACCAACTGTTCTTTTCCTTCTACCTCAAACCCCTCCGGCTGAGTCATGTAGATCTCTTCTTTCAGATCACCGTGAAGAAATGCAGTCTTCACATCCATCTGTTCAAGTTCAAGGTCCATGCTGGCGACCAAACCCAAGACAACTCTGATAGAAGTCATCTTCACAACTGGAGAGAAGATTTCATCGAAGTCAATACCCTTCGTCTGCGCAAAGCCTTTAACCACTAGCCGTGCTTTGTGCTTTATCAGATTTCCACTGTCATCTCTCTTCAGCTTGAACACCCATTTGTTCTTCAAGACCTTCCTGCCTTTTGGAAGTTCCACCAGCTCATAAGTGTTGTTCTTTTTCAAAGAACTCATCTCATCCTGCATAGCCTTCATCCACTCATCTTTATCTTCATGAGTTTTAGCTTCTGAGTAGCTCTCTGGCTCCCCCTCATCAGTAAGCAAAATATAATCTGCTGCAGGATATCTTGTTGATGGTTGACGCTCTCGAGTAGACCTCCTAACCTGAGGTTCTGTGGTTTCTAACTGAGGAGACTGCTCCCCCTGCTCAACACCCTGTTCATGTGGCAACCCTTGTGCCTCATTACGATCCGGATCGTTTTGTCCACCTTCTCCACCTGTAGTCTGCACTGGAGAAGGAGCCGGTGCGAGATCAACCACTCCATCAACAACTTCTTTAGACTTTTCAGTCTTCTCAATATCTCCAAAGAACTGATCTTCATGAAACACCACATCCCTACTTCTGATAATTTTTCTCTTCTCTGGATCCCATAACCTGTAACCAAACTCAGCTCCACCATAGCCAAGGAAAATGCAACACACTGCCTTATCATCCAGTTTTGAACGCTGCTCCTTTGGTACATGTGCAAAAGTCTTGCACCCAAAGACCTTCAAATGAGAATAAGAAACATCTTTACCTGTCCATTTTCTCTCTGGAAGGTCAAAATCCAAAGGAACTGAAGGAGACCTGTTAATCAGGTAAACGGCAGTCAGGACAGCTTCACCCCAAAATGGCTTGGGTAGCTGTGCCACTCTAATCATGCATCTCATCCTTTCAAGAATAGTGCGGTTCATTCTCTCTGCCACACCATTGTGCTGTGGAGTACCAGGAACTGTTCTTTCATGTCGAATACCATGCTTCGAGCAATAGCCTTTAAACTGGTTGGATGTGTACTCTCCACCATTATCTGTGCGAAGACATTTCAAGAGCTTTCCTGTTTCTCTTTCAACCATGACATGAAACTGTTGAAATACCTGGAACACCTGATCCTTCGATTTCAACGTATAAACCCAGACTTTCCTGGTTGCATCATCAATAAATGTGACAAAAAACTTATTGCCACCCAATGACTCCACCTCCATGGGACCACAAACATCAGAATATACCAAATCTAACAAATTAGATTTTATCGTTGATGTTTTAGAGAAAGATACTCTGTGTTGTTTACCAAACAAGCAATGATCACAAGGGTCAAGGGATGTACCTTTGGAGTAATGGATTCTATCTTTCTTTGCCAATATCTGCAGTCCTTTCTCACTCATATGTCCCAGTCTCTTGTGCCATAGATTTGGAGAGGATTTGTCTTCTACAGCATTCAACACACCTTTGCATAGCTTCACATGTGTCTTATATAGCGTATTACACGCCTTCCCTCTCGCAACAATAAGAGACCCTTTAGTGAGTTTCCACCTGCCATTTCCGAAGTAACTATCATAACCTGCACGGTCCAATGAAGTTCCGGAAATTAGATTCAACCGCAGATCAGGAATATGTCGCACATCTTTTAGCGTCATTGTGCAACCAATATCGGTTTGAATGCAGACATCACCGATCCCAACAATATTCGAATGACTTGTGTTGCCCATCTTCACAGTGCCAAAGTCCCCTGCTTTGTATGTCGTGAACATCTCCTTCCAAGGAGTAGCATGGTAGGATGCCGCTGTGTCAACAACCCACTCAACATGATCATCTGCAACACTCAAACACTCTTCATCTTCACTGGCCAGTACCACTACTTCATTATGCAAAGTAGCTGTAGTGTTAGTGTCATTCTTCTGCTCATTGTTAGATTCTTTCTTTTCCTTCAAGGCAAAGCAATTTTTCTTAATGTGACCCTCCTTGCCACAATGAAAGCATTTTCCAGACTTTTTCTTAGTCTGTGATCCACCTCTAGACTTGCCACGACCCCCCTTTGGTCCCCTACTCTTACTCCTCCCCCTGTTCTCAGTAACAAAGGCCTGTGCATTATCTGTCCCTGCAGTTTTTCTCCTTGTTTCTTCATTCAACAAGCTACTAGTAACCTGACTCATTGATAACACACCATCTGGAGTAGAGTTGCTCACGGAAACAACTAATGTTTCCCATGTATCTGGTAGAGAGCTTAGAAGAAATAAAGCTTGCATCTCATCATCAAGGATCATCTTCATTGTAGCCAGCTCATTCACAATGCATTGAAAATCATTTATGTGATCTTCAATTTTTCCACCCTCCTTGAATTTCATATTCACAAGCTTTCTAATCAGAAAAGTTTTGTTCACTGCAGTTTTCTTTTCATATCTTTCTTCTAACTTCTTCCAAAGGGTATTCGCATTGGTTTCATTAGACACGTGATGAAATATGCTGTTATCCACCCACTGTCTGATGTGACCAATGGTCTTTCTATGCATCTTTTTCCAATCTGGATCAGACATCTCTTTTGGCTTGGCAGCATCCCCTTCAACGGGATCATAGAGGTCTTTGCAATAGAGTATATCCTCCATCTTAGGTTTCCAAATCAACCAATTTGTATGGTTGAGTTTGATCATGGTAGTGTTCACAGTGTTGTTCTCCATCTCAATTGAATATCAAGAAATATAAACAACTTTCACTAACCTCAATTTCTGCACCAATCTGTAGATCTCGTCACCACGAGCACGCTGGAAGAAACGGATCTGAAATCCGACTTAGGATGACTCCGATATCGCAAAAACTGTTTTCTGCGCTTCAATTGGTCAAACTTTCCTATTGACCGTCAAATTGTCAATCTTCTTCCACAGTTACGTAGATCTGCTCGCAAAGAGTCTGTAGGCGCAAACGGATCTCCGATCTGACCTCGGATGATCAAGATATCGACGAAACAAGTTTTAGCCGTCGATCTCGGTCAAACCCCTGCTGACCGTACTGTTCGCTGACGTGGCGCTGATGTCAGCAACTGCTGGAATGGGCTTCCTGCTACGCGGGTCAGGCCGAATTGACCCAAACCGAACCTGATCTGGTCTTGGATGTTAACTGGGCTTCACAGAATGGGTCAGGTCAAAACTGACCTGACTTAAACTGACCCACAACAGACCCAAGTTCTGCAACAGGGGTCTTCTTCAAACAAAAAATGGGTTCTGCAACAGACCCTTCTTCTTCAAGTTCTGGTTTCTGTAACCAGAAAACCAGTACCTGCGCCTGCTGCTGTCCTTCTTCCTTTCCGATCACGGCACGGCGGCGGCAGGTGATCCTTCTCCGGCGACAACAAGAAGTCCGGCGACGATGTGGGTCCGGTGGCGATCTTGCAAATCAAGGAACCAAGCAGCCCTCTGTTTCAAGTTCTGCAAGAAATCAAAGACAAAAAAAAAAAAAAAAACTCTGTGTCTTCTCCGACAGTGGCTCGATCTGCAAATCTGATGCTAACAGAGCCTTTCTCCTCCCTCTTAATTTCCAAAGTCCTCTGCAACTCCGGAACAGTGTGGTCCACACGAGATCGGAACCGATCTCTGTCTTTTCTGCAACGAAGACGACGTGCAGAATCCGGATCAAAAAACTTTGATCCGATCCGTCGATCGCAACGCAGCACAATCCAATCCTAGAAAACCCTAGGCTCTGATACCACTTGTTGTGCGCGTATATGCGGAAACGTGAATTAATGCGATCGAGCAAATAATAAACCACACAAGAACAAGCAATCAAACAAAAGAGAATTACGTGGTTCGGCAATTTTGCCTACGTCCACGGGAAAGAAACTCGACTCTCCTTTTGGATTCACTCTCAGTATGATATGTTCTGATACATCATGGGTTACCCATTACATCATATATATAATGCTCTCTTTCTTATCCCCCAAGAAACCCTATCTTAGTAAATAAGAAAGTCCTAGTACAATTACTAAAAATACCCAAGACTCTGAACCCAAATAGTCTGGACCCACTAGGCCAACAGATACAGCATAACCTTCATATAGGGTGCGGTCAATTCTCTCTCTCTCTCTCTCTCTCTCTATATATATATATATATATATATATAATAACAATAAATCCAAAAGAGAGACTCAAGAAAATCAAAACAAACGGGTCTTTTTAGGATTGTTTAAAGGACCCAAGAATAAAACAATGGAAGAAATCACAAAATCACCTTCCTTCACTGTTTATTCTCTTCTTTCTTAATCTATCTCCAAAGTTAATAAGAGAAGGAGAGGAAGAAGAAAGGAAGGAGGTGGGGTCCGGGTTGTTGTACTAAAGACAATTAGCCGCCACATGAGATGCTTCTACTTAGCATTGATACGTAAATAAATGCATAGACATACATGACTCTCTTTTTCACCTTTTTCTTCTGTTTCTCCTCCTTTTTTCTTTTTTTTTTCTCTAATAATCACATGTATGGAGATGTATGGTACAAATTGTGGATTGCAGAGCTTTGAGGGCCACGAATTCCTCTCTCTCTCTCTCTCTCTCTCTCTCTCTCTCTCTCTCTCAAGTGAAAGTATTACTCAGCCTTTTTCCTATTGGTTATGGTTCTTTTGCAGAGATCAAACAGAGAGTTCTGTGGTGGGTCTGTTTAAAGAGGTAGAGAGAGAGAGGATTTGGGAATAGATGTGCTTGAAAAATGTTCCAAAATGGGGCTAGCGTCGAACCCAGAAGAGGTGGTCCTGGGTTGACAACTAATTCCATTTAAACCCGAATTCAAAGGAGTCCAAGCTGTTTCTCCTCCCTCTACATTTAAGGATGTAAATGGGCCCAGTTTGCGGTCAACCCGACCCACAAGACCCAAATATAGACCATTTTTAACTTTATCATCCGGATTAATAATGACATTGTGAGGAGGTTTTGGGCACGTTTGAACAGCAGATTTTCGAGAAAAATGCATGGAAAGTGGAAATACTTTTCTATGGTGTTTATAATCTTACGTTTAGTGAGGCTTCTTTTCCTTATGGAAATCTTGAAAAAGAAACTCATTCTTCGGAAAAGAGACTCTTGGATGATCATCTGTGATCATATTCATCTTTTTTTTTCTTCTAATTGTAGCCTTTTTTATGGATATATTACTTAGAAAGGAATTCAATTTTCCATGCAAACAAACTGGCCCATAGTATAGACCACACCTAAATACCCATTTGGCTTGGGCCTTTATTTCTGATTATAAATAAATAATTAACTGTGAATATCTAAAATGACCCATAAAATAACTCCTCCCTTAATTGAAATTTAAGTTGATGAATGATCGGAAATGAATGCCCAACCATCACCCTGGGAATTCAAAACCTAGGAAAGTTAAGGTCTCATCTAGATCTCCACATTATATCCTTCATCGCTCACCTCATCATATCCTTCGCGTGGAGCTCATTTCACAATAAATACCTATTTATTCTTTTTTTTAAATATCATAATCATCATCAAAGCCTTGTTCCAACTATGTTGGGGTTGGCTATATGAATTATATTTCTCCATTCTGATCTATCTTGAATCAAATTCTCAGATAGTTACACTTCTTCATATCTATCTTTACTACATTCATCTACATCCACTTAGACCTACCCCTTCCCCTTGGTGAGCCATCAACCTTCATGGCCAAACTTTTCCTTACCGGCACCATTACTAGCGTAAGTTAGACATGCCCTAACCATTTCAAACGAGTTTCTCTAATTTCATCCCCTATTATTGCTACCCCTAAATGCTCTCGAAAGTGTTCATTTCTAATTCTATACTTCCTCGTTCTACCACGCATCCATCTCAACATTCTCATCTCTGCTACATCCATTTTATGCATACATTGCTTTTTGATTGGCCAACATTCTGCTCCATACGTTATAGCTTGTCTAGTCGTTGTCCTGTAAAATTCCCCCTTCAATCTTATTGGCATTCGTCTGTTACAAAGCACTCACAAAGAAAGTTTCCACTTCAACCATCTCACTTTAAGCCTATACTCGACATCTCCATCAATCTCCCCATCCTTACCAATCATAGAGCCAAGGTAGCGGAAAGAATCACTTTGTTATATCTCACGGTCTTCAATTCTCACAGTAGTTTCAGCCCTTTCCATATGCTCACTGAATTTACAAACCAATTATTCCGTCTTTGTACGGCTTATTTTAAAGCATTTGGATTCTAAAGCCACCATCTCTCGAGTTTTACATTCACACCATCTCTTGATTCGTCTACCAACACAATATTATCTGCAAATAACGTGCACCAATGTACCTCTTCTTGTATATGAGCAATTACCTCATCCATAATGAATGCAAAGAGATAAGGACTTAAGGTTGACCCCTGATGCAAACCTATAGTCACTAGGGACTCCTATATCTCTCCATAAGTAGTTTTTACACTCGTTATTGCTCCTTCATACATATCTTTAATAATTTCAATATAACCTCTGTGAACATTCCTTTTATTTAAAACCCACCAAAATAAATATTTAGGTATCCTATCGTTGGCTTTTTCTAAATCGATGAAGACCATATGCAAATTTTTCTCTTTACTCGATATTTTTCCATTAATTGCCGAAGTGAGAAGATAACTTCCATCATTGACCTCCCTGGCATAAAACCAGATTGATTTCCAGATATATTGGTCTTCTGTATAAGTCTTTGCTCCATTACTCTCTCCCATAGTTTCATAATTAAAAAACTCCACCAGTTTTTTTTTTTTTTTTTTTTTTTTTTTTTTTTTTTTTTTTTTTTACTACTAGTCCCAAGCCCAGGTAAAAGAGGAGGCCAGGTTGCGTTAGGTAGGTTGACAACCAACATAAAACTTTCTCACAACCCAAACATGAATTTTTTTAAATATATTTTGTAAAAATAAATAGGCCAAAGTAAATCCCAAGGAGTCGCACAGCTAAATAGGACCACGGTTTAGAACCCGGAGGTTGTGGCTTCAAACTTATGCTCTCTCCCTAGGGCCACTTGCCCAGGCAATGCCTGATTTACCCAATGCATGGGGAAGGCAGGGACTTCACGTGCTTGTGGGAATAGTTGGTTCTCGAAGAGGCCAGACACCCTCATCAGCAAAATAACAATAACAATAATAATAAAAAATATATATATATATAAAAAAAAAAAAAAAAAAAAGCCAAAGGGAAGACTCTTAGATAGCCATTTGTGATCTTCTTCACCTTTCTTTCTCTAGAAGAAACCATTTTTATGGGAATATATTACTTAGAAAGGCATTTAGTTAATTTCTTCTCATGCAAACAAACTTATTTGTTAGTATAGATCATACCTAAATATCCATTTACTTAGGGCTCGTATTTAAAAATAAAGGACTAAACGTGAATATCCCAAAATATTCATGAAATAACTTCTCATTTTAATTGAAATCGATCAAGGAATGATCATAAATGAATACCTTGACATCACTTTAGGAATTCAATACATTGAAAAGTCAAGGTCTCATCTATATCTCCACCTCATATCATTCATTCCTCACCTCGTATCCTTCATCTCTCATCTCTTTAATAATCCTTAGATGGAGCTCATTTCCCCATAAATTCCTATTCATTCAATTCATATACATTTTATGCAAATAAATAAACCATTAGAATATAGCATAAATATATGTAAATACATAATAATTTGTATTATGAGATTTAACCTATAGGACTCCCATACAAGAACGGATGCAACTTCCATGAAAGTGAGAACTTGGCTATGCATTAAAGGCTCTCACCAAATTTCCCAAGTTGGAGTCTTGATGGAGTATATTATATATCTATTTATTGACATCAATGAAAATTAGAATTTTGCTTGTATGATAACCTTTAGGCAACAATAGCCCCACCTACTTTTATTGAAAAAAGTTGTTTTATTTTCCCATAGGTACTGGTATAATTTTTATGGACTAGAATGCCCCTAACTATGTGATATCACATAAAGTTATGAATTTTGCAATATCTCATAGATATGTAAATCCTTTTTTTAACAAAACAAAGGGTTACTTTTGTGAGACATCCATAAATAAAAAAAATTTGCAAATTCGCATTAATATGGGTAGTTTTGTTAGTTTCCCTAGTGTGGAGAACTTGTGGGGAAATATCACAACTTTCATCACTTGGTGAAATCATCGATGAGTACTAAAGGTTACCGTACGTGCAAAACTCATTAAAGATTTTCTCCACAATGCACCTTTATAGGCAACACTAACACCACACCCTCTAGAGCTCACGTAGGGGCCATTATCAAGAGGAGCCTGAGAATAGCAAGATCTAAAGATAGCTAAGGAAGACATTAAAACTTAGTATGATCAGATTTCTTTTGACATGGTTTTAAAGCCTTAAAGTAAGAATAAAAAAAAAAAAAGGATTTTACTGGGAAAATCCCCTTATAATGCATGAAGATTAAAAAAAAAAAAAAAAAAAAAGCCCTTCAAATCTCAATGTAGACCTTACAGGCCTTCCTGCCACTTTCTTTTTACTGAGTGACGATATCACCACGTGGTCGTCTTCTTCTTCTTCTTATTCTTCTACTTCTCCCCTTTTAGGAGTTTTTACGACCACTGCTCGCCTCCAGGTATACCACAATCCACAACTAGATTAAATAGGACTCTGCATCTCACGTTTTCCTCACAAAAAAAAACCTTTAATAGTAGAAAGGACCCAAACCCATATCTCTTCACCATTTGGTTTCCCTTAAAGATAGCACCAACCATCAACCTTCCAACAACACCCGCCATCGCCGCCCTATGGGCTTGAAATCGTCTTAAACAATATATGCTCCAGTCCCCAACCTAGCTAAATGTCGTTTGCCACACATAGAAGAAGCCCTTGATGTTGGGCTCAAAGGCCTTAATGCCATAGAAGAAGCCTTTGCCGGTGCGTATGATCTCCGACAGCGATATAGTTGCTTATGTTATGTAGAAGAAGAAGACGAGGAGGATGAAGAAACGAGTGGCGATATCATCGCTTCTATAGAAGAAGATGAGCAGGAAGAAACGAGTAGTGATATCGCGCTCATGTGTGTATATGTGTGTGTGTGTGAGAGTACAGTCAAAGTCTACGTACAAATTTAATAATTTATTAACATTATGAAAATAATCCAGGTCTAAGTGAGTTCACATTCGTATGTGGACTCCGACCCGACCCGACCCGACCCAACCCGGAAGCTCATATAGCGCACTCTATCACTCTCCCTCAGTAGGGCTTCAACCGCATTTTTGTCTCCTTTTGCCCTTTAACAGGTGGTCCAATCACATTGTTAGTGGTTGATGTGTCCTAGCCCCTCATTCAGTCCACACAGTATATTTATATATACCATCAAGTTAACAGGTGAGGGTGGGAACGCAGTTTAGATTCTCCATAGTCCAAGCAGTCCTACCGACTTCTAGATGAAACATCTTAGACATCTGGCCATTTCATGTGATATGATGTTAAGGACAGTGAGCCCCTTGTCAAGATAAATGATGATGGTCCAACCCTTATACAGATAAATGATGTGGTCCATTGGACCATCCATTGTTAAATGGACCAGATAGACAATGGGTGGGGGTGGGAAACATGTGGACATGCATAAATTATTGGGATGGCCTTTTTTTTCTTTTTTGAGACTTTATAACTGAGGACTTGATTGTGGACTGAGAGCATTTGGGTCTTGGAGGATTTCCATTTCAATTTTGCATTCATATCCCTTTTATTGGAAACCGAAATCCTCTTTGTAGAGAAAAATCAATTTATTTTCTACTTTATGTAGAAAATAAAGAAGGAAAGAAAAGCACATCTTAGCAGATGAGGCAATGCAACAGCGGGTTGCGTGAGAAAATCAGAATAATTATTCATTTCTATCATGGAGTCCTCTCACTGTACAGACGTACCCAAAAAAACAGATCAACTTGCAAATCCGAAATGCTAATATCCAATTCCAATTCGAGATTGATTCTCTCTTACATATGCCACCACGCGAGCCATGAAAGCGTTTCCTCCTCCACAGCAACCGTTTACATCAAGGACACCAATGGTTCTTTCTTTTCTTTTCTTTTTTTCAGTTTTGTTATATAGTATTTGTCCGTCAATTAGGGCATCTCTTCTTTTGGCTCTCGATCTCTTCTGTTGGACTGGAAAATAATTGGATCCAATTGGGTCCACCTCTAGGCCTATATTTTGTGTCTAATTGATAATTAGGTCAGGGTTTGAATCCCAATACCCAAAGTTAACATTATTATATATAAATATGATCAAATTAAGCCAGCTTCGAGTCTGGTCCTGGTCCAATCGCATCTATCGGAGCCATGTTTGGGCTCCGCACATTAGACAATTGTTTGGCCTGGATTCAAGACGTATGGATTGAGTCCAATATAACAGACCCTACCCAAACAAAACCCATTTACATCCAGAGTCACTCACTCACTCTCACAAGGTGCACGCAAATTAGACTCTGATGCACAATTCAGCCGTTCAAGCATCAATCCTTCGATGGCAAGGCACCTCAATTTCATAAAATCAACCGGGGATCAATTCCTCTTCCTTGGATTGGAAGTCCAACTCTCTCACTAAGTTTTCAATCTCCAACTCGTATGAGGGTATAAAATTTATAGGTTTATACATGAATAGGGGTGGACCTAGGTGATGAGGACATGGGCCGGCTCCCGCCCCAGAAAAGCCCCAAAAAATTATAATGGGCCATGGCTATGCCCAAAGGACTTCCCCACCCCCAAAATGTTTCCTACGTTTGTCCATAAGCTAAAGGCAGCAATTTCACATGTGGGCCCACTTATATCCGGTCTATATATGTTGGACACTTATTTGGAAAGTGTGGCTCCAATCTAACTAAGACACATGTGGAAACAAATAATACAATAAAATTAGAATAGGAGGGTCATACAAGCATTAAACTTCTAAAAATAAAAGTCTTCAAGGAAGTCTTGAGAGATGAAGTGCCATGACACTTGGAAAGTGTATCCTTGTTAAAATGATAGTTCTTTGAAGTAAAAATAAAATAGGAATACTTAAGAACCCATTAAACCAATACCACATTCCAACATCACAACCCCATTAGTATGGACATATCCATATGAGTCAGTTCCACTATTGAATTAATTATTTGATTCAAAAATAGAAATACATAAAATTATGTTAATCACATTTTTATGAAGACGTCAGTCGAACGGTCGGATAAATTTTGATTCTCGATATCATATATATTTGAAGGCCTTTATTTTGCAGGGCTTGAATTTCAATTATTGAGCTCCACTGTAATGTTCCACTTTTTTTTTTTTCTCAATATATACTCAAGTACAATGAAAAGCTCAATGTTGCCCAAAGCACGTGTAAATAGGGGCGGAACTAGGGAGGGGCTGGCAGTGGCCATGGGGCCCCCTTTAATTGCAAAAAAAAAAAAAAAAAAAAAAAAAAAAAAAAACCTAAACTTTATAGAAGATTTTTAAAAAACAATTACATAAAAAATTACATTGCACCCCCCAAACCCAAACCCCCCCCCCCCCCCCCCCCCCTACATTTTCTGGTTCCGCCACTGCATATAAAACCATATATAAGAATGAAAAGGGTGTTTTGGATGCTCTACACATAGCCCCATTAAACTGTATTAGCTATTCAATATCATTCATCAAATCGAAAGGACTTCACGTATAAAATTATAGAAATTATAAAAATTGAGTTTTAACTACTTAGTTTTTCGTCTTTTTTTAAATGCAATACATTTTCTATTTCACTACTTGTTGATGTGGAAAAAGATCTAACAAAGTCTAGGAGAATTTAGCCCCACCCAAAGAAAATTCCTGGATCGGCCACTGTACATGAAGGTATAGAGTTCCGATTTTTGCTATCAATTTTGTGATTCACAACGAATGCATGGTTAAGAAGATCTAGGGCCCTTCTTATATTCATGTAGTTGATTTCCTATAAATTCATGATGAAATGGGTTCTAAGAAAAGGAACATTAAAATGTTGGAATGCAGAGGATAGAAAGTGACGATCGATGGAGAGAGGACTTGTATCTTTTCTATGTGGTTCAACTTTTAAATGAGTTTAGAGCTGAATGTTCATTTTTCACAAATATAAAAAAAGATAAAAAAAAAAAGAGGGGGGTTATTATTAATATTATTATTATCATCATCCTCGTCGTCTTTTTCTGAATCTTCACTTTGTTTCTACTATGGTAGCCACTTTGGTAGGACTAAACGTTTCTCAGAGGAGTTTAAATATACAGGCCATTTCCCTTACATATAAGAGATGTCTACTTTGAAGATGCTCCTATTAAACGGGGTTCTTTTGGGGCTTGACTAGTGGAGTTGAATGAAGTAAAAGTTATTTTGAATAAATAATAAAATATAACTGGGTTATGATGGCATTTTATTTGTAGTTGTTAGTGATGGAATCTTTTTCGCTTTTTTTTTCAATTAAAAAGTGGAGGTTTTTTGTCTTTTAGTGGAGAAATGAGGTTATTTTTTTACTTTTTTTGAAAAAATATGGTGGGGAATTTGAATCAAAGTGCTTTTGGTAGGAATTTTTTTTTAGAAATGGGATTTTACCTTACTTGACTCTAATAGTGAAACTGTCAAATAAGCCCACAGTTCTCATGATATTGTACTGTTGGAAAATCTATTTCTTTGGGATTACAGAAAAGAAAAGAGCATTAATGACCCCTCTGAAAACAAATGGTGTTGAAGATAAGTTATTCCCCACCTATTTCATTTTAGTGGTGGTGAAGTGCGTATGAGATGTGACGTTTATTTTAAGATTGATCTTAATATTACAGTAAAAATAGCTAATATAATTATAAATTATAGGAAAAAATTGGACATAGTCAACTCCATTGAGTCAAAAAGACACTTTCAGAATAAAATAAAATCATATGTCTTGATCAATTTTTTGCTACTATTTTCAATCATTTAAATTCTTATATTCAGCAGATATATATATATATATATATATATATATGAGTAGATATGTAAATGATATGGTGCATATTTCCTTATATAAAATATGATATGAATTGGATATTTGGCTAAGGCCTCCACACGCACTGTTAATATATTTTAGACAAAGCCCTAGATTTTCTACCAAAAATAAAATAAAAAAACCTTATATAAGAATTTTATGTGGTGTAGTGGTTAATGTAGTTTTAATGAGAATTTTAAGCATTGAGAGGTTGTAAGTTTAGTTTTTTCAAACTACTTGTTTTAGCTTTTTATCAGCATAGTTGTGGATTTACCCTGACCCAAACAAGATACAGTCCATTGTTATCCTGACAGTGGGCTCTAATGTCAATTAAATTTATGTAGCTCCATATAAAGTCATAATTAATTGGGATGGTTAGAATTGAAATTAGACGAGTTAGAAATAAAATAAGTTGGTCAAAATGGCTTGACCCACGAACTTAGTTCTGAAATCATCACTAAACAATGATTTCAAAACGTCTTATCCTGACCGTGGGAAATCATTACTAAACACATGAACGGCTCTTTACCCGAGTGGTAATGAGTGTCATTTCTTACCTGGCTATCCGAGATTCGAAGTCCGGGTACGTCACATCTTCTCATTTGTGCAGGCTCATTTTCGACTTGTGTAGGCTTTCCTCCCGCTTTTGCAGGCCTCCTTCCCACTTGAGTGGGCTACCTTCCCGTAAGTATGCGGGCTCTCTCTTGGGTTCCAACCCCCTTGGTTGGGGTACCAAAAACAAAAAAGAAATCATTACTAGACACATAAACAAGTGTTAATGATGCTATTTTTTATTTATATTATAGATGTCTAATCTACAAGCCTTCTTTCTAAGCACCATCACCGCCGTTTTTGTAGATTGTTATTGCATTGTTAATTTACTTAACAATTAGTTTCAAATGAAATTGGTAAGTATCTTTAAAGTTGGGAAACCTTTTGGGGTATTCTTCTTGTGTAGTGGGGCCATAATATCAACAGTCTACATCAATGTCAAATGGCTACATGGGTCCCACATTTATGAAATAGGCACTCCCATTTACAAATAACAATGGGATTTCTAAGGCCAAATGCCCTCTCTGTATTTTTATATTTATTTTTATGGTTTTATCAAAAGAAACCTCAAATATCTCAATACCTCTAAAAGCATTCTCAAATACATGTAATGTCAAAAAGCATCTTATACAGTTTACTTCATTTCTTTTTAGACTAAATTGCCCTTCACTTTATCTCTTGCAACATCGATCAAAACTCAACCGCATTCGCACTTTGAAGTATTTCGGGACTTGTTCTTTTTTTATTCAAATCTCGAATTCGCTAGTTTATTTTGGACATTATGAGTAGTTAATTTTTATTTTAAATTCACATTCTAAAGTGAGAAACATGGAGGAAAACATCTTCAACTTTTTACTTAATCCTCCATAGACTGTAGTTAAAGTAGGGCTACTAATAGGGAATGGAGAAGAGAATAATCTTGTGTTTTTCTTTCCGAAAAAATGAATGATTGATTTTTATTTTTATTTTAACGAAATTTCCACATATTGTATTAAGAGAAGGGTTGTAGTGAGTACATTCACTATTGAAAAAACTCACAATGGAATGGTTCAACCCATACACTCGCAGAGATTATTTCTTCATCTTCAGAATTGATAGTCAAATCTAATGCACCTGTATGTATCCTATTTGAGAGAACTTTAACAATTGAACTTGCGATTCTATTCTCAACATCGCAAGTTGATTCTTGACATCATGACTCTTTTTTTTTTAATGTTCAATTTATACTCGAAAGTGAGGAAAGTGAGGGAAAGCATTCTAAAATTTAGAGCAAATTCTCCACATATTATACTAAAAGTAGGGTCAAAATGAATACATTAACGGTTAAACAAAGTCAAAGTGAAATTATTCTACACTGACTTCACAGATTCTTAAGCTCGACATGACAGTCATGTCCCTTGAAAAGTTTCAGGTGATGCTACTACATTGGGTTCCTATAGATTTGAGCTAGTCTTCTACTAATTGTAGGGAGAGTATATTTGGAATGAGGGCATTATTGGAGTTTATGAAAATATAAATTAATCTAATACGATAGAGAAGCTTAATGAATGCTTGGGGTGTTGATGAATGAAATTGAACAGAAGAAGAAAATCCGAGCTCGTGAATAATGTGGGCACATATATATACACTCATGGTTGAAAAATTCCCCGAGTTGACTCTAGACTCTCCCAAGCCATCTTGTTTTGACGAAGGACTGAGTCAAATATAGGGGAGACTCGCCCGAGTTGTCCCGATTTCACTACAACAAACTGCGCCTTTTCCGACATTATTTGCCAACGTAGTGAAAATTTGCATGAGTAAAAGTATTATTCTCGATCCATATTTGGACTGCGTTAACAAAAGTCACAGAGAATTGCTATTTTTACCGAAGCAAGTAAGATGACGTTGGAAAAGGTTGTGAAAAACACGTTGGCGTCATTAAGAATTTTCCCCAAAAGCAAGGCAAAGTTTTGCCAACGCGTGTTTTCCTAATGGCAACATAATAATGCGTTGGCAATTATTTTACCTACTGGCGACACACAGGTGTGAGTTAGGAAGCTCTGACTTTTTATCTACACCAATGCCAACGCATTATTTGCGTCCGCAAAGCTCCATCTACAACAAACTGCACCTTTTCTGACACTATTTGCTGACGTAGTGAAAATTTGAGTTTGGTAAAAATTTTATTTCCGACTCATATTTGGACTGCGTTGGCAAAAGTCACATTAATATTTTGCTTCCCTCATTTTTTCCTCCCTATCTTTTCTTTCCCTCTTTTTTACTCTCTATCTCTACGGTTTCTCTCGATCTTTTTGGAAAGTTTCCACTACAACCGCCCAAGAAGAATAAACCTTGCCGATCAAAGCACCACCGGAAAAGAGTTCCACTGCAATCAATCCGAGATTCACTTCTCGTCAAGGTAAAATCTTTGTTTGGGCCTTTGAGGATTTATGGTTTTGCAGTTTTGAATTTTGAAGATTTAGGTTTTTCTATCTTTCATCTCATCTCTGCAGCACGTATCTATGTATTATTCATCTTTGACATTTCATCTCATCACCAAAACCCTTTTTTCAAAATCCTAACCCACCGAGCCTCCACCCCTTGCCATCTCTTGTTTACCAAGACCTTACTCCAATAAGGTACAAACTCTATTAAACTAGACTCCTTTTGTTTTTGTTTTTTTTTTTTTTTTTTTTTTTTTTTCTTTTTATAAACCAAATTCCTGATTGGAAAGATGGAATAACGACAATGAAATATAAATCTTCTTTGATTTTGGTTTTTTTTTTCTTTTTGTATTTTTTGTTTTAGGATCTAATTGCTCTTTCTTTATAATACTGTAATGAAATTGATCGTTTTCTTTGTTGTGGCTCCTAATAGCTATTGGGAGGGTGTAGAGATTGGACTCCTAATAGCTATTGGGAGGGTATCGTGATGGTGATTAGGTGGATGCAGAACCCAATAGGATGTTTTTTTGGATCCCAGTGCTGCTTCTAAGTGGTTCGGAAAACAAATAGCCATTTGTCTTCTACTTTCTGATTGTTGTGGTTTAGATGCAAATGTTAACTTGAACTAGTAGAAGAATAGACACAAAAGAAACTAAAGGTTTTCTTTTTGGGGGAGGGTCAAGAACTAGATTTTGTAAATAGAAGATACCAAATTTTTGTAGGTACAACTGGCACCTTTTGTCTCAGACCAACATGGTTCATGCCCATAACATCTTGAAAGGATTTCAAATTAAAGTAGAAGTATGCATTTTTTTAGTTCCCTGAACTTGTATCAATTTAGAATCCCTACACAAGAGTTTATGTTCCCTCAAGTTTATTTTAAATGGTTATGTTCTCTCAAGTTTCTTTTAAATAAGCTAACTACATTGTCTATTATTTGTAATTTTCAGCGTAAGTCAAGGAGGAATTCAGAGAGCCAGAGCAAAGTGAAGACACTTCATACAGCTGGATCTCGATCACTTGCAACCCAGTTCTCGATCATGCAGGCAGATGAGCAGCAGGCTCCTCCCTCTCAACCTAATTTATATCGACAGCGACACTATAGCAAGACAAATAACAGATGGATCACAGATCATGCTGAGGAGACACATGTGAGTTGTTTTATTAACAATATTGTATATCATTGTTTATTTCAGTTGCCTAATATATATTAATTACATGACATATTTGAATGCTTTGACAATGCAGCGAAGAATGGAGGCGACACATTCGCAGTCTGAAATTAACTCTCCAGTGGCTGAGCAACAGGTGATCGAGAATCTACTAGGGAAGAGGGTCGTGAGGAGACGAGGGTACCGCTCAAGGGGCCCATCATCACCTTCTACTAGTATCTTGATAGCACCCTACGGCAGCAACTCGCTGATTCGTTGAAAGCATAAGAGGAGCTGCTGCGACAGTATGAGGACTCGCATAAGCAAATGCAAGATCAAGCAGCTATGCAGAGTCAAATTCAGTTGTTGCTTTCCCGAGTTGATATGGACGGTTCGGGCTCCTCCGAAAGATAAAGATTTGATGGTTTTATAAGTTGGCATGGGTCATCCCTCTAACAAGTTCATTTTTCTCTAACTAGTTGTGTTTCATGGTGTACTTTGGATATTTGATGATGATTAGATTTTAGTTGGGATTTACCTTTTTAAGATATTTGACTTCTTTTGCTGTGGGATATTACATTTTATGTGGCATAGACAAGTTTTATGGTTGGTTTTAGTTTATTGATGACTCATTCTCTTTTATTGTTTCATGATGAATGTGGGGTTATTTGTTGTTTATCAATGCTTATGCTTGTGCAATGTTGAAAATGTAAATTTGAACAGGAAAATATTGTACAAGAATTTTTTTTTGAATTTTCTACTTATTTTTTAATTGATAGAAAAGTTATTTCCCTACGCACTCTCTACAGAGCCAAAAGTAAATTTCCTACCCCCATTGAAGACATTTCCTGACGCTTCAACACGTCGGAATATGTATTGCCGACGCCGCTTAGGCATCGTTAATTATGTTTTTCGTCGCTAGAATGTGCGTTGGAAGATTTATAACCAACATTGTTATGTGTCGGCAATGAAGCAAAAGCTATTCCCCGACGCACTCTTTGCGTCGTCAAAAGTAAATTTCCTACGTGGTAAATTTTAAAAATACATGCCCGACGTGCGTTTTTCATCGTTGAAGACATTTCTCAACGCGTCAATACGTCGGAATATGTATTACTGATGCCGCTTATGCGTCGTTAAATATGTTTCCGACGCTAGTATGTGCATTGGTAAATTTATAACAAATGTTCAAGCTATTTCCCGACGCACTCTATGCGTCGCCAAAAGTAAATTTCTTGCATCGTTGAAGACATTTCCTGACGCTTCAACATGTCTAGATATGTATTATCGGCGCCATGTATGCGTCGTTAAATATGTATTCCGACGCTAGTATGTGCGTTGGCAAATGTATAACCAACGTTGCTATGCGTCGGCAGTGAGGTGAGGTCGACCACTAAGTTCGATTTTTGCCGGCGCTGTTGACATTGCCAACGTTTGTGACGACGCACTATTGCGTCGGTGAATGGCCCTTTTTAGCCGACGCTCAACATTAATATGTCGGGAATGGTTTTCCACGCATCTGGCAGCCGACGTGGTGCCGACGCATTGTACTGCGTTGGTAAAGCCTGTCCCGACGAGGTTTGCAAAATGGTCGATGTGGAGTGTGCGTCAGCAAATATGTAATTTGTTGTAGTGTTAAGTTATTTACATTTGTACCATTTGATAGGTTGATCTAATTTTAAACAACCAATCTTTGTTTTTAAATAAGTATGCACGAGTCGGCAATTTAAGAATGACAACTGGTATGTAATTTGAAACATATATTTGATATTTTACATTCGATATTTGGACTAACAAATTATGTAATATAAAATCTATTTAATTCATTTTCTTATTATAATATTTTTCTTGTATATATAAATTTATTAATTTGAATTTATTATCATGGATGCATGTAAATAAATATATATTCATATTTTATAAGTATTTGATCCATTTTTAAATTAACTTTAAAACTATTTTAAAAACGACATGACTCTCTCAAGTCACTGAATTAATTCTATTTGACTCAATTCTTTTGTATTGGACGAGTCGAGTTTAAGTCCTGAGTTTTCCAACCTTAATACACTACAACCCAAGCTCACCAGTTTTATGTCTCGAGTTCTTGAGTCATGTGTTGAGCTCACGAGTGTAATGTCTCAAACTAACGAAAGACAAAATAAAAGGCAATTTGGTAAAATAAAATAAAGGATACGGTGTAAGATTGTTTTGGGCATTACTGAGGATGTGTTTGGAGGTACATGGGAGGATAATTGAGGCTTGTTTTGGCAAACATCCTAATTGAGGATGTTTTACTTTTTATTTATTTTCATTACCTCCGAAATTGATTGGTATGGATGTAAGATGATACCAATAGATCAGTAGATGCCATTGGCTCTCAAGGAATGAATGATATGAACATGATGAGTTAAGTATTGTACTGCAAAATGATGCTTTTCCTGTCCTACTGATCACCTCTGATAGGTAATAGGTATAAGAGTGAATCAACGGCACAAAATTTCATCCACATGGCATTCTGTACGTGGGCCTTTGAATGTGCCCAACAGGCAAGGTCTCCACATTAAAGGTGAGTCTACAACTTCAATGAAGTGGGTCCTTATTTTACTTTCACACACCATATTTTAGTACCGTTCACACGTGACACGACCATTGAATAGGATCCGATTTCAACCCGATTTGACCCAGTATGAATCCGCCTAAATCTGAACAGTTTTGGGCTTTCTTACTTTTTGGGCTCTCTGCTATGGCTCTGAATGTATAGTTTTTTATTTGTGGGCTTTAGCTTGTATTCTTTTGGTAGGGCTTCTCTTTTACCATAGCCCTTTATCTTAATACAATCATTTGCAGAAAAAAAAAAAAAAAAAAGAAAGAAAAAAAAAAAAAAAAACGCTTAAATCAGTTGACCCCAAATCCTGTTATTAGGATCCAAAAAGGTGGTCTTGTGCAGGTGGGATTAGGTTTAGGGCGAAAACTTAACCCAACCTAGCTAGATTCCTGAAGAGCACATATGAATAGGATCCGATTTCAACCAAGCTTGACCCAAACTGAATTCGATTTGAATGTGGACTTCAACTCAACCTGAATCCAACCTAAAACTGGATTACAACCACACTTGCAGCCCCTTATTTATATATTTTTAAAGTATTTTTTTACACTTAACATGTCCTAAATACAATCCCAATTCAAATTAAACTTACAAATTCAAATAGAGCTCTACCCAAACCTCAAAAATACTCAACACAAGTTCGTGTTTTACTTGAGTTAGGTCATTCAAAACTGGGTTGAGCTCAACCCAAGTTGTACTCCTAGGTCCATAAGTTCATTACTCCTAGGCAATCTGTCAAACATGATCAATTGCCACTAGCAATTAGTGTGTTTGTTATTTTTTTTTTTTTCTTGTTTAAAGATTGGATTTCATTAAAATAAGAAAGAAACATAATAGAAGCAAACACAAAACAAGAAAGAGAGAAAAACAGAAATCCCATCCCTTCTCCAATAAATGTCTTGATTATGCAAGCAAATCAACTTTTAATAAGTGAGCTACCTAATCCAAACATATAGGAATAAAAATAAAACTAACAGACATGAAAGAAGAGCACAAAACTTAAAAAACAAAGTAATTGGGTTGATGGGCCATCTTCACTACCTTCAAGGCTTCCACCACCCCCTTAGCATCCAACAAAATATAAACTCTAGAGAAGTCATTATCCCGAGCTTTTAACAAAGCTTAGAGGGTTTTATAAGCAATTAGTTTATGGAAACCATTGTCACAATTATCATCCTTGAAAGATTATTGTCTCAATAAAACTTATGATATTTCCAAATATTGGGTTTTAGGATATTATTATATAGATCTTCCCCAATTATTTTCCATTTTTATTCTAAAAATACTGTGCTGTTTCTCAATATTTTCATTTTCGATAATATTTCTGCAAAATCACTATATTTCTTTTTTTGGTAAATAAAATATCATCATATTGTTGGGAAACTAATGCTTTAGACAAATATGCTATATCATCGTGATTTTTCAAAAATTATATCTAATATTTGTAACGTTGATTAAAAGAAGGGGCGTTTAGGTCAGAGGTCCCTCAATATTAGTTTTTATTGCAAACGGTCCACACATTAATTTCATATAGGCAAAGGTCCCTTCCGCCGTTTCATATACTTGAAAGGATAATAATACCTTCATAATCTCTTATCTCTTTATTAAAAACGCTAAGCCTAAAATCGCGGTAACTTTCTCAAGAATGAATAAAAGCGAGAAATTAAGTATTTTGAACATCAGGCGCAAAAGAGAATGAGGGAAAGTGAAGCAGGGAAGAAAACAGTTTATCAGTGAATCCCACCATGGATGGGCATCGATCAACAAATCCAATTAACCTGACGTTCGTGACTGTCAAATTGGTGAAAAACATTCCACTCAAACTAAAGTACCAAATATAAAGATCTACCCATCGATCAAATGGCTAACATTGCCCAATCAAAGCCAATGCAATGCCAATGCGCGCCACCCCCCCCCCCCCCCCCCCCCCCCCCCCCCCCCCTAAAAAAAAAAAAAAAAAAACGCCTTATTCATAGTAGGCCACAACCATTGAACGGCTATGATTGGAAGCATTTGTGCCTCGTATCCAATTAAATTGTTACAATAGTCAGATAAATTTGTTCTAAAAACTCAGATAAATTTGTCTACGAACTCAGATAAATTTATCCAGCTAGAATTCAGATAAATTTGCTCCAAAACTCAGATAAATTTGCTCCAAAACTCAAATAAATCATCCAAGTTAGTGACATATGAATTTATCTGAGTTTGTCACATAAACTTGGATAAATTTATAGCGAATGGATGGACTGGATTGTACAGATGTCCATTAATATTGTCATTTAAGACCTTTTGCAATACCAAACTCAGGTAAATTAAAAAAAGGATGGATCAAGTCCACGGTCTCATAAAACAAAACTTCACTCTCCACCCTTCCTTAAGATCCAGTCACAATTAAAATAAAAAAAAAACCTCAAGACCCCAACTAAAATTTAACAAGAAAAAACAAGACCCATGTCTCAGAATACTACCAGAACGAAGTTATTCTCACATCTAGGACGGTTGGGAGCATCCTCGTCATCATGAACAATGTCGCCTCCTTCAACAAGACCAACAATCAAGATAAAAAGAATTAAAAGCAACCAAGAATAACACTTGCAGAAATCCATTAATTTCCAAAATCCAACATAAACAGGAACTAGAAGAAGGAAGGGGAAATCAGGGGATTTCAAAACATCTTCTAAAACTAGGAAGTTTGTTTCCTCCCATTTGAATTTCGAAACTTGATCTATTCCCTCCCATTTGAATTTTGAAACTTCATCAAAAAATAGGAAATAAAATCCATTAAAGTGGAAAATCAGTCATGAAATATCATGTTAAGGAGCTTAAAACTAGGGATTAAATTCATGACATAACTTCAAACGGTTAGATGGAAAATCAATCATACAAATTTATGATCTGTTATACTTTGAGACCTCTGTCTAAAATAAGTCTAGGCGCATGGATTAGAGGCCTCTATTGAAAATTTTGTAGATTAGAGGCCTTAAACGTCAATATTAAGGGACCTCTCGCTACGTTTCTCTTTAAAAAAAAATGGGCGGTATTTGGGTCGTGAAACAAGACCCAATTTGATATCTGTAATAGTGCCCCACACTCAACATCAATGAAGTTTAAAGCATCTAAGGTCTACCATGCCCAAATTCAAAATAAAGCCCAAACATGAGCAAGACCAAATAAACTGCCAAGACTCGAGCCCGAATTAACACCCAACTACTTATGGAAATATTTAGGTGAGAATTAATTCTCACCATGCTTATGTGAGAACTATTGGTGGGGCTCATCTAACAACTCATCCAAATCATGCACAAACAGGGACCTCCCACTCATGGCGGAACTAGGGAGGAGCTAACAGTGGCCATAGCCCCCACTTAAATTGCAAAAAAAAACCCTAAACCTTATAGGAAATTTTAGAATTTTTTTACATTGGCCCCTCCAAGAAATTTTTGTTTTCCTATTGTTCCCCCCAAAGTATATTTTCTGATTCTGCCACTCCCCCTATATATATACATATACATACACACATTTATGATATTGGATCATCTCATTAGGCATTTGTGTCCTCAGGTATAAATCATTGAACTCAATTATTCACGTCCATGCAATAGATCTGAATTCGGACCACAATTAAAAATGGGCAAAAATATTAGAGCCACACCCAACTTTTTAAATAGGGATCCGATTTTTATCCCTATTTGCAATGGTACGAGACAAGCATGTTTTATAGCCGCGGGCAGGTGCAGTCTGAGTAGAAACATTCAATGTACCTTAATCCAAAGTTGTCTTTTTTTTAACGAAGAGAGAAGAAATACTGCGTGTAACCTCCATATCACACGGCTCCTTCCATCATATTAATTTATCCCATGCAACAGGAGCCATGAATGTAAGCACCAGCATTTCATTATTCATCTCCCTCCCATTTCATACTACATGCAATTTGTGAAAAAGCAGGCAACATGAGTTAATGCAACTAACAAGAGGATGAATGTTGACATCATCTCAATATTATATAAACAAAATCTCTTGCTTTTGTCTGTTGCACTGCTTGTGTTAATTCCAAAGAGAGCTGGAACTCGTGTGAATATTTAAAAGCATTTGAGAATTATTAAGAAGGTTTTGATGAGTTCTTTCCTATAGATTCTTTGCTATAAACATGAGTACTTTCAGACTCGTTTCTATTTACCTGTGTGTCGTTATACCAATTTGGACAGGTACCTTACAACCCCAACCATTGGAATCAATTCATTCATGTGATGGGTTTTCTGTGTTTGTATAGTTTTGCAATGAAATGTTGAAATTAGGTGGCTAACACATAGGATGTCCAGATACTTTGAAATAGGCAACATATCATGTGCTTATATTTAAAATCTGTATTCACTGCAGGGTTCGGGTTTTGACTATCCTATGTGGGCCGTTGATGATTTATTTAGATATTTGCATCTATTCAAGCACAACACACACTGATACCATCCCTAGAATTAAAAGGGTCAAGATTAGATAACTTTTAGTAATTTTTTCTTTCTTTCTTTCTTTTAACCTCAGCTAAGGGGGCCTGGGACGGATGAGAGCATCCCCACAACAACAGAGATGGAACACCTGCAAAATGGAGGATATCTGCCCCGGCCACATGGGGAGGGAGCTCCCCGCAAATGCATTAAGAGACCTAGGGATCGATTTCTGGTCTGGCCAACTTTTAGTACTTGAACAAAAGACCAGTTTTCTTTACTTATTTTCATCATAGTAAATCTAGTAATTAGCAAAAGATAATCACCATTAAGCCTGACCTGACCTGTATCCAACTTTGTGTGGTCTAGGTATAACACAGCGAGACCCGGCCTAACTCGGTAGATCACTGACCTTGAGCTTGGGCCCAATTCTTCTTTTAGTAACCAGGCTAAGCTGATCCATTTACAAGCTTTTCAGAGTTTGGACGCTTGATCTTTTTCCATCCTAGCCACAATTTGTACTAGTTGATTAGTCTGGGTTTTGGGTTATGGCCCATACCCTTCAGGACCAAAATTCAGGTGATGTCCATGTATTAGTAGAGTTGCAATTAATGTGTGCCATTTCTCCAGGTTGGGCCTAATTATTTCAATTGCGAGTTGGGCGTAGACCCATTTTTGTAAGCATCATTAGTAACTAGGCCACGCTCAGGCTTAAGAATTCAGGGCACAAAGGGCTGACCCAGCTAGGCCCAAATCAACATTCTTTTCACAAATTATTTAGAACAGGTCTAATAGAAAGTCAGCGATTTAAAACCTAACCTCTTTTTTTTTTGGGGCTGAAATTGCCATATTATACTTTGTTTAGAAAAGCTAAGAACTAATCCTGTGAATGTGATGATGACTAGTACAATTTTGACAAATTCACACAGACAAACGCATGATTATGCAGTCCATAAGATAACCTATCAATAATAATCAAAATCAAGATCATATTACTGGTCCAAGAATAGTCCTTGCCCGTCAGAATCGGGTAACCTTCGGGCCTGAGGCCAAAAGTCTGGACTGGCGAGGAACACTTGGGTCATCAAGAGAAAAATTCATATTACTGGTCCACTGAACGGTTCATAAGATCGGCGGCCCAAATTATCCACCCCTAAAAAATAGATGGCCTCAATTGCTAGGTCATAGGAGGTTTTCTCATTGAATCTAAACATCTCTATGGCCCAATTTTTGTGGACCACCCCTCTAGATTAAACAAACTACCAAATTAGGGTTAAAGATTCTAGCAAAATGACTGGGCCTACGCATACTAAACCCAGTGATGATTGACATGATCAAGGCATGTAGACCAAGCCAGCCAGGTTTGAGTTATTACTATTGCCCAACTGCTGTGGACCGTCCTTCACTCTTGATCCAGAAAACTACCAAATTATAGTTCAAAGATCCTACCATGTGGTTGGACCAACCCATGCTAATCCCAGTAATGATTAACAAGATTGAGGCCCAGGGCCCAAGCCAGTCATGGGCTTTGACTGATGTAAAGGTAGAAATCTAGCCCACGTGCTTGGTAGTTTTGTTAACCATAAAAAAGTGTCGTGTGGGACCTCAAGGGTGTATTTAAGCACTAACACAATAACCCTTGTTAAGCACGGACACAGTTATTAATAAGATTTCAGCAACATACATAAAAATCAATCAAAGACCTCAAATCACATAGAATCATATTCAAATAGAAAAAAAAAAAAAAAAAAAGATTATGACAATACCTTTTTTAATTCCAAGAGTCTATGGTGTAGAAAAGTTGGGAGGAAAGGAAAGAGGAGTACATAACTATATTTAGTAGAGTCAATGTATATGAGATTTGGGGTGGAAATGAAGTTGTTCAAAATAGAAGAGAGAAAAGTGGGAAGAGAGTGGTTGCATGTGGATCTGGGGGGAGAATGTGGATTAATTATAGAAAAAGGATATAACTCCCGGTCAAAATCAGTAGTTACGGTCAAAATCATTTAAAACACTTGGATTTTAATATAGTATAATAGATAGACCTAGAGTCATTATCAAGCCTTTATTTAAGGATAGATAGACTAAGAGTCATTCTATTTAATGATCACAAATTGCAGACAATGTTGTAGACTTTTGCAACTTAGACTGCCAGGAAATAGCCCCCCTACAAAAGTAAACAAATACCCAGAAGTCAGCAACTGACTATCAAGATCACCTGTAAAATCAGCATCTATGAAACCTTCAAGCACTGGTTTTGAGTTTCCGAAACACAAGCACAACTTGGAAGTACCTCGCAAATATCTGAAGATCTACTTCACCGCTTTTCAACGCTCTTTCCCAGGGTTCGAGAGAAATCTACTCACTAAACCCATTGTATGAGCCATGTCTGGCCGTGTACACACCATAGCATTCATAAGACTCCCAACTACTATGGAGTATGGAATAAATGACATTCATTCATTTTCTTCATCTGTAGTAGGACTTGATCTCTTATGGAACTTGAAGTGACTAGCTAGAGGCATGCTAACTGGCTTAGCATCTTCATGTTGAACTTTACTAGCTAGCAATCGTTCAACATATTTCTCCTATGCCACAACTTCTTAGCATTCCTATCATGACGTATTTGCATGCCCAATATCTATCGTGATAGACCCAATTCCTTCATGTCAAAAGTCTTTGGCATCTCCTCTTTCAACCTGCCAATCATCTTACTATTATGTCCAACTATTAGCATATCATCTACATATAAAATAAGGATAATAATCTGTCATTCGCAAACTTACGAACATAAACATAGTGATCTACAACTGTCCTCTGATACCCATGACTCACCATAAATGAACCAAACTTTTTGTACCACTATCTCGACGCTTGTTTCAGCCCGTAAAGACACTTCAACCTGCAAACCATCTATTCTTTTCCTCCTACCGCAAACCACTCTGGCTGAGTCATATAAATCTCCTCATTCAAATCACCATGAAGAAATGTCGTCTTCACATCAATCTATTTAAGCTCAATGTCCATGCCGGCGGCTAGACCCAAGACAACTTTGATAGAAGTCAATTTCACAACTAGAGAGAAAGTCTCATCGAACTGAATTCCCTTCGTCTGCGCAAAGCCTACAACCGCTAACCATGATTTGTGCTTCACCAGTTTTCCAAAGTCATATTTCTTTAACTAAAACACCCATTTGTTCTTCATAACCTTCCTATCTTTTAGAAGTTCCACCAGCTCATAGGTATTGTTCTTCTTCAAAGAACTCATCTCATCATCCACAGCCTTCATCCACTTATCTTTATCTCCATAAATATTTGCTTTTTGGTAGCTCTCTGGCTCCCCTTCATCAGTAAGCAAAATATAATTTGCTGCAAAGTATATTGTTGATGGTTGACGCTTTTGAGTAGAATTCCTAACCTGAGGTTCCGTGATTTCTAACTTAGGAGACTGCTACCCCTGCTCAACACCCTCTTCATCTGGCAACCCCTATGTCTCATCATGATCCGGACTGTTTTGTCCACGTTCTCCACCTGTAGTTTGCACTAGAGAAGGGGTTGGTGTGAGATCAACCACTCCATCAACAACTTCTGTAAACTTATCAGTCTTCTCAACATCTCCAAAAAATTGGTCTTTATGAAATACCACATCCAAACTTCTAATAATTCTTTTCTTCTCAAGATCTCATAACCTGTAACCAAATTCATCTCCACCATAGCCAACAAAGATGCATCATATTGCCTTATCACCCATCTTCGAACGTTGCTCCTTTGGTACATGTGCAAAAGCCTTATACCCAAACACCTTCAAATGAGAATACAAAACATATTTACCTATCCATGTTCTCTTCGGAAGGTCAAAATCCAAAGGAATTGAGGGAGTCATATTAATCAGGTAAACGACTGTCAGAACGGCTTCCCCAAAAACGGCTTGGGCAACTGTGCCACTATCATCTTGCATCTCATCTTCTCAAGAATAGTGTAGTTCCTTCTCTCTACCACACCATTATGCTATGGAGTATCAGGAACTATCCTTTCATGTCAAGTACCATCCTTCAAGAAATAGCCTTTAAACTGGTTAGATGCGTACTCACCACCATTATCTGTGTGGAGACACTTCAAGTGCTTTCTTGTCTATCTTTTAACCATGACATGAAACTGTTGAAAATTTTGGAACACTTGATCCTTTGATTGCAACATATAAATCTAGACTTTCCTGTATGCATCATCAATAAATGTGACAAAAAACTTATTGTTACCCAATGAATCTACATCCATGGGTCCACAAACATCAGAATACACCAGATCCAATACATTAGATTTTAATGTTGACGTTTTAGAAAAAGAAACCATGTGTCATTTAACAAATAAGTAATAATCACTAGGGTCAAAGGATGTACCTTTTGAGTAATGAATCAATCCATTATTTGCCAAAGTCTGTAGTTAATTCTCACTCATATGTCCAAGTCTCTTGTGCCACAATTTTGGAGGACCTGTCTTCATCACTATTCAACATGCCCTTACACAGCTTCACATGTCTTATCCAACGTAGCACACGCCTCCCCTCTCGCAATAACAAGAGACCCTCTAATGAGCTTCCACCTACCATTTCCGAAGCAACTGTAAATCCTATGTTTCAAAGGTTCAGGACTTCAGACTTTTGTAACCTTTGCCATATACTATGATCATAAGCCTACTCTAATGATGAATATGGTTGAAACTAATAGCAAGGTGATGTCTGAGTTGATATCATCTTATAGGTCGTCCGGTGGAGCATGTGTGGATTGTATTGGGCCACGTGAGTGGTGCAGTGGATTTTTCGAGGATAGCATCGAACTTCAAGAGCACTAAGGTATTTTACAAGCTATCCTAGACCTATGTACCCATTGGATTGGATAGTATGGTTTTTCACATATGCGTGGTAACTATGAACCTAGATTGGCTATTTGTAACTACTTTGTTGACTCATGAATCATTGAGATATGGGTTGTGTTTGCGTTTTTGTTTTGTGATCGATTTGGATGTTGGACATGATATGGGTTGTATTATCCCCCTTCGTCGGTATTATTGAGTGTGACTCAGTATAAACGTCGTATCGAGTTAGGGCCTTTGGCCAAGCCTTGGTTTATCGATCTATATCTCATAAGAGATCTGTATATGAGAGTGTTTTGAGCTAGTTGATTACTATGTGTGTCTTCATCAAGGACTACTCGAGTTATGAAATTATGTGTGAGCTTCAAATGGGTTTTTTTTTTATGTAAAGTAGTTCCTCTTAGCTTTGATTGCCACATTTTAGAGTGAGGATCTAGCCAGACACGGAGTGTGTTTTATGTGACCTTTGATGCCTTCAAATTAGGCGTCACTCGATTGTTTTAGTCTCTCACAGTTTGGGTGTCACCTTGTGACAAGGATTGTTCATTATGCATGCATTTAGCATCTACATATCGGGTCTTTCGTGGTGGTCGTACACCACTATATCATCACACACTTTTTTCACGAGATGTACAATAGTTGTAACAATGATTTTGGCCGGGCTTTTTTTCCATGCACTTTGATTTTCTCGGCAATGCTTTTCCCCTCTTATCATTATCGGGCTTACTTGCGCATCATGTTTTCGGTCGGGCTTTTATCCCGTACGATTAACCTATGTGGGTTACCTATTTGCTAGAGAGTGTGGATGTAGTCTTTTACTTATTTAATTCTTATGTGATGGTTTATATTCATGGTCTTATGATCAATATTGTCTTTATTCGTTATTGATGCATATTATTATGTTATTTATATTTGTTTATCGGCTAGGTATCATTTCTGATGATTCTACATTTGGTGCTTAGGTATTGAGCCCTACGATGAACCACAATTGAGGCAATCCCAGAGGCTACGATAATTGAGGAGTTTTATGAGTGGTGTGCTGATGACGTAGTATGATGCCCTCATGTCCTACATAAGAGAGACGCCTCATGACAATTTTTTGGATAGATTCTTTTTGGATTTATATATACTTGATGTACATCTTTTGTTATGCTAGTGTTTTTGTTAATGACTTTGTAATTGAACTTTAACTTTTACATTTGGCAACTTTTTTTTAAAGATATTTTACTAGGAGAGAAAGAGAAATACTAGTAGGCAACAATAAGGACAAAACAAATGGGGATGCATTTGTAATGTGAAAATGGTAATGATTTGAATTTACAACAATCAAGGTACGTAAATATATGAGAAAGATTCCTTACACAAAATTGAGATTTTCATTTCTTTCTCAAATTTATATTACATGGTTCATGCGCCGGCCTTGTGAATGTAAGTTGTTTACAAATTCAATTTTCTTGTAACTCCTCCATCTAGCCTTACATGGTTTTAAACTGAACAAAAACAAAATACAACATAAATAGATAAAGAAAAATACAAAAAATGCTCTCTAGGAGCCCATGTCTGGCCAAACAGGCACTGGCCAGACAATGCTTTCTACTAGCCTACTTTCCTTCTTCTTCTCTTTATTTCTCTCCTAACATTGGCTTATAAGGTTTTTGTACTTCTCGGCCACTGATTTAGGTTGGTTTTACCAAGTTGTTTGGTAGATGGAGTTTGGTTTGGATTAAATAGTGATCTTTAAAATTCATCACTTATTCTTTAAAAACTGTTTTTTGTACAATCCAGGGGAGTTTCTGATTCTTTTGTGCCGGCAAGTGTCACAGGTTGTGTCATCTTGTGTCCGTATTTTTGGAGAACCAGAATGAGGCCTAAGGTGGCATTCACAACAATACTTTACAGGCAGGACAATCATACTCTTTTAAGTGAGAAAATCAAAGAAAAATAATTGTAAAGCCAAGGATTTGAGTCGGAAAGGGTTGTTAAGACCACGAACACTTGGTTTCTTCCTCTGTAGGAATACTCTAGAGGTTAAAGACCAAGATCCAAAGGCTAAGGAATTATTTTGCAAGCCTTGATGTAGAATTTCACATTCTTATATAGATGTTTTGGAATAAGGGAGAAATTCTAAAGAATTTACTAAGTTTGGAGAGTGCTAAGGGTTGGAAGTGTTGCTTCATTGCTTAATGGTAGCTAGGGATATACACGGATCGGATTGGTGCGGATTGGGCTAAATCCGTCACCAATCCGTTACATACGGATTGACGGATTTGGAATCCGTCACCAATCCGTGACTGTTAAAATCCGATCCGATCCGATCCGTGGAAAAGCGGATCGGATCGGATTAATCCGTTCAATCCGTCCCTATACATTATATGGAGAAAAAAAGAAGAAAAAAAAACATGAATTCTAAAGTCACTGAATTAAAGGGGCATGAGTTGAGAGTTGTATGCATATCCTATCATCTTCTATTCATAAGGTTACATATTGACCCCTTACATTTTTTTTCTTATTATATATATATATATATATTTATATTTAATAACAACGGATTGGATCGGATTGAATCCGCGGATTAATGGTGAAATCCGCCACCAATTCGTTGCTAACGGATTACACAATTTACAATCCGTCACCAATCCGTTGGCCTTCGGATCGGATCAAAATCCACGGATCGGATCGGATTGACGGATCGACAGATTTTTTGTACACCCCTAATGGTCGCCCAAGGGAGATATTTATATGTTGAGGGTAGTTGATAGTTCCAAGCGGTTTCAAGGAGTTGGAACTTGAAAATCTGGAAAAGTAACAGACTAGATGCCATGGTTCAAAATAACAGCCGTTACCGTTACATAACGGCCACCGCGACGATATTTTGCTCATAACGCTAACGATAGTGTTATGGGTAAAATATCGCCAAAATAATGCCCGTTATGGCTGTTATTTTCAAAATATCGGCCGTTACCGTTATAATGGCCGATATTTTGAAAATATAGGCCGACAGTTTTTTTTTTTTAGTTGTGTTTTCACTCCATTTTCATTTTTTTTCCTTCTCCAAACCGAGCCTAATCCTTCTTCTCACTGTGTGTGACCTCTCCGTGCTCCAAAACTCAAGACTATATCAAGAGTTTGGTGGATTTCTCCGCCGGAAAGAATAAGGAAGTCAAAAGTTATTATTTGGCAAGATTTTTGTGACTTATAAGTTTTTTTTTTCAAGATTGGACCTCAAAATAGCTTACAAATGCTTCAGGATTGTTAGATCTAGAGTCTTGGAGCACTATATTGTAGATTTTAGCACTTTTGTTTTTTGTTTTTTTTTCAAGTTTATTTATTTAAATCCGAATTTTTTTGGTTTGAGAGTTTGTATAAAATACATCTATCTAAGTCTTTAATTAAGTAAAATACTTTTATTGTCCAAAAAATCAAGCCAAGGTAAGTTACTATTGTCCAAACTTCACTACTTTAGGTTAGCAAGTTAATTTATTTTGATGTGGTAAAATGTTACTTTAAACTTGAAATTTGAAGGCGAGTACAACTTGATGATTGAGTTATTGAGTTGAGTATTGCACATGCACTAACTCTATTAGTATTATTGCTAGATTATAGATTTTAAATGTTTAACATTATTAGTTTGTCCAAAATTATGGTTACATTATGTAAAATTTATGACATTTCAGCTTATTTCAGTATATAATGCGATACAGCCATGATACAGGATGTTATAACTTGAGGGGACCGTTATTTTGCTTTAAAGTGTACACTAATGAAAATAAACATTGTTTTCTATCATTTTATAATATTTTGAATTTTTTGGATATTTTTTCTTTTTTTTGGGGGGTCAAATAAAAATTCACTCAGCGATGGACCGAGACGACCGCGAACCGTGACGCGATGACCGCGAACCGCGATTTTGAACCATGCTACATGCCCATGTCCAACCAAACAAACACTGGCTGGACATGGAGAACTAGTTCATGTGTTATGGCTAGTTTCCTGTCGAAATGAATTTTAAATGCTTTGAAACTTTGGAAAATACTTATAAGACTCTTCTTTGAACTTTAAGAAAGATTTCACCATCATTTGACTTATGAAAATTGGTTAAGTATGAACTTTAGCCTTCAAGTCTGGACAATTCTGCCTTATACTATTTTGAGTTGGATTCAAGTTCAAACAACCTTCAATTGCAATGAGACTTTAGAAAAACCTTCTCTTGACCTTCTAGAAAGATCTTGTCTTCAATTGACCTATGGAAGTTGGTTGGTCAAAATGAGTCCCAACTCCTCATGTCTAATTAGTTTTAACCTAGTCTAACTTTGGTTGGATTCTAGTCCAAATGGCTTTTAATTGCTTTTAAACCCTGAGAAACCCCAGTGAAACTTGTTCATGTACATCAAGGAAGTTCTCGCCTTCATTTGACTTTTGAAAATCAGTCAAGATTGGGTCCCAACACCCATGTACAACCGCCTTTATATGGACTATTTCAAGCACTGTTTTGCTTGCTTTTGGATCTAAATGACCTTTGTTTGGTCTGAGACTTTGAATTATGTTTTTGGAACTTTTCTTTAATCCTTGAGAGAGAATTCATCTTGACTTGACTAATGAAAATTGGTCAAAGGTGGATTTTAGCGTCCATGTCTGATTAGTTTGATTGGGATTGACTTCAATTGATTGTGATCGAATTTGAGTTAAAACCGTCTTTGCTTGTTTTGAAACTTTGAGCCATATCCTTTCAACTTGTATATTAATCTTTTGGAGCAGTTTTATCAGCTCTTAGCCTGAGCATTTCAAGCTTAGACTGCCTCGACTTGTATTCTAGCTGAAATTTCATCCTTACAGTCTTAAATTGATCTAAAAGCTAGGGAAACACTTTGAATATGTATTTCTTGAAAATTCACCTTGCTTTGACCTCCAAAATTAGGTCCAATGCAATCAATGGGTCCATGTCTGAGCATTATGGATCTTTCTGACATGGGGTTTGATTTTTATTGTTTTGGCTTCCCTTATATTTCTGTTGATGTTGATAGCTTCTTGAAGTCTTGTTTGGCCATGAAAAGTGTTCCTTAACCACCACTTTGAAGAAGTTGGAGTGTAAGGGCCTCTTTGGCATCATTTTCGTGTTGTTGTGCAAAGACAATACCCTACAAAACTTGTTTGGTAAATGGTAACATTATATTAAATTGCTCTGCTGAAAATATGTTGTACAAAACTTGTTTGATGACATTATAAAAATTTTATTACACGAAATGGAAGCAAGAATAAGATTTACAATGTGGGACCCACCTTTTATTGTCTGCATCACTCTATTATTGTTTTACATGGAACCCACCTGTAGAATTACAACGTGGACGTACCTTATAGGAATTATAATGTGGGGCCACCTTTTTGTGGATGTAAATATGGGACCCACCATTAGAAATTATAACGTAGTGCACACATATAGATTTGAGAATATGGGTCCACATTAATAGGATTTACAATGTGGGTCCACCTTTTGTGATTGTGTAACGCCCTAATTCTGAATACCGAGATAACCGTCAAGGTACCTGAAGTTGGGGGGTTACTTCCCAAAAAATCTGAAAACTTCCAAGATTGTAGGTTCACAGTGAGGTCCAATTTAAAACTTTTTAAACAATATAAAATCAATGGTTGAATTGCGGAAGCGTATAAAATATAGCAAAAGTAGATGTAACAATGGCGGAAGCATAAGGTATCACATAAACTAAATTAAGTGTAGCAAGGCTGAAGTCCAGCCTAAATCTCAAATATGTTTAACCAAAGTTTATACATAGCAGACTACCTACCTGCTCACAACACAAATCACTTAAACCCAAAAGAAAAGATACTCTCACCCCCCAGGTGTAGGCACTCCATCATCCAGCTCGACCTCTTGGTCATCTGTTCCCTAACCGTAGTCACCGGCTACGAGCATGTCGTCCTCGTAGTCGGGGTCAATACCTAAGCACTAAAAATGGATCAGATCCAAAGATCTGGCAATGCACAATGTACAAATAACATAGGATGTATGCATCAAAATAGTAGAGACGATCATATAATCAATGAAATTAACAATAATATAAAACCTAGGCAATAGAGCAAGATAAGTAGTTAGAATCAGGATAAATAAGTCATCTAGTCTAACAGGCATTAAAGTGGCACATTCACACAAGCTGGATACTGCTGGATATTGTGCCCCGGCCCTCCCATACTGAACACAGTTGCAGTAGGAAAATATAACGGTGATGGGGAATGACGAGCCTCGCAAATAACACTCATCACTCTCAACACTCAGCACTCATCACTAAACACTCAGAAGACTGGACCCGGTATCACACCGTCCGTCTAAACATAACTCATCATGATAGCTCACTCAACACTCATAATAGCTCCTACCAGTGATGATTAGTCCAAAGGCTGAGCTTAAGACAAATGAGTGAATGTTAATGCCAACTCAATGAAACTATACAGGTTTGTGTCTGTCTAGGCTTGCCTTGTGCAAGCAAGGTCCTAACAAGTCCGTAAAAGGTCCAAGTATCAGTTCAATTCATGGACCACAGTCCAAGTTCAAGTCCAACAATGAATCCATGCCAAGGCCCATCAAAGTCATGGCCTTAGCCTAAACAATCCAAGTAAGATAACTAAGTTCATCTCCAATAATAATCAGTCAATCTCATCCATAATGAGTCATAAGTCCATCACAACCAACATCTTCATCCTAGGGTATCACACCTCCCATCATAGGCCATATGAGGGCCCGCCTAGACACAGACACGGGTCATTAATCACACAATCACATCACCGAGTCACCTCTAATAATCTTAGGTTCAGGTCATCCAATTTTCATTTAATTAACAAGTATAAACAATAAAAAGGATATAAGAGTGACAATGATGCATTAAGTGAAATAAACCTCCAACGTAAGAGTATCAATAAGAACTATTGAAAGTCCATCCTAAGTAATGTCCACTTTCAGGTCTAGGTCCATATCAGTTAATTTGATCTCTAAATGAAGTCTCAGATGCCAATGGATATTATATTTGGTGTTCCAAAAGTTACGAGTATCTTCGACGAAATTTAAGGATCGAATCATCATCAAATCCACACCCTAGAACCTACTTGGTGGTCTCCTAAGTCAAAGTTAAGCCATTGGATGGTCAATGGACCCCACAATAGGTCACAACCTCAAATAATAAAAATTGGAAAATCACTAAACACAGTGTACCCGGTCTACCGAGCACAGGGTTCGGTCGACCAAGTACATTGGGAAGTCAGGATGTTGACTCCCAGGTTGATATCCCAGTGTAGTGTGCCTAGTCAACCTCCTGGCCTGGTCGGTCGACCGCGCACACTGGAAATAGTAGACAGTCACCTGGCAGGCATAGCCTGATCACATAACTTCTTTGTGTATCCGGTTGATCTCCTGGCCTAGGCGATCAACCGCACACTCTAGACATTCTGGCCTGAATGGATATCCCAGCTCTCAGCCTCTCCTTGAAATTCCTTGATGCCCAGTCAATTTGGAACAAGGTCCGGTCGACCGCGCACACTGGTTTTTCTGGGTCCAAGGGAAAGTCCAACTCCCAGTTAATTTCCTGTGAATTCTGTGTATTCGGTCGACCGAGCACAGGGTCAGGTCGACCGAGTACACTAGACTGTAAGTCCTGCAGGAATTTAACTGAGACTTGCATTTTCTCACTTTTCAGTGTCACCGGTCGACCAGACTGCAGGTCGATCGATTGGGTACACACGCCTGCTGCAAAGTCCAGATTTTTGGAATTTCCTTATTTCAATCCAATTTTCATCCAAATCACATCCAATCTCATCCATCCATCATGGAAACATCATCCAACATAAATAAATAAATAAATAAAAACACTTCAATACACATCCAACCATCCACACTTGGGCCATTGATCTTCCAAATGAGATAAGCTCATCCATCAATGGCCAAAAACAATGAAAACAAGCTCAAAAGATAGAACTAGCATTCAAGCATCAATTGAATTGAAATTACAAAATCAAACAAGAGGGGAAACATGCATTCTATGCTAAATAGGTATATTGCACTTGTCTCAATCCAATGACAAGAAAAATAGGGAGAGAAAAGAGAGATCCAAGCTCCTAGGGTCTTCCAATCACACAATCAAACCCAAAAACCAGATCTAAAGAGATCTCTAACACTTAATCCTAGATCCACAAGAGAAATGCCATGAGAAAGAGAATCTAGAGAGAGAAAGAGATAATTCTAATGGAATTGAACTAGAAGATGAAAAATACCTTGATTTGAAGAGAGAGATGAGATCAATAAGATAGAAGAACTCCTTAGGTGAGATGATAGCTGAAGCTTATAGTAATCCTCCTTCTTCTTCTAACTAGGGTTCTAGATGTAGGGTTTTAGAGAGAAAAAGGGAGGGAAATGAGGGACTTGGAGGGAAATTGAGAGAAAAGAGAGAAAATAGGGAAATGAGAGGGAGAGAGATGTAGCATACGTTTGGGAGGGAAATTTTTAGTTATATAGGTTGAGTTGGGTGGCTAATGACCAAAAGGTCCTTTTTAGTTTAATGGAAAATGAAGATAAGTACAAGGGTAGTTAGGTCATTTTTAGAAGAGTTGGAATATTCTTATGTGGAAACCCCTCCTATTAACTCTATTTGCTAGCTAAGGCCTCTAACTAACTAACAAACTCTAACAATTATAATAGACACCCTATAGAACTCATAAACTACAAAGAGACACTAACTCTTAGAAACTAGGCAAATATACTACTCTACCCTTACTAATCCCTAATAAAATAATATAATTAGATAATATAGGCTATAATTATAATATTCAAATTCAAATGAGGGTCCACAAGGGGTGGGGCCTCACAGATTTTGACCATTTGATCCACATTCATAGGATTTACAATGTGGGCCCACCTTTATAGGAATTATAATATGTGGTCATCTTTTTTATTGATTGTGAACACCAGACTCACCTTTAAAAGGTATAATGTGGTACCCACCTTTAGAAATTAGAACATGAGTCCATATTCATAGGTTCACAATGTGGGCCTACATTCATAGGATTTATAATGTGGCTGGCTCCACTTTTTGCGATTGTGACCATATGGTCCATCTTTAAGAATTATAAAGCGGGACCACATTCACTGTGATTGTGGACACGAGGCCCACCTTTAGAAATCACAATGTGGTGCCCACCTTTAGAATTTAGAATATGAGGCCTTACATTGTGGTCCCACCATTATAGGAATTATAATATGGCCCACCTTTTGTAATTGTGACCACGTAACTCATTTTAGGACTTATAAAGTAAGGCCACATTCTTAGAGATTGTGAACATGTGGCCTACCTTTATGATAAGTGAGGGGATTTTGAGTCTTTAAATGTTCTTCTTTAACGGTCCGTTTGGGAGAGGGGAGGGGAGGGGAGGGAAAATTTGAGTGGGAAGGAAAATGAAGGGGAAGGGAGGGGAGGGAAAATTAATTTTACCTTTTCTTGTTTGGGAAGTGAAAAAGTAGGGGGAAGAAAAGTGAAAAAGTAGGATTTTATTTGTTTGTGAGATAGAGAGAAAATTACCGTTTTGTCCTTACTTTTATAAAAACTTTAAAACTTTCTTTACAAATAAAAGGGCAATTTAGTCATTTCTCTCATTTTCCCCTCCTCTCCCCCCTTTTCCCCCCAATTTTGGAGGGAAAATTTTTTACCCTTTTTTCCCCTCCCCCTCCCCTCCATTTTCCCTCCCCCCCCTTTCCCAAACACCCTCCAAAAACATTTTCCCCCCACTTTCCCTCCTTTTTTTCCCTCCTCCCCATTCCTCCCCCTTTCCAAACGATGGGTAAAAGGCAATAGATAAGTAAAAAATAACTATGCCAACAAGTTTTTTTCTAAAAAATAAAGTTTTTATGTTCTAACTTTCTTATGCCAGCGGATTAAGATTTTGGAATTCCTTATAGCAAGAATAAAATTTGGAACAGTAATTTAAACTTATCAAACATGTTTTCTTTGGCTTCATCTCATAAGAATATGGGAACATCCGAATGGCACAATACCAAATGCATCCTAAATCTCCATATTCTTTTCTATGCTCATCTTTTTGGCTTTCTTTCTTGTTAAGGACACTTGTAATCTTTTCGTGTGCCAACAGCATGTAATTTTAAGTTACCAAGGGGTATTGGCAACTTAAGATTAAATGCATCCTAATTACTTGTATTTGCTTTCTTTTATTATTATGTCATCCGGATTTCGATATTATGATCGAACGCTTCTGCATTTGATTTATGGTGATGGATACTTAATTCATAATATCACCACGAACTCGATCCACCCAATTGGAGGTTACAAATGTATTAATGTTGGGAAATTTTAATAAGCCCCTAATTTTACCACAGTAAGGCTTGGTTAGTCGTGACCGAATGCGCGATACCTTTGGTTACTATCCATGCATTTGTCCATTTCCACTTCTACATGCATATAGCTAATGTGATTCACATGTTTCGTATGTAAATCGAATAATCATCAAAATATACATTTATATTATAACATAATTCAATAAAAAGGTAGCCCATATGTGAGTAAATATCTATAAATTAGTTAGTGATTTCTCTAGCTTAAACTACTTGTATATTTAGCTAAATGTTCTCAAGAGTTAGAATTGTTTTAAATGTATTTAGTTAAATATTCACATAAAGATGGGATGCAATATACTTTTACAAGAAAATGACTCTTGAATTATCGAAATGCCCTTTAATCGGCAATCATATCAAGTCTTAAGGTGGGGCCACCTAAATAACATCATCATTGCCATGTAAATAGTGTAAAAGATAGTGGTCCCTCTTAAACGATAATGGACATATGATACCCATTAAATCAAACTAATCCATCGACCTATGAAACCCATTGGTTGAATATGTGAATGGTCGATCATAAACAAAGATGGATGGTTGGATGTGATGGGTCCCATGTATATGAAGACATGTGGACTGGGTAGCTTACAATGGATCCCATCTAGGCAAGGATAAGACGTGCAAGATATGTATTTAGTAGTTCTTAATTGGATGGGTGCATGGGTTAAGGGCAAGAGAGGTCCATGTAGAACGGCACGATGGTTGGGTTGATAAGTGATTTAATATATATTGAGCAAACTTCACATAAATGGTTATTTTGGTGGATGTGTTAGATGTAGTGGGTTCGATTTAAGGTAAGACGGTAGATATATGTATATGTATATGTATATATGTATATGTATATGTATATGTATATGTATATAGGGGTCAGCTCTCCTAAGCTGAAGCTTAGCTTATTCTAAGTTGAAACAATACTGGTCTCACAAATCAAAGTCGATTATTATTATTTTTTACATGTTGATTGTCTCTAAAATCAAGATAAATCCAATTAGAACTGGATTTTCCAGTTTCATCATGCAAAAAACAGATATAATCAACTTTGATTTGTAGGACCAGCACTATTCTACCTTAAGATAAACTAAGCTTCAACTTAGAAGAGCCCTGCTCATATATATAATAGGTTAAGATTGAGAATAACTCTTACTGCTAAAAGGGCTTAAGGAGAAAAGAGATTTTTTTTTGTAGAAAGGAGAAAAGTGATTTGGCATAATATATATATATATATATATTATTTTTTTTCTCCAACTAATAATGCTTGAAGGTACAGTATATCACTAATTTGAGTAAATATTCTTGTAACTTAGACCATTCATTTGTAAAACCCAAAATGGATAGTCCATATAGAAATGATCTCTTGCACTACACAATCTTAGCCAATTGAAAACCTACTTTGTAAAGAGTAATGCTACTTGGACAAACTTTTTGGACAGAATTTTAGATAAATCCTATGGTATGCCTTGAATATCATAGGGGATATTCAAGGATAGGGTTTGTCCAAAATTCTGTCCAAAAGTTTGTCCAAATAGACTTTTTGCTTTGTAAAATGGATGGTTGAAAGTCAAATTAGTAAGAGACCATCACTTAGATGGATAATGCAATTAACGTAGAATTGCTTATCACATTAGATACTAATTACCAAGCAAATGCCAAGCCCTTTAACCCCATGCACCTATAATGAGAAATGGCCTTGAAATATCTACATTTGACTGGTGTGGGGTTGTTTCTTTCTTTACCTAGTCCATTTAATTTTATACGTTATAGAATGTTGCCCAAATTTTACTAAGGTAGTGCTTGGCAGGTTTATTTAATACTTCTATTTCACTTGGAACTTAACTCAAATTGACATTTGAGAAATGTCTTTTTTTTTTGTTTGTTTGAATTATCAGTAAAACATTTTCTTTAATTGAATTAGTAGTAAAATTGAAGAGATTTGAATCAGAGGCAAGTGCATGAACCAGATAGACTTTTTTCTATTTTTTGTATAAGTTTACATTTATAATTTTTGGCTCATGACATATTCTCTAGTATTTAAAGAAACCTTCAGGAGAGAGCCCTTCAATAGATCCTCTCCCCAGTTCACTTTCACAAAAAAAACCCTAGCAGGACCATGGAGTTCTCTTCCCTTTCTAAATTCCTCCATGAACCGAGCATGCTAAAAATGGAGTATATATATCTCTCTCTTTCTTGTTTATATACTTTTTTGCAATTATCGTGCTTTTATTTCTATTTTGATCTTGGGGTTTAGGATTTTGATTAGTCTTTATGGCTTTGAGCTTAGATTTTGGGGCATTTCGATTTGATTTGGGGATTTAGGGTTTTGCGTTTGAGGTTTTAGTGCTTTGATGGTCCTTTAGGTTTGTGGGACTCAACGTTGTTGATGCTACGTTTGTTGTTATTGTGGATGTTGCTGGTAGTTTTGACGGTGATGACTGTGATTATATTATTCAAGTGTGAAAGGGAGAAGAGGGCATTTCTTCTAGGTTGTTGTTTCTTCTATGTAGAGTACTCATCCATGCTATCAAAAATTTAAGAATGCTTTTAAAGTACTTTTAATTTCACTCTTTAAAGACATGCCAAAATTTGTTGTAACCCTCGAAGAGATGTATCTCATCGTGGGTGAAAAGAATATAGCCAAATTACTCTATTTATATAATCTCAAATATTTACTTAATGGTACCAAAATCTGATGATTATATGCTAGTATTTTTTATTGTTGTTATTGAATCCATTATTATTGTTGTTGTTGTTGTTGTTGTTGCAAGGTAAGCGCACACACACACACACACACACACACACACACACAAGTCCCTTACCATTAGCACTACAGCCTGGAATTGACCCCCAGTTGTTTATGTGGAAGGGAGGTGTCTCACAAACTAAGCTACCGGACATGGATAAGTGTATGACAGGGGTGTGGTAGATAATATGCGATTTCCAAATTGATAGTACCAATCCACATAGATAGGTTTATATGTTGGAGACCTTGCGGGGTTGGTGCAATGTCCTGCGAGACGTCATCCAAAGTCCAACATGCCACTCCCTCAGGTGACGACTTAAAAAAAGACCTGCGGGTGCAATGTTGAATGCTAAGACATTAAAATCTTAAGTTGTGCCTCTTCCATCACCAATTGATTTTGATCGGAATGGTAGCTCAAGGGGTGTACGATCCTACATTATATTGTTGTTGTAGGAGAGGATCCCACACCCAATTAAAGAAAATCCATTCTTTGAATCTAGGAGAATTCTTGACATGAATTTCATAAGTATAAAGATTTCTAATGGATGTCCTCATGGCATTCCAAATGTCATGTTTCTTTTACTGGAATTATGAATTCCAACCCTTCCAATCCACCCGAAACAGTTACAATCCTCTCAGCATTTCAATACCATATTTCTTTTGCTGGAATTTTAAATTCCAACCATTATAACCCACTTAAAAAGTTACAAATTTTTTTTGGATTTCTTTGAATTCTAGTATTTCAAATGCTAGATGTGAGATGAGGATTTAGAATGCCATATGAGGGACGGTACTTCAAAAACTTCAAATTCTCAATGCTTGAATTCTAAAATTTCTTTTAACAAAAAGAGTCTCGAAGTTTGAATCCCAATGTAGGGAAAAAAAAGAAAAAAAAAAAAAAAAGAAAAGAAGACAAGCCTTTCTTTGATCAAATTTCACTCCAATATTTGGGCTCACATTCATATTGGTCACCTACAAAAATGGTAATTAATCAGAAGTGAGCCCTCAAAAATTCCATTCTCTTTTTCTTCAATTTATGGTATATAATATCATAATACTTTAGCAGGACATCACATCAAAATGTAATGATGCGATATCCATAAGACAAATCACGAATTTCCAATATTATTTTAGTTTCCTTTCAAAAACATTGTTATATTTGCGTTAGGATTTGCCCGAATTTAATAAAGTTATTTTGGTTTCTTACAAGAAAAATTAAAACATGTGAAATTTTATAAATCCAAATTTGATATGCCTATTATGCAATTTTATTGCACATTCTCCTTTTAATTATGTTTGTGATTGCTTGTAATAGATTAATTAAGGTATGTCGGTACAAACTGATTAGGGATCAAATCTCTTTTAATTATGTTCGTGATTGCTTATAACTCTTTTTTTTTTTTTTTTTTGAAATTTGTTGAATCTATATTTAGTGTTGCTAATGCTTTGCAGCTGAGACCTATGGATCCTAAGAAAGACTAAATTCAAAGGGTGGTCGATCATATATAAGTTTACTTCATTGTTTTCTCTTTATATATTTTAATATATAAAATAAATAATATCTTTTTTAATTTTAGAATAAAATTAAATTTTAATATATCTTCATTTTTGGGCTCGGGCTAAGCACGGGCCTTTGTGCTAGTTCTCAATACATGAATTCTAAAATTTCTTCTAACAAAAACATCCCCCAAGTTTGAATCCCAATGTAGGAAAAAAAAAAAAAAAAAAAAAAAGAAAACAGAAGACAAGCCTTTTCTTTGATCAAATCTCGCTTCAATATTTGGACTCACATTCAGATTGGTCACCTACAAAAATGGTAATTAATCAGAGAAAATTTTAACAAAAACATAACTTTATGTAGCCAGTGCACCAAACATGTACTTTAGCCAAACCCACACAAAACAGGGAATACGTACAAAAAAAAAAAAAAAAACCCTTTTTTTTACCTGTTTTTTGTGGTCACTATCGATCTTCATTTTTTGTGTTGACTACCTTCACTTGCTCGCTATTACAATTGAGGGTCGTCATTGACCCTGAACAGGCATAAACTCCTCATTTTCTTTCTTCTCCCTCTCTTCCCCAAACTCAATCCAATAATAATGGAGAAGTCCATGCCTGCTCATTGCGTGTTTAGTTCATTTTCTCATGGGTAACCAAATATGCATCAAGATTATTCTGATATACATGAAAAATATCATTTTTTACAAATTCTGAGGGAAAATCTACAAGGAGCTTGAGCACATACAAAACAAGCAAACAACATTGCACTAAACAGGATTTCAAATTAATGATTGTTTTTCTTATCCCTATAGCCCTACAGACAACTATCAATCAATGTTCGTTCTCCTATGAAACTCTCTCCTTGCTTCTATGGGACCATGTAAGGTGCTTGCATGCATAGGATTGATACTTGAAATACTGAGTCCTCTTGTTAGATCTAAAATCCACACCCAATGTTCCATATACATTGCCTTAAGAAGACACTAGAAGATAATGTCATTGCCGAAAGCCAACTGCCAAACACCACAGCTCATGAAGAAGTTAAAATTCAAAATATGTTATTTATTTTCGCGAAGAATGATAGTGCTGTTTTGTTTGATATGTGAAAAATGATAGTGTTGTTCTACATGCAGAGTTAAAAGAGTAAAGATAAATTTTTTAAGTGACAATTAACCATAATTGAACCGTTTAATAAGGATAACCGTGGTTCGGTTTTTAACTATTTTTTAGAGTACGGTTACGGTTTTTAAAAATTGAAAACCGTAAAATATGGTTCGGTTAACGGTTTTTCCAAAACAAACAGTTAACCGAGCTGTTACACCCCTAGCTAATTCTACTTGAGAAACATTTCAATTCTTACAAGAGAAACCTTTTAGGGTTCATTGTTGGCTATCCTTGTGAACAAGATTAATAATGAAAACTTCCATACTGCCATGATTTAACTTAGGAGATTTGGTTATATATAATCTTAAAACATGTTATCTTGGAAGAATGAAAATCAAGGGAGCACCTTTTGATATTAAGACATGGGATTCGCCGTCATTGGATTGGATTGAGGGAAGAGAGGAAGAAGATGAGGAGTAGCAAGGCCGACAATACATAAAATGAATGTCAATAGCGATCACCAAAGAAAAAAAAAAAAAAAAAAAAAAAGAGAAAAGAAGCAAAAAAAGTTGAATTTTTTTGTACGCATTCCTTATTTGATATGAGTTTGGCTAAAGTTCTCTATTTCGTGCACCGACCGTGTAAATATATATTTTTTATTAAAATATTCTTAATGAGGAGTGAGCCCTCAAAAAGTAAATAAAAAAAAATATATATATATATATTTTTTTTGGAGAGTATCCTTTTTGGAAGAATAAAATTAAAAAATTGTCATCCTATAAACCCACTTCCCCTTCTCCCTCCGTCGTTCTGACAACATCGAAGCAGCTCTCTCTCTCTCGTCAGCCACCTCCTACATACAGACGCTACCGTGCGCCTCTCTGCAAAAATCTTCCCTTTCTTGCTCTTCTTCTTCGACGCAAAGCCCAACTCTGCTCATTCTAGCTCGAAGCTAGAACCCCAAAACCCTAACTTCTCTTCTAGAAGATCATGATCTTTCTCTCTCCTAGGGTTTTGCAGGTATAGAATCGCCATTTATAATGGCTTCTTTCCGCCCATTTCCTCCTCAATCCTCCTTTCCTCCGCCTAACCAGCCTCCTCTCCCTCCGCCCCACCCCCTCCCTCCAAACCCCTACCCACAAAATCGCGGGTTCGCCGGAGGATCTCATCCGTCCGTTGCTCCTCCGTCTTCCTACCCACCCAATTTCAATCAGATCCCCCAAAATCCCAACTTTCACCATGCTTACAACCCCTCCTCCCCTCACTTTGGCCCCTCGCGGCAGCACCCGCAGTCGCAGCAGTACCCTTATCAGCCCCCTTCGTATCCTCCACCTGCAAATCCCATGAATTTGCCGCCACCACCGCAGCCGCCGCAGTCGGGGCATCCTCTCTACTACCCATCTTCTACTTCTTCTAATCCCTCCCAGTTTCCCCATTTTGATGCGCCCCCACCACCGCCGCCGCCCGTGCCTCCGCCTCCCTCGTCGCCACCACCTCCACCTCCCCCGCCTCTCCCCCCTCCATCCCTCCCCCCACCGCCCCCTCCCTCGCTGTCCGCTGACAAAGAAATTGCAGTTGGCGGGACTGGGCGAGCGCGAATCCCGGAAAGGGGAGTACCCCAGAAGGATGTGAAGCCTGTGCCCGCTCTGGGTCCTGTGAAGCAACATAAGGTTTCTGGTCCTCCGGTGGGGAAGAGTGTTTTGCCACCGCCACCTCCCAATGGCAGGCCTGCAGTGGGTAGGGTGGAGACTGAGGAGGAGAGGCGGATAAGGAAGAAAAAGGAGTATGAGAAGCATAGGGAGGAGGAGAGGAGGCGGCAGCAGATGAAGGCGCAGGCCAATGTGGCAGTGCATAAGCCGCAGATGGTGGCATCTGCTTCCGGTGTCAAGGCGCATGGGTCCATGACCGGGTCAAGGATGGCAGAGAGGAGGGCGACCCCAGTTTTGGGTGGGGAGAGGTTTGATAACAGGCTGAAGAAGCCAACTACGTTCTTGTGCAAGTTGAAGTGAGTACATTGATGTTTTTAAAGTTGTTCTTTTCATCTGGTGCTTGTTTATACTAGGGTTTGATTCTGCTTTGTTTGAATGGCCTATGCCAATATTACAATAGGATTTAATTTCTGCACCCTTAACTGAATTCAGACAGATAATTTTGTTAGGAACTTGTAAATTGCAACAAATTACTGAAACCAAGCAAGTGAAACCAAGCAATGGCAGAAGAAGTTCTAATTTGAATATTAATACTGCCTCTTAGCACAGCTTCTTAAATCATCTAGTTACCTGGAAGACAAGTGTAGAATAAAGATTGAAAATCTATCTATTATCACGCATTGTTTTCAAAGACTGCTGAATGCTGTTGATGAAATATGTGAGTCTGATCGAGTCCTAGGGCCAAGTTATCAATTGTCCAACAGCTCTTTCTAAGAACTGCAAATGTAAGATTTCTAAGTAGAAGCTCCAATTTTTTAAACAAGTGAATAGAGATCTGCCGAACCAAAACATCCATTATGGATGGCCAAATGCGATAATTCCCAACATTAGTCATAAAACTCAACAGCTAAATGAAAGTGTAGGGACAGAACTAAACTGAATCCATTAAAAATATTGAGACCTAATTAATGTAGATGAGCATGGACATGCTTATTGTCAAGACTCAAGAGCCACAAAGATCTTTAACACATGAAGAACCATCCACAACCACTTGTATTGATGTTATGATGATATGATCCAGAAAATCTAGTCACAATAGCAAGGTTGTATGTGAAAACGATGTAAAAGGTTATTTTCACGCAAATAGCTTTCACATCAGACCTGTATGGTCTTTGTACTTGTTATTTTCACACAAATAGGTTTTACATGAGACCTGTTTCTGTATGGTCTGTCACAGTTTAAAGAAGAAAATTTCTGATGATCTGTTGGTGGGCTGGAGTGAATGCTTTAATTGGTATAAGTACTTGGAAAATTAAGGCATCTCCTAGAGTGTTAGCTTTTTGTGGAACGACAACTTTGGGTAAGGTTCTTTATCATAGACAACAATTAGAAAAGGAAGCAGAAGGTTATTCTAGTGAAGGGTTGCATTTTATACCTTTGAGTGCCAGAGAAGGGTTGCATTTTACCCCTTTGAGTGCCAGAGGATCTCGCCATTTTCATCAGATCTTCTTTGCACAGAAAGTTCGGGATTATTCCCAGTGCTTGTTTGAGGTTTGATGAGTTTTGCCAATTACCATCAAGAATCTTTTCTCCCTCAGTGGAATTATGGGTTCCCAACTAATCACTAGGGCATACTAGGGCGTTGTTCTTTAGCTACAGTTGTACAGTCTATTGGCTGGAAATGATTCAAAGAACTTTCCAGCATTGGAGCGGTATTGCAGAAGAGGTAAGAATTAAGGTTTGGACCATGGTGATATCTTGGTCTCTAGTTGTGGACGAAATTGTGGGTTTGTCTGCTTCTGGTCTTGAGATGCCTGGAGTGTTGTTATTGTCAGTTATGTATTTTACTTAATGCAACCTTGTCTATTCTAAATTTTTAATAAAATTAATCATTACCATTTATAAAAAAAGGGTTCTTTCTATTAATAAATCTCTATCAACATATAAAAGTCTTAATAAGCAAAGTAAAAAAAAAAGAGACAATCAGACAACTAAATTTGAACCTCTGACTATAATAGAAAAGATAAATCCTATTTCACAACTAAAGCACCTACATTATTAAGATTGATTTCCTTCAGCAAACAAAAATGGAGTTAAATAGGAAATTGTTGTTTCATATGGAAAGAAGTTTAGGTCATTCAGAATCCCCTCAATGAAATTTTTGTGAGTAGTGTATCATATAGCTTCAATCTACATTTTACCTTACTCTTGATTTTTGCATACTTTGTGCTTGTCTTTTATGGTCCCAGTATAGAGATGAATTTTCTCTTCAGTTTCTAAAAAGTAACTGCATTGATCTTATTCTTATCTATAAACTAATAAAAATCAGATGCAGCCATTCCTCTTCTTGAAAGTCTAGATTTATCCTTTGGTTTTCTTGAGGGAGAAGTTGCTTTTGTTGCAGGCAAGCTACTCCAACAGGAATTTGGTCATCTAGGTCATATCTGTGGAGAGAATAGGTAGACCCCTGTTCCTATCAGGGTTTTAAATCTCAATGAGTCTAATTCCCGAAGTCTGAATCATGTATTTTTTCCACAACTCACTTTATTCCCCCCTTCTTTTGGTTAGGAAAAGCTTTGGGATGCTCTTAGGGGTTGGCATCAATTTTGTAAGATTAAAAATCACATTTTTTTTTTTATAAGATCTAATCATTTTAAAAGATTAGAGGCTCATCTAGCCAAGTGAAGCATAAATGTTGGTGCCTATTTCTACTTAAATTCATTATTAATAAGTAAAACATTACAAGTCTTATAATTTTATATTTATAAAACATATTTTTCTACTTTATCAAATTTTTTTACAATTATTTTCATTTTTGATAGCTTTTATTGTGCTTGGAAACTAGGGAGAGACTGTCCAACTCAAATGAGTCCCATGTGAATCCATCGAGTCGACTTAGGGAACCAAGACACCTCGCGTCTGAGTATTAAACACTGCTACATATATTAGATCGAAACTTATCAAAGTCATGCGATTAATCGAGCTATCCACTTCCACTTTGACCTATATCAATCGGAATGTACCAATCCTATAATCCATGAGACTTTGGTCTGACTGGCCAGAAACTGGCCACTCTTTCTACCCTCTGTATCTGACCATGATACCTGCATATCTCCTTATTTAAGCTGAACTTATTTTTCAGAATGGTTAGATTCTTGTACAGCTGTGTTGCTCCATAACTCTTTACTGTTGTGATCTAGAATTTCAATAGTTTGGTGGTCTGAAATTATGTATGTTAACTTTCTCCGTATAAAAGTACCATGGTTTTTCCTCTCCATTCTTTATGCATTCTTCTTGCTCTCAAATGTGTTTGCTATAATAGATACTGGTTTTCTGAGGGAACTGAAGGACTCAAGTATCATTATGTTATCTTTGATGTTGTAGAAATCATGGGTAAATTTGTAAGAAATAGAGAAAAGGTTATTGGGAAGACGGCGAAGTATTTAATGGAGAGGAGTTAAGAGACAGATCATAGTGAGGATGGTATGCCTTCTGTTTTCAGAGTGAATATATATGCTGATGAGTTGGGCTGATCTGGCAAGTGAAGGGAATGATGAGATTGATTGTGATGCATTGCTATTAATTGGCAATAAAGCCATGGCACAATGGAAGGTGCTCACTATTGCAACCTTGAGGTTGTGGGTTTGAGTCATTTTTCCAATAATAATAATAATAATAATGAAGAAAGAAAGACTATGGTCATAATGGAAGGATGGGAGGTTGGATGATGAAAACTAGGCAGTTGGAGTATCATTTGGTAGAATGGATGATGCCTTGTGATTTTTTTGAAAGGGATTCTTAGGAAAATGGAAACCAAAAGAAAACCAGACGGGAAGGTCAGTGCGAGTTGCAAAATATTCATAGCTCAATCAATTATAATAGAACTCAAGACATAGGGAGAAGGGTGATATAGTTGTTGACTCGTTGTTATTTTCATATATATATATATATATATATATACACACAAAGGTCATCACCTAGTGCAGTCTCGCCAAAGCAGGGTCGTGTCGTTTAATTTATTATTGTATTTCTGATTTTTGGGATGAGGTTAGCGGTGGACATGGGCCAACATTTTGTTTTGAGTCTGTCCTTGCAATCTGTTCTTGTTTTGTTTTGTTTTCTGGGTGTAAGTAAAAGTTTCCATTGTAAAAAAAAGAAAATTTGTTGACACACTCCAGTTTTGGTTCTGAGTTCTAGTTTATCCATTGGTCTTCTTTCTGCAACTTTTTTAGTTTAGCAATGCATTTGTAAGTAATAAAAGTCTATTAGAAATTTGAGGTCTTCTCTGCTGTATTTGTCCGGAAGGATACTTAAATTGTTGATGCTGTAGTAGGTTTGTTTCCTTATTTTTACGACAAAAGTTAAAATTTTATTCCACCAAGCATACTGACAGAAACAAGACACAACGAAAACTACAACGAACAAGGAAAAACACCTAAAAAAAAACTTATACATCAAAAGAAATAAAAGTGCGAAAATCTTCTTCCCTGGCTAGACCATCCTCCATAGTATTAACCTCTCTTAAAAATATGATGGAAAAAAGCACCCAACATACTTGAAATATCTTGCACCTCCTCCACCCAATCTGCTATCCTCCAAGGATGAATAGCTTTTCCAGAACCCCATTGGATAGAAGAAAAAGAATCACCTTCAAGGACTCCCATTCTACGCAACTCATGACACCCAATTAGAAGAGCAAACGACTATGCTTCTTTTGTATCAGAAGAATCCACTGGTCCTTAAAAATTTCTAACAATGATTCCATTCCAATCTCTGATGATGCCACCAATACCTCCTCGTTGAACACTTTGAACAAAACTACCATCAAAGTTCAACTTAAAAATACCAAGAGGGAGACCAAACTGGTCTTTGCACACTTCTAGAACGTCAACTTCCTTTTGTAACAGTTGCCCAAGACCAGAAGACCTATTAAGATCTTCTAGAGAGATACCAACAAATTCCTTCTCCAACCACAACTTCCAAACCGTAGCATAAACAACTAACTTCCACAAAATATTGCCACGAACAAACTTACTTCGCAAATCCCATTGAAGAAAAAGATCTTCCACATTCTTAAGCATCAACCAACTCATGTCAAAGAAGTTTTAACATAGCTATACAGACTTTATAAGCAAACTGACAATGAATTAACAAATTCCGTTTCCTCGTCCTTTAAACACATAGGGCACCCATTTACTAAAGAATGCTTCCTTCTTCGCAACTTGTCTATAGTCAGAATTTTATGCTTCCTTGCCATCCAACAAAAAATCAACACTCTTAGCTGAACATAGGAATCCCAAAAAGATTGCCAACCTTTCCCTCTACCAGAATTGTCAACCAAAACATTATAAAAGGACTTAACTAAAAACCGACCTTCTACAACAGGTTTCCAAAGCCTTTCATCATCTCTGCCAACTGACAAATAGACCTTATCAAGAATGCCAAGCAAAGCTGCAAAGTAAGAAACTTTGATGTCAGTCAGGTTTCTTCGTAAGAAAATTTCCAAAGTACACCTCCACTAGAACCACAAATATTTTCAGCAACAAAAGCCTCTCGTCTCTGATCTATCAAATACAAGTTTGGGAATTTATTTTCACTGATTTGACATAATTTCTAGATTGTATACCATATTTATAAGGTAATAATTTGACACTTGTCCATAATTGAGCTCACTTTTCCTAGTTAACTTGGTTTTAGTTGAGTACAAAATGTTTTTCCAGTTGGTTGTACTTTAGAATGAAATGAGTCTAAATAAGTTTATCCATGGGGTAATATTTCCATTGCTCAGGTGCGTGAAACTGAGTCTTGAAACTATGTTCTTGCATTTAAAGTGTATATATAGTTGTTACACTTGATTTAACTTCTATGGAGTTGTATATGCTTTTGTACTTGTCTTTTTTATACAAAATGTTTCTGTTGCTTAGGAATACGAATTTCGTTTCTGAATAAATTGTCTTACAATGGTTTTGCATGGGGTTGTTAAATGCACTTTCTTCACTTAAGATAATGGTAAGGTGACAATTCCATGAAAAAGTATATTTTTTGTGGATGTTCCACTATTTTGAGGTCAGAGGGGAGGGGTCGAAGATATTTTTTGAGGATTTATGCTGTCTCTTACTCCTCTCTCCATCATTGCAAAAAAAAAAAAAAAAAAAAAAAAAAAAAAAAAAAAAAAAGAAAAAGAAAAAGAAGGAAGTGGATTCTGCACCCACAGAATGAACACTTGAAGAAGATGTCCATAGAAAAAGGTACACCGTAGTTTCTGCGAACAGTGGAATCCACTGCTGTTTCCAAATGAATGTTTTAAATTATCCATGCTGGCATTTATTCTTTTTTCTTACTTCCAATACTGACACACCTTTATTTATTTATTTATTTATTATTATTTTTTATGTTTACTCTTTCAGGTTCAGGAATGAGTTACCGGATCCAACAGATCAACCAAAGTTATTGGCTTTCAACACTAACAAAGATCAGTATGTTATCTTGTTCTGAGAACCTCACAGATCTTCACATTTCTGTACTCTTCATGCCATATATATTATTTCTTTCTGTTGAGTGAATGAAGAATGCATAATTGTCTTACTACTTACTTTGAAAGATATACATCCTATAATGGATTTTAACTCATTATGACCTCTTTTTAACACATTCGTTGTGTTTCTTTTTTTTTTTTTTTCCTGAATGATCCTTCTTAACACATTGTTACATGAATCACTGTCATCCAGACCCTTTTTCTCTTGAGTCCATGGATGCTGCGTATTATGGATAAATGTAATGATTGTTCAGTACTTTATTTTTTGTTGGTGACGAGAGGCATATTTGTCATGCTTGCAGAGGTTAAATGCATGTCTTCATTGGATCATATGTATGGCTTGGACAAATTTAGCATATGAATATTTTTTCTTTTTCTTTCATATTTTAGTGGAGAAGAATACTATTAATGACCCTTCGTTGTCTAAGAGCCTTTTAGAGACTCGAATCTGTTTTAAATAGAGCTGATACAATTAGATCTATAGAAATAGAGCTGTTTTAGTTAGAGAATTTTAAAATAGACCATTGTTAAGACATATAGTATGTCTGATTCAATAGAAGTCATATAGGCAAGCTTGTCATGTAGTAAAGTAGCACATACTAACTTGTAATTTGGAAAAAACTTATATGGAAAACTTGTCAAAAGGGGGGAAAACCAACAGTTGTCTGATTGTTATACACATTGGAGTCTTATTGGATTCTCTTCTCCTTTGTTACTTTTTTAAAAGAGGAAAATGATTTTAATGCTTATTCAAGTAGAGAGGAAAACTATGTTTCCTAAATAATACATAACACTCAAACATCTATTTGGATCAGTTTTAAGTCAAATAGACCCTGCCTTTAAACTTTGCTAAGACCCTGTTGCTCAATATAAACCTAGTTTCAAGGTCCTGCCAGACATGCCCCTCCTTGACCATGTGTGGAACTGGCAATAAAAAACATTTGCAAGAAAAGAGGAAAAAAAAGGGAATCTACTTGGCCATATATCATGGTGGCAGGATTCTTAGTTACTTCCGTTGGTTAACTACTTTGATTTTTTCTTGCAAGTTGTAAATAGGTGACGTACGCCTTCCATTAAGGGACTTCATATTTATAAATCAATAGCTCTGCTTTTTTCCTTGGCAAACCCCTTATAGTGCATTTAGTTCCAGGTTGAACAGTAGAACAAGGTACTAGGCGTGGATATGATTATTGTTAGGGAATATATCGACATTGCTCATAATCCTTAATTAGGAGTTTGGTTATCCAATCAAGAGCCAATACAAGGAAACACCAGAACTGAAAGGATAATACATAGTATAAGAGACATTTTTCAATTAAGAGAGTATTTGTTATATTTTATTCCCTTTTTCTTTAGAAGATACCTGTTTCATTTATGTAGAAGCTTTGCAATGACTTAGACATAATTTTTACAGAGGATTTGAAGGGGAATGCTTGTGGAAATTGTTAATTTATGCAGTACAATTTTTTATGGCATTATCCTTCTCACTACACTAGCATTTTAAAACTCATCTTGAGTTCGAGTTGTCATGATCCAAAATCCGGATTCCCGTAGAACGGTAGAAGTCCGCCATTCAAGTTGCGATCAATAAAAGTAAATAAAGTCCGCAAATATGAGATTTGGTCATATTCAAACATTTGCAGTGGAAACTTTCCAAGGAATAAAATCTCATCAAATTAGACATCTTAACAGAACATAAGCATAAGATTCTAGTCTCAAATTAAAGTATTAAAGTCGGAAAGATATTCAAAATTCAACCTAATCAAAACCTTAGCTGAATTCAAGGGCCCTATTTCAATGTCATAAAAATACAAAGGAAAGCTAGTAAATGTCTCTCTTGCTGTAGACCATGACATGACTAGACGACATCGTCTGTGCTCCACTCTTGGAATTCCCATGGTTCCTCTTCAACTGCATATATATTATGAGTATCATTAGCTATTTCTTCATCTACAAACACCAATTTGTAGGACGTCAGGTTAGGAATAATCTCAGGAAGTAACATTCCATAAATACATTCCATACAATTTTAAAGTAGAATTAAAAATAGGAGTTGTTCATAGAGTTTGAAGATAAAGCTAGCAAAGCAGGATTATTATGGAAGAGTAATGATATATAGACAGGAAGCATTTAAGAAACGTTCTCTAAACAAGTAACAACATCCAAAGCAAAAGATTGGCATCCCAATTCCCACGAGCTACATAGTGAGGGTAATTATAGTGCCAAAGGGTGCATGATTCCACCCCCGCTTAAAAAAAAAAAAAAAAAAAAAACCTTTAATGTGACAGGGATCAAAGTAGAGCTGTTAAAATGCCACATGACCCATTAACACGACACGAACCCACACGGTATTAACGCGTTCGGGTGGCCTCTTAATGGGTTTGTGTCGTTAACGGGTCGGATCCGTTAACATGTTAAATTAGCGGGCCGTTGACGAATAAAACCAGTAACCCATCAACAACCCGCCAAACTGGTATGATTACTGACTTGTTTTTGTTATTGGATTTTTATTGTAGTTGTTATTGTATGCTATGGAATGTGGATTGCTCAGTGATCATTGGTGGCAAACTGAGAAGCTATTTTATTTTTCACAGCAAACTGAGGGGATATTTTATTTTTCACCTATTTAGATTTCAGGCTATGTAATACAGTCAGATGGACAATGAGTCACTTTATAAATAATTAACGGGTTAAACGGGTTGATAGTAGCGGGTTATGCCTGTTAACTGACATAGTTCGAAATGATCTAATATATTTAACGGGTTTCATGGGTCATGTCGTGTTCGTGTTTGATTTTTGGACCTATTTATTTAATGGGTCATGTATGGGTTGAGATGATTCTAACATGTATTCGTTAACATAACACGATTGACAGCCCTAGATCAAAGATAAAGTTAGAACATTGGTACCACATGATTCCTTATAGGAATTTAGTTTATGGCCATCAAGACAAGCATCAGGTATAGTACCCAAGCGACTCATCAAGACTAAACTATTGTTGGTTATATAATTCATCAAGAATCTTTACATAGCAGCTTCCTGGCTGTGTTAGATTTAAAACAACTAAGTGTTGCCGACTCGAAATTCCAAGAAATAGGTTTCATCTAGACATCATCCTAGACGAGCAAGATCATCAAGGGAAACCGTTCTCCATCCCAAGCTAGATCCATCAAGTTTTCATCATCCAGTTTGAGTAACCCTTTTTCAAGTCCCATATACATCATCATTCTTCTAGACTTAGACAAGATAAGAGGAGTACCTAGATTGGTCCAATGCGACTCCAAATGTAATTAGAATTAGCTAGGGATATTAGGTTCCTATTTTAGTTTCAGATCTTGTCAAATCTGCCCATTTATAACTTAAGTGGGCAGGGACTAAATCGTAATTTAACATGTCAGCAAATTTTATTGATAACCTTGCAATGCGTATAACTTCTGCGTCCGATGTCCGAATTTGATGGCATGTATATGTATTTCATACTACATGGCGAGACGAAGCCATATGATCAAAGATCTTCAATTCCCACGAGCTACATAGTGAGGGTAATTATAGTGCCAAAGGGTGCATGATTCCAACCCCGCTTAAAAAAAAAAAAAAAAAACCTTTAATGTGACAGGGATCAAAGTAGAGCTGTTAAAATGTCACATGACCTATTAACACGACACGAACCCACACGATATTAACGCGTTCGGGTGGCCTCTTAATGGGTTTGTGTCGTTAACGGGTCGGATCCGTTAACATGTTAAATTAGCGGGCCGTTGACGAATAAAACCAGTAACCCATCAACAACCCGCCAAATTGGTATGATTACTGACTTGTTTTTGTTATTGGATTTTTATTGTAGTTGTTATTGTATGCTATGGAATGTGGATTGCTCAGTGATCATTGGTGGCAAACTGAGAAGCTATTTTATTTTTCACAGCAAACTGAGGGGATATTTTATTTTTCACCTATTTAGATTTCAGGCTATGTAATACAGTCAGATGGACAATGAGTCACTTTATAAATAATTAACGGGTTAAACGGGTTGATAGTAGCGGGTTATGCCTGTTAACTGACATAGTTTGAAATGATCTACTATATTTAACGGGTTACATGGGTCGTGTCGTGTTCGTGTTTGATTTTTGGACCTATTTATTTGATGGGTCATGTACGGGTTGTGGTGATTCTAACATGTATTCGTTAACATAACACGATTGACAGCCCTAGATCAAAGATAAAGTTAGAACATTGGTACCACATGATTCCTTATAGGAATTTAGTTTATGGCCATCAAGACAAGCATCAGGTATAGTACCCAAGCGACTCATCAAGACTAAACTGTTGTTGGTTATATAATTCGTCAAGAATCTTTACATAGCAGCTTCCTGGCTGTGTTAGATTTAAAACAACTAAGTGTTGCCGACTCGAAATTCCAAGAAATAGGTTTCATCTAGACATCATCCTAGACGAGCAAGATCATCAAGGGAAACCGTTCTCCATCCCAAGCTAGATCCATCAAGTTTTCATCATCCAGTTTGAGTAACCCTTTTTCAAGTCCCATATACATCATCATTCTTCTAGACTTAGACAAGATAAGAGGAGTACCTAGATTGGTCCAATGCGGCTCCAAAGGTAATTAGAATTAGCTAGGGATATTAGGTTCCTATTTTAGTTTCAGATCTTGTCAAATCTGCCCATTTATAACTTAAGTGGGCAGGGACTAAATCGTAATTTAACATGTCAGCAAATTTTATTGATAACCTCGCAATGCGTATAACTTCTGCGTCCGATGTCCGAATTTGATGGCATGTATATGGATTTCATACTACATGGCGAGATGAAGCCATATGATCAAAGATCTTCAAATTTTGACGTCATTTAACTGACCCTTGAAAATTGGGCTGCACCGTTGCTTTTTTTTTTTTTTAATTACGGTTTTACGCCTTACTAGCATTTGTCTATTCCATCTAATCCCTTATTACCTAAGGAACGACAATTCTACAAAAAAAAAAAAAAAAAGTAGGGATTTTAAGTCCATTCTAGTGTTTTAGTTCAAGTTTCATAAAATTGTAAAATTCACAAGCAACTACTTCTGCACATGATTAATTGACATCCACTGTCATGTAGACAAAAGAACACTTGTACATCTACATCCTGATTAATTGCGATTCAAGAAACAATTACAAGCATTAAATCTAGGTCTTCAGATCACCTTCCACATGCTTATCCTCATGCCAAGTTAACCCTATGATGCAGTATAATCCTAGACACCCTTAGTTTGTCTCAAATCCAATTTGAAGAATTACAAGACCTTTAAATTCAATCTAGGATAGTTAGTATTGGTATAATCCTAGACACCCTTCCGATGGTAATTTGGTCTCTAACGATTCTATAATGCCATGCCCTTACTTTGGCATAATTCTTACACATGCTTCTCGGGGATCCATAGGGGAAGGTCAGCCCCAAACCTGACGTGCTGCTGGTCCCTTTTTCTTTAATCCTTAAACAAGTATTAGAACCTAGTTCTAAGTCCATCCATACGTGGGTATCACGTCGTCATAAGTTGCAATAGCTACATGTCCCCTTCTCTGAAATGACTGTTGAGAATAATGTTGCAGTTCCACTCCAAAGCTTTCGGAATTCCAAATTTCAAAAATTCCAAATGCTTGCAAGGATTTGGAAATGCTTGATTTTGGGTATTTGAGAATGCTGGAATTCCTAGATTCTCAGAATTCTGCCTAAGAAACAGTGAGTTTCTGAAATGAATTTCAGATTCACCATTGCAACACACATATATATATATATATATATAAATATATATATATATATATTTTGATAACGCAGGGTTCCCAGCCCTTTGGGCCCATTGCAACACATATAGATGTCGCTTGCTAGAGATTTCCTAGGGCCTAGCCTTATGACTGCTGCACGTTAAATGCTTTCTTTTTTACGATTTTATTATTATCACTTAAGCAATAAGGTATCTTACACAGTTCCACATTTAATTATGTTTCTAAGGAAGGGTAAAACAATTAAATGCTCATCCAATGGTGTCATAGTGGAGAGCAATCATTTTAATGTAGAATTGTGGTTCGTTGTAGTTCTGCTTACCGGGGGGTCGTGGACGCATTGCATTGTCAAAGTTATTTTGGCACTAACTGTCTGCTATATATCCATTTATCATTTCACCCATTCCATCGATATGAAGACATCTGAAATCACCAAATGCTAGCAGTTCCTCCTATTCAATTTTTTCCTCCTTTTTGCTGGATTTGTACACATATTCCCTTTGTTTTCCGAGTCTCTAGTGAGTTACAATGTTAGAAAAGATCAAATGTTTGATGACTCCATCATACATAATTGAGCTGCAAAAACTTCTGGATAGGTATCTTACATTTGAACTGAATTCTTTCTGATTAAAGAATTTTTTTTAGTTGATCTGGGACTGGAAGAATTAAGAGACTTTCTTAAAGAAATACACCCTACTGGCGGCAATTGGTAACATGCTATTTGGGGGGTTGCCCTGCTTACATGTCAAATCAATATGTTCTAAGAAGAAATCTGGGGAGCTACTGTGGTGGCAGATTCTTTGTTAAGTCTAGAGTTGATGGAACCTCTTCACACTAGGGTCCTCTGTAATTTGTGCTTCTTTGTGTATCTCCTATGTCTACTTTTCTAGTACAGGTTTTCTATTCAGTTGCTGTGCAGTCATATCTTTTAATAAAATTACTGTTAGCATAGAAAAGTGGTTTAAGTGTACATTAAGGCTTTGTTTATGTTTAAGCATGTAAAAGCAATAAGAAGGGCTCCTTCTCCCAATCCACTGCTGAGGTCAAGGAGGGGAGCTGTGTTCGTTTTTGGTTGAATCATTGCCTGGTGTTATCTCTTCCTTTGGTTGTTTGAAGTGTTGTCCACTAAAGAATCATCAATTAAAGATTATTACATGAACTGCGTGGATGGTGAGTTTGGTAGTAGCACATTGTACAATCCTTCGGCAGTCCGAGGAGTCTTAAGTCATTGTTGGGTTTCCTTGCTTGCATTTTCTTTTGCAGGGAAGAGGCGGATGGTTGCCAATGGGAACCATGTCATTTGGGGGAGATTTTGTGAGTCTTTTCATAGAGCTTCAAATTTGTTATAGATAGAGGCTTGCAGGGGTGGACGCACGCTGTAGGTAGTAGGTGCGGCTCGCCCAGGTCAAATCCTGAACTCCCTTAAAAGGCCCTGGCCCACATGAACCACGCACCAGTTGGGGCCCAATTTTGCACCACTCCATAATCTGGGTGGGCCTATCTCAATATTGAAAACTCCTCCCGATTTCATTCAAATCCCATCCTCAAATCAACAAACGTCTCCATACCAAAACCCCACCTCATCTTCCCGCCCTACCTCATTGTCCCCTACACGGATTTCAGTCGCCTAGTAGGCTTCCTTTCCAGTAGTGACAGCAACAGTGTCAATCCTCTCTTCGTTTGTCTGACCATGTCTTTATCTATCTATTTCTCTCTCTGCGGTAGAAACCCCCATATCGCCGCAACGTAGGAAAAAACCCAAAATCGCAGTAGATTTGCCGTTGACTTCCTCTCTCTGTCCAGTCATTTCTCTCTGGGACTCTCTCTCTCTCTCTCTCTCTCTCTCTAATAGAAAACCCCAAAGTCTCTCTGTTTGACCATCTCTCTTTAACCCCCTCCAACAAACAAGAGGTAGCTTTGTTCATCTCTTCCTTTTTTTTTTTTTTTTTTTAAATCTTCTTGCTTTTATAGCAGTTGAAGGTTATGTTTGTGGCGGACCCAGATTTTTTGTTCGAGTGTTAGGCTTGTCTTGAGGCAATTATGACTGAAAATTTAATATGCTAGCTCTATGAGATGAATTTAGCTTACTCTAGTAAATAGTAAACCGGGCAATTATCTGTGGCATATTTGAATTTTTGAAGAACAATAAGTCTTAATGGTAAGAATTTTAAGGGACAATCTGCAAGACGAGATATTTTGTTTTGCTTTTTTTTTTTTTTTTTTTTTTTTGTTGTTATTAAGTATAGTAGAATATTTTGTTTTACTTTGGTGGTGGTTAGCACTTAGTAGAGGTACTTCTTACAACCAATTGCTAGGCAGGTCATCTAACTCAAGGGCAACTTAGTCACTAATTGCTTAAAAAAAAAAAATACAAATGTAATGTATCAGAGAATATGATGAAAACATTCTTCAATTTTTCGCCCCACTCAAACAAAAATCCTGGTTCCGCCACTGGATGTGACCTAGTGCTTTGGAGGATCGCCATTGTGGTCTTCTCTAGTCTTTGGAAAGAGAGGAATGAAAGGACCTTAATGGAACACCAAGATCTTATGATGCTCTTTTACCTTTATTGATGTTGTGACAGTGAAATATGCTGTAGTCTGCGAATATGAATATTGATAGCATTCTTCACAATTGGGATCCTTACATGGAATAAGTCGGAGTGGTCACACTGCCATATAGTCTCTTGAAATTTAATGTCTGTGGAGCAGTTAGAGGTGAATCAGGATTAGCAGGCGTTAGCAGGGTCCTTTGAAACACAAAGGGGATATCTTGCTTTGTTTCCAATCATGTTGGTATCAAGGATTCTGATGAAGCAGTACTGCTTGCCATTTTGGAGCCTTTAAAGATCTTTAGGTCATAATTTAATGAGCTTAATTGTGTAAAGCAATTCATTGAATGCTATTTCATGGGTGACTTCATCTGAATTTGGCCCTTGGAGATTCCATTTTCACTTAAACAAAGTCAAAATTGTTATCTTCTTATTGAGATTGCATTCAAGTGTGGGTGGATCAACTAATAGTATGGCGGATTTGTTAGCAGAGCAAGGGGTTGATAAGACTATTCCTTTGGTTGCTTCTATTTTGTATTGTTGTGTGCTGTAGTTTTAGTATAATAGTATTGTACCTAGGATCATTTCTCTTCTCATTGTCTTTATATGAACCGTGTAATTCTTTAATTTATTTACTTTTAATGGAAACTGAATTTTATTAATAGGAGTTGACAATCTAATTTATTGTTAATGATTGAAAAGATATTCTCTCTTCTCTGAACTTGTGAGAAAACTCTTTGTTTGTTGCGATTTGGGTTTGTGGATCAGCTGAATCCAGGCTATTTACATGTGAGTATTCCCTTATTTTCCCTGTTTCTTTTGTTTGTTTTGGAGGTTGAAAGATCCAACCTATTGTGAGCACTGAGCACAACCGATGTATATATGGGGACCCCCTTTCCTTGCAGGATTACATTTTTGATCTGACAATAATAGTGTTCAGAGTCCCACTCGTGACGACATGGTCAAATTGGGAGTAGTAGTAGGTATTATTTTGAGTTGATCTGCAACACAGGGAATCATCTGACATCAAGTATTTTGCACTCTATTGGACTATTCAAAAAGTATTGGAGAACACATACTAGCTCCATTTAACGGAAAATTATTTTCAATGAGCATTTGCTTCGTTCCACCCACATACACAACATAGGCATTATATAGACACGTACGTGACTACTAAGAGACAATATTCTACATCAAAAGTAATTTTGACTAAATGAGTATTAACTTGAAACTATATGATTTCATATATTCTTTCTATTATAACTTGTTTTAAGAATGTGTTGGTTAAGGGCTCTGTGGTTTGTTGCGAACCTGTTGTTCATGCACTGGCAGTTAACTACCATAGGCGAATGCCCAGTTCAATTTCTTACAAATAAACAGCGTTATACTTGTTTCCTTTTTTTTTTTTCCTTCTGTTTGGCATGGACTTTTCTTTATTACTCTACTTTTCTATTTCTTCCTCCGGTCTTTCATGTAAAGATTTTGAGGTTACACACGTTCTCTCCCATTCGTGGACATGACTTGTTAGAATGGTAGTAATAGTCTTGACTTCCCTTAACCTGAATTATTTCATAGATGCTGGATTCTGAGTTCCTACTGGTTATTAGGTATTTTTCTTTATTTTCTTTTTGAATGGTATTGGTGATTGGATAACTTGAAATTGAAATTTGGAAGAATGTCTCGTTGAATTTAGAATAAACGATTTCTCTGTTTGTTGAAATTGTAAAACTTTGGTTCCTTCTTGTGCAGATATACCAAATACACTATCACATCATTAGAGAAAATGCACAAGCCCAAACTTTTTGTGGAGCCAGATCTTGGGATACCCCTAGACCTTCTCGACATCAGTGTATATAAGTAAGACCTTATAAAGGATTGGCATCTTTTCTTTTCATTTTTTTCTTTCCTTCTTCCTTTTCTTTTTTAATGTAAAAATCTTGTCTTATTGTTTGCAAGGTTTCTCAATTAACTTTTTTAATAGTTAACATGTCATTTAAAGCTTGTTAACCAATTTTGTTTTACCAGCACTCCTAAGGTCAGGCAGCCCCTTGCTCCTGAGGATGAGGAGTTGTTGCAAGATGATGAGGCGGTTACCCCTGTCAAACTAAATGGTATAAGAAGAAAGGACCGGCCCACTGATAAAGGTGTCTCTTGGCTTGTTAAAACACAATATATTTCTCCTCTGAGCACAGACTCAGCGAAAATGGTATGAGATGCTTTCCGTAATTACAGTAACTATACTCTTTAAAACTGGGATTATTGATTAAAAGTGTTTTATATTCATCATGCAAATATTTTTCTTTTTAATTTGCAGTCCATAACTGAAAAGCAAGCAAAGGAGTTGAGAGAAACAAGGGAAGGTCGTAATCTTTTCTTGGAGAACCTCAACAATAGGTTGGTTGATGTTTACCAAAATATTTTGTACATAAAGAACTCCATGTATCTAGTGTTTTTATATTTAAATCATATTAAATCATTTTTCAGGGAGAAACAAATCCAGGCGATCGAAGAATCATTCAAGGCAGCCAAATTGGCTCCAGTTCATCAAACCAATCCTAATCTAAAACCTGTTGAGATTCTGCCATTGTTACCTAATTTTGATCGGTATGAGTTGCAGTTTAATCTTTTTGTCATTGTGAGCTAGCAATCGTAGGATTATGTTGTAATAGCATTGGTATCATGGTATGGAAGTGTGTGCATAAGCATGCATGCACTTCGGTGTCCACTATTGGGATTTAAAGTAAACTGCCAATCATTGAAAGATAAGGATGTGTCAAGTGCCAATGTGTATGTTATAGCACCAAAGTTCACGACCTACGTGTATGTTATAGCACCAAAGTTCAGTTAGGTCGTGATTTTGGTGTGCTTCTGAATCTTTTTGTACTTAAAAATTAAATATGGATAAACCTTTTAACTGCTACATTTATTTTTAAATTGATTTAATCAGTCATTTGAATAATTTGATTGAAAGGAGAACAAGAAAAATCAACTTCTAAACCTACCTCTCTCTCTCTCTCTCTCTCTCTCTCTCTCTCCCCACGTACTTGATCAAAGTTTAAATCCTAATGGCATCTCTTGAAACTTTCTCATGGACAATTGTATTATTGATAATTGCAAATCATGAAGAGTTACGAGCATTTTAGTTTTTGTAAGCAATGTAACTTGAATACCCTCGCATGTTGTTGAATATTGACATTGCTTACTAAAATTAGAGTAATATTTGAGCACAGACATGGAACATGTCTCTAGACATTCCATGGAACATGTCTCTAGACATTCTGTACTACTAACAAGCATATGCTTATGTTTGACCATGCAGTGAGTAAAAGTGTTTCCAAGTAATGTGGTAATAATACACCCTAATAAAACATCTGTAAAAAAGTTACAGTTTTCAAGCAAGAGAAACTGGATGACTGAGAATAAGACAATTGAGATAGCTCAGATATGTTGATAAAATTTGATTTGCATGCCATTTTCTTATGATTTCAAGAGGTATGGACTTTTTGAAAGATAAATGGACATCTCTGTTTCTTTCCAGATATGAAGATAAATTTGTTATGGTTGCGTTTGATAGTGAGCCCACAGCTGACACAAAACTCTACAGACATTTAAACCAGTCTGTTCGTGAAGAGCACGAGTCACGGGTAAGCTTCCTTTGGAAAGGCTTTTGTCTCTTTCTTCTTTTTATGTGTCGTCTATACAGCTTAGGGAAATTCTATATGCACCCACCTTTTTTGTTGAGCACACCCACTTTCCTTCTTCATGTGTAATTTTTTTTCTTCTAAAGGTGGGTGTGCTCAGCAAAAATAGGGGTGCATATAGAATTTCCCTACAACTTATCTCAGTCCTATATTTCCACGGTAATTGTTCATTTATTAGCTTGCTGAATTTTTTTTTCTCTATCTGCACTTCATTAATACTTTCGATCTCAGTGTTTAGAAGAAAAAGAATAATAAAAGAGAAAGAAAAGGAAAACTTTTCCATGAGGCCAATCCACTAGTAGCTCATTGGCCAGACTTTTTCGATAGACACGACCAGGGATCAATGCCTGGCTGCAGTATTGCTGTTGTGGGACTTGTGAAGAAAGTCTGTGGGTGTTTACCAAGCGAAAAAAAAAAAAAAAAAAAAAATGATGAGCCAAGCATCCGTCCTGGACTTGTGAACAGTGTGTAGGGGTATTTAAAAAACAAAACAAAACAAAACAAAACAAAAAAAAAAAAAAAAAAGAAAAACAGAAAATCTGTTGAGCCAAGCAGTCCACTACTGCAATACTAATTTTCACCTAGAGTTCTATGTTGTCTCAGGGACTCCCAAAACCATAACTAAAAATAAGAACTCTAGGATCAGGAAGACAACTTTTCGATGAGGAAAAAGGTCTTTTCAATCTTGCTAAAAAGTTATTATTATTATTATTATGATGATGATGATGGTTATGGTTATCATTATTATACTATTTTTGACATCATTGTTTCTTTTGTTGATCTCAAGTGATCGATTTAATACACCATATTCATACAAGGACATGCACACACAATTTGACTTTACATTCGAAATTTCACTACAACGCCCTGTACATGCACTGGCCCAGATTTAACAGCTGGAGTGATTCACTCCATTGGATTTTTCATGGTTTAAAAATGTAACTATGTATTCGAAAGACCAATGCAGTGGTGTAAATCATTTTGTTTAAAGTAAAATATTGGCCTTACCTGTATATGGTGGGGCATCTAAGGTTATTAGATTTTGATAAACTATAGGTGGATCCACACTTGTAAAGCAGGTAGATGGGATGGTCTTGTCATCAGGACATGACCATTACTCGTGTGCACCGATCACCTTAATGACACTGTATGTGTGCTGAGATGTGAATGCCTACAAGGTGGACATATAATGGTACTGGATTGGATAAACCTAAGGTGGATCCACATTTGTTAGAGCAGGTGGGTTGGATGGTACTCTCATCAGGACATGATTATTCCTCATAAATATATGTAGACCACTGTTCTCCTGAGCAACAGTATGAGAACTTGGATATCATTCTTGCCCCTTTTCTGTATTGGTACAAGAGAGTTAAGACTTGAAAGTTGCACTTAGAGATCGTAAGGGCAGGGGAGACAAGGAGATCATTTAGGAGATAAAATGTCCTGAATTTGAGATTACTGTTTTTCTTATGATAATTTTTATTAAAAGAGAAATGCAAGAATGTAAATAAATAGAAGGGAGGATATGTTTCCCAAGGTGGGCAACAAAGCCCCTAAGAAGGGATTAGAAGTTCCGAAGTAACAAACCATCAAACAAAATATTGAAATCAAAACATCGTACATAAAAAATTAAATCCTCATACAAGATACGATCCTTTGCTAGGGAATTAGCGCTGCTTTCTTCACAAGAGAGGTTAGTTCACCTCAGTTTCAGGAACATCTCTTAGCTCATCTAGCCACTGAGGGATCTTGTGAGGACCAATACTTATCTTCTCAGCCCATAGTACCAGCAGAGACCAAGCTACCTTCTTTCAATCACCGAGGGCAAGAGGTGCAGGTTACAGGCTTCCCTCACACTGGCAAGCAAGGCCAAGAATTCATCTTCATTGATGCTTTCAGAACCATGCGGCCCGGAAAGGACCTTCTCATGATACCATTAAACCCTTTAATCAAACCTCCTATGCCTGTACCACCGTGGTTATGCATTGTATTCTCAAAATTAGGCTTCCACAGTTCCACCAGCCTTTTGGAGGGCCATTGAGGAATGCTACTGTCTATAAGATACAATGTACAAGGTGCTTGCAGGCACATCCTGAAAAGGAGCTGGGGCCATAGCCCAAGAAGTAATGATCAGCCTAATAAGAATGATAAGAGTTTTGATTGACAAATGCTTATTTTCCTAACATGTTCTGTTTCTCTCCCTTCCATATTGACTGAATTACTGCAACAAAGGATAGTGGCCACAAGATTTTCCCTCGTTTCATGTGAAAACCTTACAACCAAGCTTCAAATTCGGAGGGATTTATCCCCATCCAAGAGATGCTAAACCAAGACATGATGAAAATTGTGTCAGAATGCTACGATTTATTTCTCGAATCGTACGATTCATATTGAATCCTCAGAAACAGATTTGTATCTATGTGAATTGAACAGGTCTGCAATGTGATGTTTAACTGAGGCCACAAAGTTCGTACTGATGTCAAGTTGCCTTTTTGTCATTGTTTATTGCACTTCTAGGATTATCTTGCACTTCCATGTTGATTTTCCTCATATCTCTATTTTCATTTATCCTTTGTGTTCTGTCGCAGGCTATCATGAAGAGTTTTGTTGCGTCTGGCTCAGATCCATCTAAATCCGAGAAGTTTCTGGCATACATGGCTCCTGCGCCAGATGAGGTATAGTTTAACATATTTTGACTTATATATAAAACAACGTACTTCTATCCCATTACCTTCTAAAGCTTCTATATTTAATGGTATGTAAGTTGATGAGAGAAGGTCATGCGGATGTTCAAAATTTTACCAGAGTATCGCTGTATCCTCCAAAATCTGTGCCGTGGCTTACTTCTTGTGGTGGTAGACTGTTATATATCCATTGTCAACCCTTTTACACCTGCAGATTCTAACTAAAGAGTTCCACTCAGATCAGAATGTATTCACTTTTGGATTTAAATGTTGTCATCTCAAGCTGAAAAGTGAGCATATGAGATGTCATGATGATGATAATTACCCATCATGATGATGATAATTACCCATCTAATAGTGGATATCATTTCCCATAAGAGTGGGGGCATTTATGATCCATTTGCTTCATTGATGAGATAGAGGCACCATGATAAGTGAGAGTATGGTCTAGCCATTTTGCTGTTCCTTTTTGTCCTTTTAAAATAAATAAATACAGTTTGTAATTGCATTTCGTTTACCTTTTCTGACTTACTGCTTCACTTGTGATGGCAGTTGTCGAAGGATATGGATGATGAGCAAGAAGATATGTCGTATTCCTGGGTTAGAGAATATCACTGGGATGTATGTCATGGATACTACAATATACTTATTTTCTTCTGGCTTTGTTGATATTATTTTTTGTTCTCTCATTTACATCTGTCCGAGGATTATATTTAACACAATTATGTGTTGTCTAACTTTGTCATTTACTCAGCTGTACAGGTTGCTGTGTGGGGTCTAATTGTTTATTTTCTCAAAATCGTTAATTCAGTGGGCTGTCTTCTATAGGAGACATCCCAAAATCTTTCCAGTGAATGATCCTAATGTTAGAATAATTATATGGTTTCTTATATATTCAGTATTTCTATGATAGCCTTTTTTCTCACGGGGCATTGTCTAATAGATAAATTAATTTAGGATCAAGCTTAAAATTTTCCATTTGTGCTACAGGTAAGGGGTGATGATGTTGATGATCCCACTACATACCTTGTCAGTTTGGATGAAAATGCTGCAAGCTACTTGGTATCAACTGAACATATTTCTGTTTTCATTTGTTAGGGGATTCGATTCTAACCGTGATTTCTGACACTATTTATGGTAATGTAGCCTCTTCCAACTAGGCTTGTGTTGCAAAAAAAGAAGGCAAAAGAGGGCAGATCTGGTGATGAGGTTGAACATTATCCTGTGCCTTCAAGAGTTACTGTAAGGCGCGGGTCAGTTGTTTCTGTTGAGGAAGTGAAAGACTCTGTTGGAGTGTCCTCAAGTCATGTATGTCATCTTAACCTTTTCCATCTGGCTCTTTACAACATAGCATGTTGGATTTTTCCATTATTTAACTGTGTTCAAGTCTTTCATACTCTCTATATCATTTTTGGTGTTACTCTTTAGAATTACTGCATTTTCTGGTTGTTGTGGCTGGCGGAAAAAAATAGAATCTTGAGTCCCAATTACTTTTAACTTTGGTTGCTGTTTTATGAAATTCGGACTCTCATACCTTGTGTAGACTTGGATTTTCTCACTTTATGCTACTGCAGTATTTGTTTGAATCACGTTTTCATGGCATGGTTTTGTTTGTGACAGGGTTATGTAAATTCTAAAGTAGACATTGGGAGCTTAAAAAGAGGGAGGTCTGCCAGTGAAGATGACCTTGAAACACAAGATAAAACTGCAAGACATGACGCTGATAATTTTAGTGGGGAAGAAGATATGTCAGATTGATTGTTAATGACGGGAATGACAGTCTCGAAGGAGATTTTCCCATTCGCAGAGAGTTGTGTATCTTCCACCATCCATTTTTCCTGACAGAACTCATTGGAGGATGCTTTCACCAACTGCATATGCCACCATAAAAGCCAAAAGCTTAGGTCTTTTACAATGGGAAAAAATGTGTACTATGAATTATTGTGGGACATATATGGACATAAATGGAGATCATATTTTTATAATTGCAAGCATATGTGTATTTTCTACATTGAAAATTTTCAAAATGATAGATTTCTTCTCCCTTTTGTTTCCATGTTGGTTAAATAAAAATTCCATTTGTTGTCATCTTTCACAAATCACAGCACATTTGGAATGCACATATTTCTGAGATCTTCTCTCCTTGCATGTTTATGGCCAAAAAAATTGTTGAGCAGTGGCAGTGAGCTCTAGGTGCTCAATGCAGCTGGCAGTTGGTACACTGACATGAAGTTGATAGAACTGAGGAGATGCATCTTTTTTATATTTCACGAGCATGTCATTTTGTAGGATTTAACTGAAATGGTTCACCAGAGGGCTCATTTGTTTGTATGGCATTAAATACCTAGTAATTCATGGACCAAAGAGGTGAGGGGTGAAGGATGTAAGGGGACTCGACTTTCTAGGGAGTCGAATTATTAGGGTGATGGTTGGGTATTCATTTTCCATCTCTCCTTGATTGTGGTCGTTTTTTTCTTTGGGATCCCTTCCATTTTCTCCCCATTCTATTTTAATTAGAAATGCAAGTGTTATTATTCCAGTGTATTCAGTTACATGCAACAAGCGGGCTCTCAAATGCTGGTTTACAAGCACAGGACGAGGAAACGAACTGATAGAATGATGAATGATTAGCGCAATACTCATTTGTAGTTAATATGACGATCTTTCGTCATGTACATCTCCTGTAAATTACTTGGATCTATATTTTATCATGGCAGAAAGTCTCTTTTTTTTTTTTTTTTTAATTTAATTTTTTTTTTTTTGGATGTGATGCGAACAATAACAAGTTATTTGGTTCTGGATTCACAAACAGTAGTGCTCAATAAAATTTGGTGCTCTTTTTACATATATATATGATCTTAGTTATTCTTATTAATTGATTATTAATTCAAATGAGTAAATTTAATTAACTATTCAATTTGCATGAGATTTAACCCGTGCAACGCGATCTTAAAGTTATTGGGTATTAATTGAATAATTTTAGCCATTTTTATTAATTGACATTTAATTTAAATAATTCATTTTATTTAACTGTTCAATTTGTAAAAGATTTATCCCACGCATGCACGGGCTTTAATGCTAGTTTAATATGAAACAACAAGATAAGTTACAAAGACGCAAACTCATCACTCCAAACCATTAGTAGCAATATTTGCATGACATGTTAGAAAACGACTTACAAGAACTAGAAATGTAGGTACCAAATGAGTAGTAGTAGTCTAAGCTGTTTTTTTTTTTTTTTTTTTTTTTTTTTTTTTTTTAACCTAGGGTATGTTCCGCCTAGAAACCTTTGGTCATGAGTTCGAGGGACACTCGATTTCCTAGGGGCACATGCAAACCCTCATATCTACATGCACGGTAAAATTAGAGGAGGTGGTCAACGGAGATAGGTGTTGAACACAAGACATCTCTGCTTCTTGAGGCACAGAGTCCTTGGCGAACTGGGCTGCCACTCGTTGGTTGGTAGTAGTCTAAGCTTAATGATAACTAAAATTCTTAGTAGATATTGATAATAAATTCGCCACTTAGACACTTTTTTTTTTTTTTTTTTGTAAGAGCCACTTAGACACTTAATTGTGAAGATTTTCACAATCCAAAACCTTTGTAACCTGATCAAAATTAATGAAAACAAATACCTAGGAACAAAATATTCTTGATTTATTCATGATATTCGTAATAATCCACGTCATGTAACTTTTCACAATCTTTACATCCAATTGGATATTTCGAAGGTACCTATAGACTCTTTATCTTTTTCAACAAATGGCCGTTCTTTCTAAATTGAATATTGAGTATGCATTCCCATTCCCAAATCTTTTGAAACAATGACAACACTTCAGCTACATATGCTTTTTATCAGTAAGCAAAACAAAAACAGTACTTACCCAAACATTCACTTGCAAAGTAAAAAGAAGGAAAAAAAAGTACAATACACCAAATAAAAGAATTTAGAACTCATAATTGGAGTTGATTTAAGGAATATAGTTTCAAGAGGCAACAACATATGCTTTTATCATCAAGAAAAAGAATAAAATACTCATTCAAACATTCAATCCAATTTATCTTGAAATAACGCCAAGAAACTCATGACTGAGTGGTGTTGGCACCTTAGTTTTATATACATGCCCAAGGATTGATTCCTTGGTACTAAAATTAAAACATCACTCCTCGACCAGTCACTCAATGTGGACAAATAAAAAATAAATAAAATCATTCAAAAAAAAAAAAAAAGAACTCAAAAATCATAAAAATTGACTCTAAGGAACATATTCAAAAGCCACAATAAATCTAGGAATATCATAGTCGAAGTTGATTATAGAAACGGGTGGAACCAAGAAATATGTCTTTTTTTTTTTTTTTTTTTTTTTTGGGGGGGGGGTGGGTGGGTGGGGTGGAGTGCGCATTGTGAAAAAGACATTTTTTTAGGGAAGCCAATGCGAAAAAATTATAGAAATTTTCCTTTAACGTACCATTAAGGGGTCTCTCCTTTTTTTTAAATTTTCAAGGGAGGACCATGGGCAAACCCTCCAGTTCTACCTCCATGCCCATTACAAATATACCCTAGGGACTCATACACACACATACTTGATTCATTTCATCTCTATTTAATTACTTAAGTTATGTATCATACTTAATATATAAGCAATTATTTAAATTTCTACTGTTCTATGGCAATTCTTAGATATATGGGTAGCTGTATAGTCAATATCCCTTAAAAAAAGAACTTCAAATGTGTCAAGCAGAGCATGAGTTCAAGCTAAGGAGCAGGTAGAGACAATCTAGCTATAGCTCCAGTTCTGTTTGATTAGCACCAGAGGTGAGCTCCAGCCCAGGCAACACGTCATGCTGGCTCAGCCCATTAACATCCAATTTGGGCATGGGCCTTGGCATCTCTAGTCATAGTAATATCATTGTCGTCTGTTAGAGTGTAATCTGGTCATTTTAACTCCTAAATTCAATTCAGCAGTCTACTGGAGCACTGGATATGTTAGATTAATCTGATTTCTGTCGGTGGAATGCTATCCACACTCGCAAAAAAAAAAAAAAAAAAAACACTTGCCAAAGTGGGAACTTGCCTTCCAGTGAGGGAAGTAAACTTTGGATGAGAAAGCACGACCTTCGGGGGAGAAAAGGTAGTTATCTAGGTTCAAACATTGGGCGTCAGGTTAGATACGTCGCCACTTTTTCTCAACATTAGCCTGTTTATTAAAGGGATAATTAACCAAAAGTTCCTCAATACCATTTTGTAATGCCTTCAGTCCAACAACTTTTTCTCTAAAGCCTGTAGTCCATACAACTAGATATATTTTGACGAGAGGTCCCTAAATACGCTACATCAGATATTTTCATGACTGTTTTTTCTTTCAAATTATTTTGACATAAAATTTTAAAATTTTAAATTTCAAACCTACCATTCGGAGCCACGGAAAACGAGCAAGCAGCCCTGCACTCTCGGATCTCGTGCAATGGATGACCGATCCAAAACCTCCTTCTCTGATTCCGTTGGACGAACCAGGGTTTTGATATTGATATCCTGTTTTTTTATGACTAGAACCGTGGCCCACCTTCGATCCATAGAGTCCTCTGTATTCTGCAGCCAAGACCGGAAACGGTCCGCTTTTCTGGTTTCGGCCAGCACCTCGTCTCCAATCTCTTTGCAACCTGGTAGAGATGGATCTCTTTATTCCAGTCCTTCCTTCCTCTCCGGTAGAGCCCTGTTATGGCGATGATGGGATTCTGCTGCGAGGGTGGTGGCGAAGCAGCAGATTCGTCTGCGAGTGGGCGCTGCCTTCGATGCATTGCAAGTGGCGAGAGGGAGATCGTGAGGACGATGGAGGTGCTGGCTTGGAGATGCCTGTGAGCATGAAGGGGATGAGGTGGAGAAAGGAGATGGAGACGGGGAGGGAGATGGAGATCGCCTAGGTAAAAGGATTCTTGCACAGGGGGCTGCCTGGGATGGGGATGGAGGGATGAGATTGAGAGACCAGACGAATGGTGATGGAGCTGGTGATGACGTCAGCATGACGCCGGCTATACGATCAAAGGCAAAATTTGACCTATCGACTGCCAGAATTGATTTGTGAAATTTATTTGAGTTTTTACAAATTTATGTGATTTTTTGATAAATTCATTTGAGTTTTTTGCAAATTTATCTGATTTGTTGGCATATCTATCTGAGTTTTTGGCAAATTTATATAAGTTTCTGAAAAATTTATCTCCATTTTTGGAAATTTTAACTAAGTTTTTTAACAAATCTTTTTGTATTTTTGGCAAATTTATCCAAGTTTTTTTAAAAATTTATCTGAGTATTAGAAACATCTATCTGAGTTTTTTGGAAAGTTTATTTGCATTGTTTGAAATCTATTTGTGTTTTTTAATTTTATTTGTGTCTTTTGAAATTTATTTGCTTTTTCTGAAATAAATTTAATTGAGTTTTGGAAAAAATACTTGAGTTTTTGGCAAATTTTTCTGAAATTTGAAAAATTGGTTTATCTTAGTTTTGGCAAATATATTTACGTTTTTTGAAATTTATTTGAGTTTTTGAATTTTATTTACGTCTTTTGAGATTTATTTGGGTCTTTTAAAATTTATTTACACTTTTTGAATTTTATTTGGATCTTTTGAAATTTATTTGTGTCTTTTGAGATTTATCTACATTTTTTGAAATCTATCTGGATCTTTTGAAATTTATTTGCTTCTTTTTAAAATTTTCTATGTTCTTTTGAAATTTATTGTATTTTTTAAAATTTATTTGCGTTCTTTTGAAATTTATTTAAAAATCCCATTAATGGATTTTCATTAATTGTAGTCAATTAAATGGTAGTTGACCATTATTAATGGCATATTTCACTAATCATGGGATATGATTTAAAAAAAATGTAACTTGGACATTTTAGGTCTTCAAATTTGGAAGAAGGGCATACCACGCTTATGAGAAAGGACCGTAGATCTAAGGCCAGAAAGTGAAATATTCATGGATTTGTTGCCGAGCTTACATTAAACCCATAGAGCTCCACCCAATCTGAAACAGACCCATTGCTAACCATAGTTATCAATTTCGTTTCATTTCGGCCATTTCGGTCAAAATTTTTCGTTTCGGTCAAGTGGCCGAAACGAAATTTCGGTCAAAACTTTTCGGTTTGAATTTCGGTCAATCTCGGCCGAAATTCGGGATTTCGGCCGAAATGTGACTCTTCGGCCGAAATTGAATTTTACATAATTAAATTTTTTTTTACTTTTTTTACACATATATTTTGTATTTTTTTATTTTTTTCACAAAATATAATTCCAAAAAAAATTACTATAATGGATTAATCTATATTTATTACTTTTTCTATTTTTTTTTTACTTATATATGTATATATTATGTTATAGTTTTCCCGAAATGTAATTCCGAAAAGTTTCGCAGAAATCCCGAATCGACCGAAACTTTTCATTTTGCAGGCCAGAGCGAAATGAGGTCCGAAACGATATTAACAACTATGTTGCCAACCCTATCCCTGATAGGGGTACTCATGGGCTGCACACACAACCTGGCCAAGCCTACTTGGTTAGGATTTGGGCTCATTTTAACGCCCATGGATGTAGTGGGTTTCACTTCTTCGCTTGATATAAATGGGCCATTATTGGGTCTAGATACGCTTAAAGGATTGGCTCGGTTTGGTATAACTAATTCAAATAGGTGTATGTATCATGTAAATGGGCCCAGGCCTGAGCAGACATTTAGGCCCGTTGGTTGGGTCCAGGCCTAGATATTAGGTCTGATGGCTAAATGGGTGGGCATGGCAAAACATCAGCCTGGCCAAACCCACCCCATGAACATCATACTTCCCAAGTGCCTGAAAAATGGAGAATCCAAATGGGCTCAATGGGTAGAGTCCAGAATTTCAACCAGTTTAAAAGTCGGGTATGGGCTTGAGGCAAATGTTAAAAGACCCTGATTTTTTCGGGGTCATGCCCATTGGGTGTGTGGTAAAGGACTTACATACGCATGTCATAAATGGAAACATTGGGTGCATATCCAAGGACCCACATACACACATGACATGGCATATCTTCATTCACAGCCTCTCAAACAAACAAATTTTTAGATCCTCTACAATGGGAAAAAAAAATAATTAGATGCATATTTAATGAGTAAAAAAGGGTCTCAAGACTGAAATGCACACATAGACCCTTTTATGTAAGGAACAGGAACATTACATCATGCCTATCATATAATAGTTGTCATTGATCTTGATTTGCATAGAATCAAATGGGCTCCAATGGGTGGTTGAATTGCAGAGAACTAAATACACGGGAATTCATGCTCAAATGGGCTCCAACAAGGGACTATTCAAGAGTTGACGGGTAAAAGATATAAAGTGTAGAGTTTTCTAGGATGATTTTGACTATCCAATCTCCTTTCGATTTATTTTGTAATAAATGGAGATTATTTGATGGTCATTTTTAAATACTCATCTTGGTTTCTCCATTCATATACCGCCTTCAAAATATAAGCCTTAGGAATTTCATGAACTCAATCACATAAATAAATGGCTGTGAAAAACTCTTTAAATTCTCCCTTACCACTATGGCACTATCCTAGCAATACTGCATGCATCTAGGTGGGCCCCACAAGCTGGCCCGCCCGATGTTAAACGGAATACAACATTAATCTGGGCTTAAATTGGCTATGAATATACATTCTAAACTTGGGTCCTGGTGCAGTTCCATGAGGTACAATTATTTGGACCTGCCTGACTCCCAGCCTGAGTATGTGCGGCCCCATTCGAATCTAATGTCCAGGTGCACTATGAACCCATTTCTATCTCTAATTGAAACGGCTATTAGATGTGGACTGGCATCTTATTACATGACCACACACATGCCTTTCCATGCTAGCACTGACACTAATCTTCTAAAAGCAGGGGCTTAAGGTTACCGTTATTCCCTTGCTTGATGGATGACACTACAGTCCATAGATCATAAGTTTGAGATTGGATGGTCTTCTTCCTTCACTCAACGTTTTGTACAGGTCTGTATCAATCAAACATCCATCTATGTTGTGATACAGATCGGACATTTTAAAGCCCTCAGACCCATACATTCAAGAATCCTCTATAACCTGCTATGAAGGTGGTTATGTGCCTATGCCTAAGAAACAAATGCACATTCAAAGTGTTTCTATAATAAGATGCAAAGGGAAAAATTGGACCTCTTTGTTGTAGTAAAATACATAGGTTTGGGTTTGGCATGACCCAAGTTGCACCATTGTGGAAAGGAAACTGTAGATTATGGATATTTTTAAGTGCAAGCGAGTTCTGAGGAAAGAGCAAGTTGACTCAGTGAGAGTGCTACCAACATGTAGAAATCATGAGTTTGTTGAATGGTAGGTTAGGGCAGCTATCAATTTAAAGAGAGGAAATGGAGAATCATTGGTGGGTCCTACCCACTTACCTTCCTCCTCAAGTGGGTCTCACAGCACTAAAAAAGAGGCTTGTATTCTTAAGTACTGATTATTTTATTAATTGTATTTCAGTTGCCATTTTTAACTGATCATGAACCATCAAGAAAATAGACAAACAGTGGTTTTCTCACTCCTTAAAAAAATTCCCCCCACTGACTAAAGTTCTTATCTTATATCATAAGCACTCGCAATGTAATGAGCAATAGATCTATATTTGTAGAGCTAACTATTAATTAAAATAGAACATATAGCAGAGTTTATGAGGTTCATTGGCTAACCAAATACAAAAAAAAAAAAACGCTTTAAAACGTAGCAAATACAAGACATCAAGCCCACTAAGTATTAGCAGCTGTAAGGCAGAAAATAGATAGTAAACAAAGTTTCTTCTCTGACCATTCATTTAAGTAGATAGTTGTCGGAATTAGTGGATAAAATTTTGTGAATCAAAATCTCATTTACTATAACCATGTTTTTAACTATTGAAATGAATCTTAAAATTTTCTTGGTAGGAATGAATCTTAGATTTATGTCACATTGAAACTCCATATTATCATTATTCCCTGCATTTATCTGAGGAAACCAAGTTCCACCTAACAGTTTAACACAATGCTGTTTTTGGATGCTCACGTGAATATTGAACAAAGAAATCAATATAAGGTAATATGCTTTGATGATAAAGGCTGTCAATATACTACACGATTGGTCTATAACCAGCTATATATGTAATGTACCTGATCTCCATTTCCTTCTACTTAAGTGGCACGTTTGTATTACATGTTCTTTTTTTAAGGAAAAGAAACAAAAATGTGTTTCGATTTTCTATAAACTTCATTTTCCTTCGTTTGGTGAGAAGAATGCTCCGTGACGAAAACAAAGTCTTTTGTGGGAGCTCTTTGAATGGAGGGTGCAAGGGCATGCTTGCATAATTGGTTTTCAACAGCTAAAGTGTTTTGTCATCTTAGAGCAAACTTTTTTTTTTTCCGCAAATAAAAGCATAAAAGACACTGTAAATTCTCATGAATTGAGATAAAATGTTCCTGATTGGGGTGGGACTAGAAAAAAGAAATATATACTTTTCCCTATACAAACATGGTCTAAGAAACATAGAGCATTTCATGGAGAAGGTAAATTTCGGTTTTTACGGAATTTACACAAACACGCTCATGAGTTAGGGGTTTGACTTGGGCCTTAATATTTGCTAACGACACCCCATGAGTTATAAATATATATATATATATAAATATACGTGTATATATATATATATATATATATATATATATATACATACAACCATTGTATAGTTAAAAAAGAGTAGCACAGAAAATGTATAGAGAAAATATATGTGAACATGTCATTAGGTGTGGAAATGGATGAATGAGGATGACCGTTGTAAATAAATAAATAAATAATGAAGGGGGAAAGCGCGGAAATCAAGAAGCCGAGCGTTTTGGTGTGGTGTCGTTCTTTTGGAAATCATTGGAGGCCAAGCTGGCTCCATAATCAGTTGATAATAATCGAACCCAACAACTCTCCGCGTTCATACAGTACAAGGGTAGCAGTTTTTTTTTCCTCCTTTCTTCTGAAAGTTAGAAATTTCTGAAATTCTAAAAAGCTATGAAAGTTCTAATTTTATCTTAAGTTTAATTTCTTTAAGAGGATTTTAAACGCGGGGGGGGGGGGGGGGGGGGGGGTGGGTCGGCCCATTTTCATTTTTTTTTTTTTTTTTTTTAACTTGAGAAGCGTCGCTCGTCTTTGAGTGTCGCTCCCCTATCTCTTCCATGTCCAAGTCCTCCATTATTGTCTGCTTCGTGCATAGCAGCGAACGCAGCAACCCATATTCTTGGATTTGGTTGCAGCAAAAAGTCACATAGGAACGAGAGAGTGTTGGGTTTTGGTCGACGGAACCAGAGTCAGTATCGTTGCATTGCTGGAAGACAAAGGGTATCACCTGATGAGCGGTTATTTGCAGAGAGAGAGAGAGAGAGAGAGAGAGAGAGAGAGAGAGAGCTTTGTTACAGTGCTCGCCGGGGAAGAGAGAAAGACCTGATCACTCCTCGCTGCTGTGTTTAAAAACTGGAAAAAAGAAGAAAGGCATCTCTGCCTTTTTTGCGGTGTCGATGTTCGCCGGTGTAGACAGAGGTAGCAGAGGCCGCTGGCCCTGCAATAAAAGGCGACAGCAGTAGTAGGCCATCGTTGCTGCAGAAAGAGATGCATAGCATCTAGACAGAGCGTGGTTCTTATTGCAAAACCAAATATTGTAACGTCCTAATGGCCCTATTGAACGGGGATGAGTTGGACGAGGAAAAGATGGGGTGTCGCTCCATTCAAGTTAAAAAAAAAAAAAAAAAAAGGGTTTGACGGACCCCATTTATGGCACCAGACCTGGGAGGAACTTTTTCGTGCAACGGCTACCTATTGGAAATTTTCCCTTGAAATCCTCTTTTTTGAAAGTTTTAAAAGTTTTCTTTTTAAAGTTTTTCAAAGTTCAAAGATTTTTTAAAGTTTAAAAATACGATTTAAATTTTTTTTTCTTTTGGAAGTTTAAAGATTTTGAAAGTTGACAAGGGTAGCAATTTTTTACCCAATCCTCGACTCAATCCCAATCCAATTAGGTACTTTATCTTGTTCATTAATCCTTCCCTTTTAATTAAGTATGTGGATTGGTTTACAAGATAAAAAAAAAAGGTATTTGGATTGTACTCTAATTGTCATTCCTGACCTGATTAATTAATAAATTAGCTTGAGCACCTATGAGTAAAGCACATGCATGTGTATGCATAAAAATAAATTAAACTCAGTCATAACATTGGAGGAGTCAAAATTTAAAAAATATGACTAATTTTATGAATTAATTGTAAATAGAATTTTATTGTCATCATTTTCAGTGTTAGAGAATAAAAAGTAACATAAGCATAAGATTTTATGTCAAGCAAGAAATTAATAAAAATTTTAGGTAAAGTTGTCGAGATTATAAGAAAATGTATGCTTTATATATGTTATAAGTCAAGACGGAGGGTGGGGAGGTCAAGTGGGGTCAATTGCCCCCTCTCAACTTTTGTACTTCTTTGAATATTTGGAAGAGGTTGCAAGATAAATAATATATGGCTTTTTAGTCCCTTACAATTTCCCCCTACTCACTTGCTTTTCATTCACAAAAATAAAAGAAAAACATAGAGAATTTAAAATAATTGAAGGATACCTTTGTCTTTTAATTGTTACCTAAGGGAGAAGTCAAAGATTGCAATCAATCCATTCCCTCTTTATCTCCTACATGTTTATCTTGATTTTGAGAGAAACACCTCTCTGCAACTAGATTTGGGCATCTTAATTGGCATTTTTCTTTGGATTTAATTTCAAACATTTATCCACCATTGGATTGAATCTTAAAGAAATCTATTATTAAAAGACCACTAAACATTAAGACTATTAAATCAAGGGCAATGCTGATCTAAAAAACAAATAAAAAATCAGGCCTTTAAAAATGAAGCCCCTCTCGTTAGTTGGGTTGCCCATTTGCTTAATAGGAGTTGGTCCTGCTGTATTGAGTACCCAATTAAAGATATCATGTGCTTAACCTTAACCTTATGTTGGGAGTAACTCATATTGGAGTAAGATCTGAGAGAATCACTTAAGGGAAGAACTTTTATTTTGAAAGCATGGATCTTCCTACGTTATACATCATTTTTTAATATTAGTGAATGGTTATCAATGATGTTCTCTCAACCATCTCTTCTTCTGCAGGCATCATGGCCTATCAAAAAATTACAGGTTATTAATCTATAAATTTTCAATCATCCATGTATATCATGGGCTCGTGGCCCATTAAACAATTATAAATATTGAATCAATTCATAAATTAATTATGGGATGATTGATTTACAAGTGATTAATCTGGCCTGGGCTTTAATTTGTTTAGAGTTAGATACAACTTTCTATCGTAAAATAAGGAGTAAATGATTATTTTGAGCGGGTTGAATTCATTAGGGTGACCTCTATTATTTTTGTGTTTTAATTATTTTCAAATGTTTGATAAATTAGCTTTAAATTTAATAAGTATTTTCAAATTTAAGACTTTTTCTTTGGATATTATTAAAAAAAACTCTGAAATAAGTAAATAATTATGTTTTAAATGATAATTAAAAAGAAGTCAATAAATATGAAAATATTATCAATCTCCTCTAAAGAAATTCTAACTTTGTCGCTGCTAGTTGACTGTCATTTGCCCCTTCTAAAAGAAATTCCCGGCTCCATCAATGGTTATAAGAATAGGTACAAAAAATCAGAAAGGAAAATACTTTTGCAGCATGGAAAAGTAAAGATAGATGTCAACCATTACTGGTGCATGCGCGTAATGACGTATTTGTACATTGACGCTTTAAGATAAATCTATTTTTTAGTTCATATTGGGCCTACCATTGGATTGATTTTTAAAAACTACACAAAAAGGAAGCAAACATTATAAATACTAAAACATAAACATAACTAAAATAAAATATAAAATAGAACAAATAAATCTAAAACTAATTCCATGAGTCAGAAAACATATTCCAAAAATTGAGAGGTCAGATTTGCATGCAACGAGAATTATCAAAATTGTAATTGAGATGTGAAAATGAGTTTCACAATAACAAATTGTCAACTGACGGAGATCCAAATGTACGTGGGCTTAGAATTTGGATCTTTTTAAGACTATAAGAAGAATTATTTTAGCCCAGTGCGTACAACCATTCACCAAGACTAAATATATGGTTAAAACAAAATAAAGAATTTATATAAGGTAATATACATTTTTCAGAAAAAATATCAAAAAAAAAAAACAAGCTATTAAAAATCATGTTGCCCCTTGTTCCTTCTAAGACAAATTTTAGATCAATCTGATTCATACCCACTGTTGATCACATTTAAATCGATCCTAACAATTGGTCATTGTTATTGTCCATTTTCAATTATGTTAAATATTGATATGCCTTACTCTCATAATTCGAATTTTGATCCATTAAACTTTATCAATAAGATAATTGCCCATGCATCCTCCCCTCAGTGGTCCAATGACTTTGTGTGGGGTCTCGCCTTAAAAAAACACTTTGGTATCACTCACATGCTTATATGGTTGATACCTAGGTCTTCCACTTTAATGTATCATTTCTTATCCGTAGTCCAACTTAGCAAAAAAGAATTCCATCATTACGGGCTGGTTTCGCCTGTGTAGAATATTGATACACATTGTTATGTCGTTCACTGTCCACTCAAGCTTTAGTGATTCACTCCTTCGTCTCGTTTGTTTGTTAGCAGCAATTTCAGAAACCACCACCCCATGAGCTCATTGATATTCCCATTTTCCACCTGCCCTCTTCTTTATCCAAATCTTAGGGTGATTGGCATTCAACCAACTGTTTAGGAGATTAGAATTTAGTATGTTTACTTTGTAAGTAAAGCCTATTCAAAAATCTCATGTTCCTTTCTACTTTCTATATCCCAAGAGTTTTACAATTTGGAAGAAAATCGACAAACATGTTGCAATATTGCAACACATGACAACATGATCCTGACATGTCATGATATCGCTATTTATGGGCAATTTTAGTTAGAAAACATATTCTGTTTGTCAAAGCACTCAATGGTGAATTTTGTGCTTCTTGCACTCTGCAGAACAAGTTTGAGTCTAATAAAGCATAGTTCCCAATAAAACTCCCATTTTTAAGTCCATGCAATGGTTCCAACAGCCGTAAACCCAATGTTAGAAAACTTATGACTCCAACTTAACTCGTTCAATAAAAAAAGAGGACAAACAATAATTCGGATAAAGTCAATGAAGAGACTCAAAAGAGTAATATTTTTAAAATAATATTAAAATATTATACTTATAAGATATAAATAAACCCTTATTTACATACATTCACGACAATCAATTCAAATTAATAAATTTATATATGCAAGAAAAATACTGCAAATAAGAAAATAAAAAATATATTACATTATTACATAAATTGCTAGCCTAAATATCGAATATAAAATCGAATATAAAATATTACATGCTCTCAGTCCCTCTAAACTGGCACTCATCACTAGTGGATCCTTCATATGTTAAACATATGCAGTGGAGTTATCATTTGTGTGTAATATGAATAGCCTGACTTCATAAATGGTGAATCAAATCTATTGTTTATAAAATGGAGTATCTTATGCAGACTGATTTCTAGTAGGATTCTATCTTTTTCTTTATTTTTCTGCCCAGCCAAGGGGATTGGGAGCCATATCAGAGAAACCATTGCTGAGAGATAATATCCACTCCAACAGTAAAAAAAAATAATTATAACTCCATGAATAATGGTTCCCTTAATGAGAAACTCTGTTGTCGCTGGAGACGCGGCACCCAGTCCCATAGAATACCTAGGGTTTGTTCCCTGGATTCTAAGGTGTAAAGCCGGGCTCCCAACTGACTAGGGAACCCCTTGTTCTCTAGTAGGATTATATCATTAGATGCAAACAGTGACCCCAAGAATATTTACCATTCATCAAGATTATTAGTCTCACATCAGTGGGCCGAGTTATAGTCGAGTATATGGAGTATGGAGGCCATATTTGACAGGCTTGTACTTTACTGGTCATTTGAAGAAGGGATGGGCTGGCCTTGCTTGTGGGCTAGCTGCCATTAACGAGTCACTTGAGAAAAAACAGAAAAAAAGAGATGGTTCAAGGGACCATCTTTGGTGACAAGATGTAGACTTGATAGGCCCTCAAAATGGGCATAAATTTATGTGATGATGGGACCATGAAATAGGCCTAAACTGAAGTTTAGGTTCAAGGGATGGACTCTTGTTGACAATGGTTTGTTCATCTCTGTTTGCGTGTCTTCTTGGGCCAGTTCTTATGCCATCTGGCTCACCTAATCTTTTTGGTTCAGGCCACTCAAATAAGGAAGTAATCTTAGATAACATAAAAAGTGAATTAAATGGTTGACAGCGGAAGTTGGTTAGGCCGGTCATGTTTAAAGCCATGCATGTTGACCTAAGCTAATGAGTAAGTGTACAACATAAGCTTTAACACATATTCATTAATTGGGTTGAGATTGTCATGTCCAATCTAAATTCACATATAGGGTTGGCAGATTGAAGTCCAATATCTTAGATTTCATTAGGTTTAAGTTAGATTAATGGGTTTTAATTCCATGCATGACCTTAATTGCCCTGCACCCAATGATTTATTAATCGGGTTGGAAATGTTATAATCCCCAAGATCAATCTGATCATGTTTGATGCTTTTAAAGAATTCATATCTTATTGGCAGGTAGGGGTCGTTTGTCTACACCCATTTACATATGTAAATAGTAAATATGCGTAATATTTACGCCTCAGTAATATTTGACTACAAGAATTTACGTATCTTGTGTGTAAATCAGATGTGTAAATGGTATGAAAATAAATCCATTTTCACACAAAGATTTGAACACTTGTTGAGGTGAGAAAAGAGAATACCAAAAACACATGTGATTTTAAAGAGATTAGAAATTTTAAATTCTTGTATCAAACAAAGCACTTAAATTGCTCAAGACAGGATGTCACACTATGTTATAAATCCCGGACAAAGTCAATTCCCTGTCAAGAATTTCTCTAATCAAACGTGCCCTTAGAAAGTGATTATCTTATATCCTCCTTTCTCATGTATTATTGTCTCCAATAAAAATTCAAACTACTCCTAGTACATGAAGATTGGAATTACCTCTTCACAATCTTTTCTCAAGGGGTGATGCCTAGTACTACATGCTCGGTAAGGCATTCGTTTGCTTTTTACCACTTTGTGTCGCTTTCAAGCCAATAGACAACATGTCAGGAGGCAGAAATTCCTTTGCCCCACAATCAAAAGGAAGATATAACTACTCACATGCGGTAAAAAATTGTGCGGGAGAGTTGCATGAAAGGAAAAATGGTGCGCGCAAAGATCATCCTCTCTCGTTTGGCATTTTACTAATTTAGTAAAATTTAAATAAATCTTCTATTTTTCAAACAATGAGTCGCATCAAAAATATCCTTGTTCAAAACTTCCTTCTTTTAAAAAGAAAAAAAAAAGTCAAAAAACAACATTCTTGTTTCACTAAATGACAAAAAAACAAATTCATTTTTCTATACAAAAAATCAAAAAAATTTCATACCAAACAACTAAAAATAAAATATAATCATAACCCACTTATATTTTCTTCTTTTTTTATTTGATTCTTCATTTTATCTTTATTTTACGGTAAAATTATCTAACGGGCCAAAGGAAACAATGCAACATGCTCTAAATAAAGGTTATCACTTACGGTAGACTCATCTGGATGCATGAAGCTGGGCAGAGCTAGGATTCTCTTGCAGGAGCAAGTGATAATCGGCTTACACGGCTAAATCAAAATCTTTTTTTAGATGATATCAATAATATTTTTGTGTTTATTGGGTTTTTTTACTTACCATTTGAAAATTAATTAATTTCTTCTTTTGCAGAGTTTTAAATAGAGGATTTTATGGGGAAAGAATCCTTTGATGCCCCATGAACGAAAAGGGCTCAATAGTTCTATATGAATGGCAGTGGCCCCTGGCACTTGTTGTTCTTTTTTGTTGTTATTTTGTTGAGCGGCGAAATCGTCGTTCATTTCTTCTTCTTTCACTTTAGCCTGAGACAATATCACAAGGGAATGAGTAGTCATTATAATTGAGGCATTCGATGTGCTTGTGGTGGGTTTTCCATGTGGTTGGCGAGGGTTTTAAGAGTGTAGAGATTACCTTGCTTGGGGCGATGGGTGGTTTTGGCGATGCAAAGGAGTAGTCATTGCCGAAGTGGAACTCATTGCTAACTCGGGCAATCTTTTCCAGCTCACTTTTGATCGAAAGGTCGTAGAGGGCGAAGAGAGGATTCATAGAGGAATGAGAGAGATGGAGAGGAGGAGTTTATGGTTTAAGCTTTGGTTGTTTGAAGATGGAGGGATTTGTGTATGAGAGGGAGAAAGATAAAGAAGTTTATGTTGATTAGCAAACGCTCGCCTTCCACTTTTGCACCTATGTACTCGTATGTCCTTTAGACTTTTTTTTGGAAAAAAAATTACAATTCTTCTTCATCTTCACCATGGATGGAGTTGTATGCAAAGGAGGAAGACGAATAGAAATAAACACCGAGAATCGAGCGGCGATATCATCGTTTAACATATCTAGCACTAAAGAGGAGGAAGAAGGAAAGAATAAGAAATGAGCAACAATATCGCCACTAAACAAAATAATGAAAAAAGGGCCAAGGGACCACTGTTGTTCGTAGAGAACTATTAGGGAAAAAAAGAAGAAATGAGCAGCAATATCGTCGCTAAACAAATTAATGAAAAAAAAAAAAAACACAAGAAATAGAGAAAAAAAGGGCCAAGGGACCACTGCCGTTCGTAGAGGACTATTGGGCCCTTTATCGTTCATGGGGAAACTAAGGAGTTTTCCCAGATTTTTAAATTTAAAAATACATTGATTTTTTTAAAGATGTGATTTGTCCAAACTTTGAGGATAATTAAAATACCAAAATAATAGGGATCACCAAATTGAATCCAAATTACTCAAGATAATCATTTAATCATATTTTAAATTTGAGAGTTGTATCTTACTCTAATTGGATTAGGTACATACTTGATTGATCACGTGTAAACCAATCCACCCACCCGTGATTAATTGATAAAAGTCCGTTGATTTGTTATTTATGATTGTTTAAGTGGTTACAATGCCTATGGTGGACGTTGAAAATCTATTAATGGTTACTTATAATCATTTAATGGGCCACAATGCACATTGTAGGCATGGATGGCTGAGAGAATAACATTGATAGCCATTCACTAATGGCATAAAAAGATGAATTTTAATGGTGCAATATCCATATTTCTTAAAATAAACACCTTCTATTTAAATGGGTTTTTCTCAGATTTTACTCCAATAGGAGTTGTTTTCACTATAAGATTGAGCACAACACATTTTTAATTATATACTCAAATATATGGTGTATCTAGCTCCCATTTAAATCCAAATAACAACCGAGATGCCCAAATCCAACTAGTTATACATAAAAGCTTCTCTCAAAAGGCTATATAGGAGAGACATCTCTTATGGGAACTTCCATTGTGAAGAAAAAAGGAGAGGAATCCGGAACCCAAGTTTCATAGAAATCAGGTGACATTGTGCATAAGATTTTACACAGTTCGTGATTGTGAATTGGATGAAACAGTATTCCCCTGTTCCATACTCAAAGGAGAGGGAACAAAATCTTTAGTTAATTGATTGCAATGATTTACTTACCTTTTTTAAGCAAGCAAAAAGATAAAAGCAACCTCAAGACTTTTTAAATTATCCCATTTCATGAAAAAGAAGGAGATGAGGAAGGCAGGATTACAAGAGAGTAAAACACCCTTAAAATCTTAAAACCTCAGCGATATTGTAAGAAAAGTCCTCACCAGTGCCTTAAAATTATAAAGAGTGTCGGGATGAAATGATCCCTATAAAATCGTCTCATATAACTATGGGTAAATTAGTGAGAGATCCCTGAGTATTGTGTTATAAAGCCTCTAGTACACAGTATTATCGTTTAATGCCTAGAGTCCCTTGCGCATGGGATTAATACAGGCGAAGGTCCCTTAGCATGCCACATCGGACATTCTCATGACTAATTTTCCCTTTCAACTGTTTAGGTATAAATTCTAATATTTAAATTTTCAAATCTTCCATTCCCCCTCAATTTTAGGGTAAGGTTCTCTCTCATTCTCTATTTGCAGAAGATCTAAGTGCAGGTGGTTCTTGGTTTTCAGTTTTGCCGGACTGAATCCTTGCCGGTCGCTGCAGCCGTAGCCGGTGTTGCTCCATCATCGGCAAAGAGGAAAACAACAAACTATCATCTCTTAGTTACTACTGCAAAACCAGAATAAAGGAGGTCTGGGGCTTTGCTACGGTCATGGTCTTCGATGTGGAAGACGCATATCAGAGTTTTGCGGAGAAGACAACCGGAAGTTGCAGAGAGAATCTGAGTTGGTGCAGAGGCAGTGAAGATCTGATAAGATTTCTAATTTCGTTCATCGTTGCCAGAGAAAGATGGCAGTCTTTGCCCGGAGACCGCCGCTTATCTGAGTTTTAACGAAATTTATCTGATTTATTATAAGATTTATCTGAGTTATTGCGAAATTTATCTGAGTTTTTGTTAAATTTATCTGAGTTTTTGAGAAATTTGTCTTAGTTTTGTCAAATTTATCTTAGTTTTTGTTAAATTTATCTGAGTTTTTTTTAAACTTCTCAGGCGAGCGTGCTGGCAGCCTTCCTTAGTGGGACGACTGCGATTCTGAGTGGCTGGAGCTGCAACTTCTATTCTTCCTTCAATCGATCTGATCCGGTGTGGTCCCTCTTTGATAACCGACATCTGTTCGGATTCTCTGATTCAAGTTTCTCCTACAACTTCAGAGAATCCTCTGCAAATTTTAAATTTTTGAATTTCAAATCTTCCAAGAGGATCCGAATTCAAATTTTTGAAATTCTGAAATCTATTTGTGTTTTTGAATTTTATTTGTCTTTTGAAATGGCAGTTGACCATTATTAATGGCATATCCCACTAATTATGGGATACGATTTATTTTTAAATAAATAAGAACTTTTAAAGAAAGGGTAACTTGCACATTTTAGGTCTTCAAACTTGAAAAAAGGACCTACCACACTATGAAAAAAGAATGTGGATCTAAGCCAAGAAAGTGAAATGTTTAGGGACCGGTCGCCAAATGCCCTTATAACTGTTACTAAACTGTTCTTTAAAAGATTTTGAAAGAATGAATCTCTATTTCTTTGTCATGACTAGTGGAGGTCTCTTGTAGGGTTGCAAATGGATATCCGATTCTCTGAGCGAAAAACCGAGTATGGAACCTATTTTAAGTTCTAATTCATAAATGGGCTTGGGTTTGGAACCTAATTTAGGTTTCGATTGATAAATGGATTCGATTCCAGGTCCATATAGGTTCTAACCCGTGGACCCGAGACTCAGCATATGAGTTTTTGATATTGCAATTTGTACTTTATAACCAATTCTTTTTTGGCATTCTTATATATAATACTAGATGTTGTAGACTTGATGCATTGTTATAAGTTGAATGCTATGCTTATTTTAAGAAAAAATGAAGAATAAAGATAAAATAGAATCTATTTTGGAACTAGATTCGAGTTCTCTAGTTGGACCCAGTTCTGGAATCGGATCCGGATTTTCTTATTGAAACCAGGTCCAAAACCAACAAAACAGGTTTCGATTCAAAACCGGATCCGCAACCCAAACCGTTATTTAAAAAGGGGTTTAGGTCCGGGTCCACTATGGTTCCGACTCGGAACTATCCCGTTTGCAACCCTAGTCTCTTGTTGAAAATTTTCTTTAAGTAGAAATGATCCTGAGGGGTCTCTAGATCTCCATATCTTAATTCTTAAGTGGATCAAAAAGGAAAAGATAGAACTCTACTTTAACTAATAAGAACTAATTAGACTAAAAGTCTAAAATAAGTGCTCTAAATTAAACTTAACATGTGTTCAGAAGTTCGACTGCCAGTTTAGCAACTCTACTAATAAAGTCAAGTGAAGTAAAATTGATTTTGAAAAAAGAATAAAATATAAGTGAGTTATGATGGTATTTTATTTTTAGTTGTTTGTTATAAAAAATTTTGACTTTTTTTTTTTAGGGAAAGTAGAGTTTTCTTGTATTTCAGTAGATGAAGGTAGTTGTTTTTTGACTTTTCTTTTGAAAAAAATAATGAAAGAGTTATAAATTAAAGTGCTTTTGACATGTTATCTTATATATATATATATATATAAATGGGAAGTTTCAAGTGCATCTATCCCTCACCATATGGTGAAGGATACTTCCATAATTGAAAATTTTCAAGTACAAAAGTTACTTTTCAAGTACATAGGGTGAGGGATATATGCTTGTCTTCATGTGCAAAAATGAAAGTATCTCTCACCCTATAATAAGGGATATGCACTTAAAACTTTCTATATATATATATAAATATACATATATATATATGGGAAATGTTCATGTGCATCTATCCCTCACCATATAGTGAGGGACACTTCCATAAATGGGGGTTTTCAAGTACAAAAAGTAAGTTTTCAAGTACATAAGTGAGGTACACTCCCTTGTCTTCATGTGCAAAAAAAGGAAGTGTCCCTCACCATATGGTGAGAGATAAATGCACATGAATATATATATATATATATAGGATAAAGATTTTACTAAAATTTAATTATATTAGCAAAATGCCAGACTAGATATTCCTTTGTCCGGCCAACCGGTCCAAGAACACCCTCCCTGCATCCCTTGGAATAGAAAAGGCAAGTGTGTCGATCTTCACCACCTTGGGAGCTGGGACCTGACCATTCGTTTTGTTGTATATATACCCCCTCCAAATAATTCATAAAATAAACAATCAGTCCTTTTGCAGACGGGATCTTTCAGAAGGATGGAAACCTGGCACCTCTGCATGTAGCCCATCCTTTCCATTGATCTTGACTTCTCTCCCTTTCTCTTCCATTCTCACCTCCTTCCCCCTCCCATTCCTCTCAATCATCTACAGATCTAATATAATCAGAGAAGAAACAAGAGCTCCATCCTAATCAGAAAGTAGCACAAGCTGAAACAATCCTGATTCCCCAGTCTCCCAATTTTGGGACTCCAATGCAACCAATCTCCTGAAACAGAAAGCCCCAACGGAAATCCCCCCACTCCCCACCAAAAAAGCAAAGAAAACAACGCCCAACACCCCGAAAATAGGATAGGGAGGACAATGAAAGCAAACCAGATAGATGCAGAGAAGCTCCTCTGGGATCAGATGCCGACCAATGTCGCAACCAATCGTCTACCCCTCGCATGTCCCAAGCTCCTGGTCTCTATCGTCCTCTTCCTCTCCCTCTCCTACTTCTTCTACACCCTGAAGATCCTCTCCTCCTCCCACCCCTGTAGCCCCGAAGACCCGCCTCTCCACATCTCCACTTTCGTTTCCAATATCTCTCTCCCCAAAAAACCACCACACCAGAGTTGGAAAAGGCCTTCTTATTCTTATTCTTCTCCTCAGGCTTTGTCGGCGGCGACGGAGCTCCGGCAGGTGGTGTTCGGCATAGCGGCGTCGGCGAGTCTGTGGGAGAAGAGGAAGGAGTACATAAAGCTGTGGTGGAGGCCCAAGGAGATGAGGGGCGTCGTCTGGCTCGACAAGGCCGTCAGAGTCCGGCGAGATGAGGGGCTTCCGGCGGTCAAAATCTCGGCCGACACCTCGAGGTTTTCCTACACGAACAAGAAGGGGCACAGGTCCGCCATTCGGATCTCTCGGATCGTGTCGGAGACGCTGCGGCTGGGGCTGAAGGACGTGAGGTGGTTCGTGATGGGGGATGATGATACGGTGTTCGTTGTGGAGAATCTGGTGAGGGTCCTGTCGAAATACGATCACAGGCAGTTCTACTACATCGGGAGCTTGTCGGAGAGCCATTTGCAGAACATCTACTTCTCGTATGGGATGGCGTACGGCGGTGGCGGGTTCGCCATTAGCTACCCGTTGGCGGTGGCGTTGGCCGGAATGCAGGACCGGTGTATTCAGAGGTACCCCGGA